>OZ012739.1:219967721-221167721 GCA_963859935.3 Lathyrus sativus | reverse complement strand
CATTCGCTAAATAAAAGCGAGCATCGAACCCTCAGGCCGGATCAACACGCAGTTGAGATCATCTGCTATTAAAAGGACGCATTCGCTAAATAAATGCGAGCATCGAACCCTCAGGCTGGCTCAACACATAGTTGAGTTCATCTGCTATTCAAAGCAGGCATTCGCTAAATAAAAGCGAGCATCGAACCCTCAGGATGGCTTAACACACGGTTGAGATCATCTGCTATTCAAAGCAGACATTCGCTAAATAAAAGCGAGCATCGAGCTCGAAGGCCGGCTCAACACGCGGTTGAGATCATCTGCTATTCAAAGCAAGCATCCGCTAAATAAAAGCGAGCGTCGAACCCGAAGGCCGGATCAACACGCAGTTGAGATCATCTGTTATTCAAAGTAGGCATTCGCAGAATAAAGACGAGCATCGAACCCTCATGCCGGCTCAACACGCAGTTGAGATCATCTGATATTTAAAGCAGGCATTCGCTAAATAAAAGGGAGCATCGAACCCTCACGCCGGCTCAACACGTAGTTGAGATCATCTGCTATTCAAAGCAGGCATTCGCTAAATAAAATCGAGCGTCGAACCCTCAGGTCGGCTCAACACGTAGTAGAGATCATCTTCTATTCAAAGCAGGCATTCGCTAAATAAAAGGGAGCGTCGAACCCTTAGGCCGGCTCAACACGTAGTAGAGATCATCTTCTATTCACAGCAGGCATTCGCTAAATAAAAGCGAGCATCGAACCCTCAGGCCGGATCAACTCGCAGTTGAGATCATCTGCTATTTAAAGGAGGCATTCGCTAAATAAAAGCGAGCATCGAACCCTCAGGCTGGCTCAACACATAGTTGAGATCATCTGCTATTCAAAGCAGGCATTCGCTAAATAAAAGCGAGCATCGAACCCTCAGGTTGGCTTAACACGGTTAAGATCATCTGCTATTCAAAGCAGACATTCACTAAATAAAAGAGAGCATCGAGCCCGAAGGCCGGCTCAACACGCGGTTGAGATCATCTGCTATTCAAAGCAAGCATTCGCTAAATAAAAGCGAGCGTCGAACCCGAAGGTCGGCTCAACACGCAGTTGAGATCATCTGTTATTCAAAGTAGGCATTCGCAGAATAAAGGCGAGCATCGAACCCTCATGCCGGCTCAACACGCAGTTGAGATCATCTGATATTTAAAGCAGGCATTCGCTAAATAAACGGGAGCATCGAACCCTCACGCCGGCTCAACACGCAGTTGAGATCATCTGCTATTCAAAGCAGGCATTCGCTAAATAAAATCGAGCATCGAACCCTCAGGCCGGCTCAACACGTAGTAGAGATCATCTTCTATTCAAAGCAGGCATTTGCTAAATAAAAGCGAGCGTCGAACCCTCAGGCCGGCTCAACACATAGTAGAGATCATCTTCTATTCAAAGCAGACATTCGCTAAATAAAAGCGAGCATCGAACCCTCAGGCCGGATCAACATGCAGTTGAGATCATCTGCTATTCAAAGGAGGCATTCGCTAAATAAAAGTGAGCATCGAACCCTCAGGCTGGCTCAACACATAGTTGAGTTCATCTGCTATACAAAGCAGGCATTCACTAAATAAAAGCGAGCATCGAACCCTCAGGATGGCTTAACACACGGTTGAGATCATCTGCTATTCAAAGCAGACATTCGCTAAATAAAAGCGAGCATCGAGCTCGAAGGCCGGCTCAACACGCGGTTGAGATCATCTGCTATTCAAAGCAAGCATCCGCTAAACAAAAGCGAGCGTCGAACCCGAAGGCCGGATCAACACGCAGTTGAGATCATCTGTTATTCAAAGTAGGCATTCGCAGAATAAAGACGAGCATCGAACCCTCATGCCGGCTCAACACGCAGTTGAGATCATCTGATATTTAAAGCAGGCATTCGCTAAATAAAAGGGAGCATCGAACCCTCACGCCGGCTCAACACGCAATTGAGATCATCTGCTATTCAAAGCAGGCATTCGCTAAAGAAAAGCGAGCGTCGAACCCTCAGGCTGGCTCAACACGTAGTAGAGAACATCTTCTATTCAAAGTAGGCATTCGCTAAATAAAAGCGAGCATCGAACCCTCAGGCCGGATCAACATGCAGTTGAGATCATCTGCTATTCAAAGGAGGCATTCGCTAAATAAAAGCGAGCATCGAACCCTCAGGCTGGCTCAACACATAGTTGAGTTCATCTGCTATTCAAAGCAGGCATTCGCTAAAAAAAAGCGAGCATCGAACCCTCATGCTGTCTTAACACACGGTTGAGATCATCTGCTATTCAAAGCAGACATTCGCTAAATAAAAGCGAGCATCGAGCTCGAAGGCCGGCTCAACACGCGGTTGAGATCATCTGCTATTCAAAGCAAGCATCCGCTAAACAAAAGCGAGCGTCGAACCCGAAGGCCGGATCAACACGCAGTTGAGATCATCTGTTATTCAAAGTAGGCATTCGCAGAATAAAGACGAGCATCGAACCCTCATGCCGGCTCAACACGCAGTTGAGATCATCTGATATTTAAAGCAGGCATTCGCTAAATAAAAGGGAGCATCGAACCCTCACGCCGGCTCAACACGCAATTGAGATCATCTGCTATTCAAAGCAGGCATTCGCTAAATAAAAGCGAGCGTCGAACCCTCAGGCTGGCTCAACACGTAGTAGAGAACATCTTCTATTCAAAGTAGGCATTCGCTAAATAAAAGCGAGCATCGAACCCTCAGGCCGGATCAACATGCAGTTGAGATCATCTGCTATTCAAAGGAGGCATTCGCTAAATAAAAGCGAGCATCGAACCCTCAGGCTGGCTCAACACATAGTTGAGTTCATCTGCTATTCAAAGCAGGCATTCGCTAAATAAAAGCGAGCATCGAACCCTCATGCTGGCTTAACACACGGTTGAGATCATCTGCTATTCAAAGCAGACATTCGCTAAATAAAAGCGAGCATCGAGCTCGAAGGCCGACTCAACACGCGGTTGAGATCATCTGCTATTCAAAGCAAGCATCCGCTAAATAAAAGCGAGCGTCGAACCCGAAGGCCGGATCAACACGCAGTTGAGATCAACTTTTATTCAAAGTAGGCATTCGCAGAATAAAGACGAGCATCGAACCCTCATGCCGGCTCAACACGCAGTTGAGATCACCTGATATTTAAAGCAGGCATTCCCTAAATAAAAGGGAGCATCGAACCCTCACGCCGGCTAAACACGTAGTTGAGATCATCTGCTATTCAAAGCAGGCATTCGCTAAATAAAATCGAGCGTCGAACCCTCAGGCCGACTCAACACGTAGTAGAGATCATCTTCTATTCAAAGCAGGCATTCGCTAAATAAAAGCGAGCGTCGAACCCTCAGGCCGGCTCAACACGTAGTAGAGATCATCTTCTATTCAAAGTAGGCATTCGCTAAATAAAAGCGAGCATCGAACCCTCAGGACGGATCAACACGCAATTGAGATCATCTGCTATTTAAAGGAGGCATTCGCTAAATAAAAGCGAGCATCGAACCCTCAGGCTGGCTCAACACATAGTTGAGATCATCTGCTATTCAAAGCAGGCATTCGCTAAATAAAAGCGAGCGTCGAACCCGAAGGTCGGCTCAACACGCAGTTGAGATCATCTGTTATTCAAAGTAGGCATTCGTAGAATAAAGGCGAGCATCGAACCCTCATTCCGGCTCAACACGCAGTTGAGATCATCTGATATTTAAAGCAGGCATTCGCTAAATAAACGGGAGCATCGAACCCTCACGCCGGCTCAACACGCAGTTGAGATCATCTGCTATTCAAAGCAGGCATTCGCTAAATAAAATCGAGCGTCGAACCCTCAGGCCGGCTCAACACGTAGTAGAGATCATCTTCTATTCAAAGCAGGCATTCGCTAAATAAAAGCGAGCGTCGAACCCTCAGGCCGGCTCAACACGTAGTAGAGATCATCTTCTATTCAAAGCAGACATTCGCTAAATAAAAGCGAGCATCGAACCCTCAGGCCGGATCAACACGCAGTTGAGATCATCTGCTATTCAAAGGAGGCATTCGTTAAATAAAAGCGAACATCGAACCCTCAGGCAGGCTCAACACATAGTTGAGTTCATCTGCTATTCAAAGCAGGCATTCGCTAAATAAAAGCGAGCATCGAACCCTCAGGATGGCTTAACACACGGTTGAGATCATCTGCTATTCAAAGCAGACATTCGCTAAGTAAAAGAGAGCATCGAGCTCGAAGGCCGGCTCAACACGCGGTTGAGATCATCTGCTATTCAAAGCAAGCATCCGCTAAATAAAAGCGAGCGTCGAACCCGAAGGCCGGATCAACACGCAGTTGAGATCATCTGTTATTCAAAGTAGGCATTCGCAGAATAAAGACGAGCAATGAACCCTCATGCCGGCTCAACACGCAGTTGAGATCATCTGATATTTAAAGCAGGCATTCGCTAAATAAAAGGGAGCATCGAACCCTCACGCCGGCTCAACACGTAGTTGAGATCATCTGCTATTCAAAGCAGGCATTCGCTAAATAAAATCGAGCGTCGAACCCTCAGGTCGGCTCAACACGTAGTAGAGATCATCTTCTATTCAAAGCAAGCATTCGCTAAATAAAAGGGAGCGTCAAACCCTTAGGCCGACTCAACACGTAGTAGAGATCATCTTTTATTCACAGCAGGCATTCGAAAAATAAAAGCGAGCATCGAACCCTCAGGCCGGATCAACACGCAGTTGAGATCATCTGCTATTTAAAGGAGGCATTCACTAAATAAAAGCGAGCATCGAACCCTAAGGCTGGCTCAACACATAGTTGAGATCATCTGCTATTCAAAGCAGGCATTCGCTAAATAAAAGCGAGCATCGAACCCTCAGGTTGGCTTAACACGGTTAAGATCATCTGCTATTCAAAGCAGACATTCGCTAAATAAAAGCGAGCATCGAGCCCGAAGGCCGGCTCAACACGCGGTTGAGATCATCTGCTATTCAAAGCAAGCATCCGCTAAATAAAAGCGAGCGTCGAACCCGAAGGTCGGCTCAACACGCAGTTGAGATCATCTGTTATTCAAAGTAGGCATTCGCAGAATAAAGGAGAGCATCGAACCCTCATGCCGGCTCAACACGCAGTTGAGATCATCTGATATTTAAAGCAGGCATTCGCTAAATAAAAGGGAGCATCGAACCCTCTCGCCGGCTCAACACGCAGTTGAGATCATCTGCTATTCAAAGCAGGCATTCGCTAAATAAAATCGAGCGTTGAACCCTCAAGCCGGCTCAACACGTAGTAGAGATCATCTTCTTTTCAAAGCAGGCATTCGCTAAATAAAAGCGAGCGTCGAACCCTCAGGCCGGCTCAACACGTAGTAGAGATCATCTTCTATTCAAAGCAGACATTCGCTAAATAAAAGCGAGCATCGAACCCTCAGGCCGGATCAACACGCAGTTGAGATCATCTGCTATTCAAAGGAGGCATTCGCTAAATAAAAGCGAGCATCGAACCCTCAGGCTGGCTCAACACATAGTTGAGTTCATCTGCTATTCAAAGCAGGCATTCGCTAAATAAAAGCGAGCATCGAACCCTCAGGCTGGCTTAACACACGGTTGAGATCATCTGCTATTCAAAGCAGACATTCGCTAAATAAAAGCGAGCATCGAGCTCGAAGGCCGGCTCAACACGCGGTTGAGATCATCTGCTATTCAAAGCAAGCATCCGCTAAATAAAAGCGAGCGTCGAACCCGAAGGCCGAATCAACACGCAGTTGAGATCATCTGTTATTCAAAGTAGGCATTCGCAGAATAAAGACGAGCATCGAACCCTCATGTCGGCTCAACACGCAGTTGAGATCATCTGATATTTAAAGCAGGCATTCGCTAAATAAAAGGGAGCATCGAGCCCTCACGCCGGCTCAACACGTAGTTGAGATCATCTGCTATTCAAAGCAGGCATTCGCTAAATAAAATCGAGCGTCGAACCATCAGGCATGCTCAACACGTAGTAGAGATCATCTTCTATTCAAAGCAGGCATTCGCTAAATAAAAGCGAGCGTCGAACCCTTTGGCCGGCTCAACACGTAGTAGAGATCATCTTCTATTCAAAGCAGGCATTCGCTAAATAAAAGCGAGCATCGAACCCTCAGGCCGGATCAACACGCAGTTGAGATCATCTGCTATTTAAAGGAGGCATTCGCTAAATAAAAGCGAGCATCGAACCCTTAGGCTGGCTCAACACATAGTTGAGATCATCTGCTATTCAAAGCAGGCATTCGCTAAATAAAAGCGAGCATCGAACCCTCAGGTTGGCTTAACACGGTTAAGATCATCTGCTATTCAAAGCAGACATTCGCTAAATAAAAGCGAGCATCGAGCCCGAAGCCCGTCTCAACACGCGGTTGAGATCATCTGCTATTCAAAGCAAGCATTCGCTAAATAAAAGCGAGCGTCGAACCCGAAGGTCGGCTCAACACGCAGTTGAGATCATCTGTTATTCAAAGTAGGCATTCGCAGAATATAGGCGAGCATCGAACCCTCATGCCGGCTCAACACGCAGTTGAGATCATCTGATATTTAAAGCAGGCATTCGCTAAATAAAAGGGAGCATCGAACCCTCACGCCGGCTCAACACGCAGTTGAGATCATCTGCTATTCAAAGCAGGCATTCGCTAAATAAAATCGAGCGTCGAACCCTCAGGCCGGCTCAACACGTAGTAGAGATCATCTTCTATTCAAAGCAGGCATTCACTAACTAAAAGGGAGCATCGAACCCTCAGGCCAGATCAACACGCAGTTGAGATCATCTGCTATTCAAAGGAGGCATTCGCTTAATAAAAGCAGGTATCGAACCCTCAGGCTGGCTCAACACATAGTTGAGATCATCTGCTATTCAAAGCAGGCATTCGCTAAATAAAAGCGAGCATCGAACCCTCAGGCTGGCTTAACACACGGTTGAGATCATCTGCTATTCAAAGCAGACATTCGCTAAATAAAAGCGAGCATCGAGCCCGAAGGCCGGCTCAACACGCGGTTGAGATCATCTGCTATTCAAAGCAAGCATCCTCTAAATAAAAGCGAGCGTCGAACCCGAAGGCCGTCTCAACACGCAGTTGAGATCATCTGTTATTCAAAGTAGGCATTCGCAGAATAAAGGCGAGCATCGAACCCTCATGCCGGCTCAACACGCAGTTGAGATCATCTGCTTTTCAAAGAAGGCATTCGGTAAATAAAATCGAGCGTCAAACCCTCAGGTCGGCTCCACACGTAGTAGAGATCATCTTTTATTCAAAGCAGGCATTCGCTAAATCAAAGCGAGCATCGAACCCTCAGGCCGGATCGACATGCAGTTGAGATCATCTGTTATTCAAAGGAGGCATTCGCTAAATAAAAGCGAGCATCGAACCCTCAGGCCGGCTCAACACATAGTTGAGATCGTCTGCTATTAAAAGCAGGCATTCGCTAAATAAAAGCGAGCATCAAACCCTCTGGCCGGCTCAACACGCGGTTCCGATCACCTGCTATTCAAAGCAGACATTCGCTAAACAAAAGCGAGCATCGAGTTAGAAGGCCGACTCAACACATGATTGAGATCATCTGCTATTTCAAAGCAAGCATCCGCTAAATAAAAGCAAGCGTCGAACCCTCAGGCCGGCTCAACACGTAGTAGAGATATCTTCTATTCAAAGCAGGCATTCGCTAAATAAAAGCGAGCATCGAACCCTTAGGTCGGATCAACACGCGGAGTTGAGATCATCTGCTATTCAAAGCAGGCATTCCCTAAATAAAAGCGAGCATTGAACCTGAAGGCCAGCTCAACACGCATTTCAGATCATTTGCTATTTAAAGCAGGAATTCGCTAAATAAAAGCGAGCATCGAACCCGAAGGCCAGCTCAACACGCAGTTGAGATCATCTGCTATTTAATGACGGCATTCGCTAAATAAAAGCGAGCAACGAACCCGAAGGCCGGCTAAACACGCTGTTGAGATCATCTACTATTCAAAGCAGGCATTCGCTAAATAAAAGGGAGCATCGAATCCTATGGCTGGCTCAACAAGCGGTTGAGATCATCTGCTATTCAAAGCAGGCATTCGCTAAATAAAATCGAGCATCGAACCCTCATGCCGGCTCAACAAGCAGTTGAGATCATCTGCTATTCAAAGCAGGCATTCGAAAAATAAAAGCGAGCAACGAACCCGAAGGCCGGCTCAACACGCAGCTGAGATCATCTGCTATTCAAGCAGGTATTCGCTAAATAAAAGGGAGCATCGAAACCTCTTGCTGGCTCAAGAAGCACTTGAGATCAGCTGAGATCATCTGCTATTCAAGCAGGTATTCGCTAAATAAAAGCGAGCGTCGAACCCTCAGGCCGGCTCAACACGCAGTTGAGATCATCAACTATTCAAAGCACGCATTTGCTAAATAAAATTGAGCATCGAACCCTCAGGTAGGCTCAATACGCAGTTGAGATCATATGTTATTCAAAGTAGGCATTTGCTAAATAAAGCGAGCATCGAACCCGAAGGCCGGCTCAACACACACCTGAGATCATCTATTATTCAAGCAGGTATTCGCTAAATAAAAGGGAGCATCGAAACCTCTGGTCGACTCAAGACGTACTTGAGATCATCTGCTATTTAAAGGAGGCATTCGCTAAATAAAAGTGAGCATCGAACCCGAAGGCCGGCTCAACACGCATTTGAGATCATCAGCTATTCAACGCAGGCATTCGCTAAATAAAAGGGAGCATCGAACCCTCAGGCCGGCTCAACACGCAGTTGAGACCATCTGCTATTCAAAGCAGGCATTCGCTAAATAAAAGCGAGCATCGAACCCTTAAGGCGGCTCAACACGCATCTGAGATCATCTGCTATTTAAAGCAAGCATTCAATAAATAAAACCGAGCATCGAACCCGAAGGCCAGCTCAACACGCAGTTGAGAGAATCTCTATTTAAAGCTGGCATTCGCTAAATAAAAGGGAGCATCGAACCCGAAGGCCGGCTCAACATACAGTTGAGATCATCTACTATTCAAAGCAGGCATTCGCTAAATAAAAGGGAGCATCGAACCCTCAGGATGGATCAACACGCGGTTGAGATCATCTGTTATTCCAAGCAGGCATTCGCTAAATAAAATCGAGCATCGAACCCTCGGGCCGGCTCGACATGCAGTTGAGATCATCTGCTATTCAAAGCATACCTTTGCTAAATAAAAGCGAGCATTGAACCCGAAGGCCGGCTAAACATGCAGCTGAGACCATCTTCTATTTAAAGCAGATACTCACTAAATAAAAGCTAGCATCGAACTTGAAGGCCGGCTCAACAAGCAGCTGAGATCATCTGTTATTTAAAGCAGGCATTCACTAAATAAAAGCGAGCATGGAACCCGAAGGCCGTCTCAACACGCGGTTGAGATCATCTACTATTCAAAACAGGCATTCGCTAAATAAAAGGGAGCATCGAACCCTCAGGCTGGCTCAACACGCGGTTGAGATCATCTGTTATTCAAAGCAGGCATTCGCTAAATAAAATCGAGCATCAAACCCTCGGGCCGGCTAAACACGCAGTTGAGATCATCTGCTATTCAAGGCAGGCATTCGCTAAATAAAAGCGAGCATCGAACCCGAAGGCCGGCTAAACACGCAGCTGAGATCATCTTCTATTTAAAGCAGGAACTCACTAAATAAAAGTGAGCATCGAACCCGAAGTCCGGCTCAACACGCACCTGAGATCATCTGCAATTCAAGCAGGTATTCACTAAATAAAAGCGAGCATCGAACCCGAAGGCCGGCTCAACACACAACTGAGATCACCTGTTATTCAAGCAGGTATTCGCTAAATAAAAGGGAGCATCGAAACCTCTGGCCAACTCAAGACACAGTTGAGATCATCTGCTATTTAAAGAACGCATTTTCTAAATAAAAGCAAGCATCGAACCCGAAGTCCGGCTCAACACACAGTTTAGATCATCTACTATTCAAAGCAGGCATTCGCTAAATAAAAGGGAGCATCGAACCCTCAGGATGGATCAACACGCGGTTGAGATCATCTGCTATTCAAAGCAGGCATTCGCTAAATAAAATCGAGCATCGAACCCTCGGGCCGGCTCGATACGCAGTTGAGATCATCTGTTATTCAAAGCAGGCCTTCACTAAATAAAAGCGAGCATCGAACCCGAAGGCCGGCTCAACATGCATTTGAGATCATTTGTGTCGCTACTCGAAAAATACGCGCAACGACGGGGAAGGCGAAAAGGAAAAGGACAGAAGAGTCGCCACCGAACTTTATTTATCCCATGAAGGGAAAGGGAAATATCAAGAAAACCTTAAGAAAAGAATGGATAAGATGGTCTCGCAACCAAGATCGGGTTCGGAAGCCGGTTATGCGAGGGGAAGGTATTAGCACCCCTCACATCCATCGTACTCGATGGGAACCATTTGTTTGTCGACGTGTGATTATTTGCTTAAATATTATGCTATGAAGAGTTTTCCAAAAGATACAGAAAAAGGGTTTAGAAACGGGGAGAGAAAGGTAACGGGGGGAAGAAGAGGAAGAACAGACTCGGTAGGACTTCGCGGTCCTAGGCCTACGTATTCTCAACGGATATGAGAAAATCAGAGTCGACGTAGTTCGGGAAACTACAGATATAAGAGATTGTGCTCGGCAAGGATTGTGGCCCTTGTGCCTACGTATGTTTACTTGAAAGAAGTAAAGAATCAGAGCAGCCGTAGTTCGGCCTACGATTTGTTGATGTTTTTATGGATGATGCTATCGTACGCATTCTAGCAGTTAGGTGTATTGCTGCTCGCTCGTTGGAGACTTAGGCATTACCTGTTTGCGGTAGAACGGACGTATCATATCCTTTTCAAAAGATAAGTTTTCGCCATGCGAGGCAAGATGTCACATTTGATTTGTTGAATTATTTCTTTTTAAGGGGCGAGAGAGGTCCTCAGATAGTAACCCCTACGGGTAGTACCCAATTCTTTATCTCAAAGTTTTTGTTATGAAAGGGTGTGGCGAACATAGCGTCTTCGTATTGAAAGACGAGTATCAAAACCACACATACTACAGTGAGCATCTCGACACTCGGAGAGGAAGAAGTCTACACTTAATCCTCTCTTTTTAGTTCAATACAAAGAGAACTTCATTCTCTTATTAAAGTGTTTTTGGTTTTGAATGGTAAGTGCTTTTGCGACAGAGAACCCTACGGTAAACGTCGGCACTCGGGATAGAAGAAGGCCTACGCCTAACCACTCCACGACCATTCAAGTTTTTGTTATGAAAAGAGTTTAAAAATGCGCTCGGTACGGGACCGAGGTTTTTAGGTGACAAAGGTTGCGGGAGGAATTTGTGGGAAGATAGGTGGCGGATAAAGTCACGTCTTCGTATTGAAAGACGAGTATCGAGACCACCCACACTACAGTGAATATCCCAACACTCGGAGAGGAAGAAGTATACACTCAATCCTCTCTCTTTAGTTCAATACAAAGAGAACTTTACCCTTTAATTAAATATGGTGAATTGGCTTAACAATCGTTTGAGAAAATCCGCTTGACGTTGGGTCAAGGATTTAATTGTTTAAAAAGGTTTGAGGTGAAGCGAGCAAGGTCGATGGCGGACGCACAAGGCGGCCGACTTACAAGGGTTAAAAATGGCTCGATAAAATCGAGAGTTTGCTTTTGAAAATGGTTTTTGGAATCAAAAGTCACCAAGGACAATAGCAACATTCCTACTAAAATCATACAACATATGGGATTAGTCGGCTAAAAAAAATAAAAAATCGAGACATGCAAGAAAAACGGAAAACAGTGGAAAACAGTGGGGTAACACGGGTGGCCGTGTTGTATGACACGACCCGTGTCATAGGGTACCTGCAATGTGAGTTTTTAGGGCATGACAGAGGTGCAACACGGGTGGCCGTGTTGTGTGACACGGCCCGTGTTGTAAAGTCTGGGTGAAAAATGATTTTTTAGGGCAAACAGAGGTGCAACACGGGTGGCCGTGTTGTGAAGCCTGGGGTTTTTGGATGTTGAAACCTCAAACAGAAGTGCAACACGGGTGGGCGTGTTGTGTCACACGGCCCGTGTTGGGCGACACGGGTGGCCGTGTTGTGTGACTCGGCCCGTGTCAGGCTACCAGAGTGAAAAAAAACCTAACTTTTCTATGCTTTTCTTTCATTTTTGTGGTTCTTTCAAAAGGTTCCTTGGTCCCTTAGGACCTTACATGATGCATACAATACAACAACACATAAAAGAGTAAACGAAATTAATGTAAATAGCAAAAATATAAAGAGAGAAAGGTTGGAGGAAAGGGATACCCAAGAGCTTTCTATTCTTCTTGCAAGTCCTCCTTGGTCTTGGTTGAATGTACCTCACTCCTCTTCCCTCTATGTTGTGAAGGTTTTGTTTCTTAATGATCCTCTTGGTTCTATATCACTCTCTTTTTTGGTTTGCAAAGCTTCATATTTTTCTGTTTTTTAGGGTATTGTTTTGCTCTCTCTATTTTCTGTTTTTCTCTTCTCTCTTACTCTCTCAATCTTGTGTTTATGAATGATAGTGAATGTGTTTGAAGCCCCCTCTCCTCTCTTATCTCAGCACATTAGGGTTTACTCTTCCTTCAAGATTTCAAATCCTTACTTAGAAATACCCAAGGCAACTTTCTTCATGTCACTCTCTTTCTCTCCATATCCATGTATGTTGCTATGCTGTATTTTCTGCACTATTGCTAGGCCTTTTTTCTGCAGCACTTTGTGTCTTGTGACCTTTTGTTGGCTTATGCTTGGACATACCCTTGTGGTCAATGCTACTACTTTTTGGACAGAATTTCAAATTCTAATATTTAGATGCATTATCATGTGCTATTCCCTTGGTCTTGTGACATGTGATCTTGTGACATGAAGAAATTTGTCACCTCTTGCATGGGATTGTTTTGCCATGATTAAACATGTATATTCTTGGTCCTAAAACATTCCAATGTTGATTTAATCCTTGCATGTTTCTTGGATGTTTGTAAGCATAATGTAGACTTGGTGTGACATTACCATAACATGAATTTGACTAGAGACTTGAATGAAGTATTAGAAATAAATTAATTTCTAAATATTACTTAGAGTTGAAAATCTTGCAACAAATGACATTCTTGTAATGTCACAAAACTTCTCTTTATAATATTCTTGCCTTTAATCTTGAATTCATGATGGATTTCGTTTATGTCATTGAATTTGAAAGAAATGAAGAAATGAGTCAAGCCTTGAAAGAGGGCAAATTTTGGGGTGCAACAATTTGCTATTTAAAGCAGGAATTCGCTAAATAAAAGCGAGCATCAAACCCGAAGGCCAGATCAACACACAGCTGAGATCATCTACTATTTAAAGACGGCATTTGCTAAATAAAAGCGAGCAATAAACCCGAAGGTCAGCTAAACACACTGTTGAGATCATCTACTATTTAAAGCAGGCATTCGCTAAATAAAAGGGAGCATCGAATCCTCAGGCTAGCTAAACATGCAGTTGAGATCATCTGCTATTCAAAGCAGGCATTCGCTAAATAAAATCGAGCATCGAACCCTCATGCTGGCTCAACACGCAGTTGAGAACATCTGTTATTCAAAGCAGGCATTCGCAAAATAAAAGCGAGCAACGAACCCGAAGGCCGACTCAACACGCAGCTGATATCATTTGCTATTTAAGTAGGTATTCGCTAAATAAAAGGGAGCATCGAAACGTCTTGCCGGCTCAAGACGCACTTGAGATCATCTACTATTTAAAGCAGGCATTCGCTAAATAAAAGTGAGCATCAAACCCGAAGGGCGGCTCAAAATGCAGTTGAGATCATCTGCTATTCAAAGCAGGCATTTGCTAAATAAAAGGGAGCATCGAACCCTCAGGCTGGCTCAATGCGCAGTTGAGATCATCAACTATTCAATGCAGGCATTCACTAAATAAAATCGAGCATCGAACCCTCAGGCCAGCTCAATACACAGTTGAGATCATGTACTATTCAAAGCAGGCATTCGCTAAATGAAAGGGAGCATCGAACCCGAAGGTCGGCTAAACACGCACCTGAGATCATCTACTATTCAAGCAGGTATTCTCTAAATAAAAGGGAGCATCGAAACCTCTGGTCGACTCAAGTAGCACTTAAGATCATCTGCTATTTAAAGCAGACATTCGCTAAATAAAAGTGAGCATCGAACCCGAATGCCGGCTCAACACGCATTTGAGATCATCTACTATTCAACGCAGGCATTCGCTAAATAAAAGGGAGCATCGAACCCTCAGGCTGGGTCAATACGCAGTTGAGATCATCTGCCAATTAAAGTAGGCATTCGCTAAATAAAAGCGAGCATCGAACCCTTAGGTCGGCTCAACACGTATCTGAGATCATCTGCTATTTAAAGCAAGCATTCGCTAAATAAAACCGAGCATCGAACCCTAAGGCCAGCTCAACACGCATTTGAGATCATCTTTTTTTAAAGCAAGCATTCGCTAAATAAAAGCGAGCATCGAACCCGAAGGCTGGCTCAACACGCAGTTGAGATCATCTACAATTCAAAGCAGGCATTAGCTAAATAAAAGGGAGCATCGACCCTAAGGCCGGCTCAAAACGCAGTTGAGATCATCTGCTATTCAATGCAGGCATTCGCTAATTAAAAG
Source organism: Lathyrus sativus (assembly GCA_963859935.3). Lineage (NCBI taxonomy): Eukaryota > Viridiplantae > Streptophyta > Magnoliopsida > Fabales > Fabaceae > Lathyrus > Lathyrus sativus. The sequence continues at coordinate 221,153,101 of OZ012739.1, read as the reverse complement.
GGAGCATCGAACCCTCAGGCCGGCTCAACATGCAGTTGAGATCATCTGCTATTCAAAGCAGGCATTCGCTAAATAAAATCGAGCATCAAACCCTCGGGCCGGCTCAACACGCAGTTGAGATCATCTGTATTCAAAGCAGGCATTCGCTAAATAAAAGCGAGCATCGAACCCGAAGGCCGGCTAAACATGCAGCTGAGACCATCTTCTATTTAAAGCAGATACTCACTAAATAAAAGCTAGCATCGAACCCGAAGGCCGACTTAACACGCAACAGAGATCATCTGTTATTCAAGACGGTATTCGCTAAATAAAAGGGAGCATCGAAACCCCTGGCCGGCTCAAGATGCAGTTGAGATCATTTGCTATTTAAAGCAGGCATTCGCTAAATAAAAGCGAGCATCGAACCCGAAGTCCGGCTCAACACACAATTGATACCATCTACTATTCAAAGAAAGCATTCGCTAATTAAATGGGAGCATCGAACCCTCAGGCCGGATCAACATGCAGTTGAGATCATCTCCTATTCAAAGTAGGCATTCGCTAAATAAAAGCGAGCATCGAACCCTCAGGCCGACTCAACACGCATTTGAGATCATCTACTATTTAAAGCAGGAATTCGCTAAATAAAAGTGAGCATCGAACCCGAAGGCCGGCTTGACACAGATTTGAGATCATCTGCTATTCAAAGCAGGCATTCGCTAAATAAAAGGGAGCATCTAACCCTCAGGCCGGCTCAACACGTATTTGAGATCATCTGCTATTCAAAGCATCCATTCGCTAAATAAAAGCGAGCATCTAACCCTTAGGTCGTCTCAACACGCATCTGAGATCATCTGCTATTGAATGCAGGCTTTCGCTAAATAAAACTAAGCATCGAACCCGAAGGCCAGCTTAACACGCAGTTGAGATCATCTGCTATTTAAAGCAGGCATTCGCTAAATAAAAGCTAGCATCGAACCCGAAGGCCGGCTCAACACGCTGCTGAAATCATTTACTATTCAAGCAGGTATTTGCTAAATAAAAGCGAGAATCGAATCTGAAGGCTGGCTCAAGACGCAGTTGAGATCATCTGCTATTCAAAGCAAGCATTCCCTAAATAAAAGGGAGCATCGAACCCTCAGGCCAGCTCAACACGCAGTTGAGATCATCTATTATTCAAAGCAGGCATTCGCTAAATAAAATCGGGCATCGAACCCTCATGCCAGCTCAACACGCAGTTGAGATCATCTGTTATTCAAAGTAGGCATTCGCTAAATAAAAGCGAGCATCAAACCCTTAAGCCGACTCAACACGCATTTGACATCATCTGCTATTTAAAGCAGGAATTCACTAAATAAAAGCGAGCGTCGAACCCAAAGGCCAGCTCAACACGCAGTTGAGATCATCTGCTATTTAAAGCAGACATTCACTAATTAAAAGCGAGCATCGAACACGAAGGCCGGCAAAACACACAGTTCAGATCATCTACTATTTAAAGCACGCATTCGCTAAATAAAAGGGAGCCACGAATCCTCAGGCTGGCTCAACACGCGGTTGAGATCATCTTCTATTCAAAGCAGGCATTCGCTAAATAAAACCGTGCATCGAACCCTCAGGCCGGCTCAACACGCAGTTGAGATCATATGCTATTCAAAGCAGGCATTCGCTAAATAAAAGCAAGCATCGAACCCGAAGGCCGGCTCAACACGCAGTTGAGATCATCTGCTATTCAAAGTAGGCATTCGCTAAATAAAAGCGAGCATCGAACCCGAAGGCCGACTCAACATGCAGTTGAAATCATCTTCTATTCAAGCAGGTATTCGGTAAATAAAAGGGAGCATCGAAACCTCAGGCCGACTAAAGACGCAGTTGAGATCATCTGCCATTTAAAGCAGGCATTCTCTAAATGAAAGTGAGCATCAAACCCGAAGGCCGGCTCAAAACGCAATTGAGATCATCTGCTATTCAAAGCAGGCATTCACTAAATAAAATCGAGCATCGAACCCTCTAGCCGGCTCAATATGCAGTTGAGATCATTTGTTATTCAAAGCAGGCATTCGCTAAATAAAAGCGAGCATCGTACCCTTAGGCCAGCTCAACACGCATTTGAGATCATCTGTCATCTAAAGAAGGCATTGGCTAAATAAAAGCGAGCATCAAACCCGAAGGCCAGCTCAACACGCATTTGAGATCATCTGCTATTCAAAGCAGGCATTCGCTAAATAAAATCGAGCATCGAACCCTCAGGCCGGCTCAACACGCAGTTGAGATCATTTGCTATTCAAAGTAGGCATTCGCTATATAAAAGCGATCATCGAACCCGAAGGCCGGCTCAACACGCAGCTGAGATCATCTGCTATTCAAGCAGGCATTCGCTAAATAAAAGAGAGCATCGAAACCTCTGGCCGATCAAGACGCACTTGAGATCATCTGCTATTTAAAGCAGGCATTCGCTAAATAAAAATGAGCATCGACCCGAAGGCCGGCTCAAAACGCAGTTGAGATCATCTTCTAATCAAAGCAGGCATTCGCTAATTAAAAGAGAGCATCGAACCCTCAGGTCAGCTCAACATGCAGTTGAGATCATCTGTTATTCAAAGCAGGCATTCGCTAAATAAAATCGAGCATCGAACCCTCTGGCCGGCTCAATACGCAGTTGAGATCATCTGCTATTCAAAGCGGGCATTCGCTAAATAAAAGCCAGCATCGAACCCTTAGGCCTCCTCAACAAGCATTTGAGATCATCTGCAATTTAAAGAAGGCATTCGCTAAATAAAAGCGAGCATCGAACCCGAAGGCCGGCTCAACACGCAGTTGAGATCATCTACTATTCAAAGCAGGCATTCGCTAAATAAAAGGGAGCATCTAACCCTCAGGCTGGCTCAACACGTAGTTGAGATCATCTGCTATTCAAACCAGGCATTCGCTAAATAAAAGCGAGCATCGAACCCTTAGGTCGTCTCAACACGCATCTGAGATCATCTGCTATTGAATGCAGGCTTTCGCTAAATAAAACTAAGCATCGAACCCGAAGGCCAGCTTAACACGCAGTTGAGATCATCTGCTATTTAAATCAGGCATTCGCTAAATAAAAGCTAGCATCGAACCCGAAGGCCGGCTCAACACGCAGCTGAAATCATTTACTATTCAAGCAGGTATTTGCTAAATAAAAGCGAGAATCGAATCAGAAGGCTGGCTCAAGACGCAGTTGAGATCATCTGCTATTCAAAGCAAGCATTCGCTAAATAAAAGGGAGCATCAAACCCTCAGGCTAGCTCAACACGCAGTTGAGATCATCTGTTATTCAAAGCAGGCATTCGCTAAATAAAATCGTGCATCGAACCCTCAGGCCAGCTCAACACGCAGTTGAGATCATCTGTTATTCAAAGTAGGCATTCGCTAAATAAAAGCGAGCATCGAACCCTTAAGCCGACTCAACACGCATTTGACATCATCTGCTATTTAAAGCAGGAATTCACTAAATAAAAGCGAGCATCGAACCCAAAGGCCAGCTCAACACGCAGTTGAGATCATCTGCTATTTAAAGCAGGCATTCACTAATTAAAATCGATCATCGAACATGAAGGCCGGCTAAACACACAGTTCATATCATCTACTATTTAAAGCACGCATTCGCTAAATAAAAGGGAGCCACGAATCCTCAGGCTGGCTCAACACGCGGTTGAGATCATCTTCTATTCAAAGCAGACATTCGCTATATAAAATCGTGCATCGAACCCTCAGGCCGGCACAACACGCAGTTGAGATCATATGCTATTCAAAGCAGGCATTCGCTAAATAAAAGCGAGCATCGAACCCGAAGGCCGGCTCAACACGCAGTTGAGATCATCTGCTATTCAAAGTAGGCATTCGCTAAATAAAAGCGAGCATCGAACCCGAAGGCCGGCTCAACATGCAGTTGAAATCATCTTCTATTCAAGCAGGTATTCGGTAAATAAAAGGGAGCATCGAAACCTCTGGCCGGCTAAAGACGCACTTGAGATCATCTTCCATTTAAAGCAGGCATTCTCTAAATGAAAGTGAGCATCAAACCCAAAGGCCGGCTCAAAACGCAATTGAGATCATCTGCTATTCAAAGCAGGCATTCACTAAATAAAATCGAGCATCGAACCCTCTAGCCGGCTCAATATGCAGTTGAGATCATCTGTTATTCAAAGCAGGCATTCGCTAAATAAAAGCGAGCATCGTACCCTTAGGCCGGCTCAACACGCATTTGAGATCCTCTGTCATCTAAAGAAGGCATTGGCTAAATAAAAGCAAGCATCAAACCCGAAGGCCAGCTCAACACGCATTTGAGATCATCTGCTATTCAAACAGGCATTCGCTAAATAAAATCGAGCATCGAACCCTCAGGCCGGCTCAACACGCAGTTGAGATCATCTGCTATTCAAAGTAGGCATTCGCTATATAAAAGCGATCATCGAACCCGAAGGCCGGCTCAACACGCAGCTGAGATCATCTGCTATTCAAGAAGGCATTCGCTAAACAAAAGAGAGCATCGAAACCTCTGGCCGATCAAGACGCACTTGAGATCATCTGCTATTTAAAGTAGGCATACGCTAAAAAAAATGAGCATCGACCCGAAGGCCGGCTCAAAACGCAGTTGAGATCATCTTCTAATCAAAGCAGGCATTCGCTAATTAAAAGGGAGCATCGAACCCTCAGGCCGGCTCAACATGCAGTTGAGATCATCTGCTATTCAAAGCAGGCATTCGCTAAATAAAATCGAGCATCGAACCCTCTGGCCGGCTCAACACGCAGTTGAGATCATCTGCTATTCAAAGCGGGCATTCGCTAAATAAAAGCCAGCATCGAACCCTTAGGCCTCCTCAACAAGAATTTGAGATTATCTGTTATTTAAAGAAGGCAGTCGCTAAATAAAAGCGAGCATCGAACCCGAAGGCCGGCTCAACACGCAGTTGAGATCATCTACTATTCAAAGCAGGCATTCGCTAAATAAAAGGGAGCATCTAACCCTCAGGCCGGCTCAACACGTAGTTGAGATCATCTGCTATTCAAAGCAGGCATTCGCTAAATAAAAGCAAGCATCGAACCCTTAGGTCGTCTCAACACGCATCTGAGAACATCTGCTATTGAATGCAGGCTTTCGCTAAATAAAACTAAGCATTGAACCCGAAGGCCAGCTTAACACGCAGTTGAGATCATCTTCTATTTAAAGCAGGCATTCGCTAAATAAAAGCTAGCATCGAACCCGAAGGCCGGCTCAACACGCAGCTGAGATCATCTACTATTCAAGCAGGTATTTGCTAAATAAAAGCGAGAATCGAACCCGAAGGCCGGCTCAAGACGTAGTTGAGATCATCTGCTATTCAAAGCAAGCATTCGCTAAATAAAAGGGAGCATCGAACCCTCAGGCCAGCTCAACACGCAGTTGAGATCATCTGTTATTCAAAGCAGGCATTCGCTAAATAAAATCGAGCATCGAACCCTCAGGTCGGCTCAACACGCAGTTGAGATCATTGTTATTCAAAGTAGGCATTCGCTAAATAAAAGCGAGCATCGAACCCTTAAGCCGGCTCAACACGCATTTGACATCATCTGCTATTTAAAGCTGGAATTCGCTAAATAAAAGCGAGCATCGAACCCGAAGGCCAGCTCAACATGCAGTTGAGATCATCTGCTATTTAAAGCAGGCATTCGGTAATTAAAAGCGAGCATCGAACCCAAAGGTCGGCTAAACACGCAGTTCAGATCATCTACTATTTAAAGCACGCATTTGCTAAATAAAAGGGAGCCACGAATCCTCAGGCTGGCTCAACACGCGGTTGAGATCATCTTCTATTCAAAGCAGGCATTCACTAAATAAAATCGTGCATCGAACCCTTAGGCCGGCTCAACACACAATTGAGATCATCTGCTATTCAAAGCAGGCATTCGCTAAATAAAAGCGAGCATCGAACCCGATGGCCGGCTCAACACGCAGTAGAGATCATCTGCTATTCAAAGTAGGCATTCGCTAAATAAAAGTGAGCATCGAACCCGAAGGCCGCCTCAACATGCAGTTGAGATCAACTTCTATTCAAGCATGTATTCGCTAAATAAAAGGGAGCATCGAAACCTCTGGCCGATCAAGACGCACTTGAGCTCATCTCCTATTTAAAGCAGGCATTCGCTAAATCAAAGTGAGCATCGACCCGGAGGACGGCTTAAAACGCAGTTGAGATCATCTGCTATTCAAAGCAGGCATTCGCTAATTATAAGGGAGCATCGAACCCTCAGGCTGGCTAAACACGCAGCTGAGATCATCTGCTATTCAAGAAGGCATTCGCTAAATAAAAGAGAGCATCGAAACCTCTGGCCGATCAAGACGCACTTGAGATCATCTGCTCTTTAAAGCAGGCATTCGCTAAATAAAAATGAGCATCGACACGAAGGCCGGCTCAAAACGCAGTTGAGATCATCTTCTAATCAAAGCAGGCATTCGCTAATTAAAAGGGAGCATCGAACCCTCAGGCCGGCTCAACATGCAGTTGAGATCATCTGCTATTCAAAGCAGGCATTCGCTAAATAAAATCGAGCATCGAACCCTCAGGCCGGCTCAACACGCAGTTGAGATCATTGCTATTCAAAGTAGGCATTCGCTAAATAAAAGCGAGCATCGAACCCTTAAGCCAACTCAACACGCATTTGACATCATCTGCTATTTAAAGCAGGAATTCTCTAAATAAAAGCGAGCATCGAACCCGAAGGCCAGCTCAACATGCAGTTGAGATCATCTGCTATTTAAAGCAGGCATTCGGTAATTAAAAGCGAGCATCGAACCCGAAGGCCGGCTAAACACGCAGTTCAGATCATCTACTATTTAAAGCACGCATTTGCTAAATAAAAGGGAGCCACGAATCCTCAGGCTGGCTCAACACGCGGTTGAGATCATCTTCTATTCAAAGCAGGCATTCACTAAATAAAATCGTGCATCGAACCCTCAGGCCGGCTCAACACACAATTGAGATCATCTGCTATTCAAAGCAGGCATTCGCTAAATAAAAGCGAGCATCGAACCCGATGGCTGGCTCAACACGCAGTAGACATCATCTGCTATTCAAAGTAGGCATTCGCTAAATAAAAGTGAGCATCGAACCCGAAGGCCGACTCAACATGCAGTTGAGATCAACTTCTATTCAAGCAGGTATTCGCTAAATAAAAGGGAGCATTGAAACCTCTGGCCGATCAAGACGCACTTGAGCTCATCTGCTATTTAAAGCAGGCATTCGCTAAATCAAAGTGAGCATCGACCCAGAGGACGGCTTAAAACGCAGTTGAGATCATCTGCTATTCAAAGCAGGCATTCGCTAATTATAAGGGAGCATCGAACCCTCAGGCTGGCTCAACACGCAGCTGAGATCATCTGCTATTCAAGAAGGAATTCGCTAAATAAAAGAGAGCATCGAAACCTCTGGCCGATCAAGACGCACTTGAGATCATCTGCTATTTAAAGCAGGCATTCGCTAAATAAAAATGAGCATCGACACGAAGGCCGTCTCAAAACGCAGTTGAGATCATCTTCTAATCAAAGCAGGCATTCGCTAATTAAAAGGGAGCATCGAACCCTCAGGCCGGCTCAACATGCAGTTGAGATCATCTGCTATTCAAAGCAGGCATTCGCTAAATAAAATCGAGCATCGAACCCTCTGGCCGGCTCAATACGCAGTTGAGATCATCTGCTATTCAAAGCGGGCATTCGCTAAATAAAAGCCAGCATCGAACCCTTAGGCCTCCTCAACAAGCATTTGAGATCATCTGCTATTTAAAGAAGGCATTCGCTAAATAAAAGCGAGCATCGAACCCGAAGGCCGGCTAAACACGCAGTTGAGATCATCTACTATTCAAAGCAGGCATTCGCTAAATAAAAGGGAGCATCTAACCCTCAGGCCGGCTCAACACGTAGTTGAGATCATCTGCTATTCAAAGCAGGCATTCGCTAAATAAAAGCAAGCATCGAACCCTTAGGTCGTCTCAACACGCATCTGAGAACATCTGCTATTGAATGTAGGCTTTCGCTAAATAAAACTAAGCATTGAACCCAAAGGCCAGCTTAACACGCAGTTGAGATCATCTTCTATTTAAAGCAGGCATTCGCTAAATAAAAGCAAGCATCGAACCCGAAGGCCGGCTCAACATGCAGCTGAGATCATCTACTATTCAAGCAGGTATTTGCTAAATAAAAGCGAGAATCGAACCCGAAGGCCGGCTCAAGACGCAGTTGAGATCATCTGCTATTTAAAGCAAGCATTCGCTAAATAAAAGGGAGCATCGAACCCTCAGGCCAGCTCAACACGCAGTTGAGATCATCTATTATTCAAAGCAGGCATTCGCTAAATAAAATCGAGCATCGAACCCTCAGGCCGGCTCAACACGCGGTTGAGATCATTGCTATTCAAAGTAGGCATTCGCTAAATAAAAGCGAGCATCGAACCCTTAAGCCGGCTCAACACGCATTTGACATCATCTGCTATTTAAAGCAAGAATTCGCTAAATAAAAGCGAGCATCGAACCCGAAGGCCAGCTCAACATGCAGTTGAGATCATCTGCTATTTAAAGCAGGCATTCGGTAATTAAAAGCGAGCATCGAACCCGAAGGCCGGCTAAACACGCAGTTCAGATCATCTACTATTTAAAGCACGCATTTGCTAAATAAAAGGAAGCCACGAATCCTCAGGCTGGCTCAACACGCGGTTGAGATCATCTTCTATTCAAAGCAGGCATTCACTAAATAAAATCGTGCATCGAACCCTCAGGCCGGCTCAACACACAGTTGAGATCATCTGCTATTCAAAGCAGGCATTCGCTAAATAAAAGCGAGCATCGAACCCGATGGCCGACTCAACATGCAGTTGAGATCATCTGCTATTCAAAGTAGGCATTCGCTAAATAAAAGCGAGCATCGAACCCGAAGGCCGGCTCAACATGCAGTTGAGATCAACTTCTATTCAAGCAGGTATTCGCTAAAAAAAATGGAGCATCGAAACCTCTGGCCGATCAAGATGCACTTGAGCTCATCTGCTATTTAAAGCAGGCATTCGCTAAATCAAAGTGAGCATCGACCCGAAGGCCGGCTTAAAACGCAGTTGAGATCATCTGCTATTCAAAGCAGGCATTCGCTAATTAAAAGGGAGCATCGAACCCTCAGGATGGCTCAACATGCAGTTGAGATCATCTGCTATTCAAAGCAGGCATTCACTAAATAAAATCGAGCATCGAACCCTCTGGCCGGCTCAATATGCAGTTGAGATCATCTGCTATTCAAAGCAGGCATTCGCTAAATAAAAGCGAGCATCAACCCCTTAGGTCGGCTCAACAAGCATTTGAGATCATCTGCTATTTAAAGAAGGCATTCGCTAAATAAAAGAGAGCATCGAACCCGAAGGCTAGCTCAACACGCAATTGAGATCATCTGCTATTTAAAGCAGGCGTTCGCTAAATAATATCGAGCATCGAACCCTCTGGCCGGCTCAATACGCAGTTGAGATCATCTGCTATTCAAAGCGGGCATTCGCTAAATAAAAGCCAGCATCGAACCCTTAGGCCTCCTCAACAAGCATTTAAGATCATCTGCTATTTAAAGAAGGCATTCGCTAAATAAAAGCGAGCATCGAACCCGAAGGCCGGCTCAACACGCAGTTGAGATCATCTACTATTCAAAGCAGGCATTCGCTAAATAAAAGGGAGCATCTAACCCTCAGGCCGGCTCAACACGTAGTTGAGATCATCTGCTATTCAAAGCAGGCATTCGCTAAATAAAAGCGAGCATCGAACCCTTAGGTCATCTCAACACGCATCTGAGAACGTCTGCTATTGAATGCAGGCTTTCGCTAAATAAAACTAAGCATTGAACCCGAAGGCCAGCTTAACACGCAGTTGAGATCATCTTCTATTTAAAGCAGGCATTCGCTAAATAAAAGCTAGCATCGAACCCGAAGGCCGGCTCAACACGCAGCTGAGATCATCTACTATTCAAGCAGGTATTTGCTAAATAAAAGCGAGAATCGAACCCGAAGGCCGGCTCAAGACGCAGTTGAGATCATCTACTATTTAAAGCAAGCATTCGCTAAATAAAAGGGAGCATCGAACCCTCAGGCCAGCTCAACACGCAGTTGAGATCATCTGTTATTCAAAGCAGGTATTCGCTAAATAAAATCGAGCATCGAACCCTCAGGCCGGCTCAACACGCAGTTGAGATCATTGCTATTCAAAGTAGGCATTCGTTAAATAAAAGCGAGCATCGAACCCTTAAGCCGGCTCAACACGCATTTGACATCATCTGCTATTTAAAGCAGGAATTCGCTAAATAAAAGCGAGCATCGAACCCGAAGGCCAGCTCAACATGCAGTTGAGATCATCTGCTATTTAAAGTAGGCATTCGGTAATTAAAAGCGAGCATCGAACCCGAAGGCCGGCTAAACACGCAGTTCAGATCATCTACTATTTAAAGCACGCATTTGCTAAATAAAAGGGAGCCACGAATCCTCAGGCTGGCTCAACACGCGGTTGAGATCATCTTCTATTCAAAGCAGGCATTCACTAAATAAAATCGTGCATCGAACCCTCAGGCCGGCTCAACACACGGTTGAGATCATCTACTATTCAAAGCAGGCATTCGCTAAATAAAAGCGAGCATCGAACCCGATGGCCGGCTCAAGACGCAGTTGAGATCATCTGCTATTCAAAGTAGGCATTCGCTAAATAAAAGCGAGCATCGAACCCGAAGGCCGGCTCAACATGCAGTTGAGATCAACTTCTATTCAAGCAGGTATTCGCTAAATAAAAGGGAGCATCGAAACCTTTGTCCGATCAAGACGCAATTGAGCTCATCTGCTATTTAAAGCAGGCATTCGCTAAATCAAAGTGAGCATCGACCCGGAGGCCGGCTTAAAACGCAGTTGAGATCATCTGCTATTCAAAGCAGGCATTCGCTAATTAAAAGGGAGCATCGAACCCGCAGGCTGGCTCAACATGCAGTTGAGATCATCTGCTATTCAAAGCAGGCATTCACTAAATAAAATTGAGCATCGAACCCTCTGGCCGACTCAATACGCAGTTGAGATCAAATGTTATTCAAAGCAGGCATTCGCTAAATAAAAGCGAGCATCAACCCCTTAGGTCGGCTCAACATGCATTTGAGATCATCTGCTATTTAAAGAAGGCATTCGCTAAATAAAAGCGAGCATCGAACCCGAAGGCTAGCTCAACACGCAGTTGAGTTCATCTGCTATTTAAAGCAGGCGTTCGCAAAATAAAAGCGAGCATCGAACCCTCAGGCTGGCTCAACACAGAGTTGAGATCATCTGTTATTCAAAGCAGGCATTCGCTAAATAAAAGCGATCATCGAACCCGAAGGCCGGCTCAACACGCAGTTGAGATCATCTGTTATTCAAGCAGGTATTCCCTAAATAAAAGGGAGCATCGAAACCTCTGGCCGATCAAGACGCATTTGACCTCATCTGCTATTTAAAGCAGGAATTCGTTAAATAAAAGTGAGCATCGACCCGAAGGCCGGCTTAAAACGCAGTTGAGATCATCTGCTATTCAAAGCAGGCATTCGCTAATTAAAAGGGAGCATCGAACCCTCAGGCCGGCTCAACATGCAGTTGAGATCATCTGCTATTCAAAGCAGGCATTCGCTAAATAAAATCCAGCATCGAACCCTCTGGCCGGCTCAATACGCAATTGAGATCATCTGCTATTCAAGCAGGCATTCGCAAAATAAAAGCGAGCGTCGAACCCTTAGGCCGGCTCAACAAGCATTTGAGATCATCTGCTATTTAAAGAAGGCATTCGCTAAATAAAAGCGAGCATCGAACCCGAAGGCCAGCTCAACACGCAGTTGAGATCATCTGCTATTTAAAGCAGGCATTCGCTAAATAAAAGCGAGCATCGAACGCGAAGGCCGGCTAAACACGCAGTTCAGATCATCTACTATTTAAAGCACGCATTCGCTAAATAAAAGGGAGCCACGAATCCTCAGGCTGGCTCAACACGCGGTTGAGATCATCTTCTATTCAATGCAGGCATTCGCTAAATAAAATCATGCATTGAACCATCAGGCCGGCTCAACACGCAGTTGAGATCATCTGTTATTCAAAGCAGGCATTCGCTAAATAAAAGCGAGCATCGAACCCGAAGGCCGGCTCAACACGCAGTTGAGATCATTTGCTATTCAAAGTAGGCATTCGCTAAATAAAAGCGAGCATCGAACCCGAAGGCCGGCTCAACATGCAGTTGAGATCATCTTCTATTCAAGCAGGTATTCGCTAAATAAAAGGGAGCATCGAAACCTTTGGCCGGCTAAAGACTCACTTGAGATCATCTGCTATTTAAAGCAGACATTCTCTAAATGAAAGTGAGCATCAAACCCGAAGGCCAGCTCAAAACGCAGTTGAGATCATCTGCTATTCAAAGCAGGCATTCGCTAAATAAAATCGAGCATCGAACCCTCTGGCCGGCTCAAGACGCACTTGAGCTCATCTGCTATTTAAAGCAGGCATCCGCTAAATAAAAGCGATCATCAAACCCGAAGGCCGGCTCAACACGCAACTTAGATAATCTGCTATTCAAGCAGGTATTCGCTAAATAAAAGGGAGCATCGAAACCTCTGGCCGATCAAGACGCACTTGAGCTCATCTGCTATTTAAAGCAGGCATTCGCTAATTAAAAGGGAGCATCGAACCCTCAGGCCGGCTAAACATGCAGTTGAGATCAATCTGCTATTCAAAGCAGGCATTCGCTAAATAAAAGCGAACATCGAACCCTTAGGCCGGCTCAACACGCATTTGACATCATCTGCTATTTAAAGCAGGAATTGGCTAAATAAAAGCGAGCATCGAACCCGAAGGCCGGCTAAACACGCAGTTCAGATCATCTACTATTTAAAGCCCGCATTCGCTGAATAAAAGGGAGCCACGAATCCTCAGGCTGGCTCAACACGCGGTTGAGATCATCTTCTATTCAATGCAGGCATTTGCTAAATAAAATCGTGCATCGAACCATCAGGCCGGCTCAACACGCAGTTGAGATCATCTGTTATTCAAAGCAGGCATTCGCTAAATAAAAGCGAGCATCGAACCCGAAGGCCGGCTCAACACGCAGTTGAGATCATTTGCTATTCAAAGTAGGCATTCGCTAAATAAAAGCGAGCATCGAACCCGAAGGCCGGCTCAACATGCAGTTGAGATCATCTTTTATTCAAGCAGGTATTCGCTAAATAAAAGGGAGCATCGAAACCTTTGGCCGGCTAAAGACTCACTTGAGATCATCTGCTATTTAAAGCAAACATTCTCTAAATGAAAGTGAGCATCAAACCCGAAGGCCGGCTCAAAACGCAGTTGAGATCATCTGCTATTCAAACAGGCATTCGCTAAATAAAATCGAGCATCAAACCTCTGGCCGGCTCAAGACGCACTTGAGCTCATCTGCTATTTAAAGCAGGCATCCGCTAAATAAAAGCGATCATCGAACCCGAAGGCCGGCTCAACACGCAACTGAGATAATCTACTATTCAAGCAGGTATTCGCTAAATAAAAGGGAGCATCGAAACCTCTGGCCGATCAAGACGCACTTGAGCTTATCTGCTATTTAAAGCAGGCATTCGCTAAATAAAAGTGAGCATTGACCCGAAGGCCGGCTTAAAACGCAGTTGAGATCATCTGCTATTCAAAGCAGGCATTCGCTAATTAAAAGGGAGCATCGAACCCTCAGGCCGGCTCAACATGCAGTTGAGATCAATCTGCTATTCAAAGCAAGCATTCGCTAAATTAAAGCGAACATCGAACCCTTAGGCCGGCTCAACACGCATTTGACATCATCTGCTATTTAAAGGAGGAATTGGCTAAATAAAAGCGAGCATCGAACCCGAAGGCCAGCTCAACACGCAGTTGAGATCATCTGGTATTTAAAGCAGGCATTCGGTAGTTAAAAGCGAGCATCGAACTCGATGGCCGGCTAAACACGCAGTTCAGATCATCTACTATTTAAAGCACGCATTCGCTAAATAAAAGGGAACCACGAATCCTCAGGCTGGCTCAACACGCGGTTGAGATCATCTTCTATTCAAAGCAGGCATTCACTAAATAAAATCGTACATCGAACCCTCAGGCCGGCTCAACACGCAGTTGAGATCATCTGGTATTCAAAGCCGGCATTCGCTAAATAAAAGCGAGCATCGAACCCAAAGGCCGGCATAACACGCAGCTGGGATCATCATCTATTTAAAGTAGGCACTCACTAAATAAAAGCGAGCATCAAACCTAAAGGTCGGCTCAACAAGCAGCTGAGATCATCTGCTATTCAAGCAGGTATTCAATAAATAAAAGCGAGCATCGAACCCGAAGGCCGACTCAACACGCAGTTGAGATCATCTACTATTCAAGCAGGTATTCGCTAAATAAAAGGGAGCATCGAAACCTCTGGCTGGCTCAAGACGCACTAGAGATCATCTGCTATTTAAAGCAGGCATTCGCTAAATAAAAGTGAGCATTAAACCCGAAGTCCAGCTTAAAACACAGTTGAGATCATCTGCTATTCAAAACAGGCATTCACTAATTAAAAGGGAGCATCGAACCCTCAGGCCGGCTCAACACGCAGTTGAGATCATCTGCTATTCAAAGCAGGCATTCGTTAAATAAAATCGAGCATTGAACTCTCGGGCCGGCTCAACGCGTAGATGAGATCATCTGATATTCACTAAATAAAAGCCAGCATCGAACCCGAAGGCTGGTTTAACATGCAGCTGAGATCATCTACTATTCAAGCAGGTATTCGCTAAAAAGTAAGGGAGCATCGAAACCTCTGGCCGGCTCAAAACGCAATTGAGATCATCTGTTATTTAAAGCAGGCATTCGCTAAATAAAAGCGAGCATCGAAACCTAAGTCTGGCTCAACACGCAGTTAAGATCATATGCTACTCAAAGCAAGCATTCGCTAAATAAAAGGGAGCATCGAACCCTCAGGCCGACTCAACACGTAGTTGAGATCATCTGCTATTCAAAGTAGGCATTCGCTAAATAAAAGCGAGCATCAAACCCTTAGGTCGTCTCAACACGCATCTGAGATCATCTCCTATTGAATGCAGGCTTTCGCTAAATAAAACTAAGCATTGAACCCGAAGGCCAGCTTAACACGCAGTTGAGATCATCTTCTATTTAAAGCAGGCATTAGCTAAATAAAAGCTAGCATCGAACCCGAAGGCCGGCTCAACACGAAGATGAGATCATCTACTATTCAAGCAGGTATTGGCTAAATAAAAGCGAGAATCGAACCCGAAGGCTGGCTCAAGACGCAATTGAGATCATCTGCTATTCAAAGCAAGCATTCGCTAAATAAAAGGGAGCATTGAACCCTCAGGCCAGCTCAACACGCAGTTGAGATCGTCTGTTATTCAAAGCAGGCATTCGCTAAATAAAATCGAGCATCGAACCCTCAGGCCGGCTCAACACGCAGTTGAGATCATTGCTATTCAAAGTAGGCATTCGCTAAATAAAAGCGAGCATCGAACCCTTAAGCCGGCTCAACACGCATTTGACATCATCTGCTATTTAAAGCAGGAATTCTCTAAATAAAAGTAAGCATCGAACCCGAAGGCCAGCTCAACATGCAGTTGAGATCATCTGCGATTTAAAGCAGGCATTCGGTAATTAAAAGCGAGCATCGAACCCTAAGGCCGGCTAAACACGCAGTTCAGATCATCTACTATTTAAAGCACACATTCGCTAAATAAAAGGGAACCACGAATCCTCAGGCTGGCTCAACACGCGGTTGAGATCATCTTCTATTCAAAGCAGGCATTCACTAAATAAAATTTTGCATCGAACCCTCAGGCCGGCTCAACACGCAGTTGAGATCATCTGCTATTCAAAGCAGGCATTCGCTAAATAAAAGCGAGCATCGAACCCGATGGCCGGCTCAACACGCAGTTGAGATCATCTGCTATTCAAAGTAGGCATTCGCTAATTAAAAATGAGCATCGAACCCGAAGGCCGGCTCAACATGCAGTTGAGATCAACTTCTATTCAAGCAGGTATTCATTAAATAAAAGGGTGCATCGAAACCTCTGGCCGATCAAGACGCACTTGAGCTCATATGCTATTTAAAGCAGGCATTCGCTAAATCAAAGTGAGCATCGACCCGGAGGCCGGCTTAAAACGCAGTTGAGATCATCTGCTATTCAAAGCAGGCATTCGCTAATTAAAAGGGAGCATCGAACCCTCCGGCTGGCTCAACATGCAGTTGAGATCATCTGCTATTCAAAGCAGGCATTCGCTAAATAAAATCGAGCATCGAACCCTCTGGCCGGCTCAATACGCAGTTGCGATCATCTGTTATTCAAAGCAGGCATTCGCCAAATAAAAGCGAGCATCGAACCTTTAAGCCGGCTCAACACGCATTTGACATCATCTGCTATTTAAAGCAGGAATTCGCTAAATAAAAGCGAGCATCGAACCCGAAGGCGAGCTCAACACGCAGTTGAGATCATCTGCTATTTAAAGCAGGCATTCGCTAATTAAAAGTGAGCATCGAACACGAAGGCCGGCTAAACACGCAGTTCAGATCATCTACTATTTAAAGCACACATTCGCTAAATAAAAGGGAGCCACGAATCCTCAGGCTGGTTCAACACGCGGTTGAGATCATCTTCTATTCAAAGCAGGCATTCGCTAAATAAAATCGTGCATCGAACCCTCAGGCCGGCTCAACACGCAGTTGAGATCATCTGCTATTCAAAGCAGGCATTCGCTAAATAAAAGCGAGCATCGAACCCGATGGTCGGCTCAACACGCCGTTGAGATCATCTGCTATTCAAAGTAGGCATTCGCTAAATAAAAGCGAGCATCGAACCCGAAGGCCGGCTCAACATGCAGTTAAGATCATCTTCTATTCAAGCAGGTATTCGCTAAATAAAAGGGATCATCGAAACCTCTGGCCGGCTAAAGACGCACTTGAGATCATCTGCTATTTAAAGCAGGCATTCTCTAAATGAAAGTGAGCATCAAACCCGAAGGCCGGCTCAAAATGCAGTTGAGATCATCTGCTATTTAAAGCAGGAATTCGCTAAATAAAATCGAGCATCGAACTCTCTGGTCGGCTCAATATGCAGTTGAGATCATCTGTTATTCAAAGCAGGTATTCGCTAAATAAAAGCGAGCATCGAACCCTTAGGCCGGCTCAACACGCATTTGAGATCATCTGTTATTTAAAGAAGGCATTGGCTAAATAAAAACGAGCATCGAACCCGAAGTCCTGCTAAACACGCAATTGAGATCATCTGCTATTTAAAGCAGACATTCGCTAAATAAAAGCGATCCTCGAACCCGAGGGCCAGCTCAACACGCATTTGAGATCATCTGCTATTCAAAGTAGGCATCCGCTAAAAAAAAGGGAGCATCGAACCCCTAGGCTGGCTCAACACGCATTTGAAATCATCTGCTATTCAAAGCAGGCATTCGCTAAATAAAATCGAGCATCGAACCCTCAGGCTGGTTCAACACACAGTTGAGATCATCTGCTATTCAAAGCAGGCATTCGCTAAATAAAAGCGATCATCGAACCCGAAGGCCGGCTCAACACGCAGCTGAGATCATCTGCTATTCAAGCAGGTATTTGCTAAATAAAAGGGAGCATCGAAAACTCTGGCCAATCAAGACGCACTTGAGATCATCTGCTATTTAAAGCAGACAATCACTAAATAAAAATGAGCATCGACCCGAATGCCGGCTCAAAACGCCGTTGAGATCATCTGCTATTCAAAGCAGGCATTCGCTAATTAAAAGGGAGCATCGAACCCTCAGGCCGGCTCAACATGCAGTTGAGATCATCTGCTATTCAAAGCAGGCATTCGCTAAATAAAATTGAGCATCGAACCCTCTGGCCAGCTCAATACGCAGTTGAGATCATCTTCTATTCAAAGCGGGCATTCGCTAAATAAAATTCAACATCGAACCCTTAGGCCGGCTCAAGAAGCATTTGAGATCATCTGCTATTTAAAGAAGGCATTCCCTAAATAAATGCGAGCATCGAACCCTCAGGCCGGCTCAACACACAGTTGAGATCATCTGCCACTCAAAGCAGGCATTCGCTAAATAAAAGCGATCATCGAACCCGAAGGCCGACTCAACATGCAGTTGAGATCATCTGCTATTCAAGCAGGTATTCGCTAAATAAAAGTGAGCATCGACCCGAAGGCCGACTTAAAACGCAGTTGAGATCATCTGCTATTCAAAGCAGGCAGTCGCTAATTAAAAGGGAGCATCGAACCCTCAGGCCGGCTCAACATGCAGTTGAGATCATCCTTTATTCAAAGCAGGCATTCGCTAAATAAAAGCGAGCGTCGAACCCGAAGGCCGGCTAAACACGCAGTTCAGATCATCTACTATTTAAAGCACGCATTCGCTAAAGAAAAGGGAGCCACGAATCCTCAGGCTGGCTCAACACGCGGTTGAGATCATCTTCTATTCAATGCAGGCATTCCCTAAATAAAATCGTGCATCGAACCATCAGGCCGGCTCAACACGCAGTTGAGATCATCTGTTATTCAAAGCAGGCATTCGCTAAATAAAAGCGAGCATCGAACCCTTAGGCCGGCTCAACAAGCATTTGAGATCATCTGCTATTTAAAGAAGGCATTCGCTAAATAAAAGCGAGCATCGAACCCGAAGGCCAGCTCAACACGCAGTTGAGATCTTCTGCTATTTAAAGCAGGCATTTGCTAAATAAAAGCGAGCATCGAACCCGAAGGCCGGCTAAACACGCAGTTCAGATCATCTACTATTTAAAGCACGCATTCGCTAAATAAAAGGGAGCCACGAATCCTCAGGCTGGCTCAACACGCGGTTGAGATCATCTTCTATTCAATGCAGGCATTCCCTAAATAAAATCGTGCATCGAACCATCAGGCCGGCTCAACACGCAGTTGAGATCATCTGTTATTCAAAGCAGGCATTCGCTAAATAAAAGCGAGCATCGAACCCGAAGGCCGGGTCAACACGCAGTTGAGATCATTTGCTATTCAAAGTAGGCATTCGCTAAATAAAAGCGAGCATCGAACCCGAAGGCCGGCTCAACATGGAGTTGAGATCATCTTCTATTCAAGCAGGTATTCGCTAAATAAAAGGGAGCTTCGAAACCTCTGGCCGGCTAAAGACTCACTTGAGATCATTTGCTATTTAAAGCAGACATTCTCTAAATGAAAGTGAGCATCAAACCCGAAGGCCGGCTCAAAACGCAGTTGAGATCATCTGCTATTCAAAGCAGGCATTCGCTAAATAAAATCGAGCATCGAACCCTCTGGCCAGCTCAAGACGCACTTGAGCTCATCTGCTATTTAAAGCAGGCATTCGCTAAATAAAAGCGATCATCGAACCCGAAGGCCGGCTCAACACGCACCTGAGATAATCTGCTATTCAAGCAGGTATTCGCTAAATAAAAGGGAGCATCGAAACCTCAGGCCGATCAAGACGCACTTGAGCTCATCTGCTATTTAAAGCAGGCATTCGCTAAATAAAAGTGAGCATTGACCCGAAGGCCGGCTTAAAACTTAATTGAGATCATCTGCTATTCAAAGCAGGCATTTGCTAATTAAAAGGGAGCATCGAACCCTCAGGACGGCTCAACATGCAGTTGAGATCATCTACTATTCAAAGCAGGCATTCGCTAAATAAAAGCGAACATCGAACCCTTAGGCCGGCTTAACACGCATTTGACATCATCTGCTATTTAAAGCAGGAATTCGCTAAATAAAAGCGAGCATCGAACCCGAAGGCCAGCTCAACACGCAGTTGAGATCATCTGCTATTTAAAGCAGGCATTCGGTAGTTAAAATCGAGCATCGAACCCGAAGGCCGGCTAAACACGCAGTTCAGATCATCTACTATTTAAAGCACGCATTCGCTAAATAAAAGGGAACCACGAATCCTCAGGCTCGCTCAACACGCGGTTGAGATCATCTTCTATTCAAAGCAGGCATTCACTAAATAAAATCGTGCATCGAACCCTCAGGCCGGCTCAACACGCAGTTGAGATCATCTGCTATTCAAGGCAGGCATTCGCTAAATAAAAGCGAGCATCGAACCCGAAGGCTGGCTCAACACGCAGTTGAGATCATCTGCTATTCAAAGTAGGCATTCGCTAAATGAAAGCGAGCATCGAACCCGAAGGCCGACTCAACATGCAGTTGAGATCATCTTCTATTGAAGCAGGTATTCGCTAAATAAAAGGGAGCATCGAAACCTCTGGCCGATCAAGACGCACTTGAGCTCATCTGCTATTTAAAGCAGGCATTCGCTAAATCAAAGTGAGCATCGACCCGGAGGCCGGCTTAAAACACAGTTGAAATCATCTGCTATTCAAAGCAGGCATTCACTAATTAAAAGGGAGCATCGAACCCTCAGACTGGCTCAACATGCAGTTGAGATCATCTGCTATTCAAAGCAGGCATTCGCTAAATAAAATCGAGCATCGAACCCTCTGGCCGGCTCAATACGCAGTTGAGATCATCTGCTATTCAAAGCAGGCATTCGCTAAATAAAAGCGAGCATCAAACCCTTAGGCCGGCTCAACAAGAATTTGAGATCATCTGCTATTTAAAGAAGGCATTCGCTAAATAAAAGGGAGCATCGAACCCGAAGGCTAGCTCAACACGCAGTTGAGATCATCTGCTATTTAACGCAGGCATTCGCTAAATAAAAGCGAGCATCGAACCCGAAGGCCGGCTCAACACGCAGCTGAGATCATCTACTATTCAAGCAGGTATTTGCTAAATAAAAGCGAGAATCGAACCCAAAGGCCGTCTCAAGACGCAGTTGAGATCATCTGCTATTCAAAGTGGGCATTCGCTAAATAAAAGGGAGCATCGAACCCTCAGGCCAGCTCAACACGCAGTTGAGATCATCTGTTATTTGAAGCAGGCATTCGCTAAATAAAATCGAGCATCGAACCCTCAGGCCGGCTCAACACGCAGTTGAGATCATCTGCTATTCAAAGTAGGCATTCGCTAAATAAAAGCGAGAGTCGAACATTTAAGCCGGCTCAACACGCATTTGACATCATCTGCTATTTAAAGCAGGAATTCGCTAAATAAAAGCGAGCATCGAACCCGAAGGACAACTCAACACACAGTTGAGATCATCTACTATTTAAAGCAGGCATTCGCTAATTAAAAGTGAGCATCGGACCCGAAGGCTGGCTAAACACGCAGTTCAGATCATCTACTATTTAAAGCACGCATTCGCTAAATAAAAGGGAGCCACGAATCCTCAGGCTGGCTCAACACGCGGTTGAGATAATCTTCTATTCAAAGCAGGCATTCGCTAAATAAAATCGTGCATCGAACCCTCAGGCCGGCTCAACACGCAGTTGAGATCATCTGCTATTCAAAGCAGGCATTCGCTAAATAAAAGCGAGCATCAAACCCGATGGCCGGCTCAACACGCAGTTGAGATCATCTGCTATTCAAAGTAGGCATTTGCTAAATAAAAGCGAGCATCGAACCCGAAGGCCGGCTCAACATGCAGTTGAGATCATCTTCTATTCAAGCAGGTATTCGCTAAATAAAAGGGATCATCGAAACCTCTGGCCAGCTAAAGACGCACTTGAGATCATCTGCTATTTAAAGCAGGCATTCTCTAAATGAAAGTGAGCATCAAACCCGAAGGCCGGCTCAAAACGCAGTTGAGATCATCTGCTATTTAAAGCAGGCATTCGCTAAATATAATCGAGCATCGAACTCTCTGGTCGGCTCAATATGCAGTTGAGATCATCTGTTATTCAAAGCAGGTATTCGCTAAATAAAAGCGAGCATCGAACCCTTAGGCCGGCTCAACACGCATTTGAGATCATCTGTTATTTAAAGAAGGCATTGGCTAAATAAAAACGAGCATCGAACCCGAAAGCCTGCTCAACACGCAATTGAGATCATCTGCTATTTAAAGCAGACATTCGCTAAATAAAAGCGATCCTCGAACCCGAAGGCCAACTCGGCACACATTTGACATCATCTGCTATTCAAAGTAGGCATCCGCTAAAAAAAAGGGAGCATCGAACCCCTAGGCTGGCTCAACACGCAGTTGAAATCATCTGCTATTCAAAGCAGGCATTCGCTAAATAAAATAGAGCATCGAACCCTCAGGCTGGCTCAACACACAGTTGAGATCATCTACTATTCAAAGCAGGCATTCGCTAAATAAAAGCGATCATCGAACCTGAAGGCCAGCTCAACACGCAGCTGAGATCATCTGCTATTCAAGCAGGTATTTGCTAAATAAAAGGGAGCATCGAAAACTCTGGCCGATCAAGACGCACTTGAGATCATATGCTATTTAAAGCAGGCATTCACTAAATAAAAATGAGCATCGACCCGAAGGCCGGCTCAAAACGCCGTTGAGATCATCTGCTATTCAAAGCAGGCATTCGCTAATTAAAAGGGAGCATCGAACCCTCAGGCCGGCTCAACATGCAGTTGAGATCATCTGCTATTCAAAGCAGGCATTCGCTAAATAAAATCGAGCATCGAACCCTCTGGCCAGCTCAATACGCAGTTGAGATCATCTGCTATTCAAAGCGGGCATTCGCTAAATAAAAGCCAGCATCGAACCCTTAGGCCGGCAATACAAGCATTTGAGATCATTTGCTATTTAAAGAAGGTATTCGCTAAATAAATGCGAGCATCGAACCCTCAGGCCGGCTCAACACACAGTTGAGATCATCTACTATTCAAAGCAGGCATTCGCTAAATAAAAGCGATCATCGAACCCGAAGGCCGGCTCAACACGCAGTTGAGATCATCTGCTATTCAAGCAGGTATTCGCTAAATAAAAGGGAGTATCGAAACCTCTGGCCGATCAAGACGCACTTGACCTCATCTGCTATTTAAAGCAGGAATTCGCTAAATAAAAGTGAGCATCGACCCGAAGGCCGCTTAAAACGCAGTTGAGATCATCTGCTATTCAAAGCATGCATTCGCTAATTAAAAGGGAGCATCGAACCCTCAGGCCGACTCAACATGCAGTTGAGATCATCTGCTATTCAAAGCAGGCATTCGCTAAATAAAAGGGAGCATCGAACCCTCAGGCCGGCTCTACATGCAGTTGAGATCATCTGCTATTCAAAGCAAGCATTCGCTAAATAAAAACGAACATCGAACCCTTAGGCCGGCTCAACAAGCATTTGAGATCATATGCTATTTAAAGAAGGCATTCGCTAAATAAAAGCGAGCATCGGACCCGAAGGCAAGCTCAACACGCAGTTGAGATCATCTGCTATTTAAAGCAGGCATTCGCTAAATAAAATCGAGCATCGAACCCGAAGGGCGGCTTAACACGCAGTTGAGATCATCTACTATTCAAAGCAGGCATTCGCTAAATAAAAGGGAGCACCGAACACTCAGGCCAGCTCAACACGCAGTTGAGATCATCTGCTATTAAAAGCAGGCATTCGCTAAAAAAAAGCGAACATCGAACCCTTAGGCCGGCTCAACAAGCATTTGAGATCATTTGCAATTTAAAGAAGGCATTCGCTAAATAAAAGTGAGCATCGAAACCGAAGGCAAGCTCAACACGCAGTTGAGATCATCTGCTATTTAAAGCAGGAAGTCACTAAATAAAAGCGAGCATCGAACCCGAAGGCCGGCTCAACACGCATGTGAGATCATCTACTATTCAAAGCAGGCATTCGCTAAATAAAAGGGAGCATAAAATCCTCAGGCCGGCTCAACACGCAGTTGAGATCATCTGCTATTCAAAGCAGGCATTCGCTAAATAAAAGGGAGCATCGAACCCTCAGGCCAGCTCAACACGCAGTTGAGATCATCTGCTATTAAAAGCAGGCATTCGCTAAAAAAAAGCGAGCATCGAACCCTTAGGCCGGCTCAACAAGCATTTGAGATCATCTGCAATTTAAAGAAGGCATTCGCTAAATAAAAGCGAGCATCGAACCCGAAGGTAAGCTCAACACGCAGTTGAGATCATCTGCTATTTAAAGCAGGAATTCACTAAATAAAAGCGAGCATCGAACCCGAAGGTCGGCTCAACACGCATGTGAGATTATCTACTATTCAAAGCAGGCATTCGCTAAATAAAAGGGAGCATCGAATCCTCAGGCCGGCTCAACACGCAGTTGAGATCATCTGCTATTTAAAGCAGGCATTCGCTAAATAAAAGTGAGCATCGACCCGAAGGCCAGCTTAAAACACAGTTGAGATCATCTGCTATTCAAAGCAGGCATTCACTAATTAAAAGGGAGCATCGAACCCTCAGGCCGGCTCAACATGCAGTTGAGATCATCTGCTATTCAAAGCAGGCATTCGCAAAATAAAATCGAGCATCGAACCCTCTGGCCGGCTCAATACGCAGTTGAGATCATCTTCTATTCAAAGCAGGCATTCGCTAAATAAAAGCGAGCATCGAACCCTTAGGCCGACTCAACAATCATTTGAGATCATCTGCTATTTAAAAAGGCATTCACTAAATAAAAGAGAGCATCGAACCCGAAGGCAAGCTCAACACGCAGTTGAGATCATCTGCAATTTAAAGCAGGCATTCGCTAAATAAAAGCGAGCGTCGAACCCGTAGGCCGGCTCAACCCGCAGTTGAGATCATCTACTATTCAAAGCAGGCATTCGCTAAATAAAAGGGAGCATCAAACCCTCAGGCCGGCTCAACAAGCAGTTGAGATCATCTGCTATTCAAAGCAGGCATTTGCTAAATAAAATCGAGCATCGAACCCTAGGGCCGACTTAACACGCAGTTGAGATCATCTGCTATTCAAAGCAGGCATTCACTAAATAAAAGTGAGGATCGAACCCGAAGGCTGGCTAAACATGCACCTGAGATCCTCTGCAATTTAAAGCAGGCACTCACTAAATAAAAGCGAGCATCGAACCCGAAGGCCGACTCAACACGTAGCTCAGATCATCTGCTATTCAAGCAGGTATTCACTAAATAAAAGCGAGCATCGAACCCGAAGGCCAGATCAACATGCAGCTGAGATCATCTACTATTCAAGCAGGTATTCGCTAAATAAAAGGGAGCATCGAAACCTATGGCCGGCTCAAGACGCCGTTGAGATCATCTGCTATTTAAAGCAGGCATTCACTTAATAAAAGGGAGCATACAACCCTCAGGCTGGCTCAACACGCGATTGAGATCATTTGTTATTCAACGCAGGCATTCGCTAAACAAAATCGAGCATCGAACCCTATGGCCGGCTCAACACGCAGTTAAGATCATCTGCTATTCAAAGCCGGCATTCGCTAAATTAAAGCGAGCATCGAACCCAAAGGCCGGCATAACACGCAGCTGGGATCATCATCTATTTAAAGTAGGCACTCACTAAATAAAAGCGAGCGTTGAACCTAAAGGTCGGCTCAACAAGCAGCTGAGATCTTCTGCTATTCAAGCAGGTATTGAATAAATAAAAGCGAGCATCGAACCAGAAGGCCGGCTTAACACGCAGCTGAGATCATCTACTATTCAAGCAGGTATTCGCTAAATAAAAGGGAGGATCGAAACCTCTGGCTGGCTCAAGACGCACTAGAGATCATCTGCTATTTAAAGCAGGTATTCGCTAAATAAAAGTGAGCATCAAACCCGAAGTCCAGCTTAAAACACAATTGAGATCATCTGCTATTCAAAGCAGGCATTGACTAATTAAAAGGGAGCATCGAACCCTCAGGCCGACTCAACACGCAGTTGAGATCATCTGCTATTCAAAGCAGGCATTTGCTAAATAAAATCGAGCATCGAACTCTCGGGCCGGCTCAACACGCAGATGAGATCATCTGATATTCACTAAATAAAAGCCAGCATCGAACCCGAAGGCCGGCTTAACATGCAGCTGAGATCATCTACTATTCCAACAGGTATTCGCTAAAAAATAAGGGAGCATCGAAACCTCTGGCCGGCTCAAGATGCAATTGAGATCATCTGTTATTTAAAGCAGGCATTCGCTAAATAAAAGCGAGCATCGAAACCTAAGTCTGGCTCAACACGCAGTTAAGATCATATGCTACTCAAAGCAAGCATTCGCTAAATAAAAGGGAGCATCGAACCCTCAGGCCGACTCAACACGTAGTTGAGATCATCTGCTATTCAAAGCAGGCATTCGCTAAATAAAAGCGAGCATCGAACCCTTAGGTTGGGTCAACACGCATCTGAGATCATCTGCTATTGAAAGCAGGCATTCGCTAAATAAAACCGAGCATCGAACCCGAAGGCCAGCTCAACACGCAGTTGAGATCATCTGCTATTTAAAGCAGGCATTCGCTAAATAAAAGCTAGCATCGAACCCAAAGGCCGGCTCAACACGCAGCTGAGATCATCTACTATTCAAGCAGGTATTTGCTAAATAAAAGTGAGAATAGAATCCGAAGGCCGGCTCAACATGCCGCTGAGATCATCTGCTATTCAAGCAGGTATTCGTTAAATAAAAGGGAGCATCAAAACATCTGGCCAACTCAAGACGCAGTTGAGATCATCTACTATTCAAAGAAAGCATTCGCTAAAGAAAAGGGAGCATCGAACCCTTAAGCCGGCTCAACACGCATTTGACATCATCTGCTATTTAAAGCAGGAGTTCGCTAAATAAAAGCGAGCATCGAACCTGAAGGCCAGCTCAACACGCAGTTGAGATCATCTTCTAGTCAAAGTAGGCATTCACTAAATAAAATCGTGCATCGAACCCTCTGGCCAGCTCAACATGCAGTTGAGATCATCTGCTATTCAAAGCAGGCATTCGCTGAATAAAAGCGAGCATCGAACCCGAAGGCCGACTAAACACGCAGCTGAGACCATCTTCTATTTAAAGCAGGCACTCACTAAATAAAAGCTAGCATCGAACCCGAAGGTCGGCTCAACACGCAGCTGAGATCATCTACTATTTTAGCAGGTATTCGCTAAATAAAAGCGAGAATCGAACCCGAAGGCCAGCTCAACACGCAGCTGAGATCATCTGCTATTCAATCAGGTATTCGTTAAATAAAAGAGAGCATCAAAACCTCTAGCCGGCTCAACACGTAGTTGAGATCATCTGCTATTCAAAGTAGGCATTCGCTAAATAAAAGCGAGCATCGAACCCTTAGGCCGGCTCAACATGCATTTGACATCATCTGCTATTTAAAGTAGGAATTCGCTAAATAAAAGCAAGCATCGAACCCGAAGGCCAGCTCAACTCGCAGTTGAGATCATCTGCTATTTAAAGCAGGCATTCGCTAATTAAAAGCTAGCATCGAACCCGAAGGCCGTCTAAACACACAATTGAGATCATCTACTATTCAAAGCATGCATTCGCTGAATAAAAGGGAGCATCGAATCCTCAGGCCGGCTCAACACGCAGTTGAGATCATCTACTATTCAAAGCAAGGATTCGCTAAATAAAAGCGAGCATCGAACCCGATGGTCGACTCAACACGCAGTTGAGATCATCTGCTATTCAAAGTAGGCATTCGCTAAATAAAATTGAGCATCGAACCCGAAGGCTGGCTCAACACGCAGTTGAGATCATCTTCTATTCAAGCAGGTATTCGCTAAATAAAAGGGAGCATCGACACCTCTGGCCGGCTCAACACGCATTTGAGATCATCTCCTATTCAAAGCAGGCATTCTCTAAAAAAAAGGGAGCATCGAACCCCAAGGTTGGCTCAACACGTAGTTGAGATCATCTGCTATTCAAAGCAGGCATTCGCTAAATAAAATCGAGCATCGAACCCTCAGGCCGGCTCAACACGCAGTTGAGATCATGTGCTATTCAAAACAGGCATTCGCTAAATAAAAGCGATCATCGAACGCGAAGGCCGGCTAAACACGTAGCTTAGATCATGTGCTATTCAAGCAGCTATTTGCTAAATAAAAGGGAGCATCGAAACCTCTGGCCGATCAAGATGCACTTGAGATCATCTGCTATTTAAAGCAGGCATTCACTAAATAAAAGTGAGCATCGACCCTCAGGCCGGCTCAAAACGCAGTTGAGATCATCCGCTATTCAATGCAGGCTATCGCTAATTAAAAGGGAGCATCGAACCCTCATGCCGGCTCAACATGCAGTTGAGATCATCTGTTATTCAAAGCAGGGATTCGCTAAATAAAATCGAGCATCGAACCCTCTGGCCGGCTCAATACGCAGTTGAGATCATCTGCTATTCAAAGCAGGCATTCGCTAAATAAAAGCGAGCATCGAATCCTTGGGCCGACTCAACAAGCATTTGAGATCATCTGCAATTTAAATAAGGCATTCACTAAATAAAAGCGAGCATCGAACCCGAAGGTCAGCTCAACACGCAATTGAGATCATCTGCTATTTAAAGTAGGCATTCGCTAAATAAAAGCGAGCATCGAACCCGAAGGCCGGCTCAACATGCAGTTGAGATCATCTACTACTCAAAGCAGGCATTCGCTAAATAAAAGGGAGAATCGAACCCTCGGGTCAGCTCAACACGCAGTTGAGATCATCTTCTATTCAAAGCAGGCATTCGCTAAATAAAATCGAGCATCGAACCCTCGGGCCGGCTTAACATGCATTTGAGATCATATGCTATTCAAAGCAGGCATTCGCTAAATAAAAGTGAGGATCGAACCCGAAGGCCGGCTAAACACGCACCTGCGATCATCTGCCATTTAAAGGAGGAACTCACTAAATAAAAGCGAGCATCGAACCCGAAGGCCGGCTTAACACGCAGCTGAGATCATCTGCTATTCAAGTAGGTATTCACTAAATAAAAGCGAGCATCGAACCCGAAGGCCGGATCAACACACAGCTGAGATCATCTACTACTCAAGCAGGTATTCGCTAAATAAAAGGGAGCATCGAAACCTATGGCCGGCTGAAGACGCCATTGAGATCATCTGCTATTTAAAGCAGGCATTCACTTAATAAAAGGGAGCATGGAACCCTCAGGCTGGCTCAACACGCGATTGAGATCATCTGTTATTCAAAGCAGGTATTCGCTAAACAAAATCGAGCATCGAAAGCTCAGGCCGGCTCAACACGCAGTTGAGATCATCTGCTATTCAAAGCAGGCATTCGCTAAATAAAAGCGAGCATCGAACCCAAAAGCCAGCATAACACGCAGCTGAGATCATCTTCTATTTAAAGTAGGCACTCACTAAATAAAAGCGAGCATCGAACCAAAAGGTCGGCTCAACAAGCAGCTGAGATCATCTGCTATTCAAGCAGGTGTTCAATAAATAAAAGCGAGCATCGAACCCGAAGGCCGGCTCAACACGCAGCTGAGATCATCTACTATTCAAGCAGGTATTCGCTAAATAAAAGGGAGCATCGAAACCTCTGGCTGGCTCAAGACGCAATAAAGATCATCTGCAATTTAAAGCAGGCATTCGCTAAATAAAAGTGAGCATCGAACCCGAAGGCCGGCTCAACACGCATTTGAGATCATCCGCTATTCAAAGCAGGCATTAGCGAAATAAAAGGGAGCATCAAACCCTAAGGCCGACTCAACACGCAGTTGAGATCATCTGCAATTCAAAGCAGGCATTCACTATATAAAAGTGAGCATCAAACCTTTAGGTCGGCTCAACACGCATTTGAGATCATCTGCTATTTAAAGCAGACATTCGCTAAATAAAACCGAGCATCGAACCTGAAGGCCAGCTCAACACGCAGTTGACATCATTTGCTATTAAAGCAGGCATTCGCTAAATAAAAGCGAGCATCGAACCCGAAGGTCGGATCAACACGCAGTTGAGATCATCTACTATTCAAAGCAGGCATTCGCTAAATAAAAGGGAGCATCGAACCCTCTGGCAGGCTCAACACACGGTTGATATCATCTGCTATTCAAAGCAAGCATTCACTAAATAAAATCGAGCATCGAACACTCGGGCCGGCTCAAGACGCAGTTGAGATCATCTGCTATTCAAACCAGGATTTCGCTAACTAAAAGCTAGCATCGAACCCGAAGGCCGGCTAAGCACGCAGCTGAGACCATATTCTATTTAAAGCAGGCACTCACTAAATAAAGGCGAGCATCGAACTCGAAGGACGACTCAACACGCAGCTGAGATCATCTGCTATTCAAGCAGGTATTCACTAAATAAAAGACAGCATTGAACCCGAAGGCCGACTCAACACGCAGCTGAGATCATCTGCTATTCAAGCATGTATTCGCTAAATAAAAGGGAGCATCAAAACCTCTGGCCGATCAAGACGCACTTGAGATCATCTGCTATTTAAAGCAGGCATTCGCTAAATAAAAGTGAGCATCGACCCGAAGGCCGGTTCAAAACGCATTTGAGATCATCTGCTATTCAATGCAGGCATTCGCTAATTAAAAGGGAGTATCGAACCCTCAGGTCGGCTCAATATGCAGTTGAGAGCTTCTGCTATTCAAAGCAGGCATTCGCTAAATAAAATCGAGCATCGAACCCTCTGGCCGGCTCAATACGCAGTTGAGATTATCTGCTATTCAAAGCAGGCATTCGCTAAATAAAAGCGAGCATCGAACCCTTGGGCCGGCTCAACAAGCATTTGAAATCATCTACTATTTAAAGAAGGCATTCGCTAAATAAAAGCGAGCATCGAACCCGAAGGCCAGCTCAACACGCAGTTGAGATCATCTGCTATTTAAAGTAGGCATTTGCTAAATAAAAGCGAGCATCGAACCCGAAGGCCGGCTCAACACGCAGTTGAGATCATCTACTACTCATAGCAGGCATTCGCTAAATAAAAGGGAGCATCGAACCCGAAGGCCGGCTCAACACACAGTTGAGATCATCTGCTATTCAAAGCAGGCATTCGCTAAATAAAATCGAGCATCGAACCCTCGGGTCGGCTTAACACGCACTTGAGATTATCTGCTATTCAAAGCAGGCATTCGCTAAATAAAAGCGAGGATCGAACCCGAAGGCCGGCTAAACACACACCTGAGATCATCTGTCATTTAAAGCAGGCACTCACTAAATAAAAGCGAGCATCGAACCCGAAGGCCGACTCAACACGCAGCTGAGTTCATCTGCTATTCAAGCAGGTATTCACTAAATAAAAGCAAGCATCGAACCCGAAGGCCGAATCAACACGCAGCTGAGATCATCTACTATTCAAGCAGGTATTCGCTAAATCAAAAGGAGCATCGAAACCTATGGCCGGCTCAAGACGCCGTTGAGATCTTCTGCTATTTAAAGCAGGCATTCACTTAATAAAAGGGAGCATAGAAACCTCAGGCTGGCTCAACACGCGATTGAGATCATCTGTTATTCAAAGCAGGCATTCGCTAAACAAAATCGAGCATCGAACCCTCAAGCGGGCTCAACACGCAGTTGAGATCATCTGCTGTTCAAAGCACGCATTTACTAATTAAAAGCGAGCATCGAACCCAAAGGCCGGCATAACACGCAGCTGAGATCATCCTCTATTTTAAGTAGGCACTCACTAAATAAAAGCGAGCTTCGAACCTAAAGGTCGGCTCAACAAGCAGTTGAGATCATCTGCTATTCAAGCAGGTCTTCAATAAATAAAAGCGAGCATCGAACCCGAAGGCCGGCTCAACATGCAGCTGAGATCATCTTCTATTCAAGCAGGTATTTGCTAAATAAAAGGGAGCATCGAAACCTCTGGCTGGCTCAAGACGCACTAGAGATCATCTGCTATTTAAAGCAGGCATTCGCTAAATAAAAGTGAGCATCGAACCCGAAGGCCGGCTCAACACGCATTTGAGATCATCTGCTATTCAAAGCAGGCATTCGCTAAATAAAAGGGAGCATCGAACCCTAAGGCCGGCTCAACACGCAGTTGAGATCATCTACTACTCATAGCAGGCATTCGCTAAATAAAAGGGAGCATCGAACCCTCAGGCCGGCTCAACACACAGTTGAGATCATCTGCTATTCAAAGCAGGCATTCGCTAAATAAAATCGAGCATCGAACCCTCGGGTCGGCTTAACACGCACTTGAGATTATCTGCTATTCAAAGCAGGCATTCGCTAAATAAAAGCGAGGATCGAACCCGAAGGCCGGCTAAACACACACCTGAGATCATCTGTCATTTAAAGCAGGCACTCACTAAATAAAAGCGAGCATCGAACCCGAAGGCCGACTCAACACGCAGCTGAGTTCATCTGCTATTCAAGCAGGTATTCACTAAATAAAAGCAAGCATCGAACCCGAAGGCCGAATCAACACGCAGCTGAGATCATCTACTATTCAAGCAGGTATTCGCTAAATCAAAAGGAGCATCGAAACCTATGGCCGGCTCAAGACGCCGTTGAGATCTTCTGCTATTTAAAGCAGGCATTCACTTAATAAAAGGGAGCATAGAAACCTCAGGCTGGCTCAACACGCGATTGAGATCATCTGTTATTCAAAGCAGGCATTCGCTAAACAAAATCGAGCATCGAACCCTCAAGCCGGCTCAACACGCAGTTGAGATCATCTGCTGTTCAAAGCACGCATTTACTAATTAAAAGCGAGCATCGAACCCAAAGGCCGGCATAACACGCAGCTGAGATCATCCTCTATTTTAAGTAGGCACTCACTAAATAAAAGCGAGCTTCGAACCTAAAGGTCGGCTCAACAAGCAGTTGAGATCATCTGCTATTCAAGCAGGTCTTCAATAAATAAAAGCGAGCATCGAACCCGAAGGCCGGCTCAACATGCAGCTGAGATCATCTTCTATTCAAGCAGGTATTTGCTAAATAAAAGGGAGCATCGAAACCTCTGGCTGGCTCAAGACGCACTAGAGATCATCTGCTATTTAAAGCAGGCATTCGCTAAATAAAAGTGAGCATCGAACCCGAAGGCCGGCTCAACACGCATTTGAGATCATCTGCTATTCAAAGCAGGCATTCGCTAAATAAAAGGGAGCATCGAACCCTAAGGCCGGCTCAACACGCAGTTGAGATCATCTACTACTCATAGCAGGCATTCGCTAAATAAAAGGGAGCATCGAACCCTCAGGCCGGCTCAACACACAGTTGAGATCATCTACTATTCAAAGCAGGCATTCGCTAAATAAAATCGAGCATCGAACCCTCGGGTCGGCTTAACACGCAGTTGAGATCATCTGCTATTCAAAGCAGGCATTCGCTAAATAAAAGCGAGGATCGAACCCGAAGGCCGGCTAAACACACACCTGAGATCATCTGTCATTTAAAGCAGGCACTCACTAAATAAAAGCGAGCATCGAACCCGAAGGCCGACTCAACACGCAGCTGAGTTCATCTGCTATTCAAGCAGGTATTCACTAAATAAAAGCAAGCATCGAACCCGAAGGCCAAATCAACACGCAGTTGAGATCATCTACTATTCAAGCAGGTATTCGCTAAATAAAAAGGAGCATCGAAACCTATGGCCGGCTCAAGACGCCGTTGAGATCTTCTGCTATTTAAAGCAGGCATTCACTTAATAAAAGGGAGCATAGAAACCTCAGGCTGGCTCAACACGCGATTGAGATCATCTGTTATTCAACGCAGGCATTCGCTAAACAAAATCGAGCATCGAACCCTCAAGCCGGCTCAACACGCAGTTGAGATCATCTGCTATTCAAAGCACACATTCACTAATTAAAAGCGAGCATCGAACCCAAAGGCCGGCATAACACGCAGCTGAGATCATCTTCTATTTAAAGTAGGCACTCACTAAATAAAAGCGAGCTTCGAACCTAAAGGTCGGCTCAACAAGCAGTTGAGATCATCTGCTATTCAAGAAGGTATTCAATAAATAAAAGCGAGCATCGAACCCGAAGGCCGGCTCAACATGCAGCTGAGATCATCTTCTATTCAAGCAGGTATTTGCTAAATAAAAGGGAGCATCGAAACCTCTGGCTGGCTCAAGACGCACTAGAGATCATCTGCTATTTAAAGCAGGCATTCGCTAAATAAAAGTGAGCATCGAACCCGAAGGTCGGCTCAACACGCATTTGAGATCATCTGCTATTCAAAGCAGGCATTGGCTAAATAAAAGGGAGCATCGAACCCTAAGGCCGGCTCAACATGCAGTTGAGATCATCTGCAATTCAAAGCAGGCATTCGCTAAATAAAAGCGAGCATCGAACCATTAGGTCGGCTCAACACGCATCTGAGATCATCTGCTATTTAAAGCAGGCATTCGCTAAATCAAACCGAGCATCGAACCTGAAGCCAGCTCAACACGCAGTTGACATCATTTGCTATTAAATCAGGCATTTGCTAAATAAAAGCGAGCATCGAACCCGAAGGTCAGATCAACACGCAGTTGAGATCATCTACTATTCAAAGCAGGCATTCGCTAAATAAAAGGGAGCATCGAACCCTCAGGCTGGCTCAACACACGGTTGATATCATCTACTATTCAAAGCAAGCATTCGCTAAATAAAATCAAGCATCGAACTCTCGGGCCGGCTCAATACGCAGTTGAGATCATCTGCTATTCAAACCAGACATTCGCTAAATAAAAGCGAGCATCGAACCCGAAGGCCGGCTAAACACGCAGCTGAGACCATATTCTATTTAAAGTAGGCACTCACTAAATAAAAGCGAGCATCGAACTCGAAGGCCAGCTCAACACGCAGCTGAGATCATCTGCTATTCAAGCAGGTATTCACTAAATAAAAGCCAGCATCGAACCCGAAGGCCGGCTCAACACGCAGCTGAGATCATCTGCTATTCAAGCAGGTATTCGCTAAATAAAAGGGAGCATCGAAACCTCTGGCCGGCTCAAGACGCAATTGAGATTATTTGTTATTCAAAGCATGCATTCGCTAAATAAAATTGAGCATCGAACCCTCAGCCCGGCTCAACACGCAGTTGAGATCATCTGCTATTCAAAGCAGGCATTCGCTAAATAAAAGTGAGCATCGAACCCTTAGGCCGACTCAACACGCATTTGAGATCATCTGCTATTTAAAGCAGGAATTCGCTAAATAAAAGCGAGCATCGAACCCGAAGGCCAGCTCAACACACAATTGAGATCAACTGCTATTTAAAGAAGGCATTCGCTAAATAAAAGCGAGCATTGAACCCGAAGGTCGGCTAAACACGCAGTTGAGATCATCTAATATTCAAAGCAGGCATTCACTAAATAAAAGGGAGCATCGAATCCTCAGGATGGCTCAACACGCGATTGAGATCATCTGCTATTCATAGCAGACATACGCTAAATAAAATCGAGCATCGAACCATCAGGCCAGCTCAACACGCAATTGAGATCATCTTCTATTCAAAGCAGGTTTTCGCTAAATAAAAGCGAGCATCGAACCCGAAGGCTAGCTCAACACGCAACTGAGATCATCTACCATTCAAGCAGGTATTCGCTAAATAAAAGGGAGTATTGAAACCTCTTGTCGGCTCAAGACGCATTTGAGATCATCTGCTATTTAAAGTAGGCATTCGCTAAATAAAAGGGAGCATCGAACCCGAAGGCCGGCTCAAAATGCAGTTTAGATCATCTGTTATTCAATCAGGCATTCGCTAAATAAAAGGGAGCATCGAACCCTCAGGCCGGCTCAACACGTAGTTGAGATCGTCAGCTATTCAAAGCAGGCAATCGCTAAATAAAATCGAGCATCGAACCCTTAGGCCGGCTCAACATGCATTTGCGATCATCTGCTATTTAAAGCGGGAATTCGCTAAATAAAAGCGAGCATCGAACCCAAAGGCCAGCTCAACACGCAGTTGAGATCATATGCTATTTAACGCAGGCATTCGCTAAATAAAAGCGAGCATCGAACCCGAAAGCCGGCTAAACACGCACTTGAGATCATCTACTATTTAAAGCAGGCATTTCCTAAATAAAAGTGAGCATCGAACCCAAAGGCCGGCTCGACACGCATTTGAGATCATCTGTTATTCAAAGCAGGCATTCGCTAAATAAAAGTGAGCATCGAACCCTCAGGCCGAATCAAACGTGATTGAGATCATTTGATATTCAAAGCAAGCATTCGCTAAATAAAATCAAGCATTGAACCCTCGGGCCGGCTCAACACGTGGTTAAAATCATCTGCTATTCAAAGTAGGCATTCGCTAAATAAAAGCGAGCATCGAACCTGAAGGTCGGCTCAACACACAGCTGAGATCATCTGCTATTCAAAGAAGGCACTCACTAAATAAAAGCGAGCATCGAACCTAAAGGCCGGCTAAACACGCAGCTGAGATAATCTTCTATTCAAGCAGGTATTCACTAAATAAAAGCGAGCATTGAACCCGAAGGCTGGCTCAACACGCAGCTGAAATCATCTGCTATTCAAGCAGGTATTCGCTAAATAAAAGGGAGCATCGAAACCTCTTGCCGACTCAAGACGCAATTGAGATCATCTGCTATTCAAAGAAGGCATTCGCTAAATAAAAGGGAGCATCGAACTCTCAGGTCGGCTCCACACGCATTTGAGATCATGTGCTATTCAAAGCAAGCTTTCGCTAAATAAAATCGAGCAACGAACCCTTAGGCCGGCTGAATACGCAGTTGAGATCATCTGCTATTCAAAGCAGGCATTCGCTAATTAAAAGCGAGCATCGAACCCTTAGGTCGGATCAACACGCATTTGAGATGATCTGCTATTTAAAGAAGGCAATCGGTAAATAAAAGCGAGCATCGAACCCGAAGGCCAGCTTAACACGCAGTTGAGATCATCTGCTATTTAAAGCAGGCATTCGCTAAATAAAAGCGAGCATCGAACCCGAAGGCCAGCTCAACACGCAGTTGAGATCATCTACTATTCAAAGCAGGCATTCGCTAAATAAAAGGGAGCATCGAACCCTCAGGCTGGCACAACACGCGGTTAAGATCATTTGATATTCAAAGCAAGCATTCGCTAAATAAAATCAAGCATTCGCTAAATAAAATCAAGCATTCGCTAAATAAAAGCAAGCATCGAACCCTCGGACCGGCTCAACACGCAGTTGAGATCATCTGCTATTCAAAGCAAGCATTTGCTAAATAAAAGCAAGCATCGAACCCGAAGGCCAGCTCAACACGTTGCTGAGATCATCTGCTATTTAAAGCAGGCACTCACGAAATAAAAGCGAGCATCGAACCTAAAGGATGGCTCAACACGCAGCTGAGATCATCTTCTATTCAAGCAGGTATTCACTAAATAAAAGCGAGCATCGAACCCGAAGGCTGGCTTAACACGCAGCTGAGATCATCTACTATTCAAGCAGGTATTCGCTAAATAAAAGGGAGCATCAAAACCTCTGGCCGGCTCAAGACGCACTTGAGATCATCTGCTATTTAAAGCAGGCATTCCCTAAATAAAAGTGAGCATCGAACCCGAAGGTCGGCTCAACACGCATTTGAGATCATCTGCTATTCAAAGAAGGCATTCGCTAAATAAAAGGGAGCATCAAACACTCAGGCCGGCTCAACACGCAGTTGAGATCATCTGCTATTCAAAGCAGGCATTCGCTAAATAAAAGCGAGCATCGAACCCTTAGGTTGGCTTAACACGCATCTGAGATCATCATCTATTTAAAGCAGGCATTCGCTAAATAAAACCGAGCATCGAACCCGAAGGACAGCTCGACACGCAGTTGAGGTCATCTATTATTCAAAGCAGGCATTCGCTAAATAAAAGCGAGCATCGAACCCGAAGGCCGGATCAACACGCAGCTGAGATCATATGCTATTCAAAGCAGGCATTCGCTAAATAAAAATGATTATCGAACTCTCGGGCCGGCTCAACACGCAGTTGAGATCATCTGCTATTCAAAGCAAGCATTCGCTAAATAAAATCGAGCATCGAATCCTCAGGCCAGCTCAACACTCAGTTCAGATCATCTGCTATTCAAAGCAGGCATTCGCAAAATAAAAGCAAGCATCGAACCCTTAGGCCGGCTCAACACGCATTTGAGATCATCTGCTATTCAAAGCAGGCATTCGCTAAATAAAATCGAGCATCGAACCCGAATGCCAGCTTAACACGCAATTGAGATCATCTGCTATTTATAGCAGGCATTCCCTAAATAAAATCGAGCATCGAACCTGAAGGCCGGCTTAACACGCAGCTAAGACCATCTACTATTTAAAGCAGGCATTCACTAAATAAAAGCAAGCATTGAACCCGAAGAACGGCTCAACACGCAGCTGAGATCATCTGCTATTCAAGCAGGTATTCACTAAATAAAAGCGAGCATCGAACCCGAAGGCCGGCTCAACACTCAGCTGAGATCATCTGCTATTCAAGTAGGTATTCGCTAAATAAAAGGGAGCATCGAACTCGAAGTCCGGCTCAAGACGCACTTGAGATCATCTGCTATTTAAAGCAGGCATTCCCTAAATAAAAGTGAGCATCGAACCCGAAGGCCGGCTCAACACGCATTTGAGATCATCTGCTATTCAAAGAAGGCATTCGCTAAATAAAAGGGAGCATCAAACACTCAGGCCGGCTCAACACGCAGTTGAGATCATCTGCTATTCAAAGCAGGCATTCGCTAAATAAAAGCGAGCATCGAACCCTTAGGTTGGCTTAACACGCATCTGAGATCATCATCTATTTAAAGCAGGCATTCGCTAAATAAAACCGAGCATCGAACCCGAAGGACAGCTCGACACGCAGTTGAGGTCATCTATTATTCAAAGCAGGCATTCGCTAAATAAAAGCGAGCATCGAACCCGAAGGCCGGATCAACACGCAGCTGAGATCATATGCTATTCAAAGCAGGCATTCGCTAAATAAAAATGATTATCGAACTCTCGGGCCGGCTCAACACGCAGTTGAGATCATCTGCTATTCAAAGCAAGCATTCGCTAAATAAAATCGAGCATCGAATCCTCAGGCCAGCTCAACACTCAGTTCAGATCATCTGCTATTCAAAGCAGGCATTCGCAAAATAAAAGCAAGCATCGAACCCTTAGGCCGGCTCAACACGCATTTGAGATCATCTGCTAT
The DNA here is from genome assembly GCA_963859935.3 of Lathyrus sativus. Taxonomy (NCBI): domain Eukaryota; kingdom Viridiplantae; phylum Streptophyta; class Magnoliopsida; order Fabales; family Fabaceae; genus Lathyrus; species Lathyrus sativus. Next base: position 221,114,292 of record OZ012739.1, on the reverse strand, counting down.
TCAAAGCAGGCATTCGCTAAATAAAATCGAGCATCGAACCCGAATGCCAGCTTAACACGCAATTGAGATCATCTGCTATTTATAGCAGGCATTCCCTAAATAAAATCGAGCATCGAACCTGAAGGCCGGCTTAACACGCAGCTAAGACCATCTACTATTTAAAGCAGGCATTCACTAAATAAAAGCAAGCATTGAACCCGAAGAACGGCTCAACACGCAGCTGAGATCATCTGCTATTCAAGCAGGTATTCACTAAATAAAAGCGAGCATCGAACCCGAAGGCCGGCTCAACACTCAGCTGAGATCATCTGCTATTCAAGTAGGTATTCGCAAAATAAAAGGGAGCATCGAACTCGAAGTCCGGCTCAACACGCAGTTGAGATCATCTGTTGTTCAAAGCAAGCATTCAATAAATAAAATCGAGCATCGAACCCTCAGCGCGAGTCAACACACATTTGAGATCATCTGTTATTCAAAGCAGGCAGTCACTAAATAAAAGGGAGCATCAAACACTCAGGCCGGCTCAACACGCAGTTGAGATCATCTGCTATTCAAAGCAGGCATTCGCTAAATAAAAGCGAGCATCGAACCCTTAGGTTGGCTTAACACGCATCTGAGATCATCTTCTATTTAAAGCAGGCATTCGCTAAATAAAACCGAGCATCGAACCCGAAGGACAGCTCGACACGCAGTTGAGGTCATCTACTATTCAAAGCAGGCATTCGCTAAATAAAAGCGAGCATCGAACCCGAAGGCCAGATCAACACGCAGCTGAGATCATCTGCTATTCAAAGCAGGCATTCGCTAAATAAAAATGATTATCGAACTCTCAGGCCGGCTCAACACGCAGTTGAGATCATCTGCTATTCAAAGCAAGCATTCGCTAAATAAAATCGAGCATCGAATCCTCAGGCCAGCTCAACACTCAGTTCAGATCATCTGCTATTCAAAGCAGGCATTCGCAAAATAAAAGCAAGCATCGAACCCTTAGGCCGGCTCAACACGCATTTGAGATCATCTGCTATTCAAAGCAGGCATTCGCTAAATAAAATCGAGCATCGAACCCGAATGCCAGCTTAACACGCAATTGAGATCATCTGCTATTTATAGCAGGCATTCGCTAAAAAAATCGAGCATCGAACCTGAAGGCCGGCTTAACACGCAGCTAAGACCATCTACTATTTAAAGCAGGCATTCACTAAATAAAAGCAAGCATTGAACCCGAAGGACGGCTCAACACGCAGCTGAGATCATCTGCTATTCAAGCAGGTATTCACTAAATAAAAGCGAGCATCGAACCCGAAGGCCGGCTCAACACTCAGCTGAGATCATCTGCTATTCAAGTAGGTATTCGCTAAATAAAAGGGAGCATCGAACTCGAAGTCCGGCTCAACACGCAGTTGAGATCATCTGTTGTTCAAAGCAAGCATTCAATAAATAAAATCGAGCATCGAACCCTCAGCGCGAGTCAACACACATTTGAGATCATCTGTTATTCATAGCAGGCATTCGCTAAATGAAAGCGAGCATCGAACCCTAAGGCTGGCTCAACACGCATTTGAGATCATCTGCTATTTAAAGCAGGAATTCACTAAATAAAAGCGAGCATCAAACCCGAAGGCCAGCTCAACACACAGTTGAGATCATCTGCTAGTTAAAGCAGGCATTCACTAAATAAAAGCGAGTATCGAACCCGAAGGCCGACTAAACACACAGTTGAGATCATCTACTAATCTAATTCTCAAGTTGGCTCAACACGCGGTTGAGATCATCTGATATTCAAAGCAGGCATTCGCTAAATAAAATCGAGCATCGAAGCCTCAGGCCGGCTCAACACTCAGTTGAGATCATCTGCTATTCAAAGCAGGCATTCGCTAAATAAAAGTGAGCATCGAACCCAATACCGGCTCAACACGCAGCTGAGATCATTTGCTATTCAAGCAGGTATTCGCTAAATAAAAGGGAGCATCGAAACCTCTGGCCGGCTCAAGACGCACTTGAGATCATCTGCTATTTAAAGCAGGCATTCCCTAAATAAAAGTGAGCATCGAACCCGAAGGCCGGCTCAACACGCATTTGAGATCATCTGCTATTCAAAGAAGGCATTCGCTAAATAAAAGGGAGCATCAAACACTCAGGCCGGCTCAACACGCAGTTGAGATCATCTGCTATTCAAAGCAGGCATTCGCTAAATAAAAGCGAGCATCGAACCCTTAGGTTGGCTTAACACGCATCTGAGATCATCATCTATTTAAAGCAGGCATTCGCTAAATAAAACCGAGCATCGAACCCGAAGGACAGCTCGACACGCAGTTGAGGTCATCTACTATTCAAAGCAGGCATTCGCTAAATAAAAGCGAGCATCGAACCCGAAGGCCGGATCAACATGCAGCTGAGATCATATGCTATTCAAAGCAGGCATTCGCTAAATAAAAATGATTATCGAACTCTCGGGCCGGCTCAACACGCAGTTGAGATCATCTGCTATTCAAAGCAAGCATTCGCTAAATAAAATCGAGCATCGAATCCTCAGGCCAGCTCAACACTCAGTTCAGATCATCTGCTATTCAAAGCAGGCATTCGCAAAATAAAAGCAAGCATCGAACCCTTAGGCCGGCTCAACACGCATTTGAGATCATCTGCTATTCAAAGCAGGCATTCGCTAAATAAAATCGAGCATCGAACCCGAATGCCAGCTTAACACGCAATTGAGATCATCTGCTATTTATAGCAGGCATTCCCTAAATAAAATCGAGCATCGAACCTGAAGGCCGGCTTAACACGCAGCTAAGACCATCTACTATTTAAAGCAGGCATTCACTAAATAAAAGCAAGCATTGAACCCGAAGAACGGCTCAACACGCAGCTGAGATCATCTGCTATTCAAGCAGGTATTCACTAAATAAAAGCGAGCATCGAACCCGAAGGCCGGCTCAACACTCAGCTGAGATCATCTGCTATTCAAGTAGGTATTCGCTAAATAAAAGGGAGCATCGAACTCGAAGTCCGGCTCAACACGCAGTTGAGATCATCTGTTGTTCAAAGCAAGCATTCAATAAATAAAATCGAGCATCGAACCCTCAGCGCGAGTCAACACACATTTGAGATCATCTGTTATTCAAAGCAGGCATTCACTAAATAAAAGGGAGCATCAAACACTCAGGCCGGCTCAACACGCAGTTGAGATCATCTGCTATTCAAGCAGGCATTCGCTAAATAAAAGCAAGCATCGAACCCTTAGGTTGGCTTAACACGCATCTGAGATCATCTTCTATTTAAAGCAGGCATTCGCTAAATAAAACCGAGCATCGAACCCGAAGGACAGCTCGACACGCAGTTGAGGTCATCTACTATTCAAAGCAGGCATTCGCTAAATAAAAGCGAGCATCGAACCCGAAGGCCAGATCAACACGCAGCTGAGATCATCTGCTATTCAAAGCAGGCATTCGCTAAATAAAAATGATTATCGAACTCTCAGGCCGGCTCAACACGCAGTTGAGATCATCTGCTATTCAAAGCAAGCATTCGCTAAATAAAATCGAGCATCGAATCCTCAGGCCAGCTCAACACTCAGTTCAGATCATCTGCTATTCAAAGCAGGCATTCGCAAAATAAAAGCAAGCATCGAACCCTTAGGCCGGCTCAACACGCATTTGAGATCATCTGCTATTCAAAGCAGGCATTCGCTAAATAAAATCGAGCATCGAACCCGAATGCCAGCTTAACACGCAATTGAGATCATCTGCTATTTATAGCAGGCATTCGCTAAATAAAATCGAGCATCGAACCTGAAGGCCGGCTTAACACGCAGCTAAGACCATCTACTATTTAAAGCAGGCATTCACTAAATAAAAGCAAGCATTGAACCCGAAGGACGGCTCAACACGCAGCTGAGATCATCTGCTATTCAAGCAGGTATTCACTAAATAAAAGCGAGCATCGAACCCGAAGGCCGGCTCAACACTCAGCTGAGATCATCTGCTATTCAAGTAGGTATTCGCTAAATAAAAGGGAGCATCGAACTGGAAGTCCGGCTCAACACGCAGTTGAGATCATCTGTTGTTCAAAGCAAGCATTCAATAAATAAAATCGAGCATCGAACCCTCAGCGCGAGTCAACACACATTTGAGATCATCTGTTATTAATAGCAGGCATTCGCTAAATGAAAGCGAGCATCGAACCCTAAGGCTGGCTCAACACGCATTTGAGATCATCTGCTATTTAAAGCAGGAATTCACTAAATAAAAGCGAGCATCAAACCCGAAGGCCAGCTCAACACACAGTTGAGATCATCTGCTAGTTAAAGCAGGCATTCGCTAAATAAAAGCGAGTATCGAACCCGAAGGCCGACTAAACACACAGTTGAGATCATCTACTAATCTAATTCTCAAGTTGGCTCAACACGCGGTTGAGATCATCTGATATTCAAAGCAGGCATTCGCTAAATAAAATCGAGCATCGAAGCCTCAGGCCGGCTCAACACTCAGTTGAGATCATCTGCTATTCAAAGCAGGCATTCGCTAAATAAAAGTGAGCATCGAACCCAATACCGGCTCAACACGCAGCTGAGATCATTTGCTATTCAAGCAGGTATTCGCTAAATAAAAGGGAGCATCGAAACCTCTGGCCGGCTCAAGACGCACTTGAGATCATCTGCTATTTAAAGCAGGCATTCCCTAAATAAAAGTGAGCATCGAACCCGAAGGCCGGCTCAACACGCATTTGAGATCATCTGCTATTCAAAGAAGGCATTCGCTAAATAAAAGGGAGCATCAAACACTCAGGCCGGCTCAACACGCAGTTGAGATCATCTGCTATTCAAAGCAGGCATTCGCTAAATAAAAGCGAGCATCGAACCCTTAGGTTGGCTTAACACGCATCTGAGATCATCATCTATTTAAAGCAGGCATTCGCTAAATAAAACCGAGCATCGAACCCGAAGGACAGCTCGACACGCAGTTGAGGTCATCTACTATTCAAAGCAGGCATTCGCTAAATAAAAGCGAGCATCGAACCCGAAGGCCGACTCAACACGCAGTTGAGATCATCTACTATTCAAAGCAGGTATTCGCTAAATAAAAGGGAGCATTGAACCCGAAGGCTGGCTCAACACACGGTTGAGATCATTTGATATTCAAAGCAGGCATTCGCTAAATAAAACCTAGCATCGAACCCTCGGGCCGGCTCAACACGCAGTTGAGATCATCTACTATTCAAGCAGGTATTCGCTAAACAAAAGGGAGCATTGAAACCGTTGGCCGGCTGAAGACACACTTGAGATCATCTGCTATTTAAAGCAGGCATTCGCTAAATAAAAGTGAGCATCAAACCCGAAGGCCGGCTTAACACGCCTTTGAGATCATCTTCTATTGAAAGCAGGCATTCGCTAAATAAAAGGGAGCATCGAACCCTCAGGCCAGCTCAACACGCAGTTGAGATCATCTGCCATTCAAAGCAGGCATTCGGTAAATAAAATCGAGCATCAAACCCTCAGGCCGGCTCAACACGCAGTTGATATCATCTATTATTCAAGGCAGGCATTCGCTAAATAAAAGCGAGCATCGAACCCTTAGGTCGGCTCAACATGCATTTGAGATCATCTGCTATTTATAGCAGGCATACGCTAAATAAAATCGAGCAACGAACCCGAAGGCCAGCTCAATACGCAGTTGAGATCATCTGCTATTTAAAGCAGGCATTCGCTAAATAAAAGTGAGCATCGAACACTCAGGCCGGCCCAACACGCAGTTGAGATCATCTGCTATACAAAGCAGGCATTCGCTAAATAAAATTGAGCATCGAACCATCGGGCCTGCTCAACACGCAGTTGAGATCATATGATAATCAAAACAGGCATTCGCTAAATAAAAGCGAGGATCGAACCCGAAGGCTGGCTTAACACGCAGCTGAGATCATCTTCTATTTAAAGCAGGCACTCACTAAATAAAAGCGAGCATCGAACCCGAATGCCGGCTCAACACGCAGTTGAGATCATTTGCTATTCAAGCAGGTATTCACTAAATAAAAGCGATCATCGAACCCGATGGCCGACTCAACATGCAGCTGAGATCATCTACTATTCAAGCAGGTATTCGCCAAATTAAAGGGAGCATCGAAACCTCTGGCCAGCTCAAGACGCATTTTAGATCATCTGCTATTTAAAGCAGGCATTCGCTACATAAAAGCGAGCATCGAACCCGATGTTTGGCTCAACACGCAGTTGAGATCATCTGTTATTCAAAGCAGGCATTCGCTAAATAAAAGGGAGCTTCGAACCCTCAGGCCGGCTCAACACGCAGTTGAGATCATCTGTTATTCAAAGCAGGCATTCGCTAAATAAAATCAAGCATCGAACACTCAGGGTATACTCAACACGAAGTTGAGATCATCTGATATTCAAAGCAAACATTCGCTAAATAAAAGCAAGCATCGAACCCTTAGGCCGACTCAACACGCATTTGAGATCATCTGCTATTTAAAGCAGGCATTCGTTAAATAAAAGCGAGAATCGAACCCGAAGGCCAGCTCAACACGCAGTTGAGATCATCTGCTATTCAAAGCAGGCATTCGCTAAATAAAAGAGAGCATCGAACCCGAAGGTCGGCTCAAGAGGCAGTTCGGATCATCTACTGTTCAAAGCAGGTAGTCGCTAAATTAAAGGGAGCATCGAACCCGAAGTCTAGCTCAACACGCAGTTGAGATCATCTGTTATTCAAAGCAGGCATTCGCTAAATAAAAGGGAGCATCGAACCCTCAGGCCGGCTCAACAGGCAATTGAGATCATCGGCTATTCAAAGCAGGCATTCGCTAAATAAAATCGAGCATCAAACCCTCAGGTCGGCTCAACACGCAGTTGAAATCATCTGCTACTCAAAGAAGGCATTCGATAAATAAAAACGAGCATTGAACCCGAAGGCCGGAAAAACACGCAGTTGAGATCATCTGCTATTTAAATCAGGCATTCGCTAAATAAAAGCGAGCATCAAACACGAAGGCTGGCTCATCAGGCAGTTGAGATCATCTACTATTCGAAGCAGGCATTCGCTAAATAAAAGCGAGCATCGAACCCTCAGGCCCGCTCAACACTTAGTTGAGATCATTTGCGATTTAAAGCAGGCATTCGCTAAATAAAATCGAGCATCGAACCCTTAGGCCGGCTCAACACGAAGCTGAGATCATCTACTATTTAAAGCAGATATTCGCTAAATTAAAGCGGGCATCGAACCCTCGGGTCGGATCAAGACACAGCTGAGATCATCTGCTATTCAAAGCAGACATTCACTAAATAAAAGCGAGCATAGAACCCTCAGGCTGGCTTAACACGCGGTTGAGAACATCTGCTATTCAGAGCAGGCATTCGCTAAATAAAATCGAGCATCGAAACCTCAGGCCAACTCAAGACGCAGTTGAGATCATTTGTTATTTAAAGCAGGCATTCGTTAAATAAAAGCGAGCATCGAACCCGAAGGCAGGCTCAACATGTAGTGGAGATCATCTTCTATTCAAAGGAGGCAATCACTAAATAAAATCGAGTTTTGGACCCTCAGGCCGGCTCAACATGCAGTTGAGGTCATCTACTATTCAAAGCAGGCATTTGCTAAATAAAAGCGAGCATCGAACTCGAAGGCCGACTCAACACGCAGCTGAGATCATCTAGTATTCAAAGTAGGCATTCGCTAAATAAAAAGGAGCATAGAACCCTCAGAATGGCTCAACATAGAGTTGACATGATCTGCTATTCAAAGCAGGCATTCACTAAATAAAAGTGAGCATCGAACCGAAGGCGGGCTCAACACGCAGCTGAGGTCATCTGTTATTCAAGAAGTTTTCGCTAAATAAAAGGGAGCATTGAAGCCTCAGGCCAGGTCAAGATGCAGTTGAGATCATCTGTTATTTAAATCAGACATTCTTTAAATAAAAGCGAGCATCGAACCCGAAGGCAGGCTCAACACGCAGTTGAGATCATCTGCTATTCAAAGTAGGCATTCACTAAATAAAATCGAGCATTGAACCCTCAGGCCGGCTCAACATGCAGTTGAGATCATCTGCTATTCAAAGCAGGCATTCGCTAACTAAAAGCGAGCATCGAACTCGAAGGCCGGCTCAACACGCAGCTGAGATCATCAACTATTCAAAGTAGGCATTCGCTAAATAAAAGGGAGCATCGAACCCTCAGGCTGGCTCAAGACGAAGCTGAGATCATCTACTATTCAAAGCAGGCATTCACTAAATAAAAGCGAGCATCGAACCCTCAGGCCGACTCAACACGCAGTTGAGATCCTCTGCTATTCAAAGCAGGCATTCGCTAAATAAAAGCGAGCATCGAACCCGAAGGCCGGCTCAAAACGCAGTGGAGATCATCTGCTATTCAAAGTAGGCATTCGCTACATAAAAGCGACTATCGAACCCTCAGGCCGGCTCAACAAATAGTTGAGATCATCTGCTATAAAAAAGAAGGCATTCGCTAAATAAAATCAAGCATCGAACCCTTAGGCCGACTCAACACGAAGCTGAGATCATCTATTATTCAAAGCAGGTATTCGCTAAATGAAAGCGAGCATCAGTCCCTCTGGTCGGCTCAACACGCAGCTGAGATCATTTGCTATTCAAAGCAGGCATTCACTAAATAAAATCGAGCATCGAACCGAAGGCCGGCTCAACACGCAACTGAGATCATCCGTTATTCAAGAAGTATTCGCTAAATAAAAGGGAGCATCAAAAATTCTGGCTGTCTCAAGACGCAGTTGAGATCATCTGTTTTTTAAAGCTGGCATTTATTAAATAAAAGAGAGCATCAAACCCGAAGGCAGGCTCAACACGCAGTTGTGATCATCTTCTATTCAAAGTAGGCATTCGCTAAAAAAAATCGAGCATCGAACCCTTAGGCCGGCTCACCACGCAGTTGAGATCATATGCTTTTCAAAGCAGGCATTCGCTAAATAAAAGCGAGCATCAAACTCGAAGGTTGTCTCAACACGCAACTGAGATCATCTGCTATTCAAAGCAGGCATTAGCTAAATAAAAGGAAGCATAGAACCCTCAGGCTGGCTCAACACGCCGTTGAGATAATCTGCTATTCAAAGCAGGCATTCGCTAAATAAAATCGAGCATCGAACCCTCAGGCCGGCTCAACACGCAATTGAGGTCATTTGCTAAATGAAAGCGAGCATTCAGTCCCTCTGGTCGGCTCAACACGCAGCTGAGATCATTTGCTATTCAAAGCAGGCATTCACTAAATAAAATCGAGCATCGAACCGAAGGCCGGCTCAACACGCAACTGAGATCATCCGTTATTCAAGAAGTATTCGCTAAATAAAATGGAGCATCGAAAATTCTGGCCGTCTCAAGACGCAGTTGAGATCATCTGTTATTTAAAGCAGGCATTCGTTAAATAAAATCGAGCATCGATCCCGAAGGCAGGCTGAACACGCAATTGTGATCATCGGCTATTCAAAGTAGGCATTCGCTAAATAAAATCGAGCATAGAACCCTCAGGCTGGCTCAACACGGGATTGAGAACATCTGCTATTCAAAGCAGGCAATCGCTAAATAAAATCGAGCATCTAACCCTCAGGCCGGCTCAACACGCAGTTGAGATCATTTGTTATTCAAAGCAGGCATTCGCTAAATAAAAGCCAGCATCTAACTCGAAGGCCGGCTCAACACACAGCTGAGATCATCTGCAATTTAAAGCGGACATTCGCTAAATAAAAGCGAGTATCGAACCCGAAGGCCGGCTCAAAACGCAGGGGAGATCATCTGCTATTCAAAGCAGGAATTCGCTAAATAAAAGCGAGTATCGAACCCTCAGACCGGCTGAACACATTGTTGAGATCATCTGCTATTTAAAGCAGGCATTTGCTAAATAAAATCGAGCATCGTACCCAAAGGCCGTCACAACACGCAGCTGAGATCATCTCCTATTTAATGCAGGCATTCACTAAATAAAATCGAGCATCGAACCGAAGGCTGGCTCAACACGCAGCTGAGATCATTCGTTATTCAAGAAGTATTCGCTAAATAAAAGGGAGCATCGAAAATGCTGGCCGTCTCAAGACGCAGTTGAGATCATCTGTTATTTAAAGAAGGCATTCGTTAAATAAAAGCGAGCATCGATCCCGAAGGCAGGCTGAACACGCAATTGTGATCATCTGCTATTCAAAGTAGGCATTCGCTAAATAAAATCGAGCATTGAACCCTTAGGCCGGCTCAACACGCAGTTGAGATCATATGCTATTCAAAGTAGGCATTCACTAAATAAATGCGAGCATCGAACTCGAAGGTTGGCTCAACACGCAACTGAGATCATCTGCTATTCAAAGCAGGCATTCGCTAAATAAAAGGGAGCATAGAACCCTCAGGCTGGCTCAACACGCCGTTGAGATAATATGCTATTCGAAGCAGGCATTCGCTAAATAAAATCGAGCATCGAACCCTCAGGCCGGCTCAACACGCAGTTGAGGTCATTTGCTACTCAAAGCAGGCATTCGCTAAATAAAAGCAAGCATTGAACCCGAAGGCCGACACAAAACATAGCTGAGATCATCTGCTATTTAAAGCAGGCATTCGCTAAATAAAAGCGAGCATCAAACCCGAAGGCCGACTCATCACGTAGTTGAGATCATCTGCTATTCAAAGCAGGCTTTCGCTAAATAAAAGCGAGAATCGAACCCTCTGGCCGGCTCAACACATAGTTGAGATCATCTGCTATTCAAAGCAGGCATTCGCTAAATACAATCGAGCATCGAACCCTTAGGCCAGCTCAACACGAACCTGAGATCATCTACTATTCAAAGCAGGAATTCTATAAATAAAAGCGATTATCGAACCTTCAGGTCGGCCCTACACGCAGCTGAGATCAGCTACTATTTAAAGCAGGCATTCACTAAATAAAAGCGAGCATCAAACCGAAGGCCGACTCAACACGCAATTGAGATCATCTGCTATTCAAGAAGTATTCGCTAAATAAAAGGGAGCATCAAAACCTAAGGCCGGCTCAAGACGCAATTGAGATCATCTGTTATTTAAAGTAGGCTTTCGTTAAATAAAAGCGAGCATAGAACCCTCAGGATGGCTCAACACGCGGTTGAGAACATCTGCTATTCAGAGCAGGCATTCGCTAAATAAAATCGAGCACCTAACCCTCAGGTCGGCTCAACGCGCAGTTGAGATCATTTGCAATACAAAGCAGGCATTCGCTAAATAAAAGCGAGCATCGAACTCGAAGGCTGGCTCAACACGCAGTTGAGATCATCTGCAATTTAAAGCAGGCATTCGCTAAATAAAAGCGAGTATCGAACCCGAAGGCCGGCTCAAAACGCAGTGGAGATCATCCGCTATTCAAAGCAGGCATTCGCTACATAAAAGCGACTATCGAACCCTCAGGCCGGCTCAACATATTGTTGAGATCATCTGCTATTCAAAGCAGGAATTCGCTAAATAAAACCGAGCATCGAACCCGAAGGATGGCACAACATGCAGCTGAGATCATCTCCTATTTAAAGCAGAGATTCGCTAAATAAAAGCGAGCATCGAACAAAAAGGCCGGCTTGACAGGCAGTTGAGATCATCTGCTATTTAAAGCAGGCATTCGCTAAATAAAAGCGAGCCTCAAACACGAAGGCTGGCTCATCACGCAGTTGAGAACATCTGCTATTCAAAGCAGGCATTCGCTAAATAAAAGTGAGCATCGAACCCTCATGCCGGGTCAACACATAGTTGAGATCATCGGCTATAAAAATGCAGGCATTCGCTAAATAAAATCGAGCATCGAACCCTTAGGCCGACTCAACACGAAGCTGAGATCAACTACTATTCAAAGCAGGTATTCGCTAAATAAAAGCGAGCATCGGTCCCTCTGGTCGGCTCAACACGCAGCTGAGATCATCTGCTATTCAAAGCAGGCATTCACTAAATAAAATCGAGCACCGAACCGAAGGCCGGCTCAACACGCAGCTGAGATCATCCGTTATTCAAGAAGTATTCGCTAAATAAAATGGAGCATCGAAAATTCTGGCCGTCTCAAGACACAGTTGAGATCATCTGTTATTTAAAGCAGGCATTCGTTAAATAAAATCGAGCATTGATCCCGAAGGCAGGCTGAACACGCAATTGTGATCATCTGCTATTCAAAGTAGGCATTCGCTAAATAAAATCGAGCATAGAACCCTCAGGCTGGCTCAACACGGGATTGAGAACATCTGCTATTCAAAGCAGGCAATCGCTAAATAAAATCGAGCATCTAACCCTCAGGCCGGCTCAACACGCAGTTGAGATCATCTGTTATTCAAAGCAGGCATTCGCTAAATAAAAGCCAGCATCTAACTCGAAGGCCGGCTCAACACACAGCTGAGATCATCTGCAATTTAAAGCGGACATTCGCTAAATAAAAGCGAGTATCGAACCCGAAGGCCGGCTCAAAATGCAGGGGAGATCATCTGCTATTCAAAGCAGGCATTCGCTAAATAAAAGCGAGTATCGAACCCTCAGACCGGCTGAACACATTGTTGAGATCATCTGCTATTCAAAGCAGGTATTCGCTAAATAAAATCGAGCATCGAACCCGAAGGCCGTCACAACACGCAGCTGAGATCATCTCCTATTTAATGCAGGCATTCGCTAAATAAAAGCGAGCATCGAACCCAAAGGCCGGCTCGACACGCAGTTGAGATCATCTGCTTTTTAATGCAGGCATTCACTAAATAAAATCGAGCATCGAACCGAAGGCCGGCTCAACACGCAGCTGAGATCATTCGTTATTCAAGAAGTATTCGCTAAATAAAAGGGAGCATTGAAAATGCTGGCCGTCTCAAGACGCAGTTGAGATCATCTGTTATTTAAAGCAGGCATTCGTTAAATAAAAGCGAGCATCGATCCCGAAGGCAGGCTCAACACGCAGTTGTGATCATCTGCTATTCAAAGTAGGCATTCGCTAAATAAAATCGAGCATCGAACCCTTAGGCCGGCTCAACACGCAGTTGAGATCATATGCTATTCAAAGCAGGCATTCCCTAAATAAAAGCGAGCATCGAAATCGAAGGTTGGCTCAACACGCAACTGAGGTCATCTGCTATTCAAAGCAGGCATCCGCTAAATAAAAGGGAGCATAGAACCCATAAGGCTGGCTCAACACGCCGTTGAGATAATCTGCTATTCAAAGCAGGCATTCACTAAATAAAATCGAGCATCGAACCCTCAGGCCGGCTCAACACGCAGTTGAGGTCATTTGCTACTCAAAGCAAGCATTCGCTAAATAAAAGCAAGCATCGAACCCGAAGGCCGACACAACACATAGCTGAGATCATCTGCTATTTAAAGCAGGCATTCGCTAAATAAAAGTGAGCATCAAATCCGAAGGCCGACTCATCACGCAGTTGAGATCATCTGCTATTCAAAGCAGGCTTTCGCTAAATAAAATCGAGCATCGAACCCTTAGGCTAGCTTAACACGAAGCTGAGATCATCTACTATTCAAAGCAGGCATTCTATAAATAAAAGCGATTATCGAACCTTCAGGTCGGCTCTACACGCAGCTGAGATCAGCTGCTATTTAAAGCAGGCATTCACTAAATAAAAGCGAGCATCGAACCGAAGGCCGGCTGAACACGCAGCTAAGATCATCTGCTATTCAAGAAGTATTCGCTAAATAAAAGGGAGCATCAAAACCTAAGGCCGACTCAAGATGCAATTGAGATCATCTGTTATTTAAAGCAGGCATTTGTTAAATAAAAGCGAGCATAGAACCCTCAGGCTGGCTCAACACGCGATTGAGAACATATGCTATTCAAAGCAGACAATCGCTAAATAAAATCGAGCATCTAACCCTCAGGCCGGCTCAACACGCAGTTGAGATCATCTGTTATTCAAAGCAGGCATTCGCTAAATAAAATCGAGCATCTAACCCTCAGGCCGGCTCAACACACAGCTGAGATCATCTGCTATTTAAAGCAGGCATTCTCTAAATAAAAGTGAGCATCGAACCCGAAGGGCGGCTCAAAATACAGTTGAGATCATCTGCTTTTCAAAGTAGGCATTCGCTAAATAAAAGGGAGCATCGAACCCTCAGGCCGGCTCAACACGCAGTTGAGATCATCTGCTATTCAAAGCAGGCATTCGCTAAATAAAATCGAGCATCGAACCCTCAAGCCGGCTCAATAGGCAGTTGAGACCATCTGCTATTTAAAGTAGGCATTCGCTAAATAAAAGCGAGAATCGAACCCGAAGGCCAGCTCAACACGCAGTCGAGATCATCTGCTATTTAAAGCAGGCATTTGCTAAATAAAAGCGAGCATCGAACCCGAAGGCTGACTCAACACGCAGTTGAGATCATCTACTATTCAAAGCAAGTATTCGCTAAATAAAAGGGACCATCGAACCCGAAGGCTGGCTCAACACACGGTTGAGATCATTTGATATTCAAAGCAGGCATTCGCTAAATAAAACCTAGCATCGAATCCTCGGGCTGGCTCAACACGCAGTTGAGATCATCTATTATTCAAGCAGGTATTCGCTAAACAAAAGGGAGCATCGAACACTCAGGCTGGCCCAACACGCAGTTGAGATCATCTGCTATACAAAGCAGGCATTCGCTAAATAAAATCGAGCATCGAACCCTCAGGCCGGCTCAACACGCAGTTGAGATCATATGATAATCAAAACAGGCATTCGCTAAATAAAAGCGAGGATCGAACCCGAAGGCTGGCTTAACACGCAACTGAGATCATCTGCTATTTAAAGCAGTCACTCACTAAATAAAAGCGAGCATCGAACCCGAAGGCCGGCTCAACACGCAGTTGATATCATCTGCTATTCAAGCAGGTATTCACTAAATAAAAGCGATCATCGAACCCGATGGCCGACTCAACACGCAGCTGAGATCATCTACTATTCAAGCAGGTATTCGCCAAATTAAAGGGAGCATCGAAACCTCTGGCCGGCTCAAGACGCATTTTAGATCATCTGCTATTTAAAGCAGGCATTCGCTACATAAAAGCGAGCATCGAACCCGAGGTTTGGCTCAACACGCAGTTGAGATCATCTGTTATTCAAGGCAGACATTCGCTAAATAAAAGGGAGCTTCGAACCCTCAGGCCGGCTCAACACGCAGTTGAGATCATTTGTTATTTAAAGCAGGCATTCGCTAAATAAAATCAAGCATCGAACCCTCAGGTCGGCTCAACACGAAGTTGAGATCATCTGATATTCAAAGCAAACATTCGCTAAATAAAAGCAACCATCGAACCCTTAGGCCGACTCAACACGCATTTGAGATCATCTGCTATTTAAAGAAGGCATTCGTTAAATAAAAGCGAGAATCAAACCCGAAGGCCAGCTCAACACGCAGTTGAGATCATCTGCTATTTAAAGCAGGCATTCGCTAAATAAAAGAGAGCATCGAACCCGAAGGTCGGGTCAACAGGCAGTTCGGATCATCTACTATTCAAAGCAGGTAGTCGCTAAATAAAAGGGAGCATCGAACCCGAAGTCTGGCTCAACACACAGTTGAGATCATCTGTTATTCAAAGCAGGCATTCGCTAAATAAAAGGGAGCATCGAACCCTCAGGCCGGCTCAACACGCAATTGAGATCATCGGCTATTCAAAGCAGGCATTCGCTAAATAATATCGAGCATCAAACCCTCAGGTCGTCTCAACACGCAGTTGAAATCATATACTACTCAAAGAAGGCATTCGATAAATAAAAGCGAGCATCGAACCCGAAGGCCGGCAAAACACGCAGTTGAGATCATCTTCTATTTAAAGCAGGCATTCGCTAAATAAAAGCGAGCATCAAACACGAAGGCTGGCTCATCAGGCATTTGAGATCATCTGCTATTCGAAGCAGGCATTCGCTAAATAAAAGCGAGCATCGAACCCTCAGGCCCGCTCAACACTTAGTTGAGATCATTTGCTATTTAAAGCAGGCATTCGCTAAATAAAATCGAGCACCGAACCCTTAGGCCGGCTCAACACGAAGCTGAGATCATCTACTATTTAAAGCAGATATTTCCTAATTTAAAGCGGGCATCGAACCCTCGGGTCGGATCAACACACAGTTGAGATCATCTGATATTCAAAGCAGGCATTCGCTACATAAAAGCGAGCATCGAACTCGAAGGCCGTCTCAACACGCAGCTGAGATCATCAACTATTCAAAGTAGGCATTCGCTAAATAAAAGGGAGCATAGAACCCTCAGGCTGGCTCAATACGAAGCTGAGATCATCTACTATTCAAAGCAGGCATTCACTAAATAAAAGCGAGCATCGAACCCTCAGGCCGGCTCAACACGCAGTTGAGATCCTCTTCTATTCAAAGCAGGCATTCGCTAAATAAAAGCGAGCATCGAACCCGAAGGTCGGCACAACACGCAACTGAGATCATCTTCTATTCAAAGTAGGCATTCGCTAAATAAAAGCGAGCATCGAACCCAAAGGTCAACTCAACACGCAGTTGAAATCATCTGCTATTTAAATCAGGCATTCGCTAAATAAAAGCGAGCATCAGACCCGAAGGTCGGCTCATCACGCAGTTGAGATCATCTACTATTCAAAGCAGGCTTTCGCTAAATAAAAGCGAGCATCGAACCCTCAGGCCGGCTCAACACGAAGCTGAGATCATCTACTATTCAAAGCAGGCATTCTATAAATAAAAGCAAGCATCAAACCATCAGGTCGGCTCTACACGCAGCTGAGATCAGCTGCTATTTAAAGCAGGCATTCACTAAATAAAAGAGATTATCGAACCGAAGGCCGGCTGAACACGCTGCTGAGATCATCTGCTATTCAAGAAGTATTCGCTAAATAAGAGGGAGCATCAAAACCTAAGGCCGACTCAAGACTCAATTGAGATCATTTGTTATTTAAAGCAAGCTTTCGTTAAATAAAAGCGAGCATAGAACCCTCAGGCTGGCTCAACACGCGGTTGAGAACATCTGCTATTTAGAGCAGGCATTCGATAAAAAAAATCGAGCATCTAACCCTCAGGCCGGCTCAACACGCAAGTGAGATCATCTGCAATTTAAAGCAGGCATTCGCTAAATAAAAGCGAGTAACGAACCCGAAGGCCGGCTCAAAACGCAGTGGAGATCATCTGCTATTCAAAGTAGGCATTCGCTACATAAAAGCGACTATCGAACCCTCAGGCCGGCTCAACACATAGTTGAGATCATCTGCTATAAAAAAGCAGGCATTCCCTAAATAAAATCGAGCATCGAACCCTTAGGCCGACTCAACACGAAGCTGAGATCATCTATTATTCAAAGCAGGTATTCGCTAAATGAAAGCGAGCTTCAGTCCCTGTGGTCGGCTCAACACGCAGCTGAGATCATTTGCTATTCAAAGCACGCATTCACTAAATAAAATCGAGCATCGAACCGAAGGCCGGCTCAACACGCAGCTGAGATCATCCGTTATTCAAGAAGTATTCGCTAAATAAAAGGGAGCATCAAAAATTCTGGCTGTCTCAAGACGCAGTTGAGATTATCTGTTTTTTAAAGCTGGCATTCGTTAAATAAAAGCGAGCATCGAACCCGAAGGCAGGCTCAACACGCAGTTGTGATCATCTGCTATTCAAAGTAGGCATTCGCTAAATAAAATCGAGCATCGAACCCTTAGGTCGGCTCACCACGCAGTTGAGATCATATGCTTTTCAAAGCAGGCATTCGCTAAATAAAAGCGAGCATCGAACTCGAAGGTTGGCTCAACACGCAACTGAGATCATCTGCTATTCAAAGCAGGCATTCGCTAAATAAAAGGGAGCATAGAACCCTCAGGCTGGCTCAACACGCCGTTGAGATAATCTGCTATTCAAAGCAGGCATTCGCTAAATAAAATCGAGCATCGAACCCTCAGGCCGGCTCAACACGCAGTTGAGGTCATTTGCTACTCAAAGCAGGCATTCGCTATATAAAAGCAAGCATCGAACCCGATGGCCGACACAAAACATAGCTGAGATCATCTGCTATTTAAAGCAGGCATTCGCTAAATAAATGCGAGCATCAAACCCGAAGGCCGGCTCATCACGTAGTTGAGATCATCTGCTATTCAAAGCAGGCTTTCGCTAAATCAAAGCGAGAATCGAACCCTCTGGCCGGCTCAACACATAGTTGAGATCATCTACTATTCGAAGCAGGCATTCGCTAAATAAAATCGAGCATCGAACCCTTAGGCCAACTTAACACGAAGCTGAGATCATCTACTATTCAAAGCAGGCATTCTATAAATAAAAGCGATTATCGAACCTTCAGGTCGGCTCTACACGCAGCTGAGATCAGCTGCTATTTAAAGCATGCATTCACTAAATAAAAGCGAGCATCGAACCGAAGGCCGGCTGAACACGCAGTTGAGATCACCTGCTATTCAAGAAGTATTCGTAAAATAAAAGGGAGCATCAAAACCTAAGGCCGGCTCAAGACGCAATTGAGATCATCTGTTATTTAAAGCAGGCTTTCGTTAAATAAAAGCGAGCATAGAACCGTCAGGCTGACTCAACACGCGGTTGAGAACATCTGCTATTCAGAGCAGGCAATCGCTAAATAAAATCGAGCACCTAACCCTCAGGCCGGCTCAACACGTAGTTTAGATCATCTGCTATTCAAAGCAGGCATTCGCTAAATAAAAGCGAGCATCGAACTCGAAGGCTGGCTCAACACGCAGCTGAGATCATCTGCAATTTAAAGCAGGCATTCGCTAAATAAAAGCGAGTATCGAACCCGAAGGCCGGCTCAAAACGCAGTGGAGATCATCTGCTATTCAAAGCAGGTATTCGCTACATAAAAGCGACTATCGAACCCTCAGGCCGGCTTAACACATTGTTGAGATCATCTGCTATTCAAAGCAGGAATTCGCTAAATAAAATTGAGCATCGAACCCGAAGGATGGCACAACACGCAGCTGAGATCATCTCCTATTTAAAGCAGGCATTCGCTAAATAAAAGCGAGCATCGAACCCAAAGGCCGGCTCGACACGCAGTTGAGATCATCTGCTATTTAAAGCAAGCATTCGCTAAATAAAAGCGAGCATGAAACACGAAGGTTGGCTCATCACGCAGTTGAGATCATCTGCTATTCAAAGCAGGCATTTGCTAAATAAAAGTGGGCATCAAACCCTCAGGCCGGCTCAACACATAGTTGAGATCATCTGCTATAAAAAAGCATGGAATCGCTAAATAAAATCGAGCATCGAACCCTTAGGCCGACTCAAGATGAAGCTGAGATCAACTACTATTCAAAAAAGGTATTTGCTAAATAAAAGCGAGCATCGGTCCCTCTGCTCGGCTCAACACACAGCTGAGATCATCTGCTATTCAAAGCAGGCATTCACTAAATAAAATCGAGCATCGAACCGAAGGCCGGCTCAACACGCAGCTGAGATCATCCGTTATTCAAGAAGCATTCGCTAAATAAAAAGGAGCATCGAAAATTCTGACCGTCTCAAGACGCAGTTGAGATCATCTGTTATTTAAAGCAGGCATTCGTTAAATAAAAGCGAGCATCGAACCCGAAGGCAGGCTCAACACGCAGTTGTGATCATCTGCTATTCAAAGTAGGCATTCGCTAAAAAAAATCGAGCATCGAACCCTTAGGCCGGCTCAACACGCAGTTGAGATCATATGCTATTCAAAGCAGGCATTCGCTAAATAAAAGCGATCATCAAACTCGTAGGTTGGCTCAACACGCAACTGAGATCATCTACTATTCAAAGCAGGCATTCGCTAAATAAAAGGGAGCATAGAACCCTCAGGTTGGCTCAACACGCCGTTGAGATAATCTGTTATTCAAAGCAGGCATTCGCTAAATAAAATCGAGAATCGAACCCTCAGGCCGGCTCAACACGCAGTTGAGGTCATTTGCTACTCAAAGCAGGCATTCGCTAAATAAAAGCAAGCATCGAACCCGAAGGCCAGCACAACACATAGCTGAGATCATCTGCTATTTAAAGCAGGCATTCGCTAAATAAAAGCGAGCATCAAACTCAAAGGCCGGCTCATCACGCAGTTCAGATCAGCGGCTATTTAAAGCAGGCATTCGCTAAATAAAAGCGAGCATCAAACTCAAAGGCCGGCTCATCACGCAGTTCAGATCAGCGGCTATTCAAAGCAGGCTTTCGCTAAATAAAAGCGAGAATCGAACCCTCTGGCCGGCTCAACAAATAGTTGAGATCATCTGCTATTCAAAGCAGGCATTAGCTAAATAAAATCGAGCATCGAACCCTTAGGCCAGCTTAACACGAAGCTGAGATCATCTACTATTCAAAGCAGGCATTCTATAAATAAAAGCGATTATTGAACCTTCAGGTCGGCTCTACAGGCAGCTGAGATCAGCTTCTATTTGAAGCAGGCATTCACTAAATAAAAGCGAGCATCGAACCGAAGGCCGGCTGAACACGCAGTTGAGATCACCTGCTATTCAAGAAGTATTCGTAAAATAAAAGGGAGCATCAAAACCTAAGGCCGGCTCAAGACGCAATTGAGATCATCTGTTATTTAAAGCAGGCTTTCGTTAAATAAAAGCGAGCGTAGAACCCTCAGGCTGGCTCAACACGCGGTTGAGAACATCTGCTATTCAGAGCAGGCATTCGCTAAATAAAATCGAGCACCTAACCCTCAGGCCGGCTCAACATGTAGTTAAGATCATCTGCTATTCAAAGCAGGCATTCGCTAAATAAAAGCGAGCATCGAACTCGAAGGCTGGCTCAACACGCAGCTGAGATCATCTGCAATTTAAAGCAGGCATTCGCTAAATAAAAGCGAGTATCGAACCCGAAGGCCGGCTCAAAACGCAGTGGAGATCATCTGCTATTCAAAGCAGGTATTCGCTACATAAAAGCGACTATCGAACCCTCAGGCCGGCTCAACACATTGTTGAGATCATCTGCTATTCAAAGCAGGAATTCGCTAAATAAAATTGAGCATCGAACCCGAAGGATGGCACAACTCGCAGCTGAGATCATCTCCTATTTAAAGCAGGCATTCGCTAAATAAAAGCGAGCATCGAACCCAAAGGCCGGCTCAACACGCAGTTGAGATCATCTGCTATTTAAAGCAGGCATTCGCTAAATAAAAGCGAGCATCAAACACGAAGGCTGGCTCATCACGCAGTTGAGATCATCTTCTATTCAAAGCAGGCATTTGCTAAATAAAAGTGAGCATCAAACCCTCAGGCCGGCTCAACACATAGTTGAGATCATCTGCTATAAAAAAGCATGCACTCGCTAAATAAAATCGAGCATCGAACCCTTAGGGCGACTCAACACGAAGCTGAGATCAACTACTATTCAAAGCAGGTATTTGCTAAATAAAAGCGAGCATCGGTCCCTCTGGTCGGCTCAACACGCAGCTGAGATCATCTGCTATTCAAAGCAGGCATTCACTAAATAAAATCGAGCATCGAACCGAAGGCCGACTCAACACGCAGCTGAGATCATCCGTTATTCAAGAAGCATTCGCTAAATAAAAAGGAGCATCGAAAATTCTGACCGTCTCAAGACGCAGTTGAGATCATCTGTTATTCAAAGCAGGCATTCGTTAAATAAAAGCGAGCATCGAACCCGAAGGCAGGCTCAACACGCAGTTGTGATCATCTGCTATTCAAAGTAGGCATTCGCTAAATAAAATCGAGCATCGAACCCTTAGGCCGGCTCAACACGCAGTTGAGATCATATGCTATTCAAAGCAGGCATTCGCTAAATAAAATCGAGCATCGAACCCTTAGGCCAGCTCAACACGCAGTTGAGATCATATGCTATTCAAAGCAGGCATTCGCTAAATAAAAGCGATCATCGAACTCGTAGGTTGGCTCAACACGCAACTGAGATCATCTGCTATTCAAAGCAGGCATTCGCTAAATAAAAGGGAGCATAGAACCCTCAGGCTGGCTCAACACGCCGTTGAGATAATCTGTTATTCAAAGCAGGCATTCGCTAAATAAAATCGAGCATCGAACCCTCAGGCCGGCTCAACACGCAGTTGAGGTCATTTGCTACTCATAGCAGGCATTCGCTAAATAAAAGCAAGCATCCAACCCGAAGGCCAGCACAACACATAGCTGAGATCATCTGCTATTTAAAGCAAGCATTCGCTAAATAAAAGCGAGCATCAAACTCGAAGGCCGGCTCATCACGCAGTTGAGATCATCTGCTATTTAAAGCAGGCTTTCGCTAAATAAAAGCGAGAATCGAACCCTCTGGCCGGCTCAACATATAGTTGAGATCATCTGCTATTCAAACAAGGCATTTGCTAAATAAAATCGAGAATCGAACCCTTAGGCCAGCTCAACACGAAGCTGAGATCATCTACTATTCAATACAGGCATTCTATAAATAAAAGCGATTATCGAACCTTCAGGTCGGCTCTACACGCAGCTGAGATCAGCTGCTATTTAAAGCAGGCATTCACTAAATAAAAGCGAGCATCGAACCGAAGGCCGGCTGAACACGCAGCTGAGATCACCTGCTATTCAAGAAGTATTCGCTAAATAAAAGGGAGCATCAATACCTAAGGCCGGCTCAAGACGCAATTGAGATCATCTGTTATTTAAAGCAGGCTTTCGTTAAATAAAAGCGAGCATAGAACCCTCAGGCTGGCTCAACATGCGGTTGAGAACATCTGCTATTCAGAGCAGGAATTCGCTAAATAAAATCGAGCACCTAACCCTCAGGACGGCTCAACACGCAGTTGAGATCATCTGCTATTCAAAGCAGGCATTCGCTAAATAAAAGCGAGCATCGAACTCGAAGGCTGGCTCAACACGCAGCTGAGATCATCGGCAATTTAAAGCAGTCATTCGCTAAATAAAAGCGAGTATCGAACCCGAAGGCCGGCTCAAAACGCAGTGGAGATCATCTGCTATTCAAAGCAAGTATTCGCTACATAAAAGCGACTATCGAACCCTCAGGCCGACTCAACACATTGTTGAGATCATCTGCTATTCAAAGCAGGAATTCGCTAAATAAAATTGAGCATATAACCCGAAGGATGGCACAACACGCAGCTGAGATCATCTCCTATTTAAAGCAGGCATTCGCTAAATAAAAGCGAGCATCGAACTCAAAGGCCGGCTCGACACGCAGTTGAGATCATCTGCTATTTAAAGCAGGCATTCGCTAAATAAAAGCGAGCATCAAACACGAAGGCTGGCTCATCACGCAGTTGAGATCATCTGCTATTCAAAGCAGGCATTTGCTAAATAAAAGTGAGCATCAAACCCTCAGGCCGACTCAACACATAGTTGAGATCATCTGCTATAAAAAAGCATGCATTCGCTAAATAAAATCGAGCATCGAACCCTTAGGCCGACTCAACACGAAGCTGAGATCAACTACTATTCAAAGCAGGTATTTGCTAAATAAAAGCGAGCATCGGTCCCTCTGGTCGGCTCAACACGCAGCTGAGATCATCTGCTATTCAAAGCAGGCATTCACTAAATAAAATCGAGCATCGAACCGAAGGTCGGCTCAACACGCAGCTGAGATCATCCGTTATTCAACAAGTATTCGCTAAATAAAAAGGAGCATCGAAAATTCTGACCGTCTCAAGACGCAACTGAGATGATCTGCTATTCAAAGCAGGCATTTGCTAAATAAAAGGGAGCATAGAACCCTCAGGCTGGCTCAACACGCCGTTGAGATAATCTGTTATTCAAAGCAGGCATTCGCTAAATAAAATCGAGCATCGAACCCTCAGGCCGGCTCAACACGCAGTTGAGGTCATTTGATACTCAAAGCAGGCATTCGCTAAATAAAATCAAGCATCGAACCCGAAGGCCAGCACAACACATAGCTGAGATCATCTACTATTTAAAGCAGGCATTCGCTAAATAAAAGCGAGCATCAAACTCGAAGGTCGGCTCATCACGCAGTTGAGATCATCTGCTATTCAAAGCAGGCTTTCGCTAAATAAAAGCGAGAATCGAACCCTCTGGCCGGCTCAACATATATTTGAGATCATCTGCTATTCAAACAAGGCATTTGCTAAATAAAATCGAGCATCGAACCCTTAGGCCAGCTCAACACGAAGCTGAGATCATCTACTTTTCAAAGCAGGCATTCTATAAATAAAAGCGATTATCGAACCTTCAGGTCAGCTCTACACGCAGCTGAGATCAGCTGCTATTTAAAGCAGGCATTCACTAAATAAAAGCGAGCATCGAACCGAAGGCCGGCTGAACACGCAGCTGAGATCACCTGCTATTCAAGAAGTATTCGCTAAATAAAAGGGAGCATCCATACCTAAGGCCGGCTCAAGACGCAATTGAGGTCATCTGTTATTTAAAGCAGGCTTTCGTTAAATAAAAGCGAGCATAGAACCCTCAGGCTGGCTCAACACGCGGTTGAGAACATCTGCTATTCAGAGCAGGCATTCGCTAAATAAAATCGAGCACCTAACCCTCAGGACGGCTCAACACGCAGTTGAGATCATCTGCTATTCAAAGCAAGCATTCGCTAAATAAAAGCGAGCATCGAACTCGAAGGCTGGCTCAACACGCAGCTGAGATCATCTGCAATTTAAAGTAGTCATTCGCTAAATAAAAGCGAGTATCGAACCCGAAGGCCGACTCAAAACGCAGTGGAGATCATCTGCTATTCAAAGCAGGTATTCGCTACATAAAAGCGACTATCGAACCCTCAGGCCGGCTCAACACATTGTTGAGATCATCTGCTATTCAAAGCAGGAATTCGCTAAATAAAATTGAGCATCGAACCCGAAGGATGGCACAACACGCAGCTGAGATCATCTCCTATTCAAAGCAGGCATTCGCTAAATAAAAGCGAGCATCGAACCCAAAGGCCGGCTCGACACGCAGTTGAGATCATCTGCTATTTAAAGCAAGCATTCGCTAAATAAAAGCGAGCATCAAACACGAAGGCTGGCTCATCACGCAGTTGAGATCATCTGCTATTCAAAGCAGGCATTTGCTAAATAAAAGTGAGCATCAAACCCTCAGGCCGGCTCAACACATAGTTGAGATCATCTGCTATAAAAAAGCATGCATTCGCTAAATAAAATCGAGCATCGAACCCTTAGGTCGACTCAACACGAAGCTGAGATCAACTACTATTCAAAGCAGGTATTTGCTAAATAAAAGCGAGCATCGGTCCCTCTGGTCGGCTCAACACGCAGCTGAGATCATCTGCTATTCAAAGCAGGCATTCACTAAATAAAATCGAGCATCGAACCGAAGGCCGGCTCAACACGCAGCTGAGATCATCCGTTATTCAACATGTATTCACTAAATAAAAAGGAGCATCGAAAATTCTGACCGTCTCAAGACGCAACTGAGATGATCTGCTATTCAAAGCAGGCATTCGCTAAATAAAAGGGAGCATAGAACCCTCAGGCTGGCTCAACACGCCGTTGAGATAATCTGTTATTCAAAGCAGGCATTCGCTAAATAAAATCAAGCATCGAACCCTCAGGCCGGCTCAACACGCAGTTGAGGTCATTTGCTACTCAAAGCAGGCATTCGCTAAATAAAAGCAAGCATCCAACCCGAAGGCCAGCACAACACATAGCTGAGATCATCTGCTATTTAAAGCAGGCATTCGCTAAATAAAAGCGAGCATCAAACTCGAAGGCCGGCTCATCACGCAGTTGAGATCATCTGCTATTTAAAGCAGGCTTTCGCTAAATAAAAGCGAGAATCGAACCCTCTGGCCGGCTCAACATATAGTTGAGATCATCTGCTATTCAAACAAGGCATTTGCTAAATAAAATCGAGCATCGAACCCTTAGGCCAGCTCAACATGAAGCTGAGATCATGTACTATTCAAAGCAGGCATTCTATAAATAAAAGCGATTATCGAACCTTCAGGTCGGCTCTACACGCAGCTGAGATCAGCTGCTATTTAAAGCAGGCATTCACTAAATAAAAGCGAGCATCGAACCGAAGGCCGGCTGAACGCGCAGCTGAGATCACCTGCTATTCAAGAAGTATTCGCTAAATAAAAGGGAGCATCAATACCTAAGGACGGCTCAAGACGCAATTGAGATCATCTGTTATTTAAAGCAGGCTTTCGTTAAATAAAAGCGAGCATAGAACCCTCAGGCTGGCTCAACACGCGGTTGAGAACATCTGCTATTCAGAGCAGGCATTCGCTAAATAAAATCGAGCACCTAACCCTCAGGACGGCTCAACACGCAGTTGAGATCATCTGCTATTCAAATCAGGCATTCGCTAAATAAAAGCGAGCATCGAACTCGAAGGCTGGCTCAACACGCAGCTGAGATCATTTGCAATTTAAAGCAGTCATTCGCTAAATAAAAGCGAGTATCGAACCCGAAGGCCGGCTCAAAACGCAGTGGAGATCATCTGCTATTCAAAGCAGGTATTCGCTACATAAAAGCGACTATCGAACCCTCAGGCCGACTCAACACATTGTTGAGATCATCTGCTATTCAAAGCAGGAATTCGCTAAATAAAATTGAGCATATAACCCGAAGGATGGCACAACACGCAGCTGAGATCATCTCCTATTTAAAGCAGGCATTCGCTAAATAAAAGCGAGCATCGAACCCAAAGGCCGGCTCGACACGCAGTTGAGATCATCTGCTATTTAAAGCAGGCATTCGCTAAATAAAAGTGAGCATCAAACACGAAGGCTGGCTCATCACGCAGTTGAGATCATCTGCTATTCAAAGCAGGCATTTGCTAAATAAAAGTGAGCATCAAACCCTCAGGCCGACTCAACACATAGTTGAGATCATCTGCTATAAAAAAGCATGCATTCGCTAAATAAAATCGAGCATCGAACCCTTAGGCCGACTCAACACGAAGCTGAGATCAACTACTATTCAAAGCAGGTATTTGCTAAATAAAAGCGAGCATCGGTCCCTCTGGTCGGCTCAACACGCAGCTGAGATCATCTGCTATTCAAAGCAGGCATTCACTATATAAAATCGAGCATCGAACCGAAGGTCGGCTCAACACGCAGCTGAGGTCATCCGTTATTCAACAAGTATTCGCTAAATAAAAAGGAGCATCGAAAATTCTGACCGTCTCAAGACGCAACTGAGATGATCTGCTATTCAAAGCAGGCATTTGCTAAATAAAAGGGAGCATAGAACCCTCAGGCTGGCTCAACACGCCGTTGAGATAATCTGTTATTCAAAGCAGGCATTCGCTAAATAAAATCGAGCATCGAACCCTCAGGCCGGCTCAACACGCAGTTGAGGTCATTTGATACTCAAAGCAGGCATTCGCTAAATAAAATCAAGCATCGAACCCGAAGGCCAGCACAACACATAGCTGAGATCATCTGCT
Source organism: Lathyrus sativus (assembly GCA_963859935.3). Classification (NCBI taxonomy): domain Eukaryota; kingdom Viridiplantae; phylum Streptophyta; class Magnoliopsida; order Fabales; family Fabaceae; genus Lathyrus; species Lathyrus sativus. The sequence goes on along the minus strand of OZ012739.1, from coordinate 221,087,036 downwards.
ATTTAAAGCAGGCATTCGCTAAATAAAAGCGAGCATCAAACTCGAAGGTCGGGTCATCACGCAGTTGAGATCATCTGCTATTCAAAGCAGGCTTTCGCTAAATAAAAGCGAGAATCGAACCCTCTGGCCGGCTCAACATATATTTGAGATCATCTGCTATTCAAACAAGGCATTTTCTAAATAAAATCGAGCATCGAACCCTTAGGCCAGCTCAACACGAAGCTGAGATCATCTACTATTCAAAGCAGGCATTCTATAAATAAAAGCGATTATCGAACCTTCAGGTCGGCTCTACACGCAGCTGAGATCAGCTGCTATTTAAAGCAGGCATTCACTAAATAAAAGCGAGCATCGAACCGAAGGCCGGCTGAACACGCAGCTGAGATCACCTGCTATTCAAGAAGTATTCGCTAAATAAAAGGGAGCATCCATACCTAAGGCCGGCTCAAGACGCAATTGAGATCATCTGTTATTTAAAGCAGGCTTTCGTTAAATAAAAGCGAGCATAGAACCCTCAGGCTGGCTCAACACGCGGTTGAGAACATCTGCTATTCAGAGCAGGCATTCGCTAAATAAAATCGAGCACCTAACCCTCAGGACGGCTCAACACGCAGTTGAGATCATCTGCTATTCAAAGCAGGCATTCGCTAAATAAAAGCGAGCATCGAACTCGAAGGCTGGCTCAACACGCAGCTGAGATCATCTGCAATTTAAAGTAGTCATTCGCTAAATAAAAGCGAGTATCGAACCCGAAGGCCGACTCAAAACGCAGTGGAGATCATCTGCTATTCAAAGCAGGTATTCGCTACATAAAAGCGACTATCGAACCCTCAGGCCGGCTCAACACATTGTTGAGATCATCTGCTATTCAAAGCAGGAATTCGCTAAATAAAATTGAGCATCGAACCCGAAGGATGGCACAACACGCAGCTGAGATCATCTCCTATTTAAAGCAGGCATTCGCTAAATAAAAGCGAGCATCGAACCCAAAGGCCGGCTCGACAGGCAGTTGAGATCATCTGCTATTTAAAGCAGGCATTCGCTAAATAAAAGCGAGCATCAAACACGAAGGCTGGCTCATCACGCAGTTGAGATCATCTGCTATTCAAAGCAGGCATTTGCTAAATAAAAGTGAGCATCAAACCCTCAGGCCGGCTCAACACATAGTTGAGATCATCTGCTATAAAAAAGCATGCATTCGCTAAATAAAATCGAGCATCGAACCCTTAGGTCGACTCAACACGAAGCTGAGATCAACTACTATTCAAAGCAGGTATTTGCTAAATAAAAGCGAGCATCGGTCCCTCTGGTCGGCTCAACACGCAGCTGAGATCATCTGCTATTCAAAGCAGGCATTCACTAAATAAAATCGAGCATCGAACCGAAGGTCGGCTCAACACGCAGCTGAGATCATCCGTTATTCAACAAGTATTCGCTAAATCAAAAGGAGCATCGAAAATTCTGACCGTCTCAAGACGCAACTGAGATGATCTGCTATTCAAAGCAGGCATTTGCTAAATAAAAGGGAGCATAGAACCCTCAGGCTGGCTCAACACGCCGTTGAGATAATCTGTTATTCAAAGCAGGCATTCGCTAAATAAAATCGAGCATCGAACCCTCAGGCCGGCTCAACACGCAGTTGAGGTCATTTGCTACTCAAAGCAGGCATTCGCTAAATAAAAGAAAGCATCGAACCCGAAGGCCAGCACAACACATAGCTGAGATCATCTGCTATTTAAAGCAGGCATTCGCTAAATAAAAGCGAGCATTAAACTCGAAGGCCGGCTCATCACGCAGTTGAGATCATCTGCTATTCAAAGCAGGCTTTCGCTAAATAAAAGCGAGAATCGAACCTTCTGGCCGGCTCAACATATAGTTGAGATCATCTGCTATTCAAACAAGGCATTTGCTAAATAAAATCGAGCATCGAACCCTTAGGCCAGCTCAACACGAAGCTGAGATCATCTACTATTGAAAGCAGGCATTCTATAAATAAAAGCGATTATCGAACCTTCAGGTCGGCTCTACACGCAGCTGAGATCAGCTGCTATTTAAAGCAGGCATTCACTAAATAAAAGCGAGCATCGAACCGAAGGCCGGCTGAACACGCAGCTGAGATCACCTGCTATTCAAGAAGTATTCGCTAAATAAAAGGGAGCATCAATACATAGGCCGGCTCAAGACGCAATTGAGATCATCTGTTATTTAAAGCAGGCTTTCGTTAAATAAAAGCGAGCATAGAACCCTCAGGCTGGCTCAACACGCGTTTGAGAACATCTGCTATTCAGAGCAGGCATTCGCTAAATAAAATCGAGCACCTAACCCTCAGGACGGCTCAACACGCAGTTGAGATCATCTGCTATTCAAAGCAGGCATTCGCTAAATAAAAGCGAGCATCGAACTCGAAGGCTGGCTCAACACGCAGCTGAGATCATCTGCAATTTAAAGCAGTCATTCGCTAAATAAAAGCGAGTATCGAACCCGAAGGCCGGCTCAAAACGCAGTGGAGATCATCTGCTATTCAAAGCAGGTATTCGCTACATAAAAGCGACTATCGAACCCTCAGGCCGGCTCAACACATTGTTGAGATCATCTGCTATTCAAAGCAGGAATTCGCTAAATAAAATTGAGCATCGAACCCGAAGGATGGCACAACACGCAGCTGAGATCATCTCCTATTTAAAGCAGGCATTCGCTAAATAAAAGCGAGCATCGAACCCAAAGGCCGGCTCGACACGCAGTTGAGATCATCTGCTATTTAAAGCAGGCATTCGCTAAATAAAAGCGAGCATCAAACACGAAGGCTGGCTCATCACGCAGTTGAGATCATCTGCTATTCAAAGCAGGCATTTGCTAAAAAAAAATTAGGATCAAACCCTCAGGCCGGCTCAACACATAGTTGAGATCATCTGCTATAAAAAAGCATGCATTCGCTAAATAAAATCGAGCATCGAACCCTTAGGCCGACTCAACACGAAGCTGAGATCAACTACTATTCAAAGCAGGTATTTGCTAAATAAAAGCGAGCATCGGTCCCTCTGGTCGGCTCAACACGCAGCTGAGATCATCTGCTATTCAAAGCAGGCATTCACTAAATAAAATCGAGCATCGAACCGAAGGCCGGCTCAACACGCAGCTGAGATCATCCGTTATTCAACAAGTATTCGCTAAATAAAAAGGAGCATCGAAAATTCTGACCGTCTCAAGACGCAACTGAGATGATCTGCTATTCAAAGCAGGCATTTGCTAAATAAAAGGGAGCATAGAACCCTCAGGCTGGCTCAACACGCCGTTGAGATAATCTGTTATTCAAAGCAGGCATTCGCTAAATAAAATCGAGCATCGAACCCTCAGGCCGGCTCAACACGCAGTTGAGGTCATTTGCTTCTCAAAGCAGGCATTCGCTAAATAAAAGCAAGCATCGAACCCGAAGGCCAGCACAACACATAGCTGAGATCATCTGCTATTTAAAGCAGGCATTCGCTAAATAAAAGCGAGCATTAAACTCGAAGGCCGGCTCATCACGCAGTTGAGATCATCTGCTATTCAAAGCAGGCTTTCGCTAAATAAAAGCGAGAATCGAACCCTCTGGCCGGCTCAACATATAGTTGAGATCATCTGCTATTCAAACAAGGCATTTGCTAAATAAAATCGAGCGTCGAACCCTTAGGCCAGCTCAACACGAAGCTGAGATCATCTACTATTCAAAGCAGGCATTCTATAAATAAAAGCGATTATCGAACCTTCAGGTCGGCTCTACACGCAGCTGAGATCAGCTGCTATTTAAAGCAGGCATTCACTAAATAAAAGCGAGCATCGAACCGAAGGCCGGCTGAACACGCAGCTGAGATCACCTGCTATTCAAGAAGTATTCGCTAAATAAAAGGGAGCATCAATACCTAAGGCCGGCTCAAGACGCAATTGAGATCATCTGTTATTTAAAGCAGGCTTTCGTTAAATAAAAGCGAGCATAGAACCCTCAGGCTGGCTCAACACGCGGTTGAGAACATCTGCTATTCAGAGCAGGCATTCGCTAAATAAAATCGAGCACCTAACCCTCAGGCCGGCTCAACACGCAGTTGAGATCATCTGCTATTCAAAGCAGGCATTCGCTAAATAAAAGCGAGCATCGAACTCGAAGGCTGGCTCAACACGCAGCTGAGATCATCTGCAATTTAAAGCAGTCATTCGCTAAATAAAAGCGAGTATCGAACCCGAAGGCCGGCTCAAAACGCAGTGGAGATCATCTGCTATTCAAAGCAGGTATTCGCTACATAAAAGCGACTATCGAACCCTCAGGCCGGCTCAACACATTGTTGAGATCATCTGCTATTCAAAGCAGGAATTCGCTAAATAAAATTGAGCATCGAACCCGAAGGATGGCACAACACGCAGCTGAGATCATCTCCTATTTAAAGCAGGCATTCGCTAAATAAAAGCGAGCATCGAACCCAAAGGCCGACTCGATACGCAGTTGAGATCATCTGCTATTTAAAGCAGGCATTCGCTAAATAAAAGCGAGCATCAAACACGAAGGCTGGCTCATCACGCAGTTGAGATCATCTGCTATTCAAAGCAGGCATTTGCTAAATAAAAGTGAGCATCAAACCCTCAGGCCGGCTCAACACATAGTTGAGATCATCTGCTATAAAAAAGCATGCATTCGCTAAATAAAATCGAGCATCGAACCCTCAGGCCGACTCAACACGCAGTTGAGGTCATTTGCTACTCAAAGCAGGCATTCGCTAAATAAAAGCAAGCATCGAACCCGAAAGCCAGCACAACACATAGCTGAGATCATCTGCTATTTAAAGCAGGCATTCGCTAAATAAAAGCGAGCATTAAACTCGAAGGCCGGCTCATCACGCAGTTGAGATCATCTGCTATTCAAAGCAGGCTTTCGCTAAATAAAAGCGAGAATCGAACCCTCTGGCCGGCTCAACATATAGTTGAGATCATCTGCTATTCAAACAAGGCATTTGCTAAATAAAATCGAGCATCGAACCCTTAGGCCAGCTCAACACGAAGCTGAGATCATCTACTATTCAAAGCAGGCATTCTATAAATAAAAGCGATTATCGAACCTTCAGGTCGGCTCTACACGCAGCTGAGATCAGCTGCTATTTAAAGCAGGCATTCACTAAATAAAAGCGAGCATCAAACCGAAGGCCGGCTGAACACGCAGCTGAGATCACCTGCTATTCAAGAAGTATTCGCTAAATAAAAGGGAGCATCAATACCTAAGGCCGGCTCAAGACGCAATTGAGATCATCTGTTATTTAAAGCAGGCTTTCGTTAAATAAAAGCGAGCATAGAACCCTCAGGCTGGCTCAACACGCGGTTGAGAACATCTGCTATTCAGAGCAGGCATTCGCTAAATAAAATCGAGCACCTAACCCTCAGGCCGGCTCAACACGCAGTTGAGATCATCTGCTATTCAAAACAGGCATTCGCTAAATAAAAGCGAGCATTGAACTCGAAGGCTGGCTCAACACGCAGCTGAGATCATCTGCAATTTAAAGCAGTCATTCGCTAAATAAAAGCGAGTATCGAACCCGAAGGCCGGCTCAAAACGCAGTGGAAATCATCTGCTATTCAAAGCAGGTATTCGCTACATAAAAGCGACTATCGAACCCTCAGGCCGGCTCAACACATTGTTGAGATCATCTGCTATTCAAAGCAGGAATTCGCTAAATAAAATTGAGCATCGAACCCGAAGGATGGCACAACACGCAGCTGAGATCATCTCCTATTTAAAGCAGGTATTCGCTAAATAAAAGCGAGCATCGAACCCAAAGGCTGGCTCGACACGCAGTTGAGATCATCTGCTATTTAAAGCAGGCATTCGCTAAATAAAAGCGAGCATCAAACACGAAGGCTGGCTCATCACGCAGTTGAGATCATCTGCTATTCAAAGCAGGCATTTTCTAAATAAAAGTGAGCATCAAACCCTCAGGCCGGCTCAACACATAGTTGAGATCATCTGCTATAAAAAAGCATGCATTCGCTAAATAAAATCGAGCATCGAACCCTTAGGCCGACTCAACACGAAGCTGAGATCAACTACTATTCAAAGCAGGTATTTGCTAAATAAAAGCGAGCATCGGTCCCTTTGGTCGGCTCAACACGCAGCTGAGATCATCTGCTATTCAAAGCAGGCATTCACTAAATAAAATCGAGCATCAAACCGAAGGCCGGCTCAACACGCAGCTGAGATCATCCGTTATTCAACAAGTATTCGCTAAATAAAAAGGAGCATCGAAAATTCTGACTGTCTCAAGACGCAACTGAGATGATCTGCTATTCAAAGCAGGCATTTGCTAAATAAAAGGGAGCATAGAACCCTCAGGCTGGCTCAACACGCCATTGAGATAATCTGTTATTCAAAGCAGGCATTCGCTAAATAAAATCGAGCATCGAACCCTCAGGCCGGCTCAACACGCAGTTGAGGTCATTTGCTACTCAAAGCAGGCATTCGCTAAATAAAAGCAAGCATCGAACCCGAAGGCCAGCACAACACATAGCTGAGATCATCTGCTATTTAAAGCAGGCATTCGCTAAATAAAAGCGAGCATGAAACTCGAAGGCCGGCTCATCACGCAGTTGAGATCATCTGCTATTCAAAGCAGGCTTTCGCTAAATAAAAGCGAGAATCGAACCCTCTGGCCGGCTCAACATATAGTTGAGATCATCTGCTATTCAAACAAGGCATTTGCTAAATAAAATCCAGCATCGAACCCTTAGGCCAGCTCAACACGAAGCTGAGATCATCTACTATTCAAAGCAGGCATTCTATAAATAAAAGCGATTATCGAACCTTCAGGTCGGCTCTACACGCAGCTGAGATCAGCTGCTATTTAAAGCAGGCATTCACTAAATAAAAGCGAGCATCGAACCGAAGGCCGGCTGAACACGCAGCTGAGATCACCTGCTATTCAAGAAGTATTCGCTAAATAAAAGGGAGCATCAATACCTAAGGCCGGCTCAAGACGCAATTGAGATCATCTGTTATTTAAAGCAGGCTTTCGTTAAATAAAAGCGAGCATAGAACCCTCAGGTTGGCTCAACACGCGGTTGAGAACATCTGCTATTCAGAGCAGGCATTCGCTAAATAAAATCGAGCACCTAACCCTCAGGCCGGCTCAACACGCAGTTGAGATCATCTGCTATTCAAAGCAGGCATTCGCTAAATAAAAGCGAGCATCGAACTCGAAGGCTGGCTCAACACGCAGCTGAGATCATCTGCAATTTAAAGCAGTCATTCGCTAAATAAAAGCGAGTATCGAACCCGAAGGCCGGCTCAAAACGCAGTGGAGATCATCTGCTATTCAAAGCAGGTATTCGCTACATAAAAGCGACTATCGAACCCTCAGGCCGGCTCAACACATTGTTGAGATCATCTGCTATTCAAAGCAGGAATTCGCTAAATAAAATTGAGCATCGAACCCGAAGGATGGCACAACACGCAGCTGAGATCATCTCCTATTTAAAGCAGGCATTCGCTAAATAAAAGCGAGCATCGAACCCAAAGGCCGACTCGATACGCAGTTGAGATCATCTGCTATTTAAAGCAGGCATTCGCTAAATAAAAGCGAGCATCAAACACGAAGGCTGGCTCATCACGCAGTTGAGATCATCTGCTATTCAAAGCAGGCATTTGCTAAATAAAAGTGAGCATCAAACCCTCAGGCCGGCTCAACACATAGTTGAGATCATCTGCTATAAAAAAGCATGCATTCGCTAAATAAAATCGAGCATCGAACCCTCAGGCCGACTCAACACGCAGTTGAGGTCATTTGCTACTCAAAGCAGGCATTCGCTAAATAAAAGCAAGCATCGAACCCGAAAGCCAGCACAACACATAGCTGAGATCATCTGCTATTTAAAGCAGGCATTCGCTAAATAAAAGCGAGCATTAAACTCGAAGGCCGGCTCATCACGCAGTTGAGATCATCTGCTATTCAAAGCAGGCTTTCGCTAAATAAAAGCGAGAATCGAACCCTCTGGCCGGCTCAACATATAGTTGAGATCATCTGCTATTCAAACAAGGCATTTGCTAAATAAAATCGAGCATCGAACCCTTAGGCCAGCTCAACACGAAGCTGAGATCATCTACTATTCAAAGCAGGCATTCTATAAATAAAAGCGATTATCGAACCTTCAGGTCGGCTCTACACGCAGCTGAGATCAGCTGCTATTTAAAGCAGGCATTCACTAAATAAAAGCGAGCATCAAACCGAAGGCCGGCTGAACACGCAGCTGAGATCACCTGCTATTCAAGAAGTATTCGCTAAATAAAAGGGAGCATCAATACCTAAGGCCGGCTCAAGACGCAATTGAGATCATCTGTTATTTAAAGCAGGCTTTCGTTAAATAAAAGCGAGCATAGAACCCTCAGGCTGGCTCAACACGCGGTTGAGAACATCTGCTATTCAGAGCAGGCATTCGCTAAATAAAATCGAGCACCTAACCCTCAGGCCGGCTCAACACGCAGTTGAGATCATCTGCTATTCAAAGCAGGCATTCGCTAAATAAAAGCGAGCATTGAACTCGAAGGCTGGCTCAACACGCAGCTGAGATCATCTGCAATTTAAAGCAGTCATTCGCTAAATAAAAGCGAGTATCGAACCCGAAGGCCGGCTCAAAACGCAGTGGAAATCATCTGCTATTCAAAGCAGGTATTCGCTACATAAAAGCGACTATCGAACCCTCAGGCCGGCTCAACACATTGTTGAGATCATCTGCTATTCAAAGCAGGAATTCGCTAAATAAAATTGAGCATCGAACCCGAAGGATGGCACAACACGCAGCTGAGATCATCTCCTATTTAAAGCAGGTATTCGCTAAATAAAAGCGAGCATCGAACCCAAAGGCTGGCTCGACACGCAGTTGAGATCATCTGCTATTTAAAGCAGGCATTCGCTAAATAAAAGCGAGCATCAAACACGAAGGCTGGCTCATCACGCAGTTGAGATCATCTGCTATTCAAAGCAGGCATTTTCTAAATAAAAGTGAGCATCAAACCCTCAGGCCGGCTCAACACATAGTTGAGATCATCTGCTATAAAAAAGCATGCATTCGCTAAATAAAATCGAGCATCGAACCCTTAGGCCGACTCAACACGAAGCTGAGATCAACTACTATTCAAAGCAGGTATTTGCTAAATAAAAGCGAGCATCGGTCCCTTTGGTCGGCTCAACACGCAGCTGAGATCATCTGCTATTCAAAGCAGGCATTCACTAAATAAAATCGAGCATCAAACCGAAGGCCGGCTCAACACGCAGCTGAGATCATCCGTTATTCAACAAGTATTCGCTAAATAAAAAGGAGCATCGAAAATTCTGACTGTCTCAAGACGCAACTGAGATGATCTGCTATTCAAAGCAGGCATTTGCTAAATAAAAGGGAGCATAGAACCCTCAGGCTGGCTCAACACGCCATTGAGATAATCTGTTATTCAAAGCAGGCATTCGCTAAATAAAATCGAGCATCGAACCCTCAGGCCGGCTCAACACGCAGTTGAGGTCATTTGCTACTCAAAGCAGGCATTCGCTAAATAAAAGCAAGCATCGAACCCGAAGGCCAGCACAACACATAGCTGAGATCATCTGCTATTTAAAGCAGGCATTCGCTAAATAAAAGCGAGCATGAAACTCGAAGGCCGGCTCATCACGCAGTTGAGATCATCTGCTATTCAAAGCAGGCTTTCGCTAAATAAAAGCGAGAATCGAACCCTCTGGCCGGCTCAACATATAGTTGAGATCATCTGCTATTCAAACAAGGCATTTGCTAAATAAAATCCAGCATCGAACCCTTAGGCCAGCTCAACACGAAGCTGAGATCATCTACTATTCAAAGCAGGCATTCTATAAATAAAAGCGATTATCGAACCTTCAGGTCGGCTCTACACGCAGCTGAGATCAGCTGCTATTTAAAGCAGGCATTCACTAAATAAAAGCGAGCATCGAACCGAAGGCCGGCTGAACACGCAGCTGAGATCACCTGCTATTCAAGAAGTATTCGCTAAATAAAAGGGAGCATCAATACCTAAGGCCGGCTCAAGACGCAATTGAGATCATCTGTTATTTAAAGCAGGCTTTCGTTAAATAAAAGCGAGCATAGAACCCTCAGGTTGGCTCAACACGCGGTTGAGAACATCTGCTATTCAGAGCAGGCATTCGCTAAATAAAATCGAGCACCTAACCCTCAGGCCGGCTCAACACGCAGTTGAGATCATCTGCTATTCAAAGCAGGCATTCGCTAAATAAAAGCGAGCATCGAACTCGAAGGCTGGCTCAACACGCAGCTGAGATCATCTGCAATTTAAAGCAGTCATTCGCTAAATAAAAGCGAGTATCGAACCCGAAGGCCGGCTCAAAACGCAGTGGAGATCATCTGCTATTCAAAGCAGGTATTCGCTACATAAAAGCGACTATCGAACCCTCAGGCCGGCTCAACACATTGTTGAGATCATCTGCTATTCAAAGCAGGAATTCGCTAAATAAAATTGAGCATCGAACCCGAAGGATGGCACAACACGCAGCTGAGATCATCTCCTATTTAAAGCAGGCATTCGCTAAATAAAAGCGAGCATCGAACCCAAAGGCCGGCTCGACACGCAGTTGAGATCATCTGCTATTTAAAGCAGGCATTCGCTAAATAAAAGCGAGCATCAAACACGAAGGCTGGCTCATCACGCAGTTGAGATCATCTGCTATTCAAAGCAGGCATTTGCTAAATAAAAGTGAGCATCAAACCCTCAGGCCGGCTCAACACATAGTTGAGATCATCTGCTATAAAAAAGCATGCATTCGCTAAATAAAATCGAGCATCGAACCCTTAGGCCGACTCAACACGAAGCAGAGATCAACTACTATTCAAAGCAGGTATTTGCTAAATAAAAGCGAGCATCGGTCCCTCTGGTCGGCTCAACACGCAGCTGAGATCATCTGCTATTCAAAGCAGGCATTCACTAAATAAAATCGAGCATCGAACCGAAGGCCGGCTCAACATGCAGCTGAGATCATCCGTTATTCAACAAGTATTCGCTAAATAAAAAGGAGCATCGAAAATTCTGACCGTCTCAAGACGCAACTGAGATGATCTGCTATTCAAAGCAAACATTTGCTAAATAAAAGGGAGCATAGAACCCTCAGGCTGGCTCAACACGCCGTTGAGATAATCTGTTATTCAAAGCAGGCATTCGCTAAATAAAATCGAGCATCGAACCCTCAGGCCGGCTCAACACGCAGTTGAGGTCATTTGCTACTCAAAGCAGGCATTCGCTAAATAAAAGCAAGCATCGAACCCGAAGGCCAGCACAACACATAGCTGAGATCATCTGCTATTTAAAGCAGGCATTCGCTAAATAAAAGCGAGCATCAAACTCGAAGGCCGGCTCATCACGCAGTTGAGATCATCTGCTATTCAAAGCAGGCTTTCGCTAAATAAAAGCGAGAATCGAACCCTCTGGCCGGCTCAACATATAGTTGAGATCATCTGCTATTCAAACAAGGCATTTGCTAAATAAAATCGAGCATCGAACCCTTAGGCCAGCTCAACACGAAGCTGAGATCATCTACTATTCAAAGCAGGCATTCTATAAATAAAAGCGATTATCGAACCTTCAGGTCGGCTCTACACGCAGCTGAGATCAGCTGCTATTTAAAGCAGGCATTCACTAAATAAAAGCGAGCATCGAACCGAAGGCCGGCTGAACACGCAGCTGAGATCACCTGCTATTCAAGAAGTATTCGCTAAATAAAAGGGAGCATCAATACCTAAGGCCGGCTCAAGACGCAATTGAGATCATCTGTTATTTAAAGCAGGCTTTCGTTAAATAAAAGCGAGCATAGAACCCTCAGGCTGGCTCAACACGCGGTTGAGAACATCTGCTATTCAGAGCAGGCATTCGCTAAATAAAATCGAGCACCTAACCCTCAGGCCGGCTCAACACGTAGTTGAGATCATCTGCTATTCAAAGCAGGCATTCGCTAAATAAAAGCGAGCATCGAACTCGAAGGCTGGCTCAACACGCAGCTGAGATCATCTGCAATTTAAAGCAGTCATTCGCTAAATAAAAGCGAGTATCGAACCCGAAGGCCGGCTCAAAACGCAGTGGAGATCATCTGCTATTCAAAGCAGGTATTCGCTACATAAAAGCGACTATCGAACCCTCAGGCCGGCTCAACACATTGTTGAGATCATCTGCTATTCAAAGCAAGAATTCGCTAAATAAAATTGAGCATCGAACCCGAAGGATGGCACAACACGCAGCTGAGATCATCTCCTATTTAAAGCAGGCATTCGCTAAATAAAAGCGAGCATCGAACCCAAAGGCCGGCTCGACACGCAGTTGAGATCATTTGATATTTAAAGCAGGCATTCGCTAAATAAAAGCGAGCATCAAACACGAAGGCTGGCTCATCACGCAGTTGAGATCATCTGCTATTCAAAGCAGGCATTTGCTAAATAAAAGTGAGCATCAAACCCTCAGGCCGGCTCAACACATAGTTGAGATCATCTGCTATAAAAAAGCATGCATTCGCTAAATAAAATCGAGCATCGAACTCGAAGGCTGGCTCAACACGCAGCTGAGATCATCTGCAATTTAAAGCAGTCATTCGCTAAATAAAAGCGAGTATCGAACCCGAAGGCCGGCTCAAAACGCAGTGGAGATCATCTGCTATTCAAAGCAGGTATTCGCTACATAAAAGCGACTATCGAACCCTCAGGCCGGCTCAACACATTGTTGAGATCATCTGCTATTCAAAGCAGGAATTCGCTAAATAAAATTGAGCATCGAACCCGAAGGATGGCACAACACGCAGCTGAGATCATCTCCTATTTAAAGCAGGCATTCGCTAAATAAAAGCGAGCATCGAACCCAAAGGCCGGCTCGACACGCAGTTGAGATCATCTGCTATTTAAAGCAGGCATTCGCTAAATAAAAGCGAGCATCAAACACGAAGGCTGGCTCATCACGCAGTTGAGATCATCTGCTATTCAAAGCAGGCATTTGCTAAATAAAAGTGAGCATCAAACCCTCAGGCCGGCTCAACACATAGTTGAGATCATCTGCTATAAAAAAGCATGCATTCGCTAAATAAAACCGAGCATCGAACCCTTAGGCCGACTCAACACGAAGCAGAGATCAACTACTATTCAAAGCAGGTATTTGCTAAATAAAAGCGAGCATCGGTCCCTCTGGTCGGCTCAACACGCAGCTGAGATCATCTGCTATTCAAAGCAGGCATTCACTAAATAAAATCGAGCATCGAACCGAAGGCCGGCTCAACATGCAGCTGAGATCATCCGTTATTCAACAAGTATTCGCTAAATAAAAAGGAGCATCGAAAATTCTGACCGTCTCAAGACGCAACTGAGATGATCTGCTATTCAAAGCAGGCATTTGCTAAATAAAAGGGAGCATAGAACCCTCAGGCTGGCTCAACACGCCGTTGAGATAATCTGTTATTCAAAGCAGGCATTCGCTAAATAAAATCGAGCATCGAACCCTCAGGCCGACTCAACACGCAGTTGAGGTCATTTGCTACTCAAAGCAGGCATTCGCTAAATAAAAGCAAGCATCGAACCCGAAGGCCAGCACAACACATAGCTGAGATCATCTGCTATTTAAAGCAGGCATTCGCTAAATAAAAGCGAGCATCAAACTCGAAGGCCGGCTCATCACGCAGTTGAGATCATCTGCTATTCAAAGCAGGCTTTCGCTAAATAAAAGCGAGAATCGAACCCTCTGGCCGGCTCAACATATAGTTGAGATCATCTGCTATTCAAACAAGGCATTTGCTAAATAAAATCGAGCATCGAACCCTTAGGCCAGCTCAACACGAAGTTGAGATCATCTACTATTGAAAGCAGGCATTCTATAAATAAAAGCGATTATCGAACCTTCAGGTCGGCTCTACACGCAGCTGAGATGAGCTGCTATTTAAAGCAGGCATTCACTAAATAAAAGCGAGCATCGAACTCGAAGGCTGGCTCAACACGCAGCTGAGATCATCTGCAATTTAAAGCAGTCATTCGCTAAGTAAAAGCGAGTATCGAACCCGAAGGCCGGCTCAAAACGCAGTGGAGATCATCTACTATTCAAAGCAGGTATTCGCTACATAAAAGCGACTATCGAACCCTCAGGCCGGCTCAACACATTGTTGAGATCATCTGCTATTCAAAGCAGGCATTCACTAAATAAAATCGAGCATCGAACCCGAAGGATGGCACAACACGCAGCTGAGATCATCTCCTATTTAAAGCAGGCATTCGCTAAATAAAAGCGAGCATCGAACCCAAAGGCCGGCTCGACACGCAGTTGAGATCATCTGCTATTTAAAGCAGGCATTCGCTTAATAAAAGCGAGCATCAAACACGAAGGCTGGCTCATCACGCAGTTGAGATCATCTGCTATTCAAAGCAGGCATTTGCTAAATAAAAGTGAGCATCAAACCCTCAGGCCGGCTCAACACATAGTTGAGATCATCTGCTATAAAAAAGCATGCATTCGCTAAATAAAATCGAGCATCGAACCCTTAGGCCGACTCAACACGAAGCTGAGATCAACTATTATTCAAAGCAGGTATTTGCTAAATAAAAGCGAGCATCGGTCCCTCTGGTCGGCTCAACACGCAGTTGAGATCATCTGCTATTCAAAGCAGGCATTCACTAAATAAAATCGAGCATTGAACCAAAGGCCGGCCTAACACGCAGCTGAGATCATCCTTTATTCAAGAAGTATTCGCTAAATAAAAGGGAGCATCGAAAATTCTGGCCGTCTCAAGACGCAGTTGAGATCATCTGTTATTTAAAGCAGGCATTCGTTAAATAAAAGCGAGCATCGAACCCGAAGGCAGGCTCAACACGCAGTTGTGATCATCTGTTATTCAAAGTAGGCATTCGCTAAATAAAATCGAGCATCGAACCCTTAGGCCGGCTCAACACGCAGTTGAGATCATATGCTATTCAAAGCAGGCATTCGCTAAATAAAAGCGATCATCGAACTCGTAGGTTGGCTCAACACGCAACTGAGATCATCTGCTATTCAAAGCAGGCATTCGCTAAATAAAAGGGAGCATAGAACCCTCAGGCTGGCTCAACACGCCGTTGAGATAATCTGTTATTCAAAGCAGGCATTCGCTAAATAAAATCGAGCATCGAACCCTCAGGCCGGCTCAACACGCAGTTAAGGTCATTTGCTACTCAAAGCAGGCATTCGCTAAATAAAAGCAAGCATCGAACCCGAAGGCCAGCACAACACATAGCTGAGATCATCTGCTATTTAAAGCAGGCATTCGCTAAATAAAAGCGAGCATCAAACTCGAAGGCCGGCTCATCACGCAGTTGAGATCATCTGCTATTCAAAGCAGGCTTTCGCTAAATAAAAGCGAGAATCGAACCCTTTGGTCGGCTCAACATATAGTTGAGATCATCTGCTATTCAAACAAGGCATTCGCTAAATAAAATCTAGCATCGAACCCTTAGGCTAGCTCAACACGAAGCTGAGATCATCTACTATTCAAAGCAGGCAGTCTATAAATAAAAGCGATTATCGAACCTTCAGGTCGGCTCTACACGCAGCTGAGATCAGCTGCTATTTAAAGCAGGCATTCACTAAATAAAAGCGAGCATCGAACCGAAGGCCTGCTGAACATGCAGTTGAGATCATCTCCTATTCAAGAAGTATTCGCTAAATAAAAGGAAGCATCAAAACCTAAGGCCGGCTCAAGACGCAATTGAGATCATTATTTATTTAAAGATGGCATTCGTTAAATAAAAGCGAGCATAGAACCCTCAGGCTGGCTCAACACGCGATTGAGAACATCTGCTATTCAAAGCAGGCAATCGCTAAATAAAATCGAGCATCTAACCCTCAGGCCGGCTGAACACGCAGTTGAGATCATCTGTTATTCAAAGCAAGCATTTGCTAAATAAAAGCCAGCATCCAACTCGAAGGTCGGCTCAACACACAGCTAAGATCATCTGCAATTTAAAGCAAGAATTCGCTAAATAAAAGCGAGTATCGAACCCGAAGGCCGGCTCAAAACGCAGTGGAGATCATCTGCCATTCAAAGCAGGCATTCGCTAAATAAAAGCGAGTATCGAACCCTCAGACCGGCTCAACACATTGTTGAGATCCTCTGCTATTCAAAGCAGGCATTCGCTAAATAAAATCGAGCATCGAACCCGAAGGCCGTCACAACACGCAGCTGAGATCATCTCCTATTTAATGCAGGCATTCGCTAAATAAAAGCGAGCATCGAACCCAAAGGCCGGCTCGACACACAGTTGAGATCATCTGCTATTTAAAGTAGGCATTCGCTAAATAAAAGCGAGCATCAAACACGAAGGTTGGCTCATCACGCAGTTGAGATCATCTGCTATTCAAAGCAGGCATTCGCTAAATAAAAGTGAGCATCGAACCCTCAGGCCAGCTCAACACATAGTTGAGATCATCTGCTATAAAAAAGACGGCATTCGCTAAATAAAATCGAGCATCGAACCCTTAGGCCGACTCAACACGAAGCTGAGATCATCTACTATTTAAAGCAGGTATTCACTAAATGAAAGCGAGCATCGATCCCTCAGGTCGGCTCAACACGCAGCTGAGATCATCTGCTATTCAAAGTAGGCATTCACTAAATAAAATCGAGCATCGAACCGAAGGCCGGCTCAACACGCAGCTAAGATCATCCGTTATTCAAGAAGTATTCGCTAAATAAAAGGTAGCATCCAAAATTCTGGCCGTCTGAAGACGCAGTTGAGATCATCTGTTATTTAAAGCAGGCATTCGTTAAATAAAAGCGGGCATCGAACCCGAAGGCAGGCTCAACACGCAGTTGTGATCATCTGCTATTCAAAGTAAGCATTCGCTAAATAAAATCGAGCATCGAACCCTCAGGCCGGCTCAACACGCAGTTGAGATCATATGATATTCAAAGCACGCATTCGCTAAATAAAAGCGAGCATCAAACTCGAAGGTCGACTCAACACGCAACTGAGATCATCTGCTATTTGAGGCAGGCATTCGCTAAATAAAATGGAGCATAGAACCCTCAGGCTGGCTCAACACGCCGTTGAGATAATCTGCTATTCAAAGCAGGCATTCGCTAAATAAAATCGAGCATCGAACCCTCAGGTCGGCTCAACCCGCAGTTCAGATCATCTGCTACTCAAAGCAGGCATTCGCTAAATAAAAGCGAGCATCAAACCCGAAGGCCGGCACAACACGTAGCTGAAATCATCAGCTATTTAAAGCAGGCATTCGCTAAATAAAAGCGAGCATCAATCCCAAAGGCTGGCTCAACACGCAGTTGAGATCATCTGTATTTAAAGCAGGCATTCTCTAAATAAATGAGAGCATCAAACCCGAAGGCCGGCTCATCACGCAGTTGAGATCATCTGCTATTCAAAGCAGGCATTCGCTAAATAAAAGCGAGCATCGAACCGTCAGGCCGGCTCAACACATAGTTGAGATCATCTGCTATTCAAAGCAGGCATTCGCTAAATAAAATCGAGCATTGAACCCTTAGGCTAGCTCAACACGAAGCTGAGATCATCTACTATTCAAAGCAGGCATTCGCTAAATAAAATGGAGCATAGAACCCTCAGGCTGGCTCAACACGCCGTTGAGATAATCTGCTATTCAAAGCAGGCATTCGCTAAATAAAATCGAGCATCGAACCCTCAGGTCGGCTCAACACGCAGTTCAGATCATCTGCTACTCAAAGCAGGCATTCGCTAAATAAAAGCGAGCATCAAACCCGAAGGCCGGCACAACACGTAGCTGAAATCATCTGCTATTTAAAGCAGGCATTCGCTAAATAAAAGCGAGCATCAATCCCAAAGGCTGGCTCAACACGCAGTTGAGATCATCTGCTATTTAAAGCAGGCATTCGCTAAATAAATGAGAGCATCAAACCCGAAGGCCGGCTCATCACGCAGTTGAGATCATCTGCTATTCAAAGCAGGCATTCGCTAAATAAAAGCGAGCATCGAACCGTCAGGCCGGCTCAACACATAGTTGAGATCATCTGCTATTCAAAGCAGGCATTCGCGAAATAAAATCGAGCATCAAACCCTTAGGCCGGCTCAACACGAAGCTGAGATCATCTACTATTCAAAGCAGGCATTCACGAAATGAAAGTGAGCATCGAACCCTCAGGTCGGCTCTACACGCAGCTGAGATCATATGCTATTCAAAGCAGGCATTCACTAAATAAAAGCGAGCATCGAACCGAAGGTCGGCTCAACACTAAGCTGAGATCATCTGCTATTCTCGATTTTATTTAGCGAATACCTGCTTTGAATAGTAGATGATCTCAGCTTCGTGCTGAGCCGACCTAAAGGTTCGATGTTCGATTTTATTTAGCGAATGCCAACTTTGAATAGCAGATGATCTCAACTATGTGTTGAGCCAGCCTGAGGGTTCGATGCTCGCTTTTATTTAGAGAATGCCCGCTTTGAATAACAGATGATCTCAACTGCGTGTTGGGCCGGCCTTCGGATTCGATGCTTGCTTTTATTTAGCGAATGTCTGCTTTAAATAGCAGACGATCTCAGCTGCGTGTTGAGCCGGCCTTCGGGTTCGATGCTTGCTTTTACTTAGCGAATGCCTGCTTTGAATAGCAGATGATCTCAACTGCGTGTTGAGCCGGCCTGAGGGTTCGAAGCTCACTTTTATTTAGAGGATGCCTGCTTTGAATAGTAGATTATCTCAACTATGTGTTGAGCCGGCTCGAGGGTTCGATGCTCGCTTTTATTTAGCCAATGCCTGCTTTAAAAAGCATATGATCTCAACTGCGTGTTGAGCCGGCCTTCGGGTTCGATGCTCGCTTTTATTTAGCGAATGCCTGCTTTAAATAGCACATGATCTCAACTGCGTGTTGAGCCGGCCTTCGGGTTCCATGCTCGCTTTTACTTAGCGAATGCCTGCTTTGAATAGCAGATGATCTCAACTGCGTGTGGAGCCGGCCTTTGGGTTTGATGCTCGCTTTTATTTAGCGAATGACTACTTTAAATAGAAGATGATCTCAGTTGTGTGTTGAGCCGACCTTAGGGTTCGATGCTCGCATTTATTTAGCGACTGCCTGCTTTGATAAGCAGATGATCTCAACTGCGTGTTGAGCTGGCCAGAGGGTTCGATGCTCTCATTTATTTAGCGAATGCCTGCTTTAAATAACAGATGATCTCAACTGCATGTTGAGCCTGCTTTTGGGTTCGATGCTCGCTTTTATTTAGCGAATGCCTCCTTTAAATAACAGATGATCTCAACTGCGTCTCGAGCCGGCCTGAGGTTTCGATGCTCTCTTTTATTTAGCGAATACTGCTTGAATAGCAGATGATCTCAGCTGCGTGTTGAGTCGGCCTTCGGGTTCGTTGCTCGCTTTTATTTAGTGAATGCCTACTTTAAATAACAGATGATCTCAGCTGCGTGTTGAGCCGACCTGAGGGTTCATTGCTCACTTTTATTTAGCGAATGCCTGCTTTGAATAGCAGATGATCTCAACTGCATGTTGAGCCAGCCTTCGGGTTCGATGCTCGCTTTTATTTAGCGAATGCCTGCTTTAAATAGAAGAAGATCTCAACTGCATGTTGAGCCATCCTTCGGGTTCGATGCTCGCTTTTACTTAACGAATGCCTGCTTTGAATTGCAGATGATCTCAACTGCGTGTTGAGCCGGCCTAAGGGTTCGATGCTCGCTTTTATTTAGCGAATGCCTGCTTTGAATAGCAGATGATCTCAACTGCATGTTGAGCCGGCCCTCGGGTTCGATGCTCTCTTTTAATTAGCGAATGCCTGCTTTAAATAGCAAAAGATCTCAACTGCGTGTTGAGCCGGCCTTCGGGTTCGATGCTCGCTTTTATTTAGTGAATGTCTGCTTTAAATAGCAGATGATCTCAACTGCGTGTTGAGCCGGCCTGAGGGTTCGATGCTCACTTTTATTTAGAGAATGCCTGCTTTGAATAGTAGATGATCTCAACTACGTGTTGAGCCGGCCCGAGGGTTCGATGCCCTCTTTTATTTAGCGAATGCCTGCTTTGAATAGCAGATGATCTCAACTGCGTGTTGAGCCGGCCTTCGAGTTCGATGCTCGCTTTTATTTAGCGAATACCTTCTTTAAACAGCACATGATCTCAACTGCGTGTTGAGCCGGCCCGAGGGTTCAATGCTCGCTTTTACTTAGCGAATGCCTGCTTTGAATAGCAGATGCTCTCAACTGCGTGTTGAGCCGGCCTTCGGGTTTGATGCTCGCTTTTATTTAGCGAATGACTGCTTTAAATAGCAGATGATCTCAGCTACGTGTTGAGCCGACCTTAGGGTTCGATGCTCGCTTTTATTTAGCGACTGCCTGCTTTGAATAGCAGATGATCCCAACTGCGTGTTGAGCCAGCCTAAGGGTTCGATGCTCGCTTTTATTTAGCGAATGCCTGCTTTGAATAGCAGATGATCTCAACTGCGTGTTGAGCCGGCCTTCGGGTTCGATGCTCGCTTTTATTTAGCGAATGCCTGCTTTAAATAGCAGAAGATCTCAACTGCGTGTTGAGCCGGCCTTAGGGTTCGATGCTCGCTTTTATTTAGCGAATGCCTGCTTTAAATAGCAGATGATCTCAACTGCGTGTTGAGCCGGCCTGAGGGTTCGATGCTCGCTTTTATTTAGAGAATGCCTGCTTTGAATATTAGATGATCTCAACTATGTGTTGAGCCGGCCCGAGGGTTCGATGCTCTCTTTTATTTAGCGAATGCCTGCTTTGAATAGCAGATGATCTCAACTGCGTGTTGAGCCGGCCTTCGGGTTCGATGCTCGCTTTTATTTAGCGAATACCTGCTTTAAATAGCACATGATCGCAACTGCGTGTTGAGCCGGCCTTCGGGTTCAGTGCTCGCTTTTACTTAGCAAATGCCTGCTTTGAATAGCAAATGATCTCAACTGCGTGTTGAGCCGGCCTTCGAGTTTGATGCTCGCTTTTATTTAGCGAATGACTGCTTTAAATAGCAGATGATCTCAGCTGCGTGTTGTGCCGGCCTTAGGGTTCGATGCTCGCTTTTATTTAGCGAATGTCTGCTTTGAATAGCAGATGATCTCAACTGCGTGTTGAGCCGGGCTTCGACTTCGATGCTCGCTTTTATTTAGCGAATGCCTGCTTTAAATAGCATATGATCTCAACTGCGTGTTGAGCCGGCCTTCGGGATCGATGCTCGCTTTTATTTAGCGAATGCCTGCTTTATATAGCAGAAGATCTCAACTGCGCGTTGAGCCGGCCTTCGGGTTCGATGCTCGCTTTTATTTAGCGAATGCCTACTTTAAATAGAAGAAGATCTCAACTGCGTGTTGAGCCAGCCTTCGGGTTCGATGCTCGCTTTTATTTAGCGAATGCCTGCTTGAAATAGAAGATGATCTCAGCTGCGTGTTGAGCCGACCTGAGGGTTCGATGCTCGCTTTTATTTAGTGAATGCCTGCTTTAAATAGCAGATGATCTCAACTGCGTGTTGAGTCGGCGTTCGGGTTTGATGCTCGCTTTTATTTAGCGAATGCCTGCTTTATATAGCAGAAGATCTCAACTGCGTGTTGAGCCGGCCTTCGGGTTCGATGCTCACTTTTGTTTAGCGAATTCCTGCTTTAAATAGAAGAAGATCTCAACTGAGTGTTGAGCCGGCCTTCGGATTCGATGCTCGCTTTTATTTAGTGAATGCCTGCTTTAAATAACAGATGATCTCAGCTGCATGTTGAGCCGACCTTCGCGTTCGATGCTTGCTTTTACTTAGCGAATGCCTGCTCTGAATAACAGATGATCTCAACTGCGTGTCGACCCGGTCTAAGGGTTCGATGCTCACTTTTATTTAGCGAATGCCTGCTTTGAATAGCAGATGATCTCAACTGCGTGTTGAGCCAGCCTTCGGGTTCAATGCTCGCTTTTATTTAGCGAATGCCTGCTTTAAATAGCAGAAGATCTCAACTGCGTGTTGAGCCGGCCTTCGGGTTTCATGCTCGCTTTTACTTAGCGAATGCCTGTTCGAATAGCAGATGATCTCAACTGCGTATTAAGCCGGCCTTCGGGTTTGATGCTCGATTTTATTTAGCGAATGCCTACTTTAAATAGAAGAAGATCTCAACTGTGTGTTGAGCCGGCCTTCGGATTCGATGCTCGCTTTTATTTAGCGAATGCCTGCATTAAATAGCAGATGATCTCAGCAGCATGTTGAGCCAACCTTCGGCTTCGATGCTCGCTTTTACTTAGCGAATGCCTGTTTGAATAGCAGATGATCTCAACTGCGTGTTGAGCCAGCCTAAGGGTCCGATGCTCGCTTTTATTTAGCGAATGCCTGCTTTGAATAGCAGATGATCTCAACTGCGTATTGAGCCGGCCTTCGGGTTCGATGCTCGCTTTTATTTAGCGAATTCCTGCTTTAAATAGCAGAAGATCTCAACTGCTTGTTGAGTCGGCCTTCGGGTTCGATGCTCGCTTTTATTTAGCGAATGCCTGCTTTAAATAGCAGATGATCTCAACTGCGTGTTGAGCCGGCCTAAGGGTTCGATGCTCGCTTTTATTTAGCGAATGCCTGCTTTGAATAGCAGATGATCTCAACTGCGTGTTGACCCAGCCTTCGGGTTCAATGCTCGCTTTTATTTAGCAAATGCCTGCTTTAAATAGCGGAAGATCTCAACTTCGTGTTGAGCCGGCCTTCGGGTTTGATGCTCGCTTTTATTTAGCGAATGCTTGCTTTAAATAGCAGATGATCTCAACTGCGTGTAGAGCCGGCCTTCGGGTTTGATGCTCGCTTTTATTTAGCGAATGCCTGCTTTAAATAGCAGATGATCTAAGCTGCGTGTTGAGCCGACCTGAGGGTTCGATGCTCGCTTTTATTTAGCGAATGCCTGCTTTAAATAGCAGATGATCTCAACTGCGTGTTGATCCGGCCTTCGGGTTTGATGCTCGCTTTTATTTAGTGAATGCCTGCTTTATATAGCAGAAGATCTCAACTGCGTGTTGAGCCGGCCTTCGGGTTCGATGCTCTCTTTTGTTTAGCGAATTCCTGCTTTAAATAGAAGAAGATCTCAACTGCGTGTTGAGCCGGCCTTCGGGTTTGATGCTCGCTTTTATTTAGTGAATGCCTGCTTTAAATAACAGATGATCTTAGCTGCATGTTGAGCCGACCTTCGCGTTCGATTCTTTCTTTTACTTAGCGAATGCCTGCTTTGAATAACAGATGATCTCAACTGCATGTTGACCCGGTCTAAGGGTTCGATGCTCGCTTTTATTTAGCGAATGCCTGCTTTGAATAGCAGATGATCTCAACTGCGTGTTGAGCCAGCCTTCGGGTTCAATTCTCGCTTTTATTTAGCGAATGCCTGCTTTAAATAGCAGAAGATCTCAACTGCGTGTTGAGCCGGCCTTCGGGTTTGATGCTCGCTTTTATTTAGCGAATGCCTGCTTTAAATAGCAGATGATCTCAACTGCGTGTTGAGCCGGCCTTCGGGTTCGATGCTCGCTTTTATTTAGCGAATGCCTGCTTTATATAGCAGAAGATCTCAACTGCGTGTTGAGCCGACCTTCAGGTTCGATGCTCGCTTTTATTTAGCGAATGCCTGCTTTAAATAGCAGAAGATCTCAACTGCGTGTTGAGTCGGCCTTCGGGTTCGATGCTCGCTTTTATTTAGCGAATGCCTGCTTTAAATAGCAGATGATCTCAACTGCGTGTTGAGCCGGCCTAAGATTCGATGCTCGCTTTTATTTAGCGAATGCCTGCTTTGAAAAGCTGATGATCTCAACTGCGTGTTGAGCCAGCCTTCGGGTTCAATGCTCGCTTTTATTTAGCGAATGCCTGCTTTAAATAGCAGAAGATCTCAACTTCGTGTTGAGCCGGCCTTCGGGTTTGATGCTCGCTTTTATTTAGCGAATGCCTGCTTTAAATAGCAGATGATCTCAACTGCGTGTTAAGCCGGCCTTCGGGTTTGATGCTCGCTTTTATTTAGTGAATGCCTGCTTTAAATAGCAGATGATCTCAGCTGCATGTTGAGCCGGCCTTCGCGTTCGATGCTTGCTTTTACTTAGCGATTTCCTGCTTTGAATAACAGATGATCTCAACTGCGTGTTGACCCGGCCTAAGGGTTCGATGCTCGCTTTTATTTAGCAAATGCCTGCTTTGAATAGCAGATGATCTCAATTGCGTGTTGAGTCGGCCTTCGGGTTCGATGCTCGCTATTATTTAGCGAATGCCTGCTTTAAATAGCAGATGATCTAAGCTACATGTTGGGCCAACCTTCGGGTTCGATGCTCGCTTTTACTTAGCGAATGC
The DNA here is from genome assembly GCA_963859935.3 of Lathyrus sativus. NCBI lineage: Eukaryota > Viridiplantae > Streptophyta > Magnoliopsida > Fabales > Fabaceae > Lathyrus > Lathyrus sativus. The sequence continues at coordinate 221,062,727 of OZ012739.1, read as the reverse complement.
CTGTTTGAATAGCAGATGATCTCAACTACGTGTTGAGCCGGCCAAAGGGTTAGATGCTCGCTTTAATTAGCGAATGCCTGCTTTGAATAGCAGATGATCTCAACTGCATATTGAGCCGACCTTCGGGTTCGATGCTCGCTTTTATTTAGCGAATGCCTGCTTTAAATAGCAGAAGATCTCAACTGCGTGTTGAGCCAGCCTTCGGGTTCGATGCTCGCTTTTATTTAGCGAATGCCTGCTTTAAATAGCAGATGATCTCAACTGTGTGTTGAGCCGGCCTTCGGGTTCGATGCTCGCTTTTATTTAGCGAATGCCTGCTTTATATAGCAGAAGATCTCAACTGCGTGTTGAGCCGGCCTTCGGGTTCGATGCTCGCTTTTATTTAGCGAATGCCTGCTTTAAATAGCAGATGATCTCAACTGCGTGTTGAGCCGACCTGAGGGTTCGATGCTCGCTTTTATTTAGAGAATGCCTGCTTTGAATAGTAGAGATCTCAACTATGTGTCGAGTCAGCCCGAGGTTTCGATGCTCTCTTTTATTTAGCGAATGCCTGCTTTGAATAACAGCTGATCTCAACTGCGTGTTGAGCCGGCCTTCGGGTTCGATGCTCGCTTTTATTTAGCGAATGCCTGCTTTAAATTGCACATGATCTCAACTGCGTGTTAAGCCGACCTTCGGGTTTGATGCTAGCTTTTATTTAGCAAATGACTGCTTTAAATAGCCGATGATTTCAGCTGCTTGTTGAGCCGGCCTTTGGGTTCGATGCTCGCTTTTATTTAGTGAATGTCTGCTTTGATAAGCAGATGATCTCAACTGCGTGTTGAGCCGGCCAGAGGTTTCGATTCTCGATTTTATTTAGCGAATGCCTGCTTTGAATAGCAGATGATCTTAACTGTGTGTTGAGCCGGCCTGAGGGTTCGATGCTCTCTTTTATTTAGCGAATGCCTGCTTTAAATAGCAGATGATCTCAACTGCGTGTTGAGCCTGCTTTTGGGTTCGACGCTCGCTTTTATTTAGCGAATGCCTGCTTTAAATAACAGATAATCTCAACTGCGTCTTGAGCCGATCTGAGGTTTCGATGCTCTCTTTTATTTAGCGAATGCCTGCTTGAATAGCAGATGATCTCAGCTGCGTGTTGAGCCGGCCTTCGGGTTCGTTGCTCGCTTTTATTTAGTGAATGCCTACTTTAAATAGCAGATGATCTCAGCTGCGTGTTGAGCCGACATGAGGGTTCGATGCTCGCTCTTATTTAGCGAATGCCTACTTTGAATAGCAGATGATCTCAACTGCGTGTTAAGCCGACCTTCGGGTTCGATGCTCGCTTTTATTTAGCGAATGCTTGCTTTATATAGCAGAAGATCTCAACTGCGTGTTGAGCCGGCCTTCGGGTTCGATGCTCACTTTTATTTAGCGAATGCCTGCTTTATATAGCAGAAGATCTCAACTGCGTGTTGAGCCGGCCTTCGGGTTCGATGCTCGCTTTTATTTAGCGAATGCCTGCTTTAAATAGAAGAAGATCTCAACTGTGTTTTAAGCCAGCCTTCGAGTTCGATGCTCGCTTTTACTTAGCGAATGCCTGCTTTGAATAACAGATAATCTCAACTGCGTGTTGAGCCGGCCTTCGGGTTCGATGCTCGCTTTTATTTAGCGAATGCCTGCTTTAAATAGCAGAAGATCTCAACTGCGTGTTGAGCCGGCCTTCGGGTTCGATGCTCGCATTTATTTAGCGAATGCCTTCTTTAAATAGCAGATGATCTCAACTGCGTGTTGATCCGGCCTGAGGGTTCAATGCTCGCTTTTATTTGGAGAATGCCTGCTTTGAATAGTAGGAGATCTCAACTATGTGTTGAGCCGACCCGAGGGTTCGATGCTCTCTTTTATTTAGCGAATGCCTGCTTTGAATAGCAGATGATCTCAACTGCGTGTTGAGCCGGCCTTCGGGTTCGATGCTCGCTTTTACTTAGCGAATGCCTGCTTTAAATAGCACATGATCTCAACTGCGTGTTGAGCCGGCCTTCGGGTTCGATGCTCGCTTTTACTTAGTGAATGCCTGCTTTGAATAGCAGATAATCTCAACTGCGTGTTGAGCCGGCCTTCGGGTTTGATGCTCGCTTTGATTTAGCGAATGACTGCTTTAAATAGCAGATGATCTTAGCTGCGTGGAGTCGGCCTTAGGGTTCGATGCTCGCTTTTATTTAGCGAATTCCTGCTTTGATAAGCAGATGATCTAAACTGCGTGTTGAGCCGGCCAGAGGGTTCGATGCTCGACTTTATTTAGCGAATGCCTGCTTTGAATAGCAGATGGTCTTAATTGTGTGTTGAGCCGGCCTGAGGATTCGATGCTCTCTTTTATTTAGCGAATTCCTGCTTTAAATAGCAGATGATCTCAACTGCGTGTTGAGCCTACTTTTGGGTTCGATGCTCGCTTTTATTTAGCGAATCCATGCTTTAAATAACAGATTATCTCAACTGCGTCTTGAGCAGGTATGAGGTTTCGATGCTCTCTTTTATTTAGCGAATACTGCTTTAATAGCAGATGATCTCAGCTGCGTGTTGAGCTAGCCTTCGGGTTCGTTGCTCGCTTTTATTTAGTGAATGCCTACTTTAAATAGCAGATGATCTGAGCTGCGTGTTGTGCCGACCTGAGGGTTCGATGCTCGCTTTTATTTTGCAAATGCCTGCTTTGAATAGCAGATGATCTCAACTGCGTGTTGAGCCGGCCTTCGGGTTCGATACTCAATTTTATATAGCGAATGCCTGCTTTATATAGCAGAAGATCTCAACTGCGTGTTGAGCTGGCCTTCGGGTTCGATGCTCGCTTTTACTTAGTGAATGCCTGATTTGAATAGCAGATAGTCTCAACTGCGTGTTGAGCCGGCTTTCAGGTTTGATGCTCGCTTTGATTTAGCGAATGACTGCTTTAAATAGCAGATGATCTTAGCTGCGTGTTGAGCCGGCCTTAGGGTTCGATGCTCGCTTTTATTTAGCGAATTCCTGCTTTGATAAGCAGATGATCTAAACTGCGTGTTGAGTCGGCCAGAGGGTTCGATGCTCGATTTTATTTAGCGAATGCCTGCTTTGAATAGCAGATGGTCTTAATTGTGTGTTGAGCCGGCCTGAGGATTCGATGCCCTCTTTTATTTAGCGAATGCCTGCTTTAAATAGCAGATGATCTCAACTGCGTGTTGAGCCTACTTTTGGGTTCGATGCTCGCTTTTAGTTAGCGAATCCATGCTTTAAATAACAGATTATCTCAACTGCGTCTTGAGCCGGTATGAGGTTTCGATGCTCTCTTTTATTTAGCGAATACAGCTTGAATAGCAGATGATCTCAGCTGCGTGTTGAGCTAGCCTTCGGGTTCGTTGCTCGCTTTTATTTAGTGAATGCCTACTTTAAATAGCAGATGATCTCAGATGCGTGTTGTGCCGACCTGAGGGTTCGATGCTCGCTTTTATTTAGCAAATGCCTGCTTTGAATAGCAGATGATCTCAACTGCGTGTTGAGCCGGCCTTCGGGTTCGATGCTCACTTTTATATAGCGAATGCCTGCTTTATATAGCAGAAGATCTCAACTGCATGTTGAGTCGGCCTTCGGGTTCGATGCTCACTTTTTTTTAGCGAATTCCTGCTTTAAATAGAAGAAGATCTAAACTGCGTGTTGAGCCGGCATTCGAGTTCAATGCTCGCTTTTATTTAGCGAATGCCTGCATTAAATAGCAAAAGATCTCAACTGCGTGTTGAGCCGGCCTGAGGGTTCGATGCTCGCTTTTATTTAGAGAATGCCTGCTTTGAATAGTAGAAGATCTCAACTATGTGTTGAGCCGGCCCGAGGGTTCGATACTCTCTTTCATTTAGCGAATGCCTGCTTTGAATAGCAGATGATCTCAACTGCGTGTTGAGCCGGCCTTCAGGTTCGATGCTCGCTTTTACTTAGCGAATGCCTGCTTTAAATAGCACATGATCTCAACTGCGTGTTGAGCTGACCTTCGGGTTCGATGCTCGCTTTTACTTAGTGAATGCCTGATTTGAATAGCAGATAATCTCAACTGCGTGTTGAGCCGGCCTTCGGGTTTGATGCTCGCTTTGATTTAGCGAATGACTGCTTTAAATAGCAGATGATCTTAGCTGCGTGTTGAGTCGGCCTTAGGGTTCGATGCTCGCTTTTATTTAGCAAATGCCTGCTTTGATAAGCAGATGATCTCAACTGCGTGTTGAGCCGGCCAGAGGGTTCGATGCTCGATTTTATTTAGCGAATGCCTGCTTTGAATAGCAGATGATCTTAACTGTGTGTTGAGCCGGCCTGAGGGTTCGATGCTCTCTTTTATTTAGCGAATGCCTGCTTTAAATAGCAGATGATCTCAACTGCGTGTTGAGCCTACTTTTGGGATCGACGCTCGCTTTTATTTAGCGAATCCATGCTTTAAATAACAGATTATCTCAACTGCGTCTTGAGCCGGTATGAGGTTTCGATGCTCTCTTTTATTTAGCGAATACTGCTTGAATAGCAGATGATCTCAGCTGCGTGTTGAGCTAGCCTTCGGGTTCGTTGCTCGCTTTTATTTAGTGAATGCCTACTTTAAATAGCAGATGATCTCAGCTGCGTGTTGAGCCGACCTGAGGGTTCGATGCTCGCTTTTATTTAGCAAATGCCTGCTTTGAATAGCAGATGATCTCAACTGCGTGTTGAGCCGGCCTTCGGGTTCGATGCTCACTATTATATAGCGAATGCCTGCTTTATATAGCAGAAGATCTCAATTGCGTGTTGAGCCGGCCTTCGGGTTCGATGCTCGCTTATGTTTAGCGAATTCCTGCTTTAAATAGAAGAATATCTAAACTGCGTGTTGAGCCGACCTTCGGGTTCGATGCTCGCTTTTATTCAGCGAATGCCTGCTTTAAATAGCAGATGATCTCAGCTGCATGTTGAGCCGGCCTTCGCGTTCGATGCTCGCTTTTACTTAGCGAATGCCTGCTTTGAATAGCAGATGATCTCAACTGCATGTTGACCCGGCCTAAGGGTTTGATGCTCGCTTTTATTTAGCGAATGCCTGCTTTAAATGGCAGAAGATCTCAACTGTGTGTTGAGTCGGCCTTCGGGTTCGATGCTCGCTTTTATTTAGCGAATGCGTGCTTTAAATAGCAGATGATCTCAGCTGTGTTGAGCCGGCCTTCGGGTTCGATGCTCGCTTTTATTTAGCGAATGCCTGCTTTAAATAGCAGATGATCTCAACTGTGTGTTGAGCCGGCCTTCGGGTTTGATGCTCGCTTTTATTTAGCGAATGCCTGATTTAAATAGCAGATGATCTCAACTGCGTCTTGAGCCGGCCTGAGGTTTGGATGCTGTCTTTTATTTAGCGAATAATACTTGAATAGCAGATGATCTCAGCTGCGTGTTGAGCCGGCCTTCGGGTTCGATGCTCGCTTTTATTTAGTGAATGCCTGCTTTAAATATAAGATGATCTCAGCTGCGTGTTGAGCCGGCCTTCGGGTTCTATGCTCGCTTTTACCTAGCGAATGCTTGCTTTGAATAGCAAATGATCTCAACTACGTGTTGAGCCGGCGGGAGGGTTCGATGCTCGCTTTTATTTAGAGAATGCCTGCTTTGAATAGTAGATGATCTCAACTATGTGTTGAGTCGGCCCGAGGGTTCGATGCCCGCTTTTATTTAGTCAATGCCTGCTTTGAATAGCAGATGATCTCAACTGCGTGTTGAGCCGGCCTTCGGGTTCGATGCTCGCTTTCATTTAGTGAATGCCTGCTTTAAGTAGCACATGATCTCAACTGCGTGTTGAGCCGGCCTTCGGGTTCGATGCTCGCTTTTACTTAGCGAATGCCTGCTTTTAATAGTAGATGATCTCAACTGCGTGTTGAGCCGGCCTTCGGGTTCGATGCTCGCTTTCATTTAGTGAATGCCTGCTTTAAATAGCACATGATCTCAACTGCGTGTTGAGCCGGCCTTCGGGTTCGATGCTCGCTTTTACTTAGCGAGTGAATGCTTTAAATAGCAGATGATCGCAACTGCGTGTTGAGCCGACCTTAGGGTTCGATGCTCGCTTTTATTTAGCGAATGCCTGCTTTGATAAGCAGATGATCTTAACTGCGTATTGAGCCAGCCAGAGGATTCGATGCTCGATTTTATTTAGCGAATGCCTGCTTTGAATAGCAGATGATCTTAACTGTGTGTTGAACCGGCCTGAGGGTTCGATGCTCTCTTTTATTTAGCAAACGCCTGCTTTAAATAGTAGATGATCTCAACTGCGTGTTAAGCCTGCTTTTGGGTTTGATGCTCGCTTTTATTTAGCAAATGCCTGCTTTAAATAACAGATTATCTCAATTGCGTCTTGTCCCAGCCTAAATAAAAGCGAGCATCGAACCCGAAGGCAGGCTCAACACGCAGTTGTGATCATCTGTTATTCAAAGTAGGCATTCGCTAAATAGAATCGAGCATCGAACCCTTAGGCCGGCTCAACACGCAGTTTAGATCATATGCTATTCAAAGCAGGCATTCGCTAAATAAAAGCGATCATCGAACTCGTAGATTGGCTCAACTCGTAACTGAGATCATCTGCTATTCAAAGCAGGCATTCGCTAAATAAAAGGGAGCATAGAACCCTCAGGCTGGCTCAACACGCCGTTGAGATAATCTGCTATTCAAAGCAGGCATTCGCTAAATAAAATCGAGCATCGAACCCTCAGGCCGGCTCAACACGCAGTTGAGGTCATTTGCTACTCAAAGCAGGCATTCGCTAAATAAAAGCAAGCATCGAACCCGAAGGTCAGCACAACACATAGCTGAGATCATCTGCTATTTAAAGCAGGCATTCGCTAAATAAAAGCGAGCATCAAACTCGAAGGCCGGCTCATCACGCAGTTGAGATCATCTGCTATTCAAAGCAGGCTTTCGCTAAATAAAAGCGAGAATCGAACCCTCTGGCCGGCTCAACATATAGTTGAGATCATCTGCTATTCAAAGCAGGCATTCGCTAAATAAAATCGAGCATCGAACCCTTAGGCCAGCTCAACACGAAGCTGAGATCATCTACCATTCAAAGCAGGCATTCTATAAATAAAAGCGATTATCGAACCTTCAGGTCGGCTCTACACGCAGCTGAGATCAGCTGCTATTTAAAGCAGGCATTCACTAAATAAAAGTGAGCATCGAACCGAAGGCCGGCTGAACACGCAGTTGAGATCATCTGCTATTGAAGAAGTATTCGCTAAATAAAAGGGAGGATCAAAACCTAAGGCCGGCTCAAGACGCAATTGAGATCATCTGTTATTTAAAGCAGGCATTCGTTAAATAAAAGCGAGCATAGAACCCTCAGGCTGGCTCAACACGCGATTGAGAACATCTGCTATTCAAAGCAGGCAATCGCTAAATAAAATCGAGCATCTAACCCTCAGGCCGGCTCAACACGCAGTTGAGATCATCTGTTATTCAAAGCAGACATTCGCTAAATAAAAGCCAGCATCCAACTCGAAGGTCGGCTCAACACACAGCTAAGATCATCTGCAATTTAAAGCAGGAATTCGCTAAATAAAAGCGAGTATCGAACCCGAAGGCCGACTCAAAACGCAGTGGAGATCATCTGCCATTCAAAGCAGGCATTCGCTAAATAAAAGCGAGTATCGAACCCTCAGATCGGCTCAACACATTGTTGAGATCGTCTGCTATTCAAAGCAGGCATTCGCTAAATAAAATCGAGCATCGAACCCGAAGGCTGTCACAACACGCAGCTGAGATCATCTCCTATTTAATGCAGGCATTCGCTAAATAAAAGCGAGCATCAAACCCAAAGGCCGGCTCGACACACAGTTGAGATCATCTGCTATTTAAAGTAGGCATTCGCTAAATAAAAGCGAGCATCAAACACGAAGGTTGGCTCATCACGCATTTGAGATCATCTGCTATTCAAAGCAGGCATTCGCTAAATAAAAGTGAGCATCGAACCCTCAGGCCGGCTCAACACATAGTTGAGATCATCTGCTATAAAAAAGCAGGCATTCGCTAAATAAAATCGGGCATCGAACCCTTAGGCCGACTCAACACGAAGGTGAGATCATCTACTATTCAAAGCAGGTATTCACTAAATGAAAGCGAGCATCGATCCCTCAGGTCGGCTCAACATGCGGCTGAGATCATCTGCTATTCAAACAAGGCATTCACTAAATAAAATCGAGCATCGAACCGAAGGCCGACTCAACACGCAGTTGAGATCATCCGTTATTCAAGAAGTATTCGCTAAATAAAAGGTAGCATCCAAAATTCTGGCCGTCTGAAGACGCAGTTGAGATCATCTGTTATTTAAAGCAGGCATTCGTTAAATAAAAGCGAGCATCGAACCCGAAGGCAGGCTCAACATGCAATTGTGATCATCTGCTATTCAAAGTAAGCATTCGCTAAATAAAATCGAGCATCGAACCCTCAGGCCGGCTCAACACGCAGTTGAGATCATATGCTATTCAAAGCACGCATTCGCTAAATAAAAGCGAGCATCAAACTCAAAGGTCGGCTCAACACGCAACTGAGATCATCTGCTATTCGAAGCAGGCATTCGCTAAATAAAATGGAGCATAGAACCTTCAGGCTGGCTCAACACGCCGTTGAGATAATCTTCTATTCAAAGCAGGCATTCGCTAAATAAAATCGAGCATCGAACCCTCAGGTCGGCTCAACACGCAGTTGAGGACATCTGCTACTCAAAGCAGGCATTCGCTAAATAAAAGCAAGCATCGAACCCGAAGGCCAGCACAACACGTAGCTGAAATTATCTGCTATTTAAAGCAGGCATTCGCTAAATAAAAGCGAGCATCGATCCCAAAGGCTGGCTCAACACGCAGTTGAGATCATCTGCTATTTAAAGGAGGCATTCGCTAAATAAATGAGAGCATCAAACCCGAAGGCCAGCTCATCACGCAGTTGAGATCATCTGCTATTCAAAGCAGGCATTCGCTAAATAAAAGCGAGCATCGAACCGTCAGGCCGGCTCAAGACATAGTTGAGATCATCTGCTATTCAAAGCAGGCATTCGCTAAATAAAATCGAGCATCGAACCCTTAGGCCGGCTCAACACGAAGCTGAGATCATCTACTATTCAAAGCAGGCATTCACTAAATGAAAGTGAGCATCGAACCCTCAGGTCGGCTCTACACGCAGCTTACATCATATGCTATTCAAAGCAGGCATTCACTTAATAAAAGCGAGCACCGAACCAAAGGCCAGCTCAACACGCAGCTGAGATCATCTGCTATTCAAGAAGTATTCGCTAAATAAAAGGGAGCATCAAAACCTCAGGCCGGCTCAAGACGCAGTTGAGATCATCTGTTATTTAAAACAGGCATTCGTTAAATAAAAGCGAGCATCAAGCCCGAAGGCAGGCACAACACGCAGTTGTGATCATCGGCTATTCAAAGTAGAAATTTGCTAAATTAAATCGAGCTTGAACCCTCAGGCCGACTCAACACACAATTGAGATCATATGCTATTCAAAGCAGGCATTCGCTAAATAAAAGCGAGCATCGAACCGTCAGGCCGGCTCAACACATAGTTGAGATCATCTGCTATTCAAAGCAGGCATTCGCGAAATAAAATCGAGCATCGAACCCTTAGGCCGGCTCAACACGAAGCTGAGATCATCTACTATTCAAAGCAGGCATTCACTAAATGAAAGTGAGCATCGAACCCTCAGGACGGCTCTACACGCAGCTGAGATCATATGTTATTCAAAGCAGGGATTCTCTAAATAAAAGCGAGCATCAAACCGAAGGCCGGCTCAACACGAATACCTGCTTTGAATAGTAGATGATCTCATCTTCGTGCTGAGCCGGCCTAAAGGTTTGATGTTCGATTTTATTTAGCGAATGCCAACTTTGAATAGCAGATGATCTCAACTATGTGTTGAGCCGGCCTGAGGGTTCGATGCTCGCTTTTATTTAGAGAATGCCAACTTTGAATAACAGATGATCTCAGCTGCGTGTTGAGCCGGCCTTCAGGTTCGATGCTCGCTTTTATTTAGAGAATCCCTGCTTTGAATAGCAGGTGATCTCAACTGCGTGTTGAGCCGTCCTGAGGGTTCGATGCTCGCCTTTATTTAGAGGATGTCTGCTTTGAATAGTAGATTATCTCAACTACGTGTTGAGCCGGCCCGAGGGTTCGATGCTCACTTTTATTTAGCCAATGCCTGTTTTGAATAGCAGATGATCTGAACTGCGTGTTGAGCCGGCCTTCGGGTTTGATGCTCGCTTTTATTTAGTTAATACCTTCTTTAAATAGCACATGATCTCAAGTGCGTGTTGAGCCGGCCTTCGGGTTCCATGCTCGCTTTTACTTAGCGAATGCCTGCTTTGAATAGCAGATGATCTCAACTGCGTGTGGAGCCGGCCTTCCGGTTTGATGCTCGTTTTTATTTAGCGAATGACTACTTTATATAGAAGATGATCTCAGTTGCGTGTTGAGCCGACCTTTGGGTTCGATGCTCGCATTTATTTAGCGACTGCCTGCTTTGATAAGTAGATGATCTCAACTGCGTGGTGAGCCGGCAAGAGGGTTCGATGCTCTCATTTATTTAGTGAATGCCTGCTTTAAATAGCAGATGATCTCAACTGCGTGTTTAGCCGGCCTTCGGGTTTGATGCTCGCTTTTATTTAGCGAATGCCTGCTTTAAATAGCAGATGATCTCAACTGCGTGTTGAGCCGGCCTTCGGGTTCGATGCTCGCTTTTATTTAGCGAATGCCTGCTTTAAATAGCAGATGATCTCAGCTGCGTGTTGAGCCGACATGAGGGATGCTCGCTTTTATTTAGAGAATGCCTGCTTTAAATAGCAGATGATCTGAACTGCGTGTTGAGCCGGCCTTCGGGTTCGATGCTCGCTTTTATTTATTAAATGCCTGCTTTAAATAACAGATGATCTCAGCTGCATGTTGATCCGGCCTTCGCGTTCGATGCTTGATTTTACTTAGCGAATGCCTGCTTTGAATAACAGATGATCTCAACTGCGTGTTGACCCGGTCTAAGGGTTCGATGCTCGCTTTTATTTAGCGAATGCCTGCTTTGAATAGCAGATGGTCTCAACTGCGTGTTGAGCCGGCCTAAGGGTTCGATGCTCGCTTTTATTTAGCGAATGCCTGCTTTGAATAGCAGATGATCTCAACTGCGTGTTGAGCCGGCCTTCGGGTTCGATGCTCGCTTTTATTTAGCGAATGCCTGCTTTAAATAGCAAATGATCTCAACTGCGTGTTGAGCCGGCCTGAGGGTTCGATGCTCATTTTTATTTAGAGAATGCTTGCTTTGAATAGTAGATGATCTCAACTATGTGTTGAGCCGGCCCGAGGGTTCGATGCTCTCTTTTATTTAGCGAATGCCTGCTTTGAATAGCAGATGATATCAACTGCGTCTTGAGCCGGCCTTCGGGTTCGATGCTCGCTTTTATTTAGCGAATACCTGCTTTAAATAGCACATGATCTCAACTGCGTGTTGAGCCGGGCTTCGGGTTCAATGCTCGCTTTTACTTAGCGAATGCCTGCTTTGAATAGCATATGATCTCAACTGCGTGTTGAGCCGGCCTTCGGGTTCGATGCTCGCTTTTATTTAGCGAATGCCTGCTTTGAATAACAGATGATCTCAACTGCGTGTTGAGCCAGCCATCGGGTTCAATGCTCGCTTTTATTTAGCGAATGCCTGCTTTAAATAGCAGAAGATCTCAACTGCGTGTTGAGCCGGCCTTCGGGTTTGATGCTCGCTTTTATTTAGCGAATGCCTGCTTTAAATAGAAGATGATCTCAACTGCGTGTTGAGCCGACCTTCGGGTTCGATGCTCGCTTTTATTTAGCGAATGCCTGCTTTATATAGTAGAAGATCTCAACTGCGTGTTGAGCCGGCCTTCGGGTTCGATGCTCGCTTTTATTTAGCGAATGCCTACTTTAAATAGAAGAAGATCTCAACTGCATGTTGAGCCGGCCTTCGGGTTCGATGCTCGCTTTTATTTAGCGAATGCCTGCTTTAAATAGCAGATGATCTCAGCTGCGTGTTGAGCCGACCTGAGGGTTTGATGCTCGCTTTTATTTAGCAAATGCCTGCTTTGAATAGCAGATGATCTCAACTGCGTGTTGAGCCGGCCTTCGGGTTCGATGCTCGCTTTTATTTAGCGAATGCCTGCTTTAAATAGCAGAAGATCTCAACTGCGTGTTGAGCCGGCCTTCGGGTTTGATGCTCGATTTTATTTAGCGAATCCCTGCTTTAAATAGCAGATGATCTCAACTGCGTGTTGAGTCGGCCTTAGGGTTCGATGCTCACTTTTATTTAGAGAATGCCTGCTTTGAATAGTAGATGATCTCAACTATGTGTTGAGCCGGCCCGACGGTTCGATGCTCTCTTTTATTTAGCGAATGCCTGCTTTGAATAGCATATGATCTCAACTGCGTGTTGAGCCGGCCTTCGGGTTCGATGCTCGATTTTATTTAGCGAATACCTGCTTTAAATAGCACATGATCTCAACTGCGTGTTGAGCCGGCCTTCAGGTTCAATGCTTGCTTTTACTTAGCGAATGCCTGCTTTGAATAGCAGATGATCTCAACTGCGTGTTGAGCCGGCCTTCGGGTTTGATACTCGCTTTTATTTAGCGAATGACTGCTTTAAATAGCAGATGATCTCATCTGTGTGTTGAGCCGGCCTTAGGGTTCGATGCTCGCTTTTATTTAGCGAATGCCTGCTTTGAATAGCAGATGATCTCAACTGCGTGTTGAGCCAGCCATCGGGGTCAATGCTCGCTTTTATTTAGCAAATGCCTGCTTTGAATAGCAGATGATCTCAACTGCGTGTTGAGCCGGCCTTCGGGTTTGATGCTCGCTTTTATTTAGCGAATGCCTGCTTTAAATAGCAGATGATCTCAACTGCGTGTTGAGTCGACCTTCGGGTTCGATGCTCGCTTTTATTTAGCGAATGCCTGCTTTATATAGCAGAAGATCTCAACTGCGTGTTGAGCCGGCCTTCGGGTTCGATGCTCGCTTTTATTTAGCGAATGCCTGCTTTAAATAGCAGATGATCTCAGCTGCGTGTTGAGCTGACCTGAGGGTTCGATGCTCAGTTTTATTTAGCGAATGCCTGCTTTAAATAGCAGATGATCTCAACTACGTGTTGAGCCGGCCTTCGAGTTTGATGCTCGCTTTTATTTAGCGAATGCCTGCTTTATATAGCAGAAGATCTCAACTGCGTGTTGAGCCGGCCTTCGGGTTCGATGCTCAATTTTGTTTAGCGAATTCCTGCTTTAAATAGAAGAAGATCTCAACTGAATGTTGAGCCGGCCTTCGGGGTCGATGCTCGCTTTTATTTAGCGAATGCCTGCTTTGAATAGCAGATGGTCTCAACTGTGTGTTGAGCCGGCCTAAGGGTTCGATGCTCGCTTTTATTTAGCGAATGCCTGCTTTGAATAGCAGATGATCTCAACTGCGTGTTGAGCCAGCCTTCGGGTTCGATGCTCGCTTTTATTTAGCGAATGCTTGCTTTAAATAGCAAATGATCTCAACTGCGTGTTGAGCCGGCCTGAGGGTTCGATGCTCACTTTTATTTAGAGAATGCTTGCTTTGAATAGTAGATGATCTCAACTATGTGTTGAGCCGGCCCGAGGGTTCGATGCTCTCTTTTATTTAGCGAATGCCTGCTTTGAATAGCAGATGATCTCAACTGCGTCTTGAGCCGGCCTTCGAGTTCGATGCTCGCTTTTATTTAGCGAATACCTGCTTTAAATAGCACATGATCTCAACTGCGTGTTGAGCCGGGCTTCGGGTTCAATGCTCGCTTTTACTTAGCGAATGCCTGCTTTGAATAGCATATGATTTCAACTGTGTGTTGAGCCGGCCTTCGGGTTTGATGCTCGCTTTTATTTAGCGAATGACTGCTTTAAATAGCAGATGATCTCAGCTGCGTGTTGAGCCGGCCTTAGGGTTCGATGCTCGCTTTTATTTAGCGAATGCCTGCTTTGAATAACAGATGATCTCAACTGCGTGTTGAGCCAGTCATCGGGTTCAATGCTTGCTTTTATTTAGCGAATGCCTGCTTTAAATAGCAGAAGATCTCAACTGCGTGTTGAGCCGGCCTTCGGGTTTGATGCTCGCTTTTATTTAGCGAATGCCTGCTTTAAATAGCAGATGATCTCAACTGCGTGTTGAGCCGGCCTTCGGGTTCGATGCTCACTTTTATTTAGCGAATGCCTCCTTTATATAGCAGAAGATCTCAACTGCGTGTTGAGCCGGCCTTCGCATTCGATGCTTGCTTTTACTTAGCGAATGCCTGCTTTGAATAACAGATGATCTCAACTGTGTGTTGACCCGGTCTAAGGGTTCGATGCTCGCTTTTATTTAGCGAATGCCTGCTTTGAATAACAGATGATCTCAACTGCGTGTTGACCCGGCCTAAGGGTTCGATGCTCGCTTTTATTTAGCGAATGCCTGCTTTGAATAGCAGATGATCTCAACTGCGTGTTGAGCCGGCCTTCGGGTTCGATGCTCGCTTTTATTTAGCGAATGCCTGCTTTAAATAGCAGAAGATCTCAACTGCGTGTTGAGCCGGCCTTCGGGTTTGATGCTCGATTTTATTTAGCGAATGCCTGCTTTAAATAGAAGATGATCTCAACTGCGTGTTGAGCCGGCCTTAAGGTTCGATGCTCGCTTTTATTTAGAGAATGCCTGCTTTGAATAGTAGATGATCTCAACTATGTGTTGAGCCGGCCCGACGGTTCGATGCTCTCTTTTATTTAGCGAATGCCTGCTTTGAATAGCATATGATCTCAACTGCGTGTTGAGCCGGCCTTCGGGTTCGATGCTCGATTTTATTTAGCGAATACCTGCTTTAAATAGCACATGATCTCAACTGCGTGTTGAGCCGGCCTTCGGGTTCAATGCTCGCTTTTACTTAGCGAATGCCTGCTTTGAATAGCAGATGATCTCAACTGCGTGTTGAGCCGGCCTTCGGGTTTGATACTCGCTTTTATTTAGCGAATGACTGCTTTAAATAGCAGATGATCTCATCTGCGTGTTGAGCCGGCCTTAGGGTTCGATGCTCGCTTTTATTTAGCGAATGCCTGCTTTGAATAGCAGATGATCTCAACTGCGTGTTGAGCCAGCCATCGGGGTCAATGCTAGCTTTTATTTAGCAAATGCCTGCTTTGAATAGCAGATGATCTCAACTGCGTGTTGAGCCGGCCTTCGGGTTTGATGCTCGCTTTTATTTAGCGAATGCCTGCTTTAAATAGCAGATGATCTCAACTGCGTGTTGAGTCGACCTTCGGGTTCGATGCTCGCTTTTATTTAGCGAATGCCTACTTTAAATAGAAGAAGATCTCAACTGCGTGTTGAGCCGGCCTTCGGGTTCGATGCTCGCTTTTATTTAGCGAATGCCTGCTTTAAATAGCAGATGATCTCAGCTGCGTGTTGAGCTGACCTGAGGGTTCGATGCTCAGTTTTATTTAGCGAATGCCTGCTTTAAATAGCAGATGATCTCAACTACGTGTTGAGCCGGCCTTCGAGTTTGATGCTCGCTTTTATTTAGCGAATGCCTGCTTTATATAGCAGAAGATCTCAACTGCGTGTTGAGCCGGCCTTCGGGTTCGATGCTCAATTTTGTTTAGCGAATTCCTGCTTTAAATAGAAGAAGATCTCAACTGAGTGTTGAGCCGGCCTTCGGGGTCGATGCTCGCTTTTATTTAGCGAATGCCTGCTTTGAATAGCAGATGGTCTCAACTGTGTGTTGAGCCGGCCTAAGGGTTCGATGCTCGCTTTTATTTAGCGAATGCCTGCTTTGAATAGCAGATGATCTCAACTGCGTGTTGAGCCAGCCTTCGGGTTCGATGCTCGCTTTTATTTAGCGAATGCCTGCTTTAAATAGAAAATGATCTCAACTGCGTGTTGAGCCGGCCTGAGGGTTCGATGCTCACTTTTATTTAGAGAATGCTTGCTTTGAATAGTAGATGATCTCAACTATGTGTTGAGCCGGCCCGAGGGTTCGATGCTCTCTTTTATTTAGCGAATGCCTGCTTTGAATAGCAGATGATCTCAACTGCGTCTTGAGCCGGCCTTCGGGTTCGATGCTCGCTTTTATTTAGCGAATACCTGCTTTAAATAGCACATGATCTCAACTGCGTGTTGAGCCGGAATTCGGGTTCAATGCTCGCTTTTACTTAGCGAATGCCTGCTTTGAATAGCATATGATTTCAACTGCGTGTTGAGCCGGCCTTCGGGTTTGATGCTCGCTTTTATTTAGCGAATGACTGCTTTAAATAGCAAATGATCTCAGCTGCGTGTTGAGCTGGCCTTAGGGTTCGATGCTCGCTTTTATTTAGCGAATGCCTGCTTTGAATAACAGATGATCTCAACTGCGTGTTGAGCCAGCCATCGGGTTCAATGCTCGCTTTTATTTAGCGAATGCCTGCTTTAAATAGCAGAAGATCTCAACTGCGTGTTGAGCCGGCCTTCGGGTTTGATGCTCGCTTTTATTTAGCGAATGCCTGCTTTAAATAGAAGATGATCTCAACTGCGTGTTGAGCCGACCTTCGGGTTCGATGCTCGCTTTTATTTAGCGAATGCCTGCTTTATATAGCAGAAGATCTCAACTGCGTGTTGAGCCGGCCTTCGGGTTCGATGCTCGCTTTTATTTAGCGAATGCCTACTTTAAATAGAAGAAGATCTCAACTGCATGTTGAGCCGGCCTTCGGGTTCGATGCTCTCTTTTATTTAGCGAATGCCTGCTTTAAATAGCAGATGATCTCAGCTGCGTGTTGAGCCGACCTGAGGGTTTGATGCTCGCTTTTATTTAGCGAATGCCTGCTTTAAATAGCAGATGATCTCAACTGCGTGTTGAGCCGGCCTTCGGGTTCGATGCTCACTTTTATTTAGCGAATGCCTCCTTTATATAGCAGAAGATCTCAACTGCGTGTTGAGCCGGCCTTCGCATTCGATGCTTGCTTTTACTTAGCGAATGCCTGCTTTGAATAACAGATGATCTCAACTGCGTGTTGACCCGGTCTAAGGGTTCGATGCTCGCTTTTATTTAGCGAATGCCTGCTTTGAATAACAGATGATCTCAACTGCGTGTTGACCCGGCCTAAGGGTTCGATGCTCGCTTTTATTTAGCGAATGCCTGCTTTGAATAGCAGATGATCTCAACTGCGTGTTGAGCCGGCCTTCGGGTTTGATGCTCGCTTTTATTTAGCGAATGCCTGCTTTAAATAGCAGAAGATCTCAACTGCGTGTTGAGCCGGCCTTCGGGTTTGATGCTCGATTTTATTTAGCGAATGCCTGCTTTAAATAGAAGATGATCTCAACTGCGTGTTGAGCCGGCCTTAAGGTTCGATGCTCGCTTTTATTTAGAGAATGCCTGCTTTGAATAGTAGATGATCTCAACTATGTGTTGAGCCGGCCCGACGGTTCGATGCTCTCTTTTATTTAGCGAATGCCTGCTTTGAATAGCATATGATCTCAACTGCGTGTTGAGCCGGCCTTCGGGTTCGATGCTCGATTTTATTTAGCGAATACCTGCTTTAAATAGCACATGATCTCAACTGCGTGTTGAGCCGGCCTTCGGGTTCAATGCTCGCTTTTACTTAGCGAATGCCTGCTTTGAATAGCAGATGATCTCAACTGCGTGTTGAGCCGGCCTTCGGGTTTGATACTCGCTTTTATTTAGCGAATGACTGCTTTAAATAGCAGATGATCTCATCTGCGTGTTGAGCCGGCCTTAGGGTTCGATGCTCGCTTTTATTTAGCGAATGCCTGCTTTGAATAGCAGATGATCTCAACTGCGTGTTGAGCCAGCCATCGGGGTCAATGCTAGCTTTTATTTAGCAAATGCCTGCTTTGAATAGCAGATGATCTCAACTGCGTGTTGAGCCGGCCTTCGGGTTTGATGCTCGCTTTTATTTAGCGAATGCCTGCTTTAAATAGCAGATGATCTCAACTGCGTGTTGAGTCGACCTTCGGGTTCGATGCTCGCTTTTATTTAGCGAATGCCTGCTTTATATAGCAGAAGATCTCAACTGCGTGTTGAGCCGGCCTTCGGGTTCGATGCTCGCTTTTATTTAGCGAATGCCTACTTTAAATAGAAGAAGATCTCAACTGCGTGTTGATCCGGCCTTCGGGTTCGATGCTCGCTTTTATTTAGCGAATGCCTGCTTTAAATAGCAGATGATCTCAGCTGCGTGTTGAGCTGACCCGAGGGTTCGATGCTCAGTTTTATTTAGCGAATGCCTGCTTTAAATAGCAGATGATCTCAACTGCGTGTTGAGCCGGCCTTCGAGTTTGATGCTCGCTTTTATTTAGCGAATGCCTGCTTTATATAGCAGAAGATCTCAACTGCGTGTTGAGCCGGCCTTCGGGTTCGATGCTCACTTTTGTTTAGCGAATTCCTGCTTTAAATAGAAGAAGATCTCAACTGAGTGTTGAGCCGGCCTTCGGGGTCGATGCTCGCTTTTATTTAGCGAATGCCTGCTTTGAATAGCAGATGGTCTCAACTGCGTGTTGAGCCGGCCTAAGGGTTTGATGCTCGCTTTTATTTAGCGAATGCCTGCTTTGAATAGCAGATGATCTCAACTGCGTGTTGAGCCAGCCTTCGGGTTCGATGCTCGCTTTTATTTAGCGAATGCCTGCTTTAAATAGCAAATGATCTCAACTGCGTGTTGAGCCGGCCTGAGGGTTCGATGCTCACTTTTATTTAGAGAATGCTTGCTTTGAATAGTAGATGATCTCAACTATGTGTTGAGCCGGCCCGAGGGTTCGATGCTCTCTTTTATTTAGCGAATGCCTGCTTTGAATAGCAGATGATCTCAACTGCGTCTTGAGCCGGCCTTCGGGTTCGATGCTCGCTTTTATTTAGCGAATACCTGCTTTAAATAGCACATGATCTCAACTGCGTGTTGAGCCGGGCTTCGGGTTCAATGCTCGCTTTTACTTAGCGAATGCCTGCTTTGAATAGCATATGATTTCAACTGCGTGTTGAGCCGGCCTTCGGGTTTGATGCTCGCTTTTATTTAGCGAATGACTGCTTTAAATAGCAGATGATCTCAGCTGCGTGTTGAGCCGGCCTTAGGGTTCGATGCTCGCTTTTATTTAGCGAATGCCTGCTTTGAATAACAGATGATCTCAACTGCGTGTTGAGCCAGCCATCGGGTTCAATGCTCGCTTTTATTTAGCGAATGCCTGCTTTAAATAGCAGAAGATCTCAACTGCGTGTTGAGCCGGCCTTCGGGTTTGATGCTCGCTTTTATTTAGCGAATGCCTGCTTTAAATAGAAGATGATCTCAACTGCGTGTTGAGCCGACCTTCGGGTTCGATGCTCGCTTTTATTTAGCGAATGCCTGCTTTATATAGCAGAAGATCTCAACTGCGTGTTGAGCCGGCCTTCGGGTTCGATGCTCGCTTTTATTTAGCGAATGCCTACTTTAAATAGAAGAAGATCTCAACTGCATGTTGAGCCGGCCTTCGGGTTCGATGCTCGCTTTTATTTAGCGAATGCCTGCTTTAAATAGCAGATGATCTCAACTGCCTTTTGAGCCGGCCTTCGGGTTTGATGCTCGCTTTTATTTAGCGAATGACTGCTTTAAATAGCAGATGATCTCAGCTGCGTGTTGAGCCGGCCTTAGGGTTCGATGCTCGCTTTTATTTAGCGAATGCCTGCTTTGAATAACAGATGATCTCAACTGCGTGTTGAGCCAGCCATCGGGTTCAATGCTCGCTTTTATTTAGCGAATGCCTGCGTTAAATAACAGAAGATCTCAACTGCGTGTTGAGCCGGCCTTCGGGTTTGATGCTCGCTTTTATTTAGCGAATGCCTGTTTTAAATAGAAGATGATCTCAACTACGTGTTGAGCCGACCTTCGGGTTCGATGATCGCTTTTATTTAGCGAATGCCTGCTTTATATAGCAGAAGATCTCAACTGCGTTTTGAGCCGGCCTTCGGGTTCGATGCTCGCTTTTATTTAGCGAATGCCTACTTTAAATAGAAGAAGATCTCAACTGCATGTTGAGCCGGCCTTCGGGTTCGATGCTCGCTTTTATTTAGCGAATGCCTGCTTTAAATAGCAGATGATCTCAACTGCGTGTTGAGCCGGCCTTCGGGTTCGATGCTCACTTTTATTTAGCGAATGCCTCCTTTATATAGCAGAAGATCTCAACTGCATGTTGAGCCGACCTTCGCATTCGATGCTTGCTTTTACTTAGCGAATGCCTGCTTTGAATAACAGATGATCTCAACTGCGTGTTGACCCGGTCTAAGGGTTCGATGCTCGCTTTTATTTAGCGAATGCCTGCTTTGAATAACAGATGATCTCAACTGCGTGTTGACCCGGCCTAAGGGTTCGATGCTCGCTTTTATTTAGCGAATGCCTGCTTTGAATAGCAGATGATCTCAACTGCGTGTTGAGCCGGTCTTCGGGTTCGATGCTCGCTTTTATTTAGCGAATGCCTGCTTTAAATAGCAGAAGATCTCAACTGCGTGTTGAGCTGGCCTTCGGGTTCGATGCTCGATTTTATTTAGCGAATGCCTGCTTTAAATAGCAGATGATCTCAACTGCGTGTTGAGCCGGCCTTAGGGTTCGATGCTCGCTTTTATTTAGAGAATGCCTGCTTTGAATAGTAGATGATCTCAACTATGTGTTGAGTCGGCCCGAGGGTTCGATGCTCTCTTTTATTTAGCGAATGCCTGCTTTGAATAGCAGATGATCTCAACTGCGTGTTGAGCCGGCCTTCGGGTTCGATGCTCGATTTTATTTAGCGAATACCTGCTTTAAATAGCACATGATCTCAACTGCGTGTTGAGCCGGCCTTCGGGTTCAATGCTCGCTTTTACTTAGCGAATGCCTGCTTTGAATAGCAGATGATCTCAACTGCGTGTTGAGTCGGCCTTCGGGTTTGATGCTCGCTTTTATTTAGCGAATGCCTGTTTTAAATAGCAGATGATCTCAACTGCGTGTTGAGTCGACCTTCGGGTTCGATGCTCGCTTTTATTTAGCGAATGCCTGCTTTGAATAGCAGATGATCTCAACTGCGTGTTGAGCCAGCCATCAGGGTCAATGCTCGCTTTTATTTAGCAAATGCCTGCTTTGAATAGCAGATGATCTCAACTGCGTGTTGAGTCGGCCTTCGGGTTTGATGCTCGCTTTTATTTAGCCAATGCCTGTTTTAAATAGCAGATGATCTCAACTGCGTGTTGAGTCGACCTTCGGGTTCGATGCTCGCTTTTATTTAGCGAATGCCTGCTTTGAATAACAGGTGATCTCAGCTGCATGTTGAGCCGACCTTCGCGTTCGATGCTTGCTTTTACTTAGCGAATCCCTGCTTTGAATAACAGATGATCTCAACTACGTGTTGACCCGGTCTAAGGGTTCGATGCTCGCTTTTATTTAGCGAATGCGTGCTTTGAATAGCAGATGATCTCAACTGCGTGTTGAGCCGGCCTAAGGGTTCGATGCTCGCTTTTATTTAGCGAATGCCTGCTTTGAATAGCAGATGATCTCAACTGCGTGTTGAGCCGGCCTTCGGGTTCGATGCTCGCTTTTATTTAGCGAATGCCTGCTTTAAATAGAAGATGATCTCAGCTGCGTGTTGAGCTGACCTGAGGGTTCGATGCTCAGTTTTATTTAGCGAATGCCTGCTTTAAATAGCAGATGATCTCAACTGCGTGTTGAGCCGGCCTTCGGGTTTGATGCTCGCTTTTATTTAGCGAATGCCTGCTTTATATAGCAGAAGATCTCAACTGCGTGTTGAGCCGTCCTTCGGGTTCGATGCTCACTTTTGTTTAGCGAATTCCTGCTTTAAATAGAAGAAGATCTCAACTGAGTGTTGAGCTGGCCTTCGGGTTCGATGCTCGCTTTTATTTTGTGAATTCCTGCTTTAAATAACAGGTGATCTCAGCTGCATGTTGAGCCGGCCTTCGCGTTCGATGCTTGCTTTTACTTAGCGAATCCCTTCTTTGAATAACAGATGATCTCAACTGCGTGTTGACCCGGTCTAAGGGTTCGATGCTCGCTTTTATTTAGCGAATGCCTGCTTTGAATAGCAGATGATCTCAACTGCGTGTTGAGCCGGCCTTCGGGTTCGATGCTCGCTTTTATTTAGCGAATGTCTGCTTTAAATAGCAGAAGATCTCAACTGCGTGTTGAGCCGGCCTTCGGGTTCGATGCTCGCTTTTATTTAGCGAATGCCTGCTTTAAATAGCAGATGATCTCAACTGCATGTTGAGCCGGCCTTAGGGTTCGATGCTCACTTTTATTTAGAGAATGCCTGCTTTGAATAGTAGATGATCTCAACTATGTGTTGAGCCGGCCCGAGGGTTCGATGCTCTCTTTTATTTAGCGAATGCCTGCTTTGAATAGCAGATGATCTCAACTGCGTGTTGAGCCGGCCTTCGGGTTCGATGCTCGCTTTTATTTAGCGAATACCTGCTTTAAATAGCACATGATCTCAACTGCGTGTTGAGCCGGCCTTCGGGTTCAATGCTCGCTTTTATTTAGCGAATGCCTGTTTTGAATAGCAGATGATCTCAACTGCGTGTTGAGCCGGCCTTCGGGCTTGATACTCGCTTTTATTTAGCGAATGACTGCTTTAAATAGCAGATGATCTCAGCTGCGTGTTGAGTCGGCCTTAGGGTTCGATGCTCGCTTTTATTTAGCGAATGCCTGCTTTGAATAGCCGATGATCTCAACTGTGTGTTGAGCCAGCCATCGGGTTCAATGCTCGCTTTTATTTAGCGAATGCCTGCTTTAAATAGCAGAAGATCTCAACTGCGTGTTGAGCCGGCCTTCGGGTTTGATGCCTCCTTTTATTTAGCGAATGCCTGCTTTAAATAGCAGATGATCTCAACTGCGTGTTGAGCCGAACTTCGGGTTCGATGCTCGCTTTTATTTAGCGAATGCCTGCTTTAAATAGCAGAAGATTTCAACTGCGTGTTGAGCCGGCCTTCGGGTTCGATGCTCGCTTTTATTTAGCGAATGCCTACTTTAAATAAAAGAAGATCTCAACTGCGTGTTGAGCAGGCCTTCGGGTTTGATGCTCGCTTTTATTTAGCGAATGCCTGCTTTGAATAGCAGATGATCTCAACTGCGTGTTGAGTCGGCCTTCGGGTTTGATGCTCGCTTTTATTTAGCCAATGCCTGTTTTAAATAGCAGATGATCTCAACTGCGTGTTGAGTCGACCTTCGGGTTCGATGCTCGCTTTTATTTAGCGAATGCCTGCTTTGAATAACAGGTGATCTCAGCTGCATGTTGAGCCGACCTTCGCGTTCGATGCTTGCTTTTACTTAGCGAATCCCTGCTTTGAATAACAGATGATCTCAACTACGTGTTGACCCGGTCTAAGGGTTCGATGCTCGCTTTTATTTAGCGAATGCGTGCTTTGAATAGCAGATGATCTCAACTGCGTGTTGAGCCGGCCTAAGGGTTCGATGCTCGCTTTTATTTAGCGAATGCCTGCTTTGAATAGCAGATGATCTCAACTGCGTGTTGAGCCGGCCTTCGGGTTCGATGCTCGCTTTTATTTAGCGAATGCCTGCTTTAAATAGAAGATGATCTCAGCTGCGTGTTGAGCTGACCTGAGGGTTCGATGCTCAGTTTTATTTAGCGAATGCCTGCTTTAAATAGCAGATGATCTCAACTGCGTGTTGAGCCGGCCTTCGGGTTTGATGCTCGCTTTTATTTAGCGAATGCCTGCTTTATATAGCAGAAGATCTCAACTGCGTGTTGAGCCGTCCTTCGGGTTCGATGCTCACTTTTGTTTAGCGAATTCCTGCTTTAAATAGAAGAAGATCTCAACTGAGTGTTGAGCTGGCCTTCGGGTTCGATGCTCGCTTTTATTTTGTGAATTCCTGCTTTAAATAACAGGTGATCTCAGCTGCATGTTGAGCCGGCCTTCGCGTTCGATGCTTGCTTTTACTTAGCGAATCCCTTCTTTGAATAACAGATGATCTCAACTGCGTGTTGACCCGGTCTAAGGGTTCGATGCTCGCTTTTATTTAGCGAATGCCTGCTTTGAATAGCAGATGATCTCAACTGCGTGTTGAGCCGGCCTTCGGGTTCGATGCTCGCTTTTATTTAGCGAATGTCTGCTTTAAATAGCAGAAGATCTCAACTGCGTGTTGAGCCGGCCTTCGGGTTCGATGCTCGCTTTTATTTAGCGAATGCCTGCTTTAAATAGCAGATGATCTCAACTGCATGTTGAGCCGGCCTTAGGGTTCGATGCTCACTTTTATTTAGAGAATGCCTGCTTTGAATAGTAGATGATCTCAACTATGTGTTGAGCCGGCCCGAGGGTTCGATGCTCTCTTTTATTTAGCGAATGCCTGCTTTGAATAGCAGATGATCTCAACTGCGTGTTGAGCCGGCCTTCGGGTTCGATGCTCGCTTTTATTTAGCGAATACCTGCTTTAAATAGCACATGATCTCAACTGCGTGTTGAGCCGGCCTTCGGGTTCAATGCTCGCTTTTATTTAGCGAATGCCTGTTTTGAATAGCAGATGATCTCAACTGCGTGTTGAGCCGGCCTTCGGGCTTGATACTCGCTTTTATTTAGCGAATGACTGCTTTAAATAGCAGATGATCTCAGCTGCGTGTTGAGTCGGCCTTAGGGTTCGATGCTCGCTTTTATTTAGCGAATGCCTGCTTTGAATAGCCGATGATCTCAACTGTGTGTTGAGCCAGCCATCGGGTTCAATGCTCGCTTTTATTTAGCGAATGCCTGCTTTAAATAGCAGAAGATCTCAACTGCGTGTTGAGCCGGCCTTCGGGTTTGATGCCTCCTTTTATTTAGCGAATGCCTGCTTTAAATAGCAGATGATCTCAACTGCGTGTTGAGCCGAACTTCGGGTTCGATGCTCGCTTTTATTTAGCGAATGCCTGCTTTAAATAGCAGAAGATTTCAACTGCGTGTTGAGCCGGCCTTCGGGTTCGATGCTCGCTTTTATTTAGCGAATGCCTACTTTAAATAAAAGAAGATCTCAACTGCGTGTTGAGCAGGCCTTCGGGTTTGATGCTCGCTTTTATTTAGCGAATGCCTGCTTTGAATAGCCGATGATCTCAACTGTGTGTTGAGCCAGCCATCGGGTTCAATGCTCGCTTTTATTTAGCGAATGCCTGCTTTAAATAGCAGAAGATCTCAACTGCGTGTTGAGCCGGCCTTCGGGTTTGATGCCTCCTTTTATTTAGCGAATGCCTGCTTTAAATAGCAGATGATCTCAACTGCGTGTTGAGTCGGCCTTCGGGTTTGATGCTCGCTTTTGTTTAGCGAATTCCTGCTTTAAATAGAAGAAGATCTCAACTGAGTGTTGAGCCGGGCTTCGGGTTCGATGCTCGCTTTTATTTTGTGAATGCCTGCTTTAAATAACAGGTGATCTCAGCTGCATGTTGAGCCGACCTTCGCGTTCGATGCTTGCTTTTACTTAGCGAATCCCTGCTTTGAATAACAGATGATCTCAACTACGTGTTGACCCGGTCTAAGGGTTCGATGCTCGCTTTTATTTAGCGAATGCCTGCTTTGAATAGCAGATGATCTCAACTGCGTGTTGAGCCGGCCTAAGGGTTCGATGCTCGCTTTTATTTAGCGAATGCCTGCTTTGAATAGCAGATGTTCTCAACTGCGTGTTGAGCCGGCCTTCGGGTTCGATGCTCGCTTTTATTTAGCGAATGCCTGCTTTAAATAGCAGATGATCTCAACTGCGTGTTGAGCCGGCCTGAGGGTTCGATGCTCGCTTTTATTTAGAGAATGCCTGCTTTGAATAGTAGATGATCTCAACTATGTGTTGAGCCGGCCCGAGGGTTCGATGCTCTCTTTTATTTAGCGAATTCCTGCTTTGAATAGCAGATGATCTCAACTGCGTGTTGAGCCGGCCTTCGGGTTCGATGCACGCTTTTATTTAGCGAATACCTGCTTTAAAAAGCACATGGTCTCAACTGCGTGTTGAGCCGGCCTTCGGGTTCAATCCTCGCTTTTACTTAGCGAATGCCTGCTTTGAATAGCAGATGATCTCAACTGCGTGTTGAGCCGGCCTTCGGGTTTGATACTCGCTTTTATTTAGCGAATGACTGCTTTAAATAGCAGATGATCTCAACTGCGTGTTGAGCCGGCCTTAGGGTTCGATGCTCGCTTTTATTTAGCGAATGCCTGCTTTGAATAGCAGATGATCTCAACTGCGTGTTGAGCCAGCCATCGGGTTCAATGCTCGCTTTTATTTAACGAATGCCTGCTTTAAATAGCAGAAGATCTCAACTGCGTGTTGAGCCGGCCTTCGGGTTTGATGCTCGCTTTTATTTAGCGAATGCCTGCTTTAAATAGCAGATGATCTCAACTGCGTGTTGAGCCGACCTTCGGGTTCGATGCTCGCTTTTATTTAGCGAATGCATGCTTTATATAGCAGAAGATCTCAACTGCGTGTTGAGTCGGCCTTCGGGTTTGATGCTCGCTTTTATTTAGCGAATGCCTACTTTAAATAGAAGAAGATCTCAACTGCGTGTTGAGCCGGCCTTCGGGTTCGATGCTCGCTTTTATTTAGCGAATGCCTTCTTTAAATAGCAGATGATCTCAACTGCGTGTTGAGCCGACCTTCGGGTTTGATGCTCGCTTTTATTTAGCGAATGCCTGCTTTATATAGCAGAAGATCTCAACTGCGTGTTGAGCCGGCTTTCGGGTTCGATGCTCACTTTTGTTTAGCGAATTCCTGCTTTAAATAGAAGAAAATCTCAACTGAGTATTGAGCCGGCTTCGGGTTCGATGCTCGCTTTTATTTAGTGAATGCCTGCTTTAAATAACAGATGATCTCAGCTGCATGTTGAGCCGGCCTTCGCGTTCGATGCTTGCTTTTACTTAGCGAATGCCTGCTTTCAATAACAGATGATCTCAACTGCGTGTTGAGCCAGCCTTCGGGTTCAATGCTCGCTATTATTTAGCGAATGCCTGCTTTAAATAGCAGAAGATCTCAACTGCTTGTTGAGCCGACCTTCAGGTTTGATGCTCGCTTTTACTTAGCGAATGCCTGTTCGAATAGCAGATGATCTCAACTGCGTGTTGATCCGGACTTCGGGTTCGATGCTCGCATTTATTTAGCGAATGCCTACTTTAAATAGAAGAAGATCTCAACTGCGTGTTGAGCCGGCCTTCGGGTTCGATGCTCGCTTTTATTTAGCGAATGCCTGCTTTAAATAGCAGATGATCTCAGCTGCGTGTTGAGCCGACCTGAGGGTTCGATGCTCGCTTTTACTTAGCGAATGCCTGCTTTAAATAGCAGATGATCTCAACTGCGTGTTGAGCCGGCCTTCGGGTTTGATGCTTGCTTTTATTTAGCGAATGCCTGCTTTATATAGCTGAAGATCTCAACTGCGTGTTGAGCCGGCCTTCGGGTTCGATGCTCACTTTTGTTTAGCGAATTCCTGCTTTAAATAGAAGAAGATCTCAACTGAGTGTTGAGCCGGCCTTCGGGTTCGATGCTCGCTTTTATTTTGTGAATGCCTGCTTTAAATAACAGGTGATCTCAGCTGCATGTTGAGCCGACCTTCGCGTTCGATGCTTGCTTTTACTTAGCGAATCCCTGCTTTGAATAACAGATGATCTCAACTGCGTGTTGACCCGGTCTAAGGGTTCGATGCTCGCTTTTATTTAGCGAATGCCTGCTTTGAATAGCAGATGATCTCAACTGCGTGTTGAGCCGGCCTAAGGGTTCGATGCTCGCTTGTATTTAGCGAATGCCTGCTTCGAATAGCAGATGATCTCAACTGCGTGTTGAGCCGGCCTTCGGGTTCGATGCTCGCTTTTATTTAGCGAATGCCTGCTTTAAATAGCAAAAGATCTCAACTGCGTGTTAAGTCGGCCTTCGGGTTTGACGCTAGCTTTTATTTAGCGAATGCCTGCTTTAAATAACAGATGATCTCAACTGCGTGTTGAGCCGGCCTGAGGGTTCGATGCTCGCTTTTATTTAGAGAATGCCTGCTTTGAATAGTAGATGATCTCAACTATGTGTTGAGCCGGCCCGAGGGTTCGATGCTCTCTTTTATTTAGCGAATTCCTGCTTTGAATAGCAGATGATCTCAACTGCGTGTTGAGTCGGCCTTCGGGTTCGATGCTCGCTTTTATTTAGCGAATACCTGCTTTAAAAAGCACATGGTCTCAACTGCGTGTTGAGCCGGCCTTCGGGTTCAATGCTCGCTTTTACTTAGCGAATGCCTGCTTTGAATAGCAGATGATCTCAACTGCGTGTTGAGCCGGCCTTCGGGTTTGATACTCGCTTTTATTTAGCGAATGACTGCTTTCAATAGCAGATGATCTCAACTGCGTGTTGAGCCGGCCTTAGGGTTCGATGCTCGCTTTTATTTAGCGAATGCCTGCTTTGAATAGCAGATGATCTCAACTGCGTGTTGAGCCAGCCATCGCGTTCAAGGCTCGCTTTTATTTAACGAATGCCTGCTTTAAATAGCAGAAGATCTCAACTGCGTGTTGAGCCGGCCTTCGGGTTTGATGCTCGCTTTTATTTAGCGAATGCCTGCTTTATATAGCAGAAGATCTCAACTGCGTGTTGAGTCGGCCTTCGGGTTCGATGCTCGCTTTTATTTAGCGAATGCCTACTTTAAATAGAAGAAGATCTCAACTGCGTGTTGAGCCGGCATTCGGGTTTGATGCTCGCTTTTATTTAGTGAATGCCTAAATTAAATAGCAGATGATCTCAGCTGCGTGTTGAGCCGACCTGAGGGTTCGATGCTCGCTTTTATTTAGCGAATGCCTTCTTTAATTAGCAGATGATCTCAACTGCGTGTTGAGCCGACCTTCGGGTTTGATGCTCGCTTTTATTTAGCGAATGCCTGCTTTATATAGCAGAAGATCTCAACTGCGTGTTGAGCCGGCCTTCGGGTTCGATGCTCACTTTTGTTTAGCGAATTCCTGCTTTAAATAGAAGAAGATCTCAACTGAATATTGAGCCGGCTTCGGGTTCGATGCTCGCTTTTATTTAGTGAATGCCTGCTTTAAATAACAGATGATCTCAGCTGCATGTTGAGCCGGCCTTCGCGTTCGATGCTTGCTTTTACTTAGCGAATGCCTGCTTTCAATAACAGATGATCTCAACTGCGTGTTGAGCCAGCCTTCGGGTTCAATGCTCGCTATTATTTAGCGAATGCCTGCTTTAAATAGCAGATGATCTCAACTGCGTGTTGAGCCGACCTAAGGGTTCGATGCTCGCTTTTATTTAGCGAATGCCTGCTTTGAATAGCAGATGATCTCAAATGCGTGTTGAGCCGGCCTTCGGGTTCAATGCTCGCTATTATTTAGCGAATGCCTGCTTTAAATAGCAGAAGATCTCAACTACGTGTTGAGCCGGCCTTCGGGTTTGATGCTCGCTTTTACTTAGCGAATGCCTGTTCGAATAGCAGATGATCTCAACTGCGTTTTGAGCCGGCCTTCGGGTTTGATGCTCGATTTTATTTAGCGAATGCCTACTTTAAATAGAAGAAGATCTCAACTGCGTGTTGAGCCGGCCTTCGGGTTTGATGCTCGCTTTTATTTAGCGAATGCCTGCTTTAAATAGCAGATGATCTCAGCTGCATGTTGAGCCAACCTTCGGGTTCGATGCTCGCTTTTACTTAGCGAATGCCTGTTTGAATAGCAGATGATCTCAACTGCGTGTTGAGCCGGCCTAAGGGTTCGATGCTCGCATTTATTTAGCGAATGCCTACTTTGAATAGCAGATGATCTCAACTGCGTATTGAGCCGGCCTTCGGGTTAGATGCTCGCTTTTATTTAGCGAATACCTGCTTTAAATAGCACATGATCTCAATTGCGTGTTGAGCCGGCCTTCGGGTTCAATGCTCGCTTTTACTTAGCGAATGCCTGCTTTGAATAGCAGATGATCTCCACTGCGTGTTGAGCCGGCCTTCGGGTTTGATACTCGCTTTTATTTAGCGAATGACTGCTTTAAATTGCAGATGATCTCAGCTGCGTGTTGAGTCGGCCTTAGGGTTCGATACTCGCTTTTATTTAGCGAATGCCTGCTTTGAATAGCACATGATCACAACTGCGTGTTGAGCCAGCCATCGGGTTCAATGCTCGCTTTTATTTAGCGAATGCCTGCTTTAAATAGCAGAAGATCTCAACTGCGTGTTGAGCCGGCCTTCGGGTTCGATGCTCGCTTTTATTTAGTGAATGCCTGCTTTAAATAACAGATGATCTCAGCTGCATGTTGAGCCGGCCTTTGCGTTCGATGCTTGCTTTTACTTAGCGAATGCCTGCTTTGAATAACAGATGATCTCAACTGCGTGTTGACCCGGTCTAAGGGTTCGATGCTCGCTTTTATTTAGCGAATGCCTGCTTTGAATAGCAGATGATCTCAACTGCGTGTTGAGCCAGCCTTCGGGTTTAATGCTCGCTATTATTTAGCGAATGCTTGCTTTAAATAGCAGAAGATCTCAACTACGTGTTGAGCCGGCCTTCGGGTTTGATGCTCGCTTTTACTTAGCGAATGCCTGTTCGAATAGCAGATGATCTCAACTGCGTGTTGAGCCGGCCTTTGGGTTTGATGCTCGATTTTATTTAGCGAATGCCTACTTTAAATAGAAGAAGATCTCAACTGCGTGTTGAGCCGGCCTTCGGGTTCGATGCTCGCTTTTATTTAGCGAATGCCTGCTTTAAATAGCAGATGATCTCAGCTGCATGTTGAGCCAACCTTCGGGTTCGATGCTCGCTTTTACTTAGCGAATGCCTGTTTGAATAGCAGATGATCTCAACTGCGTGTTGAGCCGGCCTAAGGATTCGATGCTCGCTTTTATTTAGCGAATGCCTGCTTTGAATAGCAGATGATCTCAACTGTGTATTGAGCCGGCCTTCGGGTTCGATGCTCGCTTTTATTTAGCGAATGCCTGCTTTAAATAGCAGAAGATCTCAACTGCGTGTTGAGTCGGCCTTCGGGTTCGATGCTCGCTTTTATTTAGCGAATGCCTGCTTTAAATAGCAGATGATCTCAACTGCGTGTTGAGCCGGCCTAAGGGTTCGATGCTCGCTTTTATTTAGCGAATGCCTGCTTTGAATAGCAGATGATCTCAACTGCGTGTTGAGCCGACCTTCGGGTTCGATGCTCGCTTTTATTTAGCGAATGCCAGCTTTATATAGCAGAAGATCTCAACTGCGTGTTGAGCCGGCCTTCGGGTTCAATGCTCGCTTTTATTTAGCGAATGCCTGCTTTAAATAGCAGAAGATCTCAACTGCGTGTTGAGTCGGCCTTCGGGTTCGATGCTCGCTTTTATTTATCGAATGCCTGCTTTAAATAGCAGATGATCTCAACTGCGTGTTGAGCCGACCTGAGGGTTCGATGCTCGCTTTTATTTAGTGAATGCCTGCTTTAAATAGCAGATGATCTCAGCTGCGTGTTGAGCCGGCCTTCGGGTTCAATGCTCGCTATTATTTAGCGAATGCCAGCTTTAAATAGCAGAAGATCTCAACTACATGTTGAGCCGGCCTTCGGGTTTGTTGCTCGCTTTTATTTAGCGAATGCCTGCTTTAAATAGCAGATGATCTCAGCTGCATGTTGGGCCAACCTTCGGGTTCGATGCTCGCTTTTACTTAGCGAATGCCTGTTTGAATAGTAGATGATCTCAACTGCGTGTTGAGCCGGCCTAAGGGTTAGATGCTCGCTTTTATTTAGCGAATGCCTGCTTTGAATATCAGATGATCTCAATTGCATATTGAGCCGGCCTTCGGGTTCGATGCTCGCTTTTATTTAGCGAATGCCTGCTTTAAATAGCAGACGATCTCAACTGCATGTTGAGCCGACCTTCGGGTTCGATGCTCGCTTTTATTTAGCGAATGCCTACTTTAAATAGCAGATGATCTCAACTGCGTGTTGAGCCGGCCTGAGAATTCGATGCTCGCTTTTATTTAGAGAATTCCTGCTTTGAATAGTAGATGATCTCAACTATGTGTCGAGCCGGCCCGAGGGTTCGATGCTCTCTTTTATTTAGCGAATGCCTGCTTTGAATAACAGATGATCTCAACTGCGTGTTAAGCCGGCCTTCGGTTTCGATGCTCGCTTTTTTTTAGCGAATGCCTTCTTTAAATAGCACATGATCTCAACTGCGTGTTGAGCCGGCCTTCGGGTTCGATGCTCGCTTTTACTTAGCGAATGCCTGCTTTGAATAGCAGATGATCTCAACTGCGTATTGAGTCGGCCTTCGGGTTTAATGCTAGCTTTTATTTAGCGAACGACTGCTTTAGATAGCAGATGATCTCAGCTGCTTGTTGAGTCGGCCTTTGGGTTCGATGCTCGCTTTTATTTAGTGAATGTCTGCTTTTATAAGCAGATGATCTCAACTGCGTGTTGAGCCGGCCAGAGGGTTCGATGCTCGATTTTATTTAGCGAATGCCTGCTTTGAAAAGCAGATGATCTTAACTGTGTGTTGAGCCGGCCTGAGGGTTCGATGCTCTCTTTTATTTAGCGAATGCCTGCTTTAAATAGCAGATGATCTCAACTGCGTGTTGAGCTTGTTTTTGGGTTCGATGCTCGCTTTTATTTAGCGAATGCCTGCTTTAAACAACAGGTGATCTCAACTGCGGCTTGAGCCGATCTGAGGTTTCGATGCTCTCTTTTATTTAGTGAATACTGCTTGAAAAGCAGATGATCTCAGCTGCGTGTTGAGCCGGCCTTCGGGTTCGTTGCTCGCTTTTATTTAGTGAATGCCTACTTTAAATAGCAGATGATCTCAGCTGCGTGTTGAGCCGACCTGAGGGTTCGATGCTCTCTTTTATTTAGCGATTGCCTACTTTGAATAGCAGATGATCTCAACTGCGTGTTGAGTCGGCCTTCGGGTTCGATGCTCGCTTTTATTTAGCGAATGCCTGCTTTATATAGCTGAAGATCTCAACTGCGTGTTGAGCCGGCCTTTGCGTTCGATGCTCGCTTTTGTTTAGCGAATTCCTACTTTAAATAGAAGAAGATCTGAACTGCGTGTTGAGCCGGCCTTCGGGTTCGATGCTCGCTTTTATTTAGCGAATGCCTGCTTTACATAGCAGATGATCTCAGCTACATGTTGAGCCAGCCTTCGCGTTCGATGCTCCCTTTTACTTAGCGAATGCCTGCTTTGAATAGCAGATGATCTCAACTGCGTGTTGACCCGCCCTAAGGGTTCGATGCTCGCTTTTATTTAGTGAATGCCTGCTTTGAATAACAGATGATCTCAACTGCGTGTTGAGCCGGCCTTCGGGTTCAATGCTCGCTTTTATTTAGCGAATGCCTGCTTTAAATAGCAAAAGATCTCAACTTCATGTTGAGCCGGCCTTCGAGTTCGATGCTCGCTTTTATTTAGCGAATGCCTGCTTTAAATAGCAAATGATCTCAGCTGTGTGTTGAGCCGGCCTTCGGGTTCGATGCTCGCTTTTATTTAGCGAATGCCTGCTTTAAATAGCAGATGATCTCAACCGTGTGTTGAGCTGGCCTTCGGGTTTGATGCTCGCCTTTATTTAGCGAATGACTGATTTAAATAGCAGATGATCTCAGCTGCGTGTTGAGCCTGCCTTAGGGTTCGATGCTCACTTTTATTTAGCGAATGCCTGCTTTGATAAGTAAATGATCTCAACTGCGTATTGAGCCGGCCAAAGGGTTCGATGCTCGATTTTATTTAGCGAATGCCTGCTTTGAATAGCATATGATCTTAACTGTGTGTTAAGTCGGCCTGAGGGTTTGATGCTCGCTTTTATTTAGCGAATGCCTGCTTTGAATAGCAGATGATCTCAACTGCGTGTTGAGCCAGCCATCGGGTTCAATGCTCGCTTTTATTTAACGAATGCCTGCTTTAAATAGCAGAAGATCTCAACTGCGTGTTGAGCCGGCCTTCGGGTTTGATGCTCGCTTTTATTTAGCGAATGCCTGCTTTATATAGCAGAAGATCTCAACTGCGTGTTGAGTCGGCCTTCGGGTTCGATGCTCGCTTTTATTTAGCGAATGCCTAAATTAAATAGCAGATGATCTCAGCTGCGTGTTGAGCCAACCTGAGGGTTCGATGCTCGCTTTTATTTAGCGAATGCATTCTTTAATTAGCAGATGATCTCAACTGCGTGTTGAGCCGACCTTCGGGTTTGATGCTCGCTTTTATTTAGCGAATGCCTGCTTTATATAGCAGAAGATCTCAACTGCGTGTTGAGCCGGCCTTCGGGTTCGATGCTCACTTTTGTTTAGCGAATTCCTGCTTTAAATAGAAGAAGATCTCAACTGAGTATTGAGCCGGCTTCGGGTTTGATGCTCGCTTTTATTTAGTGAATGCCTGCTTTAAATAACAGATGATCTCAGCTGCATGTTGAGCCGGCCTTCGCGTTCGATGCTTGCTTTTACTTAGCGAATGCCTGCTTTCAATAACAGATGATCTCAACTGCGTGTTGAGCCAGCCTTCGGGTTCAATGCTCGCTATTATTTAGCGAATGCCTACTTTAAATAGCAGATGATCTCAACTGCGTGTTGAGCCGACCTAAGGGTTCGATGCTCGCTTTTATTTAGCGAATGCCTGCTTTGAATAGCAGATGATCTCAAATGCGTGTTGAGCCGGCCTTCGGGTTCAATGCTCGCTATTATTTAGCGAATGCCTGCTTTAAATAGCAGAAGATCTCAACTACGTGTTGAGCCGGCCTTCGGGTTTGATGCTCGCTTTTACTTAGCGAATGCCTGTTCGAATAGCAGATGATCTCAACTGCGTTTTGAGCCGGCCTTCGGGTTTGATGCTCGATTTTATTTAGCGAATGCCTACTTTAAATAGAATAAGATCTCAACTGCGTGTTGAGCCGGCCGTCGGGTTTGATGCTCGCTTTTATTTAGCGAATGCCTGCTTTAAATAGCAGATGATCTCAGCTGCATGTTGAGCCAACCTTCGGGTTCGATGCTCGCTTTTACTTAGCGAATGCCTGTTTGAATAGCAGATGATCTCAACTGCGTGTTGAGCCGGCCTAAGGGTTCGATGCTCGCATTTATTTAGCGAATGCCTACTTTGAATAGCAGATGATCTCAACTGCGTATTGAGCCGGCCTTCGGGTTAGATGCTCGCTTTTATTTAGCGAATACCTGCTTTAAATAGCACATGATCTCAATTGCGTGTTGAGCCGGCCTTCGGGTTCAATGCTCGCTTTTACTTAGCGAATGCCTGCTTTGAATAACAGATGATCTCAACTGCGTGTTGAGCCGGCCTTCGGGTTTGATACTCGCTTTTATTTAGCGAATGACTGCTTTAAATTGCAGATGATCTCAGCTGCGTGTTGAGCCGGCCTTAGGGTTCGATACTCGCTTTTATTTAGCGAATGCCTACTTTGAATAGCACATGATCACAACTGCGTGTTGAGCCAGCCATCGGGTTCAATGCTCGCTTTTATTTAGCGAATGCCTGCTTTAAATAGCAGAAGATCTCAACTGCGTGTTGAGCCGGCCTTCGGGTTCGATGCTCGCTTTTATTTAGTGAATGCCTGCTTTAAATAACAGATGATCTCAGCTGCATGTTGAGCCGGCCTTTGCGTTCGATGCTTGCTTTTACTTAGCGAATGCCTGCTTTGAATAACAGATGATCTCAACTGCTTGTTGACCCGGTCTAAGGGTTCGATGCTCGCTTTTATTTAGCGAATGCCTGCTTTGAATAGCAGATGATCTCAACTGCGTGTTGAGCCAGCCTTCGGGTTTAATGCTCGCTATTATTTAGCGAATGCTTGCTTTAAATAGCAGAAGATCTCAACTACGTGTTGAGCCGGCCTTCGGGTTTGATGCTCGCTTTTACTTAGCGAATGCCTGTTCGAATAGCAGATGATCTCAACTGCGTGTTGAGCCGGCCTTTGGGTTTGATGCTCGATTTTATTTAGCGAATGCCTACTTTAAATAGAAGAAGATCTCAACTGCGTGTTGAGCCGGCCTTCGGGTTCGATGCTCGCTTTTATTTAGCGAATGCCTGCTTTAAATAGCAGATGATCTCAGCTGCATGTTGAGCCAACCTTCGGGTTCGATGCTCGCTTTTACTTAGCGAATGCCTGTTTGAATAGCAGATGATCTCAACTGCGTGTTGAGCCGTCCTAAGGATTCGATGCTCGCTTTTATTTAGCGAATGCCTGCTTTGAATAGCAGATGATCTCAACTGCGTGTTGAGCCGACCTTCGGGTTCGATGCTCGCTTTTATTTAGCGAATGCCAGCTTTATATAGCAGAAGATCTCAACTGCGTGTTGAGCCGGCCTTCGGGTTCAATGCTCGCTTTTATTTAGCGAATGCCTGCTTTAAATAGCAGAAGATCTCAACTGCGTGTTGAGTCGGCCTTCGGGTTCGATGCTCGCTTTTATTTATCGAATGCCTGCTTTAAATAGCAGATGATCTCAACTGCGTGTTGAGCCGACCTGAGGGTTCGATGCTCGCTTTTATTTAGCGAATGCCTGCTTTAAATAGCAGATGATCTCAGCTGCGTGTTGAGCCGGCCTTCGGGTTCAATGCTCGCTATTATTTAGCGAATGCCAGCTTTAAATAGCAGAAGATCTCAACTACGTGTTGAGCCGGCCTTCGGGTTTGTTGCTCGCTTTTATTTAGCGAATGCCTGCTTTAAATAGCAGATGATCTCAGCTGCATGTTGGGCCAACGTTCGGGTTCGATGCTCGCTTTTACTTAGCGAATGCCTGTTTGAATAGTAGATGATCTCAACTGCGTGTTGAGCCGGCCTAAGGGTTAGATGCTCGCTTTTATTTAGCGAATGCCTGCTTTAAATATCAGATGATCTCAATTGCATATTGAGCCGGCCTTCGGGTTCGATGCTCGCTTTTATTTAGCGAATGCCTGCTTTAAATAGCAGAAGATCTCAACTGCATGTTGAGCCGACCTTCGGGTTCGATGCTCGCTTTTATTTAGCGAATGCCTACTTTAAATAGCAGATGATCTCAACTGCGTGTTGAGCCGGCCTGAGAATTCGATGCTCGCTTTTATTTAGAGAATTCCTGCTTTGAATAGTAGATGATCTCAACTATGTGTCGAGCCGGCCCGAGGGTTCGATGCTCTCTTTTATTTAGCGAATGCCTGCTTTGAATAACAGATGATCTCAACTGCGTGTTAAGCCGGCCTTCGGTTTCGATGCTCGCTTTTTTTTAGCGAATGCCTTCTTTAAATAGCACATGATCTCAACTGCGTGTTGAGCCGGCCTTCGGGTTCGATGCTCGCTTTTACTTAGCGAATGCCTGCTTTGAATAGCAGATGATCTCAACTGCGTATTGAGCCGGCCTTCGGGTTTAATGCTAGCTTTTATTTAGCGAACGACTGCTTTAGATAGCAGATGATCTCAGCTGCTTGTTGAGTCGGCCTTTGGGTTCGATGCTCGCTTTTATTTAGTGAATGTCTGCTTTTATAAGCAGATGATCTCAACTGCGTGTTGAGCCGGCCAGAGGGTTCGATGCTCGATTTTATTTAGCGAATGCCTGCTTTGAAAAGCAGATGATCTTAACTGTGTGTTGAGCCGGCCTGAGGGTTCGATGCTCTCTTTTATTTAGCGAATGCCCGCTTTAAATAGCAGATGATCTCAACTGCGTGTTGAGCTTGTTTTTGGGTTCGATGCTCGCTTTTATTTAGCGAATGCCTGCTTTAAACAACAGGTGATCTCAACTGCGGCTTGAGCCGATCTGAGGTTTTGATGGTCTCTTTTATTTAGTGAATACTGCTTGAAAAGCAGATGATCTCAGCTGCGTGTTGAGCCGGCCTTCGGGTTCGTTGCTCGCTTTTATTTAGTGAATGCCTACTTTAAATAGCAGATGATCTCAGCTGCGTGTTGAGCCGACCTGAGGGTTCGATGCTCTCTTTTATTTAGCGATTGCCTACTTTGAATAGCAGATGATCTCAACTGCATGTTGAGTCGGCCTTCGGGTTCGATGCTCGCTTTTATTTAGCGAATGCCTGCTTTATATAGCTGAAGATCTCAACTGCGTGTTGAGCCGGCCTTTGCGTTCGATGCTCACTTTTGTTTAGCGAATTCCTGCTTTAAATAGAAGAAGATCTGAACTGCGTGTTGAGCCGGCCTTCGGGTTCGATGCTCGCTTTTATTTAGCGAATGCCTGCTTTACATAGCAGATGATCTCAGCTGCATGTTGAGCCAGCCTTCGCGTTCGATGCTCCCTTTTACTTAGCGAATGCCTGCTTTGAATAGCAGATGATCTCAACTGCGTGTTGACCCGCCCTAAGGGTTCGATGCTCGCTTTTATTTAGTGAATGCCTGCTTTGAATAACAGATGATCTCAACTGCGTGTTGAGCCGGCCTTCGGGTTCAATGCTCGCTTTTATTTAGCGAATGCCTGCTTTAAATAGAAAAAGATCTCAACTTCATGTTGAGCCGGCCTTCGAGTTCGATGCTCGCTTTTATTTAGCGAATGCCTGCTTTAAATAGCAAATGATCTCAGCTGTGTGTTGAGCCGGCCTTCGGGTTCGATGCTCGCTTTTATTTAGCGAATGCCTGCTTTAAATAGCAGATGATCTCAACCGTGTGTTGAGCTGGCCTTCGGGTTTGATGCTCGCCTTTAATTAGCGAATGACTGATTTAAATAGCAGATGATCTCAGCTGCGTGTTGAGCCTGCCTTAGGGTTCGATGCTCACTTTTATTTAGCGAATGCCTGCTTTGATAAGTAAATGATCTCAACTGCGTATTGAGCCGGGCAAAGGGTTCGATGCTCGATTTTATTTAGCGAATGCCTGCTTTGAATAGCATATGATCTTAACTGTGTG
Organism: Lathyrus sativus; assembly: GCA_963859935.3. NCBI lineage: Eukaryota > Viridiplantae > Streptophyta > Magnoliopsida > Fabales > Fabaceae > Lathyrus > Lathyrus sativus. Next base: position 221,024,020 of record OZ012739.1, on the reverse strand, counting down.
TTAAGTCGGCCTGAGGGTTTGATGCTCTCTTTTATTTAGCGAATGCCTGCTTTAAATAGCAGATGGTCTCAACTGCGTGTTGAGCCTGCTTTTGGGTTCGACGCTCACTTTTATTTAGCGAATGCCTGCTTTAAATAACAGATGATCTCAACTGCGTCTTGAGTCGGTCTGAGGTTTCGATGCTCTCTTTTATTTAGAGAATACTGCTTGAATAGCAGATGATCTCCGCTGCATGTTGAGCCGGCCTTCGAGTTCGTTGCTCGCTTTTATATAGTGAATGCCTACTTTAAATAGCAGATGATCTCATCTGCGTGTTGAGCCGACCTGAGGGTTCGATGCTCGCTTTTATTTAGCGAATGCCTGCTTTAAATAGCAGATGATCTCAACTACGTGTTGAGCCGGCCTTCGGGTTTGATGCTCGCTTTTATTTAACGAATGTCTGCTTTATATAGCAGAAGATCTCAACTACGTGTTGAGCCGGCCTTCGGGTTCAATGCTCGCTTTTATTTAGCGAATGCCTGCTTTAAATAGCAAAAGATCTCAACTTCATGTTGAGTCGGCCTTCGAGTTCGATGCTCGCTTTTATTTAGCGAATGCCTGCTTTAAATAGCAAATGATCTCAGTTGTGTGTTGAGCCGGCCTTCGGGTTCGATGCTCGCTTTTATTTAGCGAATGCCTGCTTTAAATAGCAGATGATCTCAACCGTGTGTTGAGCTGGCCTTCGGGTTTGATGCTCGCTTTTATTTAGCGAATGACTGATTTAAATAGCAGATGATCTCAGCTGCGTGTTGAGCCTGCCTTAGGGTTCGATGCTCACTTTTATTTAGCGAATGCCTGCTTTGATAAGTAGATGATCTCAACTGCGTATTGAGCCGGCCAAAGGGTTCGATGCTCGATTTTATTTAGCGAATGCCTGCTTTGGATAGCATATAATCTTAACTGTGTGTTAAGTCGGCCTGAGGGTTTGATGCTCTCTTTTATTTAGCGAATGCCCGCTTTAAATAGCAGATGGTCTCAACTGCGTGTTGAGCCTGCTTTTGGGTTCGACGCTCGCTTTTATTTAGCGAATGCCTGCTTTAAATAACAGATGATCTCAACTGCGTCTTGAGTCGGTCTGAGGTTTCGATGCTCTCTTTTATTTAGAGAATACTGCTTGAATAGCAGATGATCTCCGCTGCATGTTGAGCCAGCCTTCAGGTTCGTTGCTCGCTTTTATATAGTGAATGCCTACTTTAAATAGCAGATGATCTCATCTGCGTGTTGAGCCGACCTTAGGGTTCGATGCTAGCTTTTATTTAGCGAATGCCTGCTTTAAATAGCAGATGATCTCAACTGCGTGTTGAGCCGGCCTTCGGGTTTGATGCTCGCTTTTATTTAACGAATGTCTGCTTTATATAGCAGAAGATCTCAACTGCGTGTTGAGCCGGCCTTCGGGTTCGAAGCTCGCTTTTGTTTAGCGAATTCCTGCTTTAAATAGAAGAAGATCTCAACTGCGTGTTGAACCGGCCTTCGGGTTCGATGCTCGCTTTTATTTAGTGAATGCCTGCTTTAAATAACAGATGATCTCAGCTGCATGTTGAGCCGGCCTTCGCGTTCGATGCTTGCTTTTACTTAGCGAATGCCTGCTTTGAATAACAGATGATCTCAATTGCGTGTTGACCCGGCCTAAGGGTTCGATGCTCGCTTTTATTTAGCGAATGCCTGCTTTGAATAGCAGATGATCTCAACTGCGTGTTGAGCCAGCCTTCGGGTTCAATGCTCGCTTTTATTTAGCGAATGCCTGCTTTAAATAGCAGAAGATCTCAACTGCGTGTTGAGCCGGCCTTCGGGTTTGATGCTCGCTTTTATTTAGCGAATGCCTGCTTTAAATAGCAGATGATCTCAACTGCGTGTTGAGCCGGCCTTCGGGTTCGATGCTCGCTTCTATTTAGCGAATGCCTGCTTTATAGAGCAGCAGATCTCAACTGCGTGTTGAGCCGGCCTTCGGGTTCGATGCTCGCTTTAATTTAGCGAATGCCTACTTTAAATAGAAGAAGATCTCAACTGCGTGTTGAGCCGGCCTTCGGACTCGATGCTCGCTTTTATTTAGCGAATGCCTGCTTTAAATAGCAGATGATCTCAGCTGCATGTTGTGCCAAACATCGGGTTCGATGCTCGCTTTTACTTAGCGAATGCCTGTTTGAATAGCAGATGATCTCAACTGCGTGTTGAGCCGGCCTAATGGTTCGATGCTCGCTTTTATTTAGCGAATGCCTGCTTTGAATAGCAGATGATCACATCTGCGTTTTGAGCCGGCCTTCGGGTTCGATGCTCGCTTTTACTTAGCGAATGCCTGCTTTAAATAGCAGAAGATCTCAACTGCATGTTGAGCCGGCCTTCGGGTTCGATGCTCGCTTTTATTTAGCGAATGCCTGCTTTAAATAGCAGATGATCTCAACTGCGTGTTGAGCCGACCTGAGGGTTCGATGCTCGCTTTTATTTAGAGAATGCCTGCTTTGAATAGCAGATGATCTCAACTGCGTATTAAGTCGGCCTTCGGGTTTGATACTATCTTTTATTTAGTGAATGACTACTTTAAATAGCAGATGATCTCAGCTGCTTGTTGAGCCGACCTTTGGGTTCGATGCTCGCTTTTATTTAGTGAATGTCTGCTTTGATAAGCAGATGATCTCAACTGCGTGTTGAGCTGGCCAGAGGGTTCGATGCTCGATTTTATTTAGGGAATGCCTGCTTTGAATAGCAGATGATCTTAACTGTGTGTTGAGCCGGCCTGAGGGTTCGATGCTCTCTTTTATTTAGCGAATGCCTGCTTTAAATAGCAGATGATCTCAACTGCGTGTTGAGCTTGCTGTTGGGTTCGATGCTCGCTTTTATTTACGAATGCCTGCTTTAAATAACAGATGATCTCAACTGCGTCTTGAGCCGATATGAGGTTTCGATGCTCTCTTTTATTTAGTGAATATAACTTGAATAATAGATGATCTCAGGTGCGTGTTGAGCCGGCCTTCAGGTTCGTTGCTCGCTTTTATTTAGTGAATGCCTACTTTAAATAGCAGATGATCTCAGCTGCGTGTTGAGCCGACCTGAGGGTTCGATGCTCGCTTTTATTTAGCGAATGCCTACTTTGAATAGCAGATGATCTCAACTGCGTGTTGAGCCGGCCTTCGGGTTCGAGGCTCGCTTTTATTTAGCGAATGCCTGCTTTATATAGCAGAAGATCTCAACTGCGTGTTGAGCCGGCCTTCACGTTCGATGCTCGCTTTTGTTTAGCGAATTCCTGCTTTAAATAGAAAAAGATCTGAACTGCGTGTTGAGCCGGCCTTCGGGTTCGATGCTCACTTTTATTTAGCGAATGCCTGCTTTAAATAGCAGATGATCTCAGCTGTGTGTTGAGCCGGCCTTCGGGTTCGATGCTCGCTTTTATTTAGCGAATGCCTGCTTTAAATAGCAGATGATCTCAACTGTGTGTTGAGCTTGCCTTCGGGTTTGATGCTCGCTTTTATTTAGCGAATGACTGATTTAAATAGCAGATGATCTCAGCTGCGTGTTGAGCCGGCCTAAGGGTTCGATGCTCGCTTTTATTTAGCGAATTCCTGATTTGATAAGCAGATGGTCTCAACTGCGTGTTGAGCCGGCCAGTGGGTTCGTTCCTCGATTTTATTTAGCGAATGCCTGCTTTAAATAGCAGATGATCTCTGCGTGTTGAGCCTGCTTTTGGGTTCGATGCTCGCTTTTATTTAGCGAATGCCTGCTTTAAATAACAGATGATCTCAACTGCGTCTTATCCGGCCTGAGGTTTCGATGCTCTCTTTTATTTAGCGAATACTGCTTGAATAGCAGATGATCTCAGCTGCGTGTTGAGTCGGCTTTCGGGTTCGTTGCTCGCTTTTATTTAGTGAATGCCTACTTTAAATAGCAGATGATCTCAGCTGCGTGTTGAGCCGACCTGAGGGTTCGATGCTCGCTTTTATTTAGCGAATGCGTACTTTGAATAGCAGATGATCTCAACTGGGTGTTGAGCCGGCCTTCGGGTTCGATGCTCGCTTTTATTTAGCGAATGCCTGCTTTAAATAGCAGATGATCTCAACTGCATGTTGAGCCGGCCTTAGGGTTCGATGCTCGCTTTTGTTTAGCGAATTCCTGCTTTAAATAGAAGAAGATCTCAACTGTGTGTTGAGCCGGCCTTCGGGTTTGATGCTCACTTTTATTTAGCGAATTCCTGCTTTAAGTAGCAGATGATCTCAGCTTCATGTTGAGCCGGCCTTCACATTCGATGCTCGCTTTTACTTAGCGAATGCCTGCTTTGAATAGCAGATGATCTCAACTGCCTGTTGACCCGGCCTAAGGGTTCGATGCTCGCTTTTATTTAGCGAATGCATGCTTTGAATAGCAGATGATCTCAACTGCGTGTTGAGCCGGCCTTCGGGTTCAATGCTTGCTTTTATTTAGCGAATGCCTGCATTAAATAGTAAAAGATCTCAACTGCGTGTTGAGTCGGCCTTCGGGTTCGATGCTCGCTTTTATTTAGAGAATGCCTGCTTTAAATAGCAGATGATCTCAACTGCGTGTTGAGCCGGCCTGAGGTTTCGATGCTCGATTTTATTTAGTGAATGCCTACTTTAAATAGCAGATGATCTCAGCTGCGTGTTGAGCCTCCCTGAGGGTTCGATGCTCGCTTTTATTTAGCGAATGCCTGCTTTGAATAGCCGACGATCTCAACTGCGTGATGAGCCGGCCTTCGGGTTCGATGCTCGCTTTTATTTAGCGAATGCCTGCTTTATATAGCAGAAGATCTCAACTGCGTGTTGAGCCGGCCTTCGGGTTCGATGCTCGCTTTTATTTAGCGAATGCCTACTTTAAATAGAAGAAGTTCTCAACTGCGTTTTAAGCCAGCCTTCGGGTTCGATGCTCGCTTTTACTTAGCGAATGCCTGCTTTAAATAGCAGATGATCTCAACTGCGTGTTGAGCCAGCCTAAGGGTTCGATGCTCGCTTTTATTTAGCGAATGCCTGCTTTGAATAACAGATAATCTCAACTGCGTGTTGAGCTGGCCTTCGGGTTCGATGCTCGCATTTATTTAGCGAATGCCTTATTTAAATAGCAGAAGATCTCAACTGCGTGTTGAGCCGGCCTTCGGGTTCGATGCTCGCATTTATTTAGCGAATGCCTGCTTTAAATAGCAGATGATCTCAACTGCGTGTTGAGCCGGCCTGAGGGTTCGATGCTCGCTTTTATTTAGAGAATGCCTGCTTTGAATATTAGAAGATCTCAACTATGTGTTGAGCCGGCCCGAGGGTTCGATGCTCTCTTTTATTTAGCGAATGCCTGGTTTGAATAGCAGATGATCTCAACTGCGTGTTGAGCCGGCCTTCGGGTTCGATTGCTCGCTTTTACTTAGCGAATGCCTGCTTTAAATAGCACATGATCTCAACTGCGTGTTGAGTCGGCCTTCGTGTTCGATGCTCGCTTTTACTTAGTGAATGCCTGCTTTGAATAGCAGATAATCTCAACTGCGTGTTGAGCCGGCCTTGGGGTTTGATGCTCGCTTTGATTTAGCGAATGACTGCTTTAAATAGCAGATTATCTTAGTTAATTTAGCGAATTACTGCTTTAAATAGCAGATAATCTCAACTGCGTGTCTAACCGGCTTTAAGGTTCGATGCTCGCTTTTATTTAGCGAATTCCTGCTTTGATAAGCAGATGATCTCAACTGCGTGTTGAGCCGGCCAGAGGGTTCGATGCTCGATTTTATTTAGCGAATGCCTGCTTTGAATAGCAGATGATCTTAACTGTGTGTTGAGCCGGCATGAGGATTCGATGCTCTCTTTTATTTAGCGAATGCCTGCTTTAAATAGCAGATGATCTCAACTGCGTGTTGAGCATACTTTTGGGTTCGATGCTCGCTTTTATTTAGCGAATCCATGCTTTAAATAACAGAATATCTCAACTGCGTCTTGAGCCGGTATGAGGTTTCGATGCTCTCTTTTATATAGCGAATACTGCTTGAATAGCAGATGATCTCAGCTGCGTGTTGAGCTAGCCTTCGGGTTCATTGCTCGCTTTTATTTAGTGAATGCCTACTTTAAATAGCAAATGATCTCAGCTGCGTGTTGAGCCGACCTGAGGGTTCGATGATCGCTTTTATTTAGTAAATGCCTGCTTTGAATAGTAGATGATCTCAACTGCGTGTTGAGCCGGCCTTCGGGTTCAATGCTCGCTTTTATTTATCGAATGCCTGCATTAAATAGCACATGATCTCAACTGCGTTTTGAGCCGGCCTTCGGGTTCCATGCTCGCTTTTACTTAGCGAATGCCTGCTTTGAATAGCACATGATCTCAACTGTGTGTTGAGCCGGCCTTCGGGTTTGATGCTCGCTTTTATATAGCGAATGACTGATTTAAATAGCAGATGATCTCAGCTGCGTGTTGAACCGGCCTTAAGGTTCGATGCGTGCTTTTATTTAGCGAAATACTACTTTAAATAGAACAAGATCTCAACTGCGTTTTAAGCCAGCCTTCGGGTTCGATGCTCGCTTTTACTTAGCGAATGCCTGCTTTGAATAGCAGATGATCTCAACTGCGTGTTGAGCCAGCCTAAGGGTTCGATGCTCGCTTTTATTTAGCAAATGCCTGCTTTGAATAACAGATAATCTCAACTGCGTGTTGAGCCGGCCTGAGGGTTCGATGCTCGCTTTTATTTAGAGAATGCCTGCTTTGAATAGTAGAAGATCTCAACTATGTGTTGTGCCGGCCCGAGGGATCGATGCTCTCTTTTATTTAGCGAATACCTGCTTTGAATAGCAGATGATCTCAACTGCGTGCTGAGCCGGCCTTCGGGTTCGATGCTCGCTTTTACTTAGCGAATGCCTGCTTTAAATAGCACATGATCTCAACTGCGTGTTGAGTCGACCTGAGGGTTCGATGCTCGCTTTTATTTAGCAAATGCCTGCTTTGAATAGCAGATGATCTTAACTGCTTGTTGAGTCGGCCTTCGGGTTCGATGCTCACTTTTATATAGCGAATGCCTGCTTTATATAGCAGAAGATCTCAACTGCGTGTTGAGCCGGCCTTCGGGTTCGATGCTCGCTTTTGTTTAGCGAATTCCTGCTTTAAATAGAAGAAGATCTAAACTGCGTGTTGAGCCGGCCTTCGGGTTCAATGCTCGCTTTTATTTAGCGAATGCCTGCATTAAATAGCACATGATCTCAACTGCGTGTTGAGCCGGCCTTCGGGTTCGATGCTCGCTTTTATTTACTGAATGCCTGCTTTAAATAGCAGATGATCTCAACTGTGTGTTGAGCCGGCCTTCGGGTTTGATGCTCGCTTTTATTTAGCGAATGACTGATTTAAATAGCAGATGATCTCAGTTGCGTGTTGAACCGACCTTAAGGTTCGATGCTCGCTTTTATTTAGCGAATTCCTGCTTTGATAAGTTGATGTTCTTAACTGCGTGTTAAGCCGGCCAGTGGGTTCGATCCTCGATTTTATTTAGCGAATTCCTGCTTTGAATAGCAGATAATCTTAACTGTGTGTTGAGCCGGCCTGAGGGTTCGATGCTCTCTTTTATTTAGTGAATGCCTGCTTTAAATAGCAGATTATCTCAACTGCTTGTTGAGCCTGCTTTCGGGTTCGATGCTCGCATTTATTTAGTGAATGCCTTCTTTAAATAACAGATGATCTCAACTACGTCTTGAGCCGGCCTGAGGTTTCGGTGCTCGATTTTATTTAGTGAATGCCTACTTTAAATAGCAGATGATCTCGGCTGCGTGTTGAGCCTCCCTGAGGGTTCGATGCTCGCTTTTATTTAGCGAATGCCTGCTTTGAATAGCAGATGATCTCAACTGCGTGAAGAGCCAGCCGTCGGGTTCGATGCTCGCTTTTATTTAGCGAATGCCTGCTTTATATAGCAGAAGATATCAACTGCGTGTTGATCCGGCCTTCGGGTTCGATGCTCACTTTTATTTAGCGAATGCCTGCTTTATATAGCAGAAGATCTCAACTGCGTGTTGAGACGACCTTCGGGTTCGATGCTCGCTTTTATTTAGCGAATGCCTGCTTTAAATAGAAGAAGATCTCAATTGCGTTTTAAGCCAGCCTTTGGGTTCGATGCTCGCTTTTACTTAGCGAATGCCTGCTTTGAATAACAGATGATCTCAACTGCATGTTGAGCCAGCCTAAGGGTTCGATGCTCGCTTTTATTTAGCGAATGCCTGCTTTGAATAACAGATAATCTCAACTGCGTGTTGAGCCGGCCTGAGGGTTCGATGCTCGCTTTTATTTAGAGAATGCCTGCTTTGAATAGTAGAAGATCTCAACTATGTGTTGAGCCGGCCCGAGGGTTCGATGCTCTCTTTTATTTAGCGAATGCCTGCTTTGAATAGCAGATGATCTCAACTGCGTGTTGAGCCGGCCTTCGGGTTCGATGCTCGCTTTTACTTAGCGAATGCCTGCTTTAAATAACAGATATCTCAACTGCGTCTTGAGCCGGCCTGAGGTTTCGATGCTCTCTTTTATTTAGCGAATACTGCTCGAATAGTAGATGATCTCAGCTGCGTGTTGAGCCGACCTGAGGGTTCGATGCTCGATTTTATTTAGCGAATACCTGCTTTGAATAGTAGATGATCTCAGCTTCGTGTTGAGCCGGCCTAAGGGTTCGATGTTCGATTTTATTTAGCGAATGCAAACTTTGAATAACAGATGATCTCAACTATGTGTTGAGCCGGCCTGAGGGTTCGATGCTCGCTTTTATTTAGCGAATGCCTGCTTTGCATGACAGATGATCTCAACTGCGTGTTGAGCCGGCCTTCGGGTTCGATGCTCGCTTTTATTTAGCGAGTGCCTGCTTTAAATAGAAGAAGATCTCAAATGCGTGTTGAGCCGGCCTTCGGGTTCGATGCTCGCTTTAATTTTGGGAATGCCTGCTTTAAATAACAGATGATCTCAGTTGCGTGTTGAGCCGGGTTTCGGGTTCGATGCTCGCTTTTACTTAGCGAATGCCTGCTTTGAATAGCAGATGATCTCAACTGCGTGTTGAGCCGGCCTGAGGGTTCGATGTTCGCTTTTATTTAGAGAATCCCTGCTTTGAATAGTAGATGATCTCAACTATGTGTTGAGCCGGCCCGAGGGTTTGATGCTTGCTTTTATTAAGCCAATGCCTGCTTTAAATAGCAGATCATCTCAACTACGTGTTGAGCCGGCCTTCGTGGTTCGATGCTCGCTTTTATTTAGCGAATGCCTGCTTTAAATAGCACATGATCTCAACTGCGTTTTGAGCCGGCCTTCGGGTTCGATGCTCGCTTTTACTTAGCGAATGCCTGCTTTGAATATCAGATGATCTCAACTACGTGTTGAGCCGGCCTTCGGGTTTGATGCTCGCTTTTATTTAGCGAATGGCTGCTTTAAATAGCAGATGATCTCAGCTGCGTGTTGAGCTGACCTTAGTGTTCGATACTCGCTTTTATTTAGCGAATGCTTGCTTTGATAAGCAGATGAACTCAACTGCGTGTTGAGCCGGCCAGAGGGTTCGATGCTCGATTTTATTTAGCGAATGCCTGCTTTGAATAGCAGATGATCTTAACTGTATGTTGAGCCGGCTTGAGGGTTCGATGCTCGCTTTTATTTAGAGAATGCCTGCTTTATATTGCACATGATCTCAACTGCGTGTTGAGCCGGCCTTCGGGTTCAATGCTTGGTTTTACTTAGCGAATGCCTACTTTGAATAGCAGATGATCTCAACTGCGTGTTGAGCCGGCCTTCGGGTTTGATGCTCGCTTTTATTTAGCGAATGACTGCTTTAAATAGCAAATGATCTCAGCTGCGTGTTGAGCTGGCCTTAGGGTTCGATGCTCGCTTTTATTTAGCGAATGACTACTTTAAATAGCAGATGATCTCAGTTGCATGTTGATCCGGCCTTAGGGTTCGATTCTCGCTTTTATTTAGCGAATGCCTGCTTTGATAAGCAGATGATCTCAGCTGCGTGTTGAGCTGGCCTTAGCGTTCGATGCTCGCTTTTATTCAGCGAATGCTTGCTTTGATAAGCAGATGATCTCAACTGCGTGTTGAGCCGGCCTTCGGGTTCGATGCTCGCTTTTACTTAGCGAATGCCTGCTTTGAATAGCAAATGATCTCAACTGCGTGTTGAGCCGGGCTTCGGGTTTGATGCTCGCTTTTATTTAGCGAATGACTGCTTTAAATAGCAGATGATCTCAACTGCGTGTTGAGTCGGGCTTAGGGTTCGATTCTCGCTTTTATTTAGCGAATGCCTGCTTTGATAAGCAGATGATCTCAACTGCGTGTTGAGCCAGCCAGAGGGTTTGATGCTCGATTTTATTTAGCGAATGCCTGCTTTGAATAGCAGATGATCTGAACTGTGTGTTGAGCCGGCCTGAAAGTTCGATGCTCTCTTTTATTTAGCGAATGCCTGCTTTAAATAGTAGATGATCTCAACTGCATGTTGAGCCTGTTTTTGGGTTCGATGCTCGCTTTTATTTAGCAAATACCTGCTTTAAATAACAGATATCTCAACTGCGTCTTGAGCCGGCCTGAGGTTTCGATGCTCTCTTTTATTTAGCGAATACTGCTCGAATAGCAGATGATCTCAGCTGCGTGTTGAGCCGACCTGAGGGTTCGATGCTCGATTTTATTTAGCCAATACCTGCTTTGAATAGTAGATGATCTCAGCTTCGTGTTGAGCCGTCCTAAGGGTTCGATGTTCGATTTTATTTAGCGAATGCAAACTTTGAATAACAGATGATCTCAACTATGTGTTGAGCCGGCCTGAGGGTTCGATGCTCGCTTTTATTTAGCGAATGCCTGCTTTGCATGACAGATGATCTCAACTGCGTGTTGAGCCGGCCTTCGGGTTCGATGCTCGCTTTTATTTAGTGAGTGCCTGCTTTAAATAGAAGAAGATCTCAAATGCGTGTTGAGCCGGCCTTCGGGTTCGATGCTCGCTTTAATTTTGCGAATGCCTGCTTTAAATAACAGATAATCTCAGTTGCGTGTTGAGCCGGGTTTCGGGTTCGATGCTCGCTTTTACTTAGCGAATGCCTGCTTTGAATAGCAGATGATCTCAACTGCGTGTTGAGCCGGCCTGAGGGTTCGATGCTCGCTTTTATTTAGAGAATCCCTGCTTTGAATAGTAGATGATCTCAACTATGTGTTGAGCCGGCCCGAGGGTTTGATGCTTGCTTTTATTAAGCCAATGCCTGCTTTAAATAGCAGATCATCTCAACCGCGTGTTGAGCCGGCCTTCGTGGTTCGATGCTCGCTTTTATTTAGCGAATGCCTGCTTTAAATAGCACATGATCTCAACTGCGTTTTGAGCCGGCCTTCGGGTTCGATGCTCGCTTTTACTTAGCGAATGCCTGCTTTGAATATCAGATGATCTCAACTACGTGTTGAGCCGGCCTTCGGGTTTGATGCTCGCTTTTATTTAGCGAATGGCTGCTTTAAATAGCAGATGATCTCAGCTGCGTGTTGAGCTGACCTTAGTGTTCGATGCTCGCTTTTATTTAGCAAATGCTTGCTTTGATAAGCAGATGAACTCAACTGCGTGTTGAGCCGGCCAGAGGGTTCGATGCTCGATTTTATTTAGCGAATGCCTGCTTTGAATAGCAGATGATCCTAACTGTATGTTGAGCCGGCTTGAGGGTTCGATGCTCGCTTTTATTTAGAGAATGCCTGCTTTATATTGCACATGATCTCAACTGCGTGTTGAGCCGGCCTTCGGGTTCAATGCTTGGTTTTACTTAGCGAATGCCTACTTTGAATAGCAGATGATCTCAACTGCGTGTTGAGCCGGCCTTCGGGTTTGATGCTCTCTTTTATTTAGCGAATGACTGCTTTAAATAGAAAATGATCTCAGCTGTGTGTTGAGCTGGCCTTAGGGTTCGATGCTCGCTTTTATTTAGCGAATGATTGCTTTGATAAGCAGATGATCTCAACTGCGTATTGAGCCGGCCTTCGGGTTCGATGCTCGCTTTTACTTAGCGAATGCCTGCTTTGAATAGCAAATGATCTCAACTGCGTGTTGAGCCGGCCTTCGGGTTTGATGCTCGCTTTTATTTAGCGAATGACTGCTTTAAATAGCAGATGATCTCAACTGCGTGTTGAGTCGGGCTTAGGGTTCGATTCTCGCTTTTATTTAGCGAATGCCTGCTTTGATAAGCAGATGATCTCAACTGCGTGTTGAGCCGGCCAGAGGGTTCGATGCTCGATTTTATTTAGCGAATGCCTGCTTTGAATAGCAGATGATCTTAACTGTGTGTTGAGTCGGCCTGAGGGTTCGATACTCTCTTTTATTTAGCGAATGCCTGCTTTAAATAGCAGATGATCTCAAGTGCATGTTGAGCCTGCTTTTGGGTTCGATGCTCGCTTTTATTTAGCGAATGCCTGCTTTAAATAACAGATGATCTCAACTGCGTCTTGAGCCGGCCTGAGGTTTCGATGCTCTCTTTTAGTTAGCGAATACTGCTTGAATAGCAGATGATCTCAGCTGCGTGTTGAGCCGGCCTGAGGGTTCGATCCTCGATTTTATAAAGCGAATACCTGCTTTGAATAGTACTTGATCTCAGCTTCATGTTGAGCCGGCCTAAGGGTTCGATGCTCGATTTTATTTAGCGAATTCCAACTTTGAACAACAGATGATCTAAACTATGTGTTGAGCCGGCCTGAGGGTTCGATGCTCGCTTTTATTTAGCGAATGCGTGCTTTGCATAACAGATGATCTCAACTGCGTGTTCAGCCGGCCTTCGGGTTCGATGCTCTCTTTTATTTAGCGAGTGCCTTCTTTAAATAGCAGATGATTTCAACTGCGTGTTGAGCCGACCTGAGGGTTCGATGCTCTTGTTTATTTAGTGAATGCCTACTTTAAATAGCAGATGATCTCAGCTGCGTGTTGAGCCGACCTGAGGGTTCGATGCTCGCTTTTATTTAGCGAATGCCTACTTTGAATAGCAGATGATCTCAACTGCGTGTTGAGCCGGCCTTCGGGTTCGATGCTCGCCTTTATTTAGAGAATGCCTGCTTTATATAGCAGAAGATCTCAACTGCGTGTTGAGCCGGCCTTCGCGTTCGATCCTCGCTTTTGTTTAGCGAATTCCTGCTTTAAATAGAAGAAGATCTGAACTGCGTGTTGAGCCGGCCTTTGGGTTCGATGCTCGCTTTTATTTAGCGAATGCCTGCTTTAAATAGCAGATGATCTCAGCTGCATGTTGAGCCGGCCTTCGCATTCGATGCTCGCTTTTACTTAGCGAATGTCTGCTTTGAATAGCAGATGATCTCAATTGCGTGTTGACCCGGCCTAAGGGTTCGATGCTTGCTTTTATTTAGCGAATGCCTGCTTTGAATAACAGATGATCTCAATTGCGTGTTGAGCCGGCCTTCGGGTTCAATGCTCGCTTTTATTTAGCGAATGCCTGCTTTAAATAGCAAAAGATCTCAACTGCGTGTTGAGCCAGCCTTCGGGTTCGATGCTCGCTTTTATTTAGCGAATGCCTGCTTTAAATAGCAGATGATCTCAACTGTGTGTTGAGCCGGCCTTCGGGTTTGATGCTCGCTTTTATTTAGCGAATGACTGATTTAAATAGTAGATGATCTCAGCTGCGTGTTGAACCGACCTTAAGGTTCGATGCTCGCTTTTATTTAGCGAATTCCTGGTTTGATAAGCAGATGTTCTTAACTACGTGTTGAGCCGGCCAGTGGGTTCGATCCTCGATTTTATTTAGCGAATTCCTGCTTTGTATAGCAGATAATCTTAACTGTGTGTTGAGTCGGCCTGAGGGTTTGATGCTCTCTTTTATTTAGTGAATGCCTGGTTTAAATAGCAGATGATCTCAACTGCTTGTTGAGCCTTCTTTCGGGTTCGATGCTCGCTTTTATTTAGCGAATGCCTACTTTAAATAACAGATGATCTCAACTACGTCTTGAGCCGGCCTGAGGTTTCGATGCTCGATTTTATTTAGTGAATGCCAACTTTAAATAGTAGATGATCTCAGCTGCGTGTTGAGCCTCCCTGAGGGTTCGATGCTCGCTTTTATTTAGCGAATACCTGCTTTGAATAGCAGATGATCTCAACTGCGTGAAGAGCCGGCCGTCGGGTTCGATGCTCGCTTTTATTTAGCGAATGCCTGCTTTATATAGCAGAAGATCTCAACTGCGTGTTGAGCCGGCCTTCGGGTTCGATGCTCACTTTTATTTAGCGAATGCCTGCTTTATATAGCAGAAGATCTCAACTGCGTGTTGAGCCGGCCTTCGGGTTCGATGCTCGCTTTTATTTAGCGAATGCCTGCTTTAAATAGAAGAAGATCTCAATTGCGTTTTAAGCCAGCCTTCGGGTTCGATGCTCGCTTTTACTTAGCGAATGCCTGCTTTGAATAGCAGATGATCTCAACTGCGTGTTGAGCTAGCCTAAGGGTTCGATGCTCGCTTTTATTTAGCGAATGCCTGCTTTGAATAGTAGAAGATCTCAACTATGTGTTGAGCCGGCCCGAGGGTTCGATGCTCTCTTTTATTTAGCGAATGCCTGCTTTGAATAGCAGATGATCTCAACTGCGTGTTGAGCCGGCCTTCGGGTTCGATGCTTGCTTTTACTTAGCGAATGCCTGCTTTAAATAGCACATGATCTCAACTGCGTGTTGAGCCGACCTTCGGGTTCGATGCTCGCTTTTACTTAGCGAATTCCTGCTTTGAGTAGCAGATAATCTCAACTGCATGTTGAGCCGGCCTTCGGGTTTGATGCTCGCTTTGATTTAGCGAATGGCTGCTTTAAATAGCAGATGATCTCAGCTGCGTGTTGAGCTGACCTTAGTGTTCGATGCTCGCTTTTATTTAGCGAATGCTTGCTTTGATAAGCAGATGAACTCAACTGCGTGTTGAGCCGGCCAGAGGGTTCGATGCTCGATTTTATTTAGCGAATGCCTGCTTTGAATAGCAGATGATCTTAATTGTATGTTGAGCCGGCTTGAGGGTTCGATGCTCGCTTTTATTTAGAGAATGCCTGCTTTATATTGCACATGGTCTCAACTGCGTGTTGAGCCGGCCTTCGGGTTCAATGCTTGGTTTTACTTAGCGAATGCCTACTTTGAATAGCAGATGATCTCAACTGCGTGTTGAGCCGGCCTTCGGGTTTGATGCTCGCTTTTATTTAGCGAATGACTGCTTTAAATAGCAAATGATCTCAGCTGTGTGTTGAGCTGGCCTTAGGGTTCGATGCTCGCTTTTATTTAGCGAATGATTGCTTTGATAAGCAGATGATCTCAACTGCGTATTGAGGCGGCCTTCGGGTTCGATGCTCGCTTTTACTTAGCGAATGCCTGCTTTGAATAGCAAATGATCTCAACTGCGTGTTGAGCCGGCCTTCGGGTTTGATGCTCGCTTTTATTTAGCGAATGACTGCTTTAAATAGCAGATGATCTCAACTGCGTGTTGAGTCGGGCTTAGGGTTCGATTCTCGCTTTTATTTAGCGAATGCCTGCTTTGATAAGCAGATGATCTCAACTGCGTGTTGAGCCGGCCAGAGGGTTCGATGCTCGATTTTATTTAGCGAATGCCTGCTTTGAATAGCAGATGATCTTAACTGTGTGTTGAGTCGGCCTGAGGGTTCGATACTCTCTTTTATTTAGCGAATGCCTGCTTTAAATAGCAGATGATCTCAAGTGCATGTTGAGCCTGCTTTTGGGTTCGATGCTCGCTTTTATTTAGCGAATGCCTGCTTTAAATAACAGATGATCTCAACTGCGTCTTGAGCCGGCCTGAGGTTTCGATGCTCTCTTTTAGTTAGCGAATACTGCTTGAATAGCAGATGATCTCAGCTGCGTGTTGAGCCGGCCTGAGGGTTCGATCCTCGATTTTATAAAGCGAATATCTGCTTTGAATAGTACTTGATCTCAGCTTCGTGTTGAGCCGGCCTAAGGGTTCGATGTTCGATTTTATTTAGCGAATTCCAACTTTGAACAACAAATGATCTAAACTATGTGTTGAGCCGGCCTGAGGGTTCGATGCTCGCTTTTATTTAGCGAATGCGTGCTTTGCATAACAGATGATCTCAACTGCGTGTTCAGCCGGCCTTCGGGTTCGATGCTCTCTTTTATTTAGCGAGTGCCTTCTTTAAATAGCAGATGATTTCAACTGCGTGTTGAGCCGACCTGAGGGTTCGATGCTCTTGTTTATTTAGTGAATGCCTACTTTAAATAGCAGATGATCTCAGCTGCGTGTTGAGCCGACCTGAGGGTTCGATGCTCGCTTTTATTTAGCGAATGCCTACTTTGAATAGCAGATGATCTCAACTGCGTGTTGAGCCGGCCTTCGGGTTCGATGCTCGCCTTTATTTAGAGAATGCCTGCTTTATATAGCAGAAGATCTCAACTGCGTGTTGAGCCGGCCTTCGCGTTCGATCCTCGCTTTTGTTTAGCGAATTCCTGCTTTAAATAGAAGAAGATCTGAACTGCGTGTTGAGCCGACCTTTGGGTTCGATGCTCGCTTTTATTTAGCGAATGCCTGCTTTAAATAGCAGATGATCTCAGCTGCATGTTGAGCCGACCTTCGCATTCGATGCTTGCTTTTACTTAGCGAATGTCTGCTTTGAATAGCAGATGATCTCAATTGCGTGTTGACCCGGCCTAAGGGTTCGATGCTTGCTTTTATTTAGCGAATGCCTGCTTTGAATAACAGATGATCTCAATTGCGTGTTGAGCCAGCCTTCGGGTTCAATGCTCGCTTTTATTTAGCGAATGCCTGCTTTAAATAGCAAAAGATCTCAACTGCGTGTTGAGCCAGCCTTCGGGTTCGATGCTCGCTTTTATTTAGCGAATGCCTGCTTTAAATAGCAGATGATCTCAACTGTGTGTTGAGCCGGCCTTCGGGTTTGATGCTCGCTTTTATTTAGCGAATGACTGATTTAAATAGTAGATGATCTCAGCTGCGTGTTGAACCGACCTTAAGGTTCGATGCTCGCTTTTATTTAGCGAATTCCTGGTTTGATAAGCAGATGTTCTTAACTACGTGTTGAGCCGGCCAGTGGGTTCGATCCTCGATTTTATTTAGCGAATTCCTGCTTTGTATAGCAGATAATCTTAACTGTGTGTTGAGTCGGCCTGAGGGTTTGATGCTCTCTTTTATTTAGTGAATGCCTGGTTTAAATAGCAGATGATCTCAACTGCTTGTTGAGCCTTCTTTCGGGTTCGATGCTCGCTTTTATTTAGCGAATGCCTACTTTAAATAACAGATGATCTCAACTACGTCTTGAGCCGGCCTGAGGTTTCGATGCTCGATTTTATTTAGTGAATGCCAACTTTAAATAGTAGATGATCTCAGCTGCGTGTTGAGCCTCCCTGAGGGTTCGATGCTCGCTTTTATTTAGCGAATACCTGCTTTGAATAGCAGATGATCTCAACTGCGTGAAGAGCCGGCCGTCGGGTTCGATGCTCGCTTTTATTTAGCGAATGCCTGCTTTATATAGCAGAAGATCTCAACTGCGTGTTGAGCCGGCCTTCGGGTTCGATGCTCACTTTTATTTAGCGAATGCCTGCTTTATATAGCAGAAGATCTCAACTGCGTGTTGAGCCGGCCTTCGGGTTCGATGCTCGCTTTTATTTAGCGAATGCCTGCTTTAAATAGAAGAAGATCTCAATTGCGTTTTAAGCCAGCCTTCGGGTTCGATGCTCGCTTTTACTTAGCGAATGCCTGCTTTGAATAGCAAATGATCTCAACTGCGTGTTGAGCCAGCCTAAGGGTTCGATGCTCGCTTTTATTTAGCGAATGCCTGCTTTGAATAGTAGAAGATCTCAACTATGTGTTGAGCCGGCCCGAGGGTTCGATGCTCTCTTTTATTTAGCGAATGCCTGCTTTGAATAGCAGATGATCTCAACTGCGTGTTGAGCCGGCCTTCGGGTTCGATGCTTGCTTTTACTTAGCGAATTCCTGCTTTAAATAGCACATGATCTCAACTGCGTGTTGAGCCGACCTTCGGGTTCGATGCTCGCTTTTACTTAGCGAATTCCTGCTTTGAGTAGCAGATAATCTCAACTGCGTGTTGAGCCGGCCTTCGGGTTTGATGCTCGCTTTGATTTAGCGAATGGCTGCTTTAAATAGCAGATGATCTCAGCTGCGTGTTGAGCCGACCTTAGTGTTCGATGCTCGCTTTTATTTAGCGAATGCTTGCTTTGATAAGCAGATGAACTCAACTGCGTGTTGAGCCGGCCAGAGGGTTCGATGCTCGATTTTATTTAGCGAATGCCTGCTTTGAATAGCAGATGATCTTAATTGTATGTTGAGCCGGCTTGAGGGTTCGATGCTCGCTTTTATTTAGAGAATGCCTGCTTTATATTGCACATGGTCTCAACTGCGTGTTGAGCCGGCCTTCGGGTTCAATGCTTGGTTTTACTTAGCGAATGCTTACTTTGAATAGCAGATGATCTCAACTGCGTGTTGAGCCGGCCTTCGGGTTTGATGCTCGCTTTTATTTAGCGAATGACTGCTTTAAATAGCAAATGATCTCAGCTGTGTGTTGTGCTGGCCTTAGGGTTCGATGCTCGCTTTTATTTAGCGAATGATTGCTTTGATAAGCAGATGATCTCAACTGCGTATTGAGGCGGCCTTCGGGTTCGATGCTCGCTTTTACTTAGCGAATGCCTGCTTTGAATAGCAAATGATCTCAACTGCATGTTGAGCCGGCCTTCGGGTTTGATGCTCGCTTTTATTTAGCGAACGACTACTTTAAATAGCAGATGATCTCAACTGCGTGTTGAGCCGGCCTTAGGGTTCGATTCTCGCTTTTATTTAGCGAATGCCTGCTTTGATAAGCAGATGATCTCAACTGCGTGTTGAGCCGGCCAGAGGGTTCGATGCTCGATTTTATTTAGCGAATGCCTGCTTTGAATAGCAGATGATCTTAACTGTGTGTTGAGTCGGCCTGAGGGTTTGATACTCTCTTTTATTTAGCGAATGCCTGCTTTAAATAGCAGATGATCTCAAGTGCATGTTGAGCCTGCTTTTGGGTTCGATGCTCGCTTTTATTTAGCGAATGCCTGCTTTAAATAACAGATGATCTCAACTGCGTCTTGAGCCGGCCTGAGGTTTCGATGCTCTCTTTTAGTTAGCGAATACTGCTTGAATAGCAGATGATCTCAGCTGCGTGTTGAGCCGGCCTGAGGGTTCGATGCTCGATTTTATAAAGCGAATACCTGCTTTGAATAGTACTTGATCTCAGCTTCGTGTTGAGCCGGCCTAAGGGTTCGATGTTCGATTTTATTTAGCGAATTCCAACTTTGAAAAACAAATGATCTAAACTATGTGTTGAGCCGGCCTGAGGGTTCGATGCTCGCTTTTATTTAGCGAATGCGTGCTTTGCATAACAGATGATCTCAACTGCGTGTTCAGTCGGCCTTCGGGTTCGATGCTCGCTTTTATTTAGCGAGTGCCTTCTTTAAATAGCAGATGATTTCAACTGCGTGTTGAGCCGACCTGAGGGTTCGATGCTCGCGTTTATTTAGTGAATGCCTACTTTAAATAGCAGATGATCTCATCTGCGTGTTGAGCCGACCTGAGGGTTCGATGCTCGCTTTTATTTAGCGAATGCCTACTTTGAATAGCAGATGATCTCAACTGCGTGTTGAGCCGGCCTTCGGGTTCGATGCTCGCTTTTATTTAGAGAATGCCTGCTTTATATAGCAGAAGATCTCAACTGCGTGTTGAGCCGGCCTTCGCGTTCGATGCTCGCTTTTGTTTAGCGAATTCCTGCTTTAAATAGAAGAAGATCTGAACTGCGTGTTGAGCTGGCCTTTGGGTTCGATGCTCGCTTTTATTTAGCGAATGCCTGCTTTAAATAGCAGATGATCTCAGCTGCATGTTGAGCCGGCCTTCGCGTTCGATGCTCGCTTTTACTTAGCGAATGTCTGCTTTGAATAGCAGATGATCTCAATTGCGTGTTGACCCGGCCTAAGGGTTCGATGCTTGCTTTTATTTAGCGAATGCCTGCTTTGAATAACAGATGATCTCAACTGCGTGTTGAGCCGGCCTTCGGGTTCAATGCTCGCTTTTATTTAGCGAATGCCTACTTTAAATAGCAAAAGATCTCAACTGCGTGTTGAGCCAGCGTTCGGGTTCGATGCTCGCTTTTATTTAGCGAATGCCTGCTTTAAATAGCAGATGATCTTAACTGTGTATTGAGTCGGCCTTCGGGTTTGATGCTCGCTTTTATTTAGCGAATGACGGATTTAAATAGTAGATTATCTCAGCTGCGTGTTGAACCGGCCTTAAGGTTCGATGCTCGCTTTTATTTAGCGAATTCCTGGTTTGATAAGCAGATGTTCTTAACTACGTGTTGAGCCGGCCAGTGGGTTCGATCCTCGATTTTATTTAGCGAATTCCTTCTTTGAATAGCAGATAATCTTAACTGTGTGTTGAGCCGGCCTGAGGGTTCGATGCTCTCTTTTATTTAGTGAATGCCTGGTTTAAATAGCAGATGATCTCAACTGCTTGTTGAGCCTTCTTTCGGGTTCGATGCTCGCTTTTATTTAGCGAATGCCTACTTTAAATAACAGATGATCTCAACTACGTCTTGAGCCGGCCTGAGGTTTCGATGCTCGATTTTATTTAGTGAATGCCAACTTTAAATAGTAGATGATCTCAGCTGCGTGTTGAGCCTCCCTGAGGGTTCGATGCTCGCTTTTATTTAGCGAATACCTGCTTTGAATAGCAGATGATCTCAACTGCGTGAAGAGCCGGCCGTCGGGTTCGATGCTCGCTTTTATTTAGCGAATGCCTGCTTTATATAGCAGAAGATCTCAACTGCGTGTTGAGCCGGCCTTCGGGTTCGATGCTCACTTTTATTTAGCGAATGCCTGCTTTATATAGCAGAAGATCTCAACTGCGTGTTGAGCCGGCCTTCGGGTTCGATGCTCGCTTTTATTTAGCGAATGCCTGCTTTAAATAGAAGAAGATCTCAATTGCGTTTTAAGCCAGCCTTCGGGTTCGATGCTCGCTTTTACTTAGCGAATGCCTGCTTTGAATAGCAGATGATCTCAACTGCGTGTTGAGCCAGCCTAAGGGTTCGACGCTCGCTTTTATTTAGCGAATGCCTGCTTTGAATAGTAGAAGATCTCAACTATGTGTTGAGCCGGCCCGAGGGTTCGATGCTCTCTTTTATTTAGCGAATGCCTGCTTTGAATAGCAGATGATCTCAACAACGTGTTGAGCCGGCCTTCGGGTTCGATGCTTGCTTTTACTTAGCGAATGCCTGCTTTAAATAGCACATGATCTCAACTGCGTGTTGAGCCGACCTTCGGGTTCGATGCTCGCTTTTACTTAGCGAATTCCTGCTTTGAGTAGCAGATAATCTCAACTGCGTGTTGAGCCGGCCTTCGGGTTTGATGCTCGCTTTGATTTAGCGAATGACTGCTTTAAATAGCAGATGATCTTAGCTGCGTGTTGAGTCGGCCTTAGGGTTCGCTGCTCGCTTTTATTTAGCGAATGCCTGCTTTGATAAGCAGATGATCTCAACCGCGTGTTGAGCCGACCAGAGGGTTCGATGCTGGCTTTTATTTAGTGAATGCCTGCTTTAAATAGCAAATGATCTCAACTGTGTTGAGCTGGCCTTCGGGTTTGATGCTCGCTTTTATTTAGCGAATGACTGACTTAAATAGCAGATGATCTCAGCTGCGTGTTGAGCCGTCCTAAGGGTTCGATGCTCGCTTTTATTTAGCGAATTCCAGCTTTGATAGGCAGATGTTCTCAACTGCGTGTTGAGTCGGCCAGTGGGTTCGTTCCTCGATTTTATTTAGCGAATGCCTGCTTTAAATAGTAGATGATCTCAACTGCGTGTTGAGCCTGCTTTTGGGTTCGATGCTCGCTTTTATTTAGTGAATGCCTGCTTTAAATAACAGATGATCTCAACTGCGTCTTGAGCCGGCCTGAGGTTTCGATGCTCTCTTTTATTTAGTGAATACTGCTTGAATAGAATATGATCTCAGCTGCGTGTTGAGTCGGCCTTCGGGTTCGTTGCTCGGTTTTATTTAGTGAATGCCTACTTTAAATAGCAGATGATCCCAGCTGCGTGTTGTGCCAACATGAGGGTTCGATGCTTGCTTTTATTTAGCGAATGCCTGCTTTGAATAGCAGATAATCTCAACTGCGTGTTGAGTCGGCCTTCGGGTTCGATGCTTGCTTTTATTTAGCGAATGCCTGCTTTATATAGCAGAAGATCTCAACTGCCTGTTGAGCCGGCCTTCGGGTTCGATGCTCGCTTTTGTTTAGCGAATTCCTGCTTTAAATAGAAGAAGATCTCAACTGTGTCTTGAGCTGGCCTTCGGGTTTGATGCTCACTTTTATTTAGCGAATGCCTGCTTTAAGAAGCAGATGATCTCAGCTGCATGTTGAGTTGGCCTTCATGTTCGATCCTCGCTTTTACTTAGCGAATGCCTGCTTTGAATAGCAGATGATCTCAACTGCTTGTTGACCCGGCCTAAGGGTTCGTTGCTCGCTTTTATTTAGCGAATGCATGCTTTGAATAGCCGATGATCTCAACTGCGTGTTGAGCCGGCCTTCGGGTTCAATGCTCACTTTTATTTAGCGTATGCCTGCTTTAAATAGCAAAAGATCTCAACTGCGTGTTGAGCCGGCCTTCGGGTTCGATGCTCGCTTTGATTTAGCGAATGCCTGCTTTAAATAGCAGATGATCTCAGCTGCGTGTTGAGTCGGCCTTCGGGTTTGATGCTCGCTTCTATTTAACAAATGCCTGCTTTAAATAGCAGATGATCTCAACTGTGTGTTGAGCCGGCCTTCGGGTTTAATGCTTGCTTTTATTTAGCAAATGACTGATTTAAGTAGCAGATGATCTCAGCTGCGTGTTGAACCGGCCTTAAGGTTCGATGCTCGCTTTTATTTAGCGAATTGCTGCTTTGATAAGCAGATGTTCTTACCTGTGTGTTGAGCCGGCCAGTGGGTTCCATCCTCGATTTTATTTAGCGAATTCCTTCTTTGAATAGCAGATAATCTTAACTGTGTGTTGAGCCGGCCTGAGGGTTTGATGCTCTCTTTTATTTAGTGAATGCATGCTTTAAATAGGAGATGATCTCAACTGCTTGTTGAGCCTGCTTTCGGGTTCGATGCTCACTTTTATTTAGCGAATGCCTACTTTAAATAACAGATGATCTCAACTACGTCTTGAGCCGGCCTGAGGTTTCGATGCTCGATTTTATTTAGTGAATGCCTACTTTAAACAACAGATGATCTCAGCTGCGTGTTGAGCCTCCCTGAGGGTTCGATGCTCGCTTTTATTTAGCGAATGCCTGCTTTGAATAGCAGATGATATCAACTGCGTGATGAGCCGGCCTTCGGGTTCGATGCTCGCTTTTACTTAGCGAATGCCTGCTTTATATAGCAGAAGATCTCAACTGCATGTTGAGCCGGCCTTCGGGTTCGATGCTCACTTTTATTTAGCGAATGCCTGCTTTATATAGCAGAAGATCTCAACTGCGTGTTGAGCCGGCCTTCGGGTTCGATGCTCGCTTTTATTTAGCGAATGCCTGCTTTAAATAGAAGAAGATCTCAACTGCGTTTTAAGCCAGCCTTCGGGTTCGATGCTCGCTTTTACTTAGCGAATGCCTGCTTTGAATAGAAGATGATCTCAACTGCGTGTTGAGCCAGCCTAAGGGTTCGATGCTCGCTTTTATTTAGCGAATGCCTGCTTTGAATAACAGATAATCTCAACTGCATGTTGAGCCGGCCTTCGGGTTCGATGCTCGCTTTTATTTAGCGAATGCTTGCTTTAAATAGCAGAAGATCTCAACTGCATGTTGAGCCGGCCTTCGGGTTTGATGCTTGCATTTATTTTGCAAATGCCTGCTTTAAATAGCAGATGATCTCAACTGCGTGTTGAGCCGGCCTGAGGGTTCGATGCTCGCTTTTATTTAGAGAATGCCTGCTTTGAATAGTAGAAGATCTCAACTATGTGTTGAGCCGGCCCGAGGGTTCGATGCTCTCTTTTATTTAGCGAATGTCTGCTTTGAATAGCAGATGATCTCAACTGCGTGTTGGGCCGGCCTTCGGGTTCGATGCTCGCTTTTCCGTAGCGAATGCCTGCTTTAACTAGCACACGATCTCAACTGCGTGTTGAGCCGACCTTCAGGTTCGATGCTCGCTTTTACCTAGCAAATGCCTACTTTGAATAGCAGATAATCTCAACTGCGTGTTGAGCGGGCCTTAGGGTTTGATGCTCGCTTTTATTTAGCGAATGACTGCTTTAAATAGCAGATGATCTTAGTTGCGTGTTGAGTCGGCCTTAGGGTTCGATGCTCGCTTTTATTTAGCGAATGCCTGCTTTGATAAGCAGATGATCTCAACTGCGTGTTGAGCCGACCAGAGGGTTCGATGCTCGATTTTATTTAGCAATTGCCTGCTTTGAATAGCAGATGATCTTAACTGTGTGTTGAGCCGGCCTGAGGGTTCGATGCTCTCTTTTATTTAGCGAATGCCTGCTTTAAATAGCAGATGATCTCAACTGCGTGTTGAGCCTACTTTTGGGTTCGATGCTCGCTTTTATTTAGAGAATCCATGCTTTAAATAACAGATTATCTCAACTGCGTCTTGAGCCGGTCTGAGGTTTCGATGCTCTCTTTTATTTAGCGAATACTGCTTGAATAGCAGATGATCTCAGCTGCGTGTTGAGCTAGCCTTCGGGTTCGTTGCTCGCTTTTATTTAGTGAATGCCTACTTTAAATAGCAGATGATCTTAGCTGCGTTTTGAGCCGACCTGAGGGTTCGATGCTCGCTTTTATTTAGCAAATGCCTGCTTTGAATAGCAGATGATCTCAACTGCGTGTTGAACCGGCCTTCGGGTTCGATGCTCACTTTTATATAGCGAATTCCTGCTTCATATAGCAGAAGATCTCAACTGCGTGTTGAGCCGGCCTTCGGGTTCGATGCTCGCTTTTGTTTAGCGAATTCCTGCTTTAAATAGAAGAAGATCTAAACTGCGTGTTGAGCCGGCCTTCAGGTTCGATGCTTGCTTTTATTTAGCGAATGCCTGCTTTAAATAGTAGATGATCTCAGCTGCATGTTGAGCCGGCCTAAGGGTTCGATGCTCGCTTTTATTTAGCGAATGCCTGCTTTGAATATTAGACGATCTCAACTGCGTGTTGAGCCGGCCTTCGGGTTCAATGCTGGCTTTTATTTAGCGAATGCCTGCTTTAAATAGTAGAAGATCTCAACTGTGTGTTGAGCCGGCCTTCGGGTTTGACGCTCGCTTTTATTTAGCGAATGCCTGCTTTAAATAGCAGATGATCTCAGCTGTGCGGAGCCGGCCTTCTGGTTCGATGCTCGCTTTTATTTAGCGAATGCCTACTTTAAATAGCAGATGATCTCAACTGTGTGTTGAGCCGGCCTTCGGGTTTGATGCTCGCTTTTATTTAGTGAATGACTGATTTAAATAGCAGATGATCTCAACTGCGTCTTGAGCCGGCCTGAGGTTTCGATGCTGTCTTTTATTTAGCGAATACTACTTGAATAGCAGATGATCTCAGCTGCGTGTTGAGCCGGCCTTTGGGTTTGTTGCTCGCTTTTATTTAGTGAATGCCTAATTTAAATAGCAGATGATCTCAGCTGCGTGTTGAGCCGACCTGAGGGTTCAATCCTCGATTTTATTTTAGTGAATTCCTGCTTTGAATAGTAGATGATCTCGGCTTCGTGTTGAGCCGGCCTAAGGGTTCGATGCTCGATTTTATTTAGCGAATGCCAACATTGAATAGCAGATGATCTCAACTGCGTGTTGATTCGGCCTTCGGGTTCGATGCTCACTTCTATTTAGAGAATACCTACTTTAAATAGCAGAAGATCTCAACTACAAGTTGAGTCGGCCTTCGGGTTCGATGCTCGCTTTTATTTAGCGAATGCCTGCTTTAAATAGCAGATGATCTCAGCTGCGTGTTGAGCCGGCCTTCGGGTTCGATGCTAGCTTTTACTTAGAGAATGCTTGCTTTGAATAGCAGATGATCTCAACTGTGTGTTGAGCCGGCGTGAGGGTTCGATGCTCGCTTTTATTTAGAGAATGCCTGCTTTGAATAGTAGATGATCTCAACTATGTGTTGAGTCGGCCCGAGGGTTCGATGCTCGCTTTTATTTAGCCAATGCCTGCTTTGAATAGCAAATGATCTCAACTGCGTGTTGAGCCGGCCTTCGGGTTCGATGCTCGCTTTTATTTAGTGAATGCCTGCTTTAAATAGCACATGATCTCAACTGCGTGTTGAGCTGGCCTTCGGGTTCGATGCTCGCTTTTACTTAGCGAATGCCTGCTTTAACTAGCACACGATCTCAACTGCGTGTTGAGCCGGCCTTCAGGTTCGATGCTCGCTTTTACCTAGTAAATGCCTACTTTGAATAGCAGATAATCTCAACTGCGTGTTGAGCGGGCCTTAGGGTTTGATGCTCGCTTTTATTTAGCGAATGACTGCTTTAAATAGCAGATGATCTTAGTTGCGTGTTGAGTCGGCCTTAGGGTTCGATGCTCGCTTTTATTTAGCGAATGCCTGCTTTGATAAGCAGATGATCTCAACTGCGTGTTGAGCCGACCAGAGGGTTCGATGCTCGATTTTATTTAGCGAATGCCTGCTTTGAATAGCAGATGATCTTAACTGTGTGTTGAGCCGGCCTGAGGGTTCGACGCTCTCTTTTATTTAGCGAATGTCTGCTTTAAATAGCAGATGATCTCAACTGCGTGTTGAGCCTACTTTTGGGTTCGATGCTCGCTTTTATTTAGCGAATCCATGCTTTAAATAACAGATTATCTCAACTGCGTCTTGAGCCGGTCTGAGGTTTCGATGCTCTCTTTTATTTAGCGAATACTGCTTGAATAGCAGATGATCTCAGCTACGTGTTGAGCTAGCCTTCGGATTCGTTGCTCGCTTTTATTTAGTGAATGCCTACTTTAAATAGCAGATGATCTCAGCTGCGTTTTGAGCCGACCTGAGGGTTCGATGCTCGCTTTTATTTAGCAAATGCCAGCTTTGAATAGCAGATGATCTCAACTGCGTGTTGAACCGGCCTTCGGGTTCGATGCTCACATTTATATAGCGAATTCCTGCTTTATATAGCAGAAGATCTCAACTGCGTGTTGAGCCGGCCTTCGGGTTCGATGCTCGCTTTTGTTTAGCGAATTCCTGCTTTAAATAGAAGAAGATCTAAACTGCGTGTTGAGCCGGCCTTCGGGTTCGATGCTTGCTTTTATTTAGCGAATGCCTGCTTTAAATAGTAGATGATCTCAGCTGCATGTTGAGCCGGCCTAAGGGTTCGATGCTCGCTTTTATTTAGCGAATGCCTGCTTTGAATATTAGACGATCTCAACTGCGTGTTGAGCCGGCCTTCGGGTTCAATGCTGGCTTTTATTTAGCGAATGCCTGCTTTAAATAGTAGAAGATCTCAACTGTGTGTTGAGCCGGCCTTCGGGTTTGACGCTCGCTTTTATTTAGCGAATGCCTGCTTTAAATAGCAGATGATCTCAGCTGTGCTGAGCCGGCCTTCTGGTTCGATGCTCGCTTTTATTTAGCGAATGCCTGCTTTAAATAGCAGATGATCTCAACTGTGTGTTGAGCCGGCCTTCGGGTTTGATGCTCGCTTTTATTTAGTGAATGACTGATTTAAATAGCAGATGATCTCAACTGCGTCTTGAGCCGGCCTGAGGTTTCGATGCTGTCTTTTATTTAGCGAATACTACTTGAATAGCAGATGATCTCAGCTGCGTGTTGAGCCGGCCTTTGGGTTCGTTGCTCGCTTTTATTTAGTGAATGCCTAATTTAAATAGCAGATGATCTCAGCTGCGTGTTGAGCCGACCTGAGGGTTCAATCCTCGATTTTATTTTAGCGAATTCCTGCTTTGAATAGTAGATGATCTCAGCTTCGTGTTGAGCCGGCCTAAGGGTTCGATGCTCGATTTTATTTAGCGAATGCCAACATTGAATAGCAGATGATCTCAACTGCGTGTTGATTCGGCCTTCGGGTTCGATGCTCACTTTTATTTAGAGAATACCTACTTTAAATAGCAGAAGATCTCAACTGCAAGTTGAGTCGGCCTTCGGGTTCGATGCTCGCTTTTATTTAGCGAATGCCTGCTTTAAATAGCAGATGATCTCAGCTGCGTGTTGAGCCGGCCTTCGGGTTCGATGCTAGCTTTTACTTAGAGAATGCTTGCTTTGAATAACAGATGATCTCAACTGTGTGTTGAGCCGGCGTGAGGGTCCGATGCTCGCTTTTATTTAGAGAATGCCTGCTTTGAATAGTAGATGATCTCAACCATGTGTTGAGTCGGCCCGAGGGTTCGATGCTCGCTTTTATTTAGCCAATGCCTGCTTTGAATAGCAGATGATCTCAACTGCGTTTTGAGCCGGCCTTCGGGTTCGATGCTCGCTTTTATTTAGTGAATGCCTGCTTTAAATAGCACATGATCTCAACTGCGTGTTGAGCTGGCCTTCGGGTTCGATGCTCGCTTTTACTTAGCGAATTCCTGCTTTGAATAGCATATGATCTCAAATGCGTGTTGAGCCAGCCTTCGGGTTTGATGCTCGCTTTTATTTAGCGAGTGACTGCTTTAAATAGCAGATGATCGCAACTGCGTGTTGAGCCGACCTTAGGGTTTGATGCTCGCTTTTATTTAGCGAATGCCTGCTTTGATAAGCAGATGATCTCAACTGCGTGTTGAGCCGGCCAGAGGGTTCGATGCTCGATTTTATTTTGCGAATGCCTGCTTTGAATAACTGATGATCTTAACTGTGTGTTGAGCCGGCATGACGGTTCGATGCTTTCTTTTATTCAGCGAATGCCTGCTTTAAATAGCCGATGATCTCAACTGCGTGTTGAGCCTGCTTTTGGGTTCGATGCTCGCATTTATTTAGCAAATGCCTGCTTTAAATAACAGATTATCTGAACTGCGTCTTGTGCCAGCCTAAGGTTTCGATGCTCTCTTTTATTTAGCGAATACTGCTTGAATAGCAGATGATCTCAGGTGCATCTTGAGCCGGCCTGAGGGTTCGATGCTCGATTTTATTTAGCGAATACCTGCTTTGAATAGTAGATAATCTCAGCTTTGTGTTGAGCCGGCCTAAGGGTTCGATGTTCGATTTTATTTAGTGAATGCCAACTTTGAATAGCAGATGATCTCAACTGCGTGTTGAGCCGGCCTTTGGGTTCGATGCTCGCTTTTATTTAGCGAATGCTTGCTTTGAAAGCAGAAGATCTCAATTGCGTGTTGAGCCGGCCTTCGGGTTCGATGCTCGCTTTTATTTAGTGAATGCCTGCTTTAAATAGCAGATGATCTCAGCTGCGTGTTAAGCCGACTTTCGGGTTTGATGCTCGCTTTTACTTAGCGAATGCCTGCTTTGAATAGCAGATGATCTCAAGTGTGTGTTGAGCGGCCTAAGGGTTCGATGCTCGCTTTTATTTAGAGAATTCCTGCTTTGATTAGTAGATGATCTCAACTATGTGTTGAGCCAGCCCGAGGGTTCGATGCTCGCTATTATTTAGGCAATGCCTGCTTTCATTAACGGATGATCTCAACTGCGTGTTTAGCCGGCCCGAGGGTTCGATGCTCGCTTTTATTTAGTGAATGCCTGCTTTAAATAGCACATTATCTCAACTGCGTGTTGAGCCGGCCTTCGGGTTCAATGCTCGCTTTTACTTAGCGAATGCCTGCTTTCAATAGCAGATGATCTCAACTGCGTATTGAGCCGGCCTTCGGGATTGATGCTCGCTTTTATTTAGCGGATGACTGCTTTAAATAGCAGATGATCTCAGCTGCGTGTTGAGCTGGCCTTAGGGTTCGAAGCTCGCTTTTATTTAGCGAATGCCTGCTTTGATAAACAGATGATCTCAACTGCGTGTTGAGCCGGGCCTTCGGGTTTGATGCTCGCTTTTACTTAGAGAATGCCTGCTTTGAATAGCAAATGATCTCAACTGCGTGTTGAGCCGGCCTTCGGGTTTGATGCTCGCTTTTATTTAGCGAATGACTGCTTTAAATAGCAGATGATCTCAACTGCGTGTTGAGCCGGGCTTAGGGTTCGATTCTCGCTTTTATTTAGCGAATGCCTGCTTTGATAAGCAGATGATCTCAACTGCGTGTTGAGCCGGCCAGAGGGTTCGATGCTCGATTTTATTTAGCGAATGCCTGCTTTGAATAGCAGATGATCTTAACTGTGTGTTGAGCCGGCCTGAGAGTTCGAAGCTCTCTTTTATTTAGCGAATGCCTGCTTTAAATAACAGATGATCTCAACTGCATGTTGAGCCTGTTTTTGGGTTCGATGCTCGCTTTTATTTAGCGAATGCCTGCTTTAAATAACAGATAATCTCAACTACGTCTTGAGCCGGACTGAGGTTTCGATGCTCTTTTTTATTTAGCGAATATTGTTCGAATAGTAGATGATCTCAGCAGCTTGTTGAGCCGGCCTGAGGGTTCGATGCTCGATTTTATTCAGCGAATACCTGCTTTGAATAGTAGATGATCTCAGCTTTGTGTTGAGCCGACCTAAGGGTTCGATGTTCGATTTTATTTAGCGAATGCCAACTTTGAATAACAGATGATCTCAACTATGTGTTGAGCCAGCCTGAAGGTTCGATGCTCGCTTTTATTTAACGAGTGCCTGCTTTGCATAACAGATGATCTCAATTGCGTGTTGAGCCGGCCTTCGGGTTCGATGCTCGCTTTTATTTAGCGAGTGCCCGCTTTAAATAGCAGAAGATCTCAAATGCGTGTTGAGCCGGCCTTCGGGTTCGATGCTCACTTTTATTTAGCGAATGCCTGCTTTAAATAGCAGATGATCTCAGTTGCGTGTTGAGCCGACTTTCGGGTTCGATGCTCACTTTTACTTAGCGAATGCTTGCTTTGAATAGCAGATGATCTCAACTGCGTGTTGAGCCGGCGTGAGGGTTCGATGCTCGCTTTTATTTAGAGAATGCCTGCTTTGAATAGTAGATGATCTCAACTATGTGTTGAGTCGGCCCGAGGGTTCGATGCTCGCTTTTATTTAGCCAATGCCTGGTTTGAATAGCAGATG
Organism: Lathyrus sativus; assembly: GCA_963859935.3. NCBI lineage: Eukaryota > Viridiplantae > Streptophyta > Magnoliopsida > Fabales > Fabaceae > Lathyrus > Lathyrus sativus. The sequence goes on along the minus strand of OZ012739.1, from coordinate 220,992,989 downwards.
ATCTCAACTGCGTGTTTAGCCGGCCTTCGGGTTCGATGCTCGCTTTTATTTTGTGAATGCCTGCCTTAAATAACACATGATCTCAACTGCGTGTTGAGCCGGCCTTTGGGTTCGATGCTCGCTTTTACTTAGCGAATGCCTGCTATGAATAGCAGATGATCTCAAATGCGTGTTGAGCCAGCCTTCGGGTTTGATGCTCGCTTTTATTTAGCGAGTGACTGCTTTAAATAGCAGATGATCGCAACTGCGTGTTGAGCCGACCTTAGGGTTCGATGCTCGCTTTTATTTAGCGAATGCCTGCTTTGATAAGCAGATGATCTCAACTGCGTGTTGACCCGGCCAGAGGGTTCGATGCTCGATTTTATTTAGCGAATGCCTGCTTTGAATAACAGATGATCTTAACTATGTGTTGAGCCGGACTGAGGGTTTGATGCTCTCTTTTATTTAGTGAATGCCTGCTTTAAATAGCAGATGATCTCAACTGCGTGTTGAGCCTGCTTTTGGGTTCGATGCTCGCTTTTATTTAGCAAATGCCTGCTTTAAATAACAAATTATCTCAACTGCGTCTTGTGCCAGCCTAAGGTTTCGGTGCTCTCTTTTATTTAGCGAATATTGATTGAATAGCAGATGATCTCAGGTGCGTCTTGAGCCGGCCTGAGGGTTCGATGCTCGATTTTATTTAGCGAATACCTGCTTTGAATAGTAGATAATCTCAGCTTCGTGTTGAGCCGGCCTAAGGGTTCGATGTTCGATTTTATTTAGCTAATGCCAACTTTGAATAGCAGATGATCTCAAATATGTGTTTCGCCGGCCTGAGGGTTTGATGCTCGCTTTTATTTAGCGAATGCCTGCTTTGCATAGCAGATGATATCAATTGCGTGTTGAGCCGGCCTTTAGGTTCGATGCTCGCTTTTATTTAGCGAATGCCTGCTTTAAAAGCAGAAGATCTCAACTGCGTGTTGAGCCGGCCTTCGGGTTCGATGCTCGCTTTTATTTAGTGAATGCCTGCTTTAAATAGCAGATGATCTCAGCTGCGTGTTGAGCCGGCTTTCGGGTTCGATGCTCGCTATTACTTAGCGAATGCCTGCTTTGAATAGCAGATGATCTCAAGTGCGTGTTGAGCCGGCCTGAGGGTTCGATGCTCGCTTTTATTTAGAGAATTCCTGCTATGAATAGTAGATGATCTCAACTATGTGTTGAGCCAGCCCGAGGGTTCGATGCTCGTTATTATTTAGGCAATGCCTGCTTTCATTAACAGATGATCTCAACTGCGTGTTGAGCCGGCCCGAGGGTTCGATGCTCGCTTTTATTTAGCGAATGTCTGCTTTAAATAGCACATGATCTCAACTGCGTGTTGAGCCGGCCTTCGGGTTCAATGCTCGCTTTTACTTAGCGAATGCCTGCTTTGAATAGCCGATGATCTCAACTGCGTGTTGAGCCGGCCTTCGGGTTTGATGCTCGCTTTTATTTAGCGGATGACTGCTTTAAATAGCAGATGATCTCAGCTGCATGTTGAGCTGGCCTTAGGGTTCGATGCTCTCTTTTATTTAGCGAATGCCTGCTTTGATAAGCAGATGATCTCAACTGCGTGTTGAGCCTGGCCTTCGGGTTCGATGCTCGCTTTTACTTAGTGAATGCCTGCTTTGAATAGCAAATGATCTCAACTGCGTGTTGAGCCGGCCTTCGGGTTTGATGCTCGCTTTTATTTAGCGAATGACATCTTTAAATAGCAGATGATCTCAACTGCGTGTTGAGCCGGGCTTAGGGTTCGATTCTCGCTTTTATTTAGCAAATGCCTGCTTTGATAAGCAGATGATCTCAACTGCGTGTTGAGCGGACCAGAGGGTTCGATGCTCGATTTTATTTAGCGAATGCCTCCTTTGAATAGCAGATGATCTTAACTGTGTGTTGAGCCGGCCTGAGAGTTCAATGCTCTCTTTTATTTAGCGAATGCCTGCTTTAAATAGCAGATGATCTCAACTGCATGTTGAGCCTTTTTTGGGTTCGATGCTCGCTTTTATTTAGCGAATGCCTGCTTTAAATAACAGATAATCTCAACTGCGTCTTGAGTCGGCCTGAGGTTTCGATGCTCTCTTTTATTTAGCGAATACTGTTTGAATAGTAGATGATCTCAGATGCGTGTTGAGCCGGCCTGAGGGTTCGATGCTCGATTATATTCAGCGAATACCTGCTTTGAATAGTAGATGATCTCATCTTCGTGTTGAGCCGGGCTAAGGGTTCGATGTTCGATTTTATTTAGCGAATGCCAACTTTGAATAACAGATGATCTCAACTATGTGTTGAGCCGGCCTGAGGGTTCGATGCTCGCTTTTATTTAGCGAATGCCTGCTTTGCATAACAAATGATCTCAACTGCGTGTTGAGCCGGCCTTCGGATTCGATGCTCGCTTTTATTTAGCGAGTGCCTGCTTTAAATAGCAGAAGATCTCAAATGCGTGTTGAGCCGGCCTTCGGGTTCGATGCTCGCTTTTATTTAGTGAATGCCTGCTTTAAATAGCAGATGATCTCAGTTGCGTGTTGAGCCGACTTTCGGGTTCGATGCTCGCTTTTTTACTTAGCGAATGCCTGCTTTGAATAGCAGATGATCTCAACTGCGTGTTGAGCCGGCCTGAGGGTTCGATGCTCACTTTTATTTAGAGAATCCCTGCTTTGATTAGTAGATGATCTCAACTTTTTGTTGAGCCGGCCCGAGGGTTTGATGCTTGCTTCTATTAAGCCAATGCCTGCTTTGAATAGCAGATGATCTGAACTGCGTGTTGATCCGGCCTTCGGGTTCGATGCTCGCTTTTATTTAACGAATGCCTGCTTTAAATAGCACATGATCTCAACTGCGTATTGAGCCGGCCTTCGGGTTCGATGCTCGCTTTTACTTAGCGAACGCCTGCTTTGAATAGCAGATGATCTCAACTACGTGTTGAGCCGGCCTTCGGGTTTGATGCTCGCTTTTATTTAGCGAATGACTGCTTTAAATAGCAGATGATCTCAGCTGCGTGTTGAGCTGACCTTAGGGTTCGATGCTCACTTTTATTTAGCGAAGGCTTGCTTTGATAAGCAGATGAACTCAACTGCATGTTGAGCCGGCCAGAAGGTTCGATGCTCGATTTTATTTAGCGAATGCCTGCTTTGAATAGCAGATGATCTTAACTGTGTGTTGAGCCGGCATGTGGGTTCGATGCTCGCTTTTATTTAGCGAATGCCTGCTTTAAGTCGCACATGATCTCAACTGCGTGTTGAGCCGACCTTCGGGATCAATGCTTGCTTTTATTTAGTGAATGCCTGCTTTAAATAACAGATGATCTTAGCTGCATGTTGAGCCGGCCTTCGCGTTCGATTCTTGCTTTTACTTAGCGAATGCCTGCTTTGAATAACAGATGATCTCAACTGCGTGTTGACCCGGTCTAAGGGTTCGATGCTCGCTTTTATTTAGCGAATGCCTGCTTTGAATAGCAGATGATCTCAACTGCGTGTTGAGCCAGCCTTCGGGTTCAATTCTCGCTTTTATTTAGCGAATGCCTGCTTTAAATAGCAGAAGATCTCAACTGCGTGTTGAGCCGGCCTTCGGGTTTGATGCTCGCTTTTATTTAGCGAATGACTGCTTTAAATAGCAGATGATCTCAACGCGTGTTGAGCTGGCCTTAGGGTTCGATTCTCGCTTTTATTTAGCGAATTCCTGCTTTGATAAGTAGATGATCTCAATTGCGTGTTGAGCCGGCCAGAGGGTTCGATGCTCGATTTTATTTAGCGAATGCCTGCTTTGAATAGCAGATGATCTTAACTGTGTGTTGAGCCGGCCTGAGGGTTCGATGCTCTCTTTTATTTAGCGAATGCCTGCTTTAAATAGAAGATGATCTCAAGTGCATGTTGAGTCTACTTTTGGGTTCGATGCTCACTTTTATTTAGCGAATGCCTGCTTTAAATAATAGATGATCTCAACTGCGTCTTGAGCCGGCCTGAGGTTTCGATGCTCTCTTTTACTTAGCGAATACTGCTTGAATAGCAGATGATCTCAGCTGCGTGTTGAGCCGACCTGAGGGTTCGATGCTCGATTTTATTTAGCGAATACGTGCTTTGAATAGTACTTGATCTCAGCTTCGTGTTGAGCCGGCCTAAGGGTTCGATGTTCGATTTTATTTATCGAATGCCAACTTTGAATAACAGATGATATAAACTATGTGTTGAGCCGGCCCGAGGGTTTGATGCTTGCTTTTATTTAGCGAAAGCCTGCTTTGAATAGTAGATGATCTCAACTGCGTGTTGAGCCGGCCTTCGGGTTCGATGCTCGCTTTTATTTAGCGAGTGCCTGCTTTAAATAGCAGAAGATCTCAAATGCGTGTTGAGCCGGCCTTCGGGTTCGATGCTCGCTTTTAGTTAGCGAATGCCTGCTTTAAATAGCAGATGATCTCAACTGCGTGTTGAGCCGGCCTGAGGGTTCGATGCTCGATTTTATTTAGCGAATGCCTGCTTTGATAAGCAGATGAACTTAACTGTGTATTGAGTCGGCTTGAGGGTTCGATGCTCTCTTTTATTTAGCGAATGCCTGCTTTAAATAGCAGATGATCTCAACTGCGTCTTGAGCCGGCCTGAGGTTTCGATGCTCTCTTTTATTTAGCGAATACTGCTTGAATAGTAGATGATCTCAGCTGTGTGTTGAGCCGACCTGAGGGTTCGATGCTCGATTTTATTTAGCGAATACCTGCTTTGAACAGTAGATAATCTCAGCTTCATGTTGAGGTGGCCTAAGGGTTCGATGTTCGATTTTATTTAACGAATGCCAATTTTGAATAGCAAATGATCTCAATTATGTGTTGAGCCGGCTTGAGGTTTCGATGCTCGCTTTTATTTTACGAATGCCTGCTTTGAATATAAGATGATCTCAACTGCGTGTTGAGCCGACCTTCAGGTTCGATGCTCGCTTTTATTTAGCGAATGCCTGCTTTAAATAGCAGAAAATCTCAACTCCGTGTTGAGCCGGCCTTCGGGTTGGATGCTCGCTTTTATTTAGCGAATGCCTTCTTTAAATAGAAGATGATCTCAGCTGCGTGTTGAGACGGCCTTCGGGTTCGATGCTCGCTTTCACTTAGCGAATGCCTGCTTTGAATAGCAGATGATCTCAACTGCGTGTTGAGCCGGCCTGAGGGTTCGATGCTCGATTTTATTTAGAGAATACCTGCTTTGAATAGTAGATGATCTCAACTATGTGTTAAGCCGGCCCGAGGGTTCGATGCTCACTTTTATTTAACCAATGCCTGCTTTGAATAGCAGATGATCTCAACTGCGTGTTGAGCCGGCCTTCGGGTTCGATGCTCGATTTTATTTAGCGAATTCCTGCTTTAAATAGCACATGATCTCAACTGCGTGTTGAGCCTGCCTTCGGGTTCGATGCTCGCTTTTACTTAGCGAATGCCTGCTTTGAATAGCAGATGATCTTAACTGCGTGTTGAGCCGGCCTTCGGGTTTGATGCTCTCTTTTATATAGCGAATACTGCTTGAATAGCAGATGATCTCAACTGTGTGTTGAGCTGGCCTTAGGGTTCGATGCTCGCTTTTATTTAGCAAATGCTTGCTTTGATAAGCAGATGATCTAAACTGCGTGTTGAGCCGGCCAGAGGGTTCGATGCTCGAATTTATTTAGCGAATGCCTGCTTTGAATAGCAGATGATCTTAACTCTGTGTTGAGCCGGCTTGAGGGTTCGATGCTCTCTTTTATTAAATGAATGCCTGCTTTAAATAGCAGATTATGTCAACTGCGTGTTGAGCCTGCTTTCTGGTTCGATGCTCGCTTTTATTTAGCAAATGCCTGCTTTAAATAACAGATGATCTCAACTGCGTCTTGATCCGGCCTGAGGTTTCAATGCTCTCTTTTATTTAGCGAATACTGCTTGAATAGTAGATGATCTCACCTGCGTGTTGAGCCGGCCTTCGGGTTTGTTGCTCGCTTTTATTTAGTGAATGCCTACTTTAAATAGCAGATGATCTCAGCTGCGTGTTGAGCCGACCTAAGGGTTCGATGCTCGATTTTATTTAGCGAATACCTGCTTTGAACAGTAGATGATCTCAGCTTCGTGTTGAGCCGGCCTAAGGTTTCGATGTTCGATTTTATTTAGCGAATGCCAACTTTGAATAGCAGATGATCCTAACTATATGTTAAGCCGGCCTGAGGGTTCGATGCTCGCTTTTATTTGGCGAATGCCTGCTTTGAATAGCAGATGATCTCAACTGCGTGTTGAGCCGGCGTTCGGGTTCGATGCCCGCTTTTATTTAGAGAATGCCTGCTTTGAATAGTAGAAGATCTCAACTGCGTGTTGAGCCGGCCTTCGGTTTCGATGCTCGCTTTTACTTAGCGAATGCCTGCTTTAAATAGCAGATGATCTCAGCGCGTGTTGGGCCGGCCTTCGGGTTCGTTGCTCGCTTTTATTTAGTGAATGCCTACTTTAAATAGTAGATGATCTCAGCTGCGTGTTGAGCCGACCTGAGGGTTCGATGCTCGATTTTATTTAGTGAATACCTGCTTTGAACAGTAGATGATCTCAGCTTCGTGTTGAGCTGGCCTAAGGGTTCGATGTTCGATTTTATTTAACGAATGCCAACTTTGAATAGCAAATGATCTCAATTATGTGTTGAGCCCGCCTGAGGGTTCGATTCTCGCTTTTATTTAGCGAATGCCTGCTTTGAATAGCAAATGATCTCAACTGCGTGTTGAGCCGGCCTTCGGGTTCGATGCTCGCTTTTATTTAGCAAATGCCTGCTTTAAATAGCAGATGATCTCAGCTGCGTGTTGAGCCGGCATTCGGGTTTGATGCTCGCTTTTACTTAGCGAATGCCTACTTTGAATAGCAGATGATCTCAACTGCGTGTTGAGCCGGCCTGAGGGTTCGATGCTCGCTTTTATTTAGAGAATGCCTGCTTTGAGTAGTAGATGATCTCAACTATATGTTGAGCCGGCCCGAGGGTTCGATGCTCGCTTTTATTTAGCCAATGCCTGCTTTGAATAGCAGATGATCTTAACTGCGTGTTGAGCCGGCCTTCGGGTTTGATGCTCGATTTTATTTAGCGAATGCCTGCTTTAAATAGCACATGATCTCAACTGCGTGTTGAGCCTGCCTTCGGGTTCGATGCTCGCTTTTACTTAGCGAATGCCTGCTTTGAATAGCAGATGATCTCAACTGCGTGTTGAGCTGGCCTTCGGGTTTGATGCTCTTTTTTATATAGCGAATACTGCTTGAATAGCAGATGATCTCAGTTGTGTGTTGAGATGGCCTTAGGGTTCGATGCTCGCTTTTATTTAGCGAATGCTTGCTTTGATAAGCAGATGATCTCAACTGCGTGTTGAGCTGGCCAGAGGGTTCGATACTCGATTTTATTTAGCGAATGCCTTCTTTGAATAGTAGATGATCTTAACTCTGAGTTGAGCCGGCTTGAGGGTTCGATGCTCTCTTTTATTAAGCGAATGCCTGCTTTAAATAGCAGATGATCTCAACTGCGTGTTGAGCCTGCTTTCGGGTTCGATGCTCGCTTTTATTTAGTGAATGCATGCTTTAAATAACATATGATCTCAACTGCGTCTTGATCCGGCCTAAGGTTTCAGTGCTCTCTTTTATTTAGCGAATACTGCTTGAATAGCAGATGATCTCAGCTGCGTGTTGAGCCGACCTTCGAGTTCGTTGCTCGCTTTTATTTAGTGACTGCCTACTTTAAATAGCAGATGATCTCAGCTGCGTGTTGAGCCGACCTGAGGGTTCGATGCTCGATTTTATTTAGCGAATACCTGCTTTGAACAGTAGATGATCTCAGCTTCCTGTTGAGCCGGCCTAAGGTTTCGATGTTCGATTTTATTTAGCTAATGCCAACTTTGAATAGCAGATGATCTCAACTATGTGTTGAGCCGACCTGAGGGTTCGATGCTCGCTTTTATTTAGCGAATGCCTGCTTTGAATAGCAGATGATCTGAACTGCGTGTTGAGTCGGCCTTCGGGTTCGATGCTCGCTTTTATTTAGCGAATTCCTGCTTTAAATAGTAGAAGATCTCAACTGCGTGTTGAGCCGGCCTTCGCTTTCGATGCTCGCTTTTATTTAGCGAATGCCTGCTTTAAATAGTAGATGATCTCAGCTGCGTGTTGAGCCGGCTTTCGGGTTCGATGCTCGCTTTTACTTAGCGATTGCCTGCTTTGAATAACAGATGATCTCAACTGCATGTTGAGCCGGCCTGAGGGTTCGATGCTCGCTTTTATTTAGAGAATGCCTGCTTTGAAAAGTAGATGATCTCAACTATGTGTTGAGCCGGCCCCAGGGTTCGATGCTCGCTTTTATTTAGCCAATGCCTGCTTTAAATAGCAGATGATCTCAACTGCGTGTTGAGCCGGCCTTCGGGTTTGATGCTCGTTTTTATTTAGCGAATGACTGCTTTAAATAGCAGATGATCTCAGCTGCATGTTGAGCTGGCCTTAGGGTTCGATGCTCGCTTTTATTTAGCGAATGCTTGCTTTGATAAGCAGATGATCTGAACTGCGTGTTGAGCCGGCCTTCGGGTTCGATGCTCGCTTTTACTTTGTGAATGCCTACTTTGAATAGAAAATGATCTCAACTGCGTGTTGAGCCGGCCTTCGGGTTTGATGCTCGCTTTTATTTAGCGAATGACTGCTTTAAATAGCAGATGATCTCAACTGCGTGTTGAGCCGGCCTTAGGGTTTGATTCTCGCTTTTATTTAGCGAATGCCTGCTTTGATATGCAGATGATCTCAACTTCGTGTTGAGCCGGCCAGAGGGTTCGATGCTCGATTTTATTTAGTGAATGCCTGCTTTGAATAACAGATGATCTTAACTATGTGTTGAGCCGGCCTGAGGGTTCGATGCTCTCTTTTATTTAGCGAATGCTTGCTTTAAATAGCAGATGATCTCAACGGCGTGTTGAGCCTGCCTTCGAGTTTGATGCTCGCTTTTATTTAGCGAATGACTGCTTTAAATGGCAGATGATCTCAACTGCGTGTTGAGCCTGCCTTCGGGTTCGATGCTTGCTTATACTTAGCAAATGCCTGCTTTGAATAGCAGATGATCTCAACTGCGTGTTGAGCCGGCCTTCGGGTTTGATGCTCTCTTTTATATAGCGAATACTGCTTGAATAGCAAATGATCTCAGCTGTGTGTTGAGCTTGCCTTAGGGTTCGATGCTCGCTTTTATTTAGCGAATGCTTGCTTTGATAAGCAGAATATCTCAATTGCGTGTTGAGCCAGCCAGAGGGTTCGATGCTCGATTTTATTTAGCGAATGCCTGCTTTGAATAGCAGATGATCTTAACTGTGTGTTGAGTCGGCTTGAGGGTTCGATGCTCTCTTTTATTTAGCGAATGCCTACTTTAAATAGCAGTTGATCTCAACTGCGTGTTGAGCCTGCTTTCGGGTTCGATGCTCGCTTTTATTTAGCGAATGCCTGCTTTAAATAACAGATGATCTCAAATGCGTCTTGAGCCGGCCTGAGGTTTCGATACTCTCTTTTATTTAGCGAATACTGCTTGAATAGCAGATGATCTCAGCTGCGTGTTGAGCCGGCCTTCGGGTTCGTTGCTCGCTTTTATTTAGTGAATGCCTACTTTAAATAGCCGATGATCTGAGCTGCGTGTTGAGTCGACCTGAGGGTTCGATGCTCGATTTTATTTAGCGAATACCTGCTTTGAATAGTAGATGATCTCAGCTTCGTGTTGAGCCGGCCTAAGGGTTCGATGTTCGATTTTATTTAGCGAATGCCAACTTTGAATAGCAGATGATCCTAACTATGTGTTAAGCCGTCCTGAGGGTTCGATGCTCGCTTTTATTTGGCGAATGCCTGCTTTGAATAGCAGATGATCTCAACTGCGTGTTGAGCCGGCCTTCGGGTTCGATGCCCGCTTTTATTTAGCGAATGCCTGCTTTGAATAGTAGAAGATCTCAACTGCGTGTTGAGCCGGCCTTCGGTTTCGATGCTCGCTTTTATTTAGCGAATGCCTGCTTTAAATAGCAGATGATCTCAGCGCGTGTTGGGCCGGCTTTCGGGTTCGTTGCTCGCTTTTATTTAGTGAATGCCTACTTTAAATAGCAGATGATCTCAGCTGCGTGTTGAGCCGACCTGAGGGTTCGATGCTCGATTTTATTTAGCGAATACCTGCTTTGAACAGTAGATGATCTCAGCTTCGTGTTCAGCTGGCCTAAGGGTTCGATGTTCGATTTTATTTAACGAATGCCAACTTTGAATAGCAAATGATCTCAATTATGTGTTGAGCCCGCCTGAGGGTTCGATTCTCGCTTTTATTTAGCGAATGCCTGCTTTGAATAGCAGATGATCTCAACTGCGTGTTGAGCCGGCCTTCGGGTTCGATGCTCGCTTTTATTTAGCAAATGCCTGCTTTAAATAGCAGATGATCTCAGCTGCGTGTTGAGCCGGCATTAGGGTTTGATGCTCGCTTTTACTTAGCGAATGCCTACTTTGAATAGCAGATGATCCTAACTATGTGTTAAGCCGTCCTGAGGGTTCGATGCTCGCTTTTATTTGGCGAATGCCTGCTTTGAATAGCAGATGATCTCAACTGCGTGTTGAGCCGGCCTTCGGGTTCGATGCCCGCTTTTATTTAGCGAATGCCTGCTTTGAATAGTAGAAGATCTCAACTGCGTGTTGAGCCGGCCTTCGGTTTCGATGCTCGCTTTTATTTAGCGAATGCCTGCTTTAAATAGCAGATGATCTCAGCGCGTGTTGGGCCGGCTTTCGGGTTCGTTGCTCGCTTTTATTTAGTGAATGCCTACTTTAAATAGCAGATGATCTCAGCTGCGTGTTGAGCCGACCTGAGGGTTCGATGCTCGATTTTATTTAGCGAATACCTGCTTTGAACAGTAGATGATCTCAGCTTCGTGTTCAGCTGGCCTAAGGGTTCGATGTTCGATTTTATTTAACGAATGCCAACTTTGAATAGCAAATGATCTCAATTATGTGTTGAGCCCGCCTGAGGGTTCGATTCTCGCTTTTATTTAGCGAATGCCTGCTTTGAATAGCAGATGATCTCAACTGCGTGTTGAGCCGGCCTTCGGGTTCGATGCTCGCTTTTATTTAGCAAATGCCTGCTTTAAATAGCAGATGATCTCAGCTGCGTGTTGAGCCGGCATTAGGGTTTGATGCTCGCTTTTACTTAGCGAATGCCTACTTTGAATAGCAGATGATCTCAACTGCGTGTTGAGCCGGCCTGAGGGTTCGATGCTCGCTTTTATTTTGAGAATGCCTGCTTTGAATAGTAGATGATCTCAACTATGTTTTAAGCCGGCCCGAGGGTTCGATGCTCGCTTTTATTTAGCCAATGCCTGCTTTGAATAGCAGATGATCTTAACTGCATGTTGAGCCGGCCTTCGGGTTTGATGCTCGATTTTATTTAGCGAATGCCTGCTTTAAATAGCACATGATCTCAACTGAGTGTTGAGCCTGCCTTTGGGTTCGATGCTCGCTTTTACTTAGCGAATGCCTGCTTTGAATAGCAGATGATCTCAACTGCGTGTTGAGCTGGCCTTCGGGTTTGATGCTCTCTTTTATATAGCGAATACTGCTTGAATATCAGATGATCTCAGTTGTGTGTTGAGATGGCCTTAGGGTTCGATGCTCGCTTTTATTTAGCGAATGCTTGCTTTGATAAGCAGATGATCTCAGTTGTGTGTTGAGCTGGCCAGAGGGTTCGATGCTCGGCTTTATTTAGCGAATGCCTTCTTTGAATAGTAGATGATCTTAACTCTGAGTTGAGCCGGCTTGAGGGTTCGATGCTCTCTTTTATTAAGCGAATGCCTGCTTTAAATAGCAGATGATCTCAATTGCGTGTTGAGCTTGCTTTCGGGTTCGATGCTCGCTTTTATTTAGTGAATGCCTCCTTTAAATAACATATGATCTCAACTGCGTCTTGATCCGGCCTGAGGTTTCAGTGCTCTCTTTTATTTAGCGAATACTGCTTGAATAGCAGATGATCTCAGCTGCGTGTTGAGCCGACCTTCGGGTTCGTTGCTCGCTTTTATTTAGTGACTGCCTACTTTAAATAGCAGATGATCTCAACAATGTGTTGAGCCGGCCTGAGTGTTCGATGCTCACTTTTATTTAGCGAATGCCTGCTTTGAATAGCAGATGATCTCAACTGCGTGTTGAGGCGGCCTTCGGGTTCGATGCTCGCTTTTATTTAGCAAATGCCTGCTTTAAATAGCAGATGATCTCAGCTACGTGTTGAGCCGGCATTAGGGTTTGATGCTCGCTTTTACTTAGCGAATGCCTACTTTGAATAGCAGATGATCTCAATTGCGTGTTGAGCCGGCCTGAGGGTTCGATGCTCGCTTTTATTTTGAGAATGCCTGCTTTGAATAGTAGATGATCTCAGCTGCCTGTTGAGCCGGCTTTCGGGTTCGATGCTCGCTTTTACTTAGCGATTGCCTGCTTTGAATAGCAGATGATCTCAACTGCGTGTTGAGCCGGCCTGAGGGTTCGATGCTCGCTTATATTTAGAGAATGCCTGCTTTGAAAAGTAGATGATCTCAACTATGTGTTGAGCCGGCCCCAGGGTTCGATGCTCGCTTTTATTTAGCCAATGCCTGCTTTAAATAGCAGATGATCTCAACTGCGTGTTGAGCCGGCTCTCGGGTTCAATGCTCGCTTTTATTTAGCGAATGCCTTCTTTGAATAGCAGATGATCTCAACTGCGTGTTGAGCTGGCCTTCGGGTTTGATGGTCGTTTTTATTTAGCGAATGACTGCTTTAAATAGCAGATGATCTCAGCTGCATGTTGAGCTGGCCTTAGGGTTCGATGCTCGCTTTTATTTAGCGAATGCTTGCTTTGATAAGCAGATGATCTCAACTGCGTGTTGAGCCGGCCTTCGGGTTCGATGCTCGCTTTTACTTTGCGAATGCCTACTTTGAATAGCAAATGATCTCAACTGCGTGTTTAGCCGGCCTTCGGGTTTGATGCTCGCTTTTATTTAGCGAATGACTGCTTTAAATGGCAGATGATCTCAACTGCGTGTTGAGCCTGCCTTCGGGTTCGATGCTCGCTTATACTTAGCAAATGCCTGCTTTGAATAGCAGATGATCTCAACTGCGTGTTGAGCCTACTTTCGGGTTCGATGCTCGCTTTTATTTAGTGAATGCCTGCTTTAAATAACATATGATCTCAACTGCGTCTTGATCCGGCCTGAGGTTTCAGTGCTCTCTTTTATTTAGCGAATACTGCTTGAATAGCAGATGATCTCAGCTCCGTGTTGAGCCGACCTTCGGGTTCGTTGCTCGCTTTTATTTAGTGACTGCCTACTTTAAATAGCAGATGATCTCAACTGCGTGTTGAGCTGGCCTTCGGGTTTGATGCTCTCTTTTATATAGCGAATACTGCTTGAATAGCAGATGATCTCAGTTGTGTGTTGAGATGGCCTTAGGGTTCGATGCTCGCTTTTATTTAGCGAATGCTTGCTTTGATAAGCAGATGATCTCAACTGCGTGTTGAGCTGGCCAGAGGGTTCGATGCTCGGCTTTATTTAGCGAATGCCTTCTTTGAATAGTAGATGATCTTAACTCTGAGTTGAGCCGGCTTGAGGGTTCGATGCTCTCTTTTATTAAGCGAATGCCTGCTTTAAATAGCAGATGATCTCAACTGCGTGTTGAGCTTGCTTTCGGGTTCGATGCTCGCTTTTATTTAGTGAATGCCTACTTTAAATAACATATGATCTCAACTGCGTCTTGATCCGGCCTGAGGTTTCAGTGCTCTCTTTTATTTAGCGAATACTGCTTGAATAGCAGATGATCTCAGCTGCGTGTTGAGCCGACCTTCGGGTTCGTTGCTCGCTTTTATTTAGTGACTGCCTACTTTAAATAGCAGATGATCTCAACAATGTGTTGAGCCGGCCTGAGTGTTCGATGCTCACTTTTATTTAGCGAATGCCTGCTTTGAATAGCAGATGATCTCAACTGCGTGTTGAGGCGGCCTTCGGGTTCGATGCTCGCTTTTATTTAGCAAATGCCTGCTTTAAATAGCAGATGATCTCAGCTACGTGTTGAGCCGGCATTAGGGTTTGATGCTCGCTTTTACTTAGCGAATGCCTACTTTGAATAGCAGATGATCTCAATTGCGTGTTGAGCCGGCCTGAGGGTTCGATGCTCGCTTTTATTTTGAGAATGCCTGCTTTGAATAGTAGATGATCTCAGCTGCCTGTTGAGCCGGCTTTCGGGTTCGATGCTCGCTTTTACTTAGCGATTGCCTGCTTTGAATAGCAGATGATCTCAACTGCGTGTTGAGCCGGCCTGAGGGTTCGATGCTCGCTTATATTTAGAGAATGCCTGCTTTGAAAAGTAGATGATCTCAACTATGTGTTGAGCCGGCCCCAGGGTTCGATGCTCGCTTTTATTTAGCCAATGCCTGCTTTAAATAGCAGATGATCTCAACTGCGTGTTGAGCCGGCTCTCGGGTTCAATGCTCGCTTTTATTTAGCGAATGCCTTCTTTGAATAGCAGATGATCTCAACTGCGTGTTGAGCTGGCCTTCGGGTTTGATGGTCGTTTTTATTTAGCGAATGACTGCTTTAAATAGCAGATGATCTCAGCTGCATGTTGAGCTGGCCTTAGGGTTCGATGCTCGCTTTTATTTAGCGAATGCTTGCTTTGATAAGCAGATGATCTCAACTGCGTGTTGAGCCGGCCTTCGGGTTCGATGCTCGCTTTTACTTTGCGAATGCCTACTTTGAATAGCAAATGATCTCAACTGCGTGTTTAGCCGGCCTTCGGGTTTGATGCTCGCTTTTATTTAGCGAATGACTGCTTTAAATGGCAGATGATCTCAACTGCGTGTTGAGCCTGCCTTCGGGTTCGATGCTCACTTATACTTAGCAAATGCCTGCTTTGAATAGCAGATGATCTCAACTGCGTGTTGAGCCTACTTTCGGGTTCGATGCTCGCTTTTATTTAGTGAATGCCTGCTTTAAATAACATATGATCTCAACTGCGTCTTGATCCGGCCTGAGGTTTCAGTGCTCTCTTTTATTTAGCGAATACTGCTTGAATAGCAGATGATCTCAGCACCGTGTTGAGCCGACCTTCGGGTTCGTTGCTCGCTTTTATTTAGTGACTGCCTACTTTAAATAGCAGATGATCTCAGCTGCGTGTTGAGCCGACCTGAGGGTTCGATGCTCGATTTTATTTAGCGAATACCTGCTTTGAACAATAGATGATCTCAGCTTCGTGTTGAGCCGGCCTAAGGTTTCGATGTTCGATTTTATTTAGCTAATGCCAACTTTGAATAGCAGATGATCTCAACTATGTGTTGAGCCGACCTGAGGGTTCGATGCTCGCTTTTATTTAGCGAATGCCTGCTTTGAATAGCAGATGATCTGAACTGCGTGTTGAGCCGGCCTTCGGGTTCGATGCTCGCTTTTATTTAGCGAATGCCTGCTTTAAATAGTAGAAGATCTCAATTGCGTGTTGAGCCGGCCTTCGCTTTCGATGCTCGCTTTTATTTAGCGAATGCCTGCTTTAAATAGTAGATGATCTCAGCTGCGTGTTGAGCCGGCTTTCGGGTTCGATGCTCGCTTTTACTTAGCGAATGCCTGTTTTGAATAGCAAATGATCTCAACTGCATGTTTAGCCGGCCATAGGGTTCGATGCTCGCTTTTATTTAGAGAATGCCTGCTTTGAATAGTAGATGATCTCAACTATGTGTTGAGCCGACCCGAGGGTTCGATGCTCGCTTTTATTTAGCCAATGCCTGCTTTGAATAGCAGATGATCTAAACTGCGTGTTGAGCCGACCTTCGGGTTCGATGATCGCTTTTACTTAGCGAATGCCTGCTTTGAATAGCAGATGATCTCAACTGCGTGTTGAGCCGGCCTTCGGGGTTGATGCTCGCTTTTATTTAGCGAATGACTTCTTTAAATAGCAGATGATCTCAGCTGCGTGTTGAGCTGGCCTTAGGGTTCGATGCTCGC
The DNA here is from genome assembly GCA_963859935.3 of Lathyrus sativus. Taxonomy (NCBI): domain Eukaryota; kingdom Viridiplantae; phylum Streptophyta; class Magnoliopsida; order Fabales; family Fabaceae; genus Lathyrus; species Lathyrus sativus. The sequence continues at coordinate 220,977,023 of OZ012739.1, read as the reverse complement.
TTTTATTTAGCGAATGATTGCTTTGATAAGCAGATGATGTCAACTGCGTATTGAGCCGGCCTTCGGGTTCGATGCTCGCATTTACTTAGCGAATGCCTACTTTGAATAGCAAATGATCTCAACTGCGTGTTGAGTCGGCCTTCGGGTTTGATGCTCGCTTTTATTTAGCGAATGACTGCTTTAAATAGCAGATGATCTCAACTGCGTGTTGAGCCGGCCTTAGGGTTTGATTCTCGCTTTTATTTAGCGAATGCCTGCTTTGATAAGCAGATGATCTCAACTTCGTGTTGAGCCGGCCAGAGGGTTCGATGCTCGATTTTATTTAGCGAATGCCTGCTTTGAATAGCAGATGATCTTAACTATGTGTTGAGCCGGCCTGAGGGTTCGATGCTCTCTTTTATTTAGCGAATGCTTGCTTTAAATAGCAGATGATCTCAACTGCGTGTTGAGCCTGCCTTCGGGTTTGATGCTCGCTTTTATTTAAGGAATGACTGCTTTAAATGGCAGATGATCTCAACTGCGTGTTGAGCCTGCCTTCGGGTTCGATGCTCGCTTATACTTAGCAAATTCCTGCTTTGAATAGCAGATGATCTCAACTGCGTGTTGAGCCGGCCTTCGGGTTTGATGCTCTTTTTTATATAGCGAATACTGCTTGAATAGCAGATGATCTCAGCTGTGTGTTGAGCTGGCCTTAGGGTTCGATGCTCGCTTTTATTTAGCGAATGCTTGCTTTGATAAGCAGAATATCTCAATTGCGTGTTGAGCCAGCCAGAGGGTTCGATGCTCGATTTTATTTATCGAATGCCTGCTTTGAATAGCAGATGATCTTAACTGTGTGTTGAGTTGCCTTGAGGGTTCGATGCTCTCTTTTATTTAGCGAATGCCTACTTTAAATAGCAGTTGATCTCAACTGCGTGTTGAGCCTGCTTTCGGGTTCGATGCTCGCTTTTATTTAGTGAATGCCTACTTTAAATAACATATGATCTCAACTGCGTCTTGATCCAGCCTGAGGTTTCAGTGCTCTCTTTTATTTAGCGAATACTGCTTGAATAGCAGATGATCTCAGCTGCGTGTTGAGCCGACCTTCGGGTTCGTTGCTCGCTTTTATTTAGTGACTGCCTACTTTAAATAGCAGATGGTCTCAACTATGTGTTGAGCCGGCCTGAGTGTTCGATGCTCACTTTTATTTAGCGAATGCCTGCTTTGAATAGCAGATGATCTCAACTGCGTGTTGAGGCGGCCTTCGGGTTCGATGCTCGCTTTTATTTAGCAAATGCCTGCTTTAAATAGCAGATGATCTCAGCTGCGTGTTGAGCCGGCATTAGGGTTTGATGCTCGCTTTTACTTAGCGAATGCCTACTTTGAATAGCAGATGATCTCAATTGCGTGTTGAGCCAGCCTGAGGGTTCGATGCTCGCTTTTATTTTGAGAATGCCTGCTTTGAATAGTAGATGATCTCAGCTGCCTGTTGAGCCGGCTTTCGGAATCGATGCTCGCTTTTACTTAGCGATTGCCTGCTTTGAATAGCAGATGATCTCAACTGCGTGTTGAGCTGGCCTGAGGGTTCGATGCTCGCTTATATTTAGAGAATGCCTGCTTTGAAAAGTAGATGATCTCAACTATGTGTTGAGCCGGCCCCAGGGTTCGATGCTCGCTTTTATTTAGCCAATGCCTGCTTTAAATAGCAGATGATCTCAACTGCGTGTTGAGCCGGCTCTCGGGTTCAATGCTCGCTTTTATTTAGCGAATGCCTTCTTTGAATAGCAGATGATCTCAACTGCGTGTTGAGCTGGCCTTCGGGTTTGATGCTCGTTTTTATTTAGCGAATGACTGCTTTAAATAGCAGATGATCTCAGCTGCATGTTTAGCTGGCCTTAGGGTTCGATGCTCACTTTTATTTAGCGAATGCTTGCTTTGATAAGCAGATGATCTCAACTGCGTGTTGAGCCGGCCTTCGGGTTCGATGCTCGCTTTTACTTTGCGAATGCCTACTTTGAATAGCAAATGATCTCAACTGCGTGTTTAGCCGGCCTTCGGGTTTGATGCTCGCTTTTATTTAGCGAATGACTGCTTTAAATGGCAGATGATCTCAACTACGTGTTGAGCCTGCCTTCGGGTTCGATGCTCGCTTATACTTAGCAAATGCCTGCTTTGAATAGCAGATGATCTCAACTGCGTGTTGAGCCTACTTTCGGGTTCGATGCTCGCTTTTATTTAGTGAATGCCTGCTTTAAATAACATATGATCTCAACTGCGTCTTGATCCGGCCTGAGGTTTCAGTGCTCTCTTTTATTTAGCGAATACTGCTTGAATAGCAGATGATCTCAGCTCCGTGTTGAGCCGACCTTCGGGTTCGTGGCTCGCTTTTATTTAGTGACTGCCTACTTTAAATAGCAGATGATCTCAGCTGCGTGTTGAGCCGACCTGAGGGTTCGATGCTCGATTTTATTTAGCGAATACCTGCTTTGAACAGTAGATGATCTCAGCTTCGTGTTGAGCCGGCCTAAGGTTTCGATGTTCGATTTTATTTAGCTAATGCCAACTTTGAATAGCAGATGATCTCAACTATGTGTTGAGCCGACCTGAGGGTTCGATGCTCGCTTTTATTTAGCGAATGCCTGCTTTGAATAGCAGATGATCTGAACTGCGTGTTGAGCCAGCCTTCGGGTTCGATGCTCGCTTTTATTTAGCGAATGCCTGCTTTAAATAGTAGAAGATCTCAATTGCGTGTTGAGCCGGCCTTCGCTTTCGATGCTCGCTTTTATTTAGCGAATGCCTGCTTTAAATAGTAGATGATCTCAGCTGCGTGTTGAGCCGGCTTTCGGGTTCGATGCTCGCTTTTACTTAGCGAATGCCTGTTTTGAATAGCAAATGATCTCAACTGCATGTTTAGCCGGCCATAGGGTTCGATGCTCGCTTTTATTTAGAGAATGCCTGCTTTGAATAGTAGATGATCTCAACTATGTGTTGAGCCGACCCGAGGGTTCGATGCTCGCTTTTATTTAGCCAATGCCTGCTTTGAATAGCAGATGATCTAAACTGCGTGTTGAGCCGGCCTTCGGGTTCGATGATCGCTTTTACTTAGCGAATGCCTACTTTGAATAGCAGATGATCTCAACTGCGTGTTGAGTCGGCCTTCGGGTTTGATGCTCGCTTTTATTTAGCGAATGACTTCTTTAAATAGCAGATGATCTCAGCTGCGTGTTGAGCTGCCCTTAGGGTTCGATGCTCGCTTTTATTTAGCGAATGATTGCTTTGATAAGCAGATGATGTCAACTGCGTATTGAGCCGGCCTTCGGGTTCGATGCTCGCATTTACTTAGCGAATGCCTACTTTGAATAGCAAATGATCTCAACTGCGTGTTGAGTCGGCCTTCGGGTTTGATGCTCGCTTTTATTTAGCGAATGACTGCTTTAAATAGCAGATGATCTCAACTGCGTGTTGAGTCGGCCTTAGGGTTTGATTCTCGCTTTTATTTAGCGAATGCCTGCTTTGATAAGCAGATGATCTCAACTTCGTGTTGAGCCGGCCAGAGGGTTCGATGCTCGATTTTATTTAGCGAATGCCTGCTTTGAATAGTAGATGATCTTAATTATGTGTTGAGCCGGCCTGAGGGTTCGATGCTCTCTTTTATTTAGCGAATGCTTGCTTTAAATAGCAGATGATCTCAACTGCGTGTTGAGCCTGCCTTCGGGTTTGATGCTCGCTTTTATTTAAGGAATGACTGCTTTAAATGGCAGATGATCTCAACTGCGTGTTGAGCCTGCCTTCGGGTTCGATGCTCGCTTATACTTAGCAAATTCCTGCTTTGAATAGCAGATGATCTCAACTGCGTGTTGAGCCGGCCTTCGGGTTTGATGCTCTTTTTTATATAGCGAATACTGCTTGAATAGCAGATGATCTCAGCTGTGTGTTGAGCTGGCCTTAGGGTTCGATGCTCGCTTTTATTTAGCGAATGCTTGCTTTGATAAGCAGAATATCTCAATTGCGTGTTGAGCCAGCCAGAGGGTTCGATGCTCGATTTTATTTATCGAATGCCTGCTTTGAATAGCAGATGATCTTAACTGTGTGTTGAGTCGCCTTGAGGGTTCGATGCTCTCTTTTATTTAGCGAATGCCTACTTTAAATAGCAGTTGATCTCAACTGCGTGTTGAGCCTGCTTTCGGGTTCGATGCTCGCTTTTATTTAGCGAATGCCTGCTTTAAATAACAGATGATCTCAAATGCGTCTTGAGCCGGCCTGAGGTTTCAATGCTCTCTTTTATTTAGCGAATACTGCTTGAATAGCAGATGATCTCAGCTGCGTGTTGAGCCGGCCTTCGGGTTTGTTGCTCGCTTTTATTTAGTGAATGCCTACTTTAAATAGCCGATGATCTGAGCTGCGTGTTGAGTCGACCTGAGGGTTCGATGCTCGATTATTTTTAGGGAATACCTGCTTTGAACAGTAGATGATCTCAGGTTCGTGTTGAGCCGGCCTAAGGGTTCGATGTTCAATTTTATTTAACGAATACCAACTTTGAATAGCAAATGATCTCAACTATGTGTTGAGCCGGCCTGAGTGTTCGATGCTCACTTTTATTTAGCGAATGCCTGCTTTGAATAGCAGATGATCTCAACTGCGTGTTGAGGAGTCCTTCGGGTTCGATGCTCGCTTTTATTTAGCGAATGTCTGATTTAAATAGCAGAAGATCTCAACTGCGTGTTGAGCCGGCCTTCGGGTTTGATGCTCGCTTTTATTTAGCGAATGCCTGCTTTAAATAGCAGATGATCTCAGCTGCGTGTTGTGCCGCCTTCGGGTTCGATGCTCGCTTTTACTTAGCGAATGCCTGCTTTGAATAACAAATGATCTCAACTGCGTGTTTAGCCGGCCTTAGGGTTCGATGCTCGCTTTTATTTAGAGAATGCCTGCTTTGAATAGCAGATGATCTCAATTGCGTGTTGAGCCGGCCTTCGGGTTTGATGCTCGCTTTTATTTAGCGAATGACTGCTTTAAATAGCAGATGATCTCAGCTGCGTGTTGAGCTGGCCTTAGGGTTCGATGCTCGCTTTTATTTAGCGAATGATTGCTTTGATAAGCAGATGATGTCAACTGCGTATTGAGTCGGCCTTCGGGTTCGATGCTCGCATTTACTTAGCGAATGCCTACTTTGAATAGCAAATGATCTCAACTGCGTGTTGAGTCGGCCTTCGGGTTTGATGCTCGCTTTTATTTAGCGAATGACTGCTTTAAATAGCAGATGATCTCAACTGCGTGTTAAGCTAGCCTTAGGGTTTGATTCTCGCTTTTATTTAGCGAATGCCTGCTTTGATAAGTAGATGATCTCAACTGCGTGCTGAGCCGGCCAGAGGGTTCGATGCTCGATTTTATTTAGCGAATGCCTGCTTTGAATAGCAGATGATCTTAACTGTGTGTTGAGACGGCCTGAGGGTTCGATGCTCTCTTTTATTTATCTAATGCCTGCTTTAAATAGCAGATGATCTCAACTGCGTGTTGAGCCTGCCTTCGGGTTTAATGCTCGCGTTTATTTAGCGAATGACTGCTTTAAATGGCAGATGATCTCAACTGCTTGTTGAGCCTGCCTTCGGGTTCGATGCTCGCTTTTACTTAGCAAATGCCTGCTTTGAATAGCAGATGATCTCAACTTCGTGTTGAGCCGGCCTTCGGGTTTGATGCTCTCTTTTATATAGCGAATACTGCTTGAATAGCAGATGATCTCAGCTGTGTGTTGAGCTGGCCTTAGGGTTCGATGCTCGCTGTTATTTAGCGAATGCTTGCTTTGATAAGCAGAATATCTCAATTGCGTGTTGAGCCAACCAGAGGGTTCGATGCTCGATTTTATTTAGCGAATGCCTGCTTTGAATAGCAGATGATCTTAACTGTGTGTTGAGCCGGCTTAAGGGTTCGATGCTCTCTTTTATTTAGCGAATGCCTGCTTTAAATAGCAGATGATCTCAAATGCGTGTTGAGCCTGTTTTCGGGTTCGATGCTCGCTTTTATTTAGCGAATGCCTGCTTTAAATAACAGATGATCTCAAATGCGTCTTGAGCCGGCCTGAGGTATCGATGTTGTCTTTTATTTAGCGAATACTGCTTGAATAGCAGATGATCTCATCTGCGTGTTGAGCCGGCCTTCGGGTTCGTTGCTTGCTTTTATTTAGTGAATGCCTACTTTAAATAGCTGATGATCTGAGCTGCGTATTGAGTCGACCTGAGGGCTCGATGCTCAATTTTATTTAGTGAATACCTGCTTTGAAGAGTAGATGATCTCAGCTATGTGTTGAGCCGGCCTAAGGGTTCGATGTTCAATTTTATTTAACGAATGCCAACTTTGAATAGCAAATGATCACAACTATGTGTTGAGCCGGCCTGAGTGTTCGATGCTCGCTTTTATTTAGCGAATGCCTGCTTTGAATAGCAGATGATCTCAACTGCGTGTTGATCCGGCCTTCGGGTTCGATGCTCACTTTTATTTAGCGAATGCCTGCTTTAAATTGCAGAAGATCTCAACTGCGTGTTGAGCCGGCCTTCGGGTTCGATGCTCGCTTTTATTTAGCGAATGCCTGCTTTAAATAGTAGATGATCTCAGCTGCGTGTTGTGCCGCCTTCGGGTTCGAGGCTCGCTTTTACTTAGCGAATGCCTGCTTTGAATAGCAAATGATCTCAACTGCGTGTTGAGCCGGCCTGAGGGTTCGATGCTCGCTTTTATTTAGAGAATGCATGCTTTGAATAGTAGATGATCTCAACTATGTGTTGAGCCGGCCCGAGGGTTCGATGCTCGCTTTTATTTAGCCAATGCCTGCTTTGAATAGCAGATGATCTCAACTGCATGTTAAGCCGGCCTTCGGGTTCGATGCTCGATTTTATTTAGCGAATTCCTGCTTTAAATAGCACATGATCTCAACTACGGGTTGAGCCTGCTTTTGGGTTCGATGCTCACTTTTATTTAGGGAATGCCTGCTTTAAATAACAGATGATCTCAACTGCGTCTTGAGCTGGCCTGAGATTTCGATGCTCTCTTTTATTTAGCGAATACTGCTTGAATAGCAGATGATCTCAGCTGCGTGTTGCGCTGGCCTTCGGGTTCGTGGCTTGCTTTTATTTAGTGAATGCCTACTTTAAATAGCATATGATCTCAGCTGCATGTTGAGCCAACCTGAGGGTTCGATGCTCGCTTTTATTTAGCGAATGCCTGCTTTGAGTAGCAGATGATCTCAAGTGCGTGTTGAGTCGGCCTTCGGGTACGATGCTCGCTTTTATTTAGCGAATGCCTCCTATAAATAGCAGAAGATCTCAACTGCAAGTGGAGCCGGCCTTCGGGTTCAATGCTCGCTTTTATTTAGCGAATGTCTGCTTTAAATAGCAGAAGATCTCAACTGCGTGTTGAGCTGGCCTTCGGGTTCGATGCTCGCTTTTATTTAGCGAATACCTGCTTTAAATAGCAGATGATCTCAGCTGCGGGTTGAGCCGGATTTCGGGTTCGATGCTCGCTTTTACTTAGCAAATGCCTGCTTTGAATAACAGATGATCTGAACTGCGTGCTGAGCCGGCCTGAGGGTTCGATGCTCGCTTTTATTTAGTGAATGCCTACTTTGAGTAGCAGATGATCTCAACCGCGTGTTGAGCCGGCCTTCGGGTTCGATGCTCGCTTTTATTTAGCGAATGCCTGCTTTAAATAGCAGAAGATCTCAACTGCGTGTTGAGCCAGCCTTCGGGTTTGATGCTCGCTTTAATTTAGCGAATGCCTGTTTTAAATAGCAGATGATCTCAACTGCTTGTTGAGCCGGCCTTCGGGTTTGATGCTCTTTTTTATTTAGCGAATGCCTGCTTTAAATAGCAGATGATCTCAACTGCGTGTTGAGCCTGCTTTCGGGTTCGATGCTCGCTTTTATTTAGCGAATGCCTGCTTTAAATAGCAGAAGATCGCAACTGCGTGTTGAGCCGGCCTTCAGGTTCGATGCTCGCTTTTATTTAGCGAATGCCTGCTTTAAATAGCAGATGATCTCAACTGCGTGTTGAGCCGGCCTTCGGGTTCCATGCTCGCTTTTACTTAGCGAATGCCTGCTTTGAATAGCAGATGATCTCAACTGCATGTTGAGCCGACTTGAGGATTCGATGCTCGCTTTTGTTTACAAAATGCCTGCTTTAAATAGTAGATGATCTCAACTATGTGTTGAGCCGGCTTGAGGGTTCGATGCTCGCTTTTATTTAGCCAATGCCTGCTTTGAATAGCAGATGATCTCAACTGCGTGTTGAGTCGGCCTTCGGGTTCGAGGCTCGATTTTATTTAGCAAATGCCTGCTTTAAATAGCACATGATCTCAACTGCGGGTTGAGCCTGCTTTTGGGTTCGATGCTCGCTTTTATTTAGCGAATTCCTACTTTAAATAATAGATGATCTCAACTGCGTCTTGAGCCGGCCTGAGGTTTCGATTCTCTCTTTTATTTAGCGAAAACTGCTTGAATAGCAGATGATCTCAGCTGCATGTTGAGCCGGCCTTCGTGTTCGTTGCTCGCTTTTATTTAGCGAATGCCTGCTTTGAATAGCAGATGATCTCAACTACGTGTTGATCCGACCTTCGGGTTCGATGCTCGCTTTTATTTAGCGAATTCCTGCTTTAAATAGCAGAAGATCTCAACTGCGAGTTGAGCCAGCCTTCGGGTTCAATGCTCACTTTTATTTAGCGAATGCCTGCTTTAAATAGCAGAAGATCTTAACTACGTGTTGAGCCGGCCTTCGGGTTCGATGCTCGCTTTTATTTAGCGAATGCCTACTTTAAATAGCAGATGATCTCAACTGCGTGTTGTGCCGGCCTTCGGGTTTGATGCTCGCTTTTACTTAGCGAATGTGTGCTTTGAATAGCAGATGATCTCAACTGCGTTTTGAGTCGGCCTGAGGGTTCGATGCTCGCTTTTATTTAGCGAATGCCAACTTTGAATAGCAGATGATCTCAACTGCGTGTTGACCCAGCCTTCGGGTTCGATGCTCGCTTTTATTTAGCGAATGCCTGCTTTAAATAGCAGAAGATCTCAACTGCATGTTGTGCCATCCTTCGGGTTCGATGCTTGCTTTAATTTAGGGAATGCCTGCTTTAAATAGCAGATGATCTCAGCTGTGTGTTGAGCCTCCCTTCGGGTTCGATGCTCGCTTTTATTTAGCGAATGCCTGCTTTAAATAGCAGATAATCTCAACTGCGTGTTGAGCCGGCCAGAGGGTTCGATGCTCGATTTTATTTATCGAATGCCTGCTTTGAATAGCAGATGATCTTAACTGTGTGTTGAGCCGGCCTGAGGGTTCGATGCTCTCTTTTATTTAGCGAATGCCTGCTTTAAATAGCAGATGATCTCAACTGCGTGTTGAACCTGCTTTCGGGTTCGATGCTCGCTTTTATTTAGCGAATTCCTGCTTTAAATAACAGATGATCTCAACTGCGTCTTGATCCGGCCTGAGGTTTTGATTCTGTCTTTTATTTAGCGAATACTGATTGAATAGCAGATGATCCCAACTGCGTGTTGAGTCGGCCTTCGGTATCGTTGCTCGCTTTTATTTAGTGAATGCCTACTTTAAATCGCAGATTATCTCAGCTGCGTGTTGAGCCGACCTGAGGGTTCGATGCTTGATTTTATTTAGCGAATACCTGCTTTGAACAGTAGATGATCTCAGCTTCGTGTTGAGTCGGCCTAAGGGTTTGATGTTCGATTTTATTTAGCGAATGCCAACTTTGAATAACAGATGATCTCAACTATGTGTCGAGACGGCCTGAGGGTACGATGATCGCTTTTATTTAGCGAATGCTTGCTTTGAATAGCAGATGAGATCAACTGCGCGTTGAGCCGGCCTTTGGGTTCGATGCTCGCTTTTATTTAGCGAATGCCTACTTTAAATAGCAGAAGATCTCAACTGCGTGTTGAGCCGGCCTTCGGGTTCGATGCTCTTTTTTATTTAGCGAATGCCTGCTTTAAATAGCAGATGATCTCAACTACGTGTTGAGCCGGCCTTCGGGTTCGATGCTCGCTTTTATTTAGTGAATGCCTGCTTTGAATAGCAGATGATCTCAACTGCGTGTTGAGCTGGCCAGAGGGTTCGATGCTCGATTTTATTTAGCGAATGCCTGCTTTGAATAGCAGATGATCTTAACTGCGTGTTGAGCCGGCCTTCGGGTTCGATGCTCGCTTTTATTTAGTGAATGCCTGCTCTCAATAGCACATGATCTCAACTGTGTCTTGAGCCAGCCTGAGGTTTCGATGCTTTCTTTTATTTAGCGAATGACTACTTTAAATAGCAGATGATCTCAGCTGTGTGTTGAGCCGGCCTTCGGGTTCGATGCTCGCTTTTATTTAGCGAATTCCTGCTTTGAATAGCAGATGATCTCAACTGCGTGTTGAGCCGGCCTTCGGGTTCGATCCTCGCTTTTATTTAGCGAATGACTAATTTAAATAGCAGATGATCTCAGTTGCGTGTTAAGCCGGCCTTAAGGTTCGATGCTCGCTTTTATTTAGAGAATGGCTGCTTTGATAAGCAGATGATCTCAACTGCGTGTTGAGCCGGCCAGAGGGTTCGATGATCGATTTTATTTAGCGAATGCCTGCTTTGAATATCAGATGATCTTAACTCTGTGTTGAGCCGGCCTGAGGGTTCGATGCTCTCTTTTATTTAGCGAATGCCTGCTTTAAATAGCAGATGATCTCAACGGCGTGTTGAGCCTGCTTTCGGGTTCGATGCTCGCTTTTATTTAGCAAATGCCTGCTTTAAATAGCAGAAGATCTCAACTGCGTGTTGAGCCGGCCTTCAGCTTCGATGCTCGCTTTTATTTAGCGAATGCCTGCTTTAAATAGCAGATGATCTTAGCTGCGTGTTGAGCCGGCCTTCGGGTTCGATGCTCGCTTTTACTTAGCGAATGCCTGCTTTGAATAGCAGATGATCTCAACTGCATGTTGAGCTGACCTGAGGATTCGATGCTCGCTTTTGTTTACACAATGCCTACTTTGAATAGTAGATGATCTCAACTATTTGTTGAGCCGGCCCGAGGGTTCGATGCTCGCTTTTATTTAGCCAATGCCTGCTTTGAATAGCAGATGATCTCAACTGCGTGTTGAGCCGGCCTTCGGGTTTGAGGCTCGATTTTATTTAGCAAATGCTTGATTTTAATAGCACATGATCTCAACTGCGTGTTGAGCCTGCTTTTGGGTTCGACGCTCGCTTTTATTTAGCGAATACCTACTTTAAATAACAGATGATCTCAACTGCGTCTTGAGCCAGCCTGAGGTTTCGATTCTCTCTTTTATTTAGCGAAAACTGCTTGAATAGCAGATGATCTCAGCTGCATGTTGAGCCAGCCTTCGGGTTCGTTGCTCGCTTTTATTTAGCGAATGCCTGCTTTGAATAGCAGATGATCTCAACTGCGTGTTGAGCCGGCCTTCGGGTTTGATGCTCGCTTTTATTTAGCGAATTCCTGCTTTAAATAGCAGAACATCTCAACTGCGAGTTGAGCCGGCCTTCGGGTTCAATGCTCGCTTTTATTTAGCGAATACCTGCTTTGAATAGCAGAAGATCTCAACTGCGTGTTGAGTCGGCCTTCGGGTTCGATGCTCGCTTTTATTTAGCGAATGCCTGCTTTAAATAGCAGATGATCTCAACTGCGTGTTGAGCCGGCCTTCGGGTTTGATGCTCGCTTTTACTTAGCGAATGCGTGCTTTGAATAACAGATGATCTCAACTGCGTTTTGAGCCGGCCTGAGGGTTCGATGCTCGCTTTTATTTAGCGAATGCCAACTTTGAATAGCAGATGATCTCAACTGCGTGTTGAGCCGGCCTTCGGGTTCAATGCTCGCTTTTATTTAGCAAATGCCTGCTTTAAATAGCAGAAGATCTCAACTGCGTGTTGAGCCGGCCTTCAGGTTCGATGCTCGCTTTTATTTAGCGAATGCCTGCTTTAAATAGCAGATGATCTTAGTTGCGTGTTGAGCCGGCCTTCGGGTTCGATGCTCGCTTTTACTTAGCGAATGCCTGCTTTGAATAGCAGATGATCTCAACTGCATGTTGAGCCGACCTGAGGATTCGATGCTCGCTTTTGTTTACAGAATGCCTGCTTTGAATAGTAGATGATTTCAACTATTTGTTGAGCCGGCCCGAGGGTTCGATGCTCGCTTTTATTTAGCCAATGCCTGCTTTGAATAGCAGATGATCTCAACTGCGTATTGAGCCGGCCTTCGGGTTCGAGGATCGATTTTATTTAGCAAATGCCTGCTTTAAATAGCACATGATCTCAACTGCGTGTTGAGCCTGCTTTTGGGTTCGATGCTCGCTTTTATTTAGCGAATGCCTACTTTAAATAACAGATGATCTCAACTGCGTCTTGAGCCGGCCTGAGGTTTCGATTCTCTCTTTTATTTAGCGAAAACTGCTTGAATAGCAGATGATCTCAGCTGCATGTTGAGCCGGCCTTCGGGTTCGTTGCTCGCTTTTATTTAGCGAATGCCTGCTTTGAATAGCAGATGATCTCAACTGCGTGTTGAGCCGGCCTTCGGGTTCGATGCTCGCTTTTATTTAGCGAATTCCTGCTTTAAATAGCAGAACATCTCAACTGCGAGTTGAGTCGGCCTTCGGGTTCAATGCTCGCTTTTATTTAGCGAATACCTGCTTTGAATAGCAGAAGATCTCAACTGCGTGTTGAACCGGCCTTCGTGTTCGATGCTCGCTTTTATTTAGCGAATGCCTGCTTTAAATAGTAGATGATCTCAACTGCGTGTTGAGCCGGCCTTCGGGTTTGATGCTCGCTTTTACTTAGCGAATGCGTGCTTTGAATAGCAGATGATCTCAACTGCGTTTTGAGCCGGCCTGAGGGTTCGATGCTCGCTTTTATTTAGCGAATGCCAACTTTGAATAGCAGATGATCTCAACTGCGTGTTGAGCCGGCCTTCGGGTTGAAGATCTCAACTGCGTGTTGTGCCAACCTTTGGGTTTGATGCTTGCTTTAATTTAGCGAATTCCTGCTTTAAATAGCAGATGATCTCAGCTGTGTGTTGAGCCGCCCTTCAGGTTCGATGCTCGCTTTTATTTAGCGAATGCCTGCTTTAAATAGAAGATAAACTAAACTGCGTGTTGAGCCGGCCTTCGGGTTTGATGCTCGCTTTTATTTAGCGAATGACTGATTTAAATAGCAGAGGATCTCAGCTGCGTATTGAGCCAGCCTTAGGGTTCGATGCTCGCTTTTATTTAAGGAATGCCTGCTTTGATAAGCAGATGATCTCAACTTCTTGTTGAGCCGGCCTGAGGGTTTGATGCTCGATTTTATTTAGCGAATGCCTGCTTTGAATAGCAGATGATCTTAACTGTGTGTTGAGCCGGCCTGAGGGTTCGATGCTCGCTTTTATTTAGCGAATGCCTGCTTTAAATAGCAGATGATCTCAACTGCGGGTTGAACCTGCTTTCGGGTTCGATGCTCGCTTTTATTTAGCGAATGCCTGCTTTAAATAACAGATGATCTCAACTGCGTCTTGAGCCGGCCTGTGGTTTCGATGCTGTCTTTTATTTAGCGAATACTGCTTGAATAGCAGATGATCCCAGCTGCGTGTTGAGCCGGACTTCAGTTTCGTTGCTCGCTTTTATTTAGTGAATGCCTACTTTAAATCGCAGATGATCTCAGCTGCGTGTTGAGCCGACCTGAGGGTTCGATGCTCGATTTTATTTAGCGAATACCTGCTTTGAACAGTAGATGATCTCAGCTTCGTGTTGAGCCGGCCTAAGGGTTCGATGTTCGATTTTATTTAGCGAATGCATACTTTGAATAGCAGATGATCTCGACTATGTGTCGAGCCGGCCTGAGGGTTCAATGATCGCTTTTATTTAGCGAATGCTTGCTTTGAATAGCAAATGATCTCAACTGCGTGTTGAGCCGGCCTTTAGGTTCGATGCTTGCTTTTATTTAGCGAATGCCTGCTTTAAATAGCAGAAGATCTCAACTGCGTGTTGAGCCGGCCTTCGGGTTCGATGCTCTCTTTTATTTAGCGAATGCCTGCTTTAAATAGCAGATGATCTCAGCTGTGTGTTGAGTCGGCCTTCGGATTCGATGCTTGCTTTTACTTAGCGAATTCCTGCTTTCAATTGCAGATGATCTCAACTACGTGTTGAGCCGACCTGAGGGTTCGATGCTCGCTTTTATTTAGGGAATGTCTGCTTTGGATAGTAGATGATCTCAACTATGTGTTGAGCCGACCCGAGGGTTTGATGCTCGCTTTTATTTATACAATGCCTGCTTTGAATAACAGATGATCTCAACTGCGTGTTGAGCTTGCCAGAGGGTTCGATGCTCGATTTTATTTAGCGAATGCCTGCTTTGAATAGCAGATGATCTTAACTGCGTGTTGAGCCTGCTTTTGGGTTCGATGCTCGCTTTTATTTAGCGAATGCCTACTTTAAATAACAGATGATCTCAACTGCGTCTTGAGCCGGCCTGAGGTTTCGATTCTCTCTTTTATTTAGCGAAAACTGCTTGAATAGCAGATGATCTCAGCTGCATGTTGAGCCGGCCTTCGGGTTCGTTGCTCGCTTTTATTTAGCGAATGCCTGCTTTGAATAGCAGATGATCTCAACTGCGTGTTGAGCCGGCCTTCGGGTTCGATGCTCGCTTTTATTTAGCGAACTCCTGCTTTAAATAGCAGAACATCTCAACGTCGAGTTGAGCCGGCCTTCGGGTTCAATGCTCGCTTTTATTTAGCGAATGCCTGCTTTAAATAGCAGAAGATCTCAACTTCGTGTTGAGCCGGCCTTCGGGTTCGATGCTCGCTTTTATTTAGCGAATGCCTGCTTTAAATAGCAGATGATCTCAACTGCGTGTTGAGCCGGCCTTCGGGTTTGATGCTCGCTTTTACTTAGCGAATGCGTGCTTTGAATAGTAGATAATCTCAACTGCGTTTTGAGCCGGCCTGAGGGTTCGATGCTCGCTTTTATTTAGCGAATGCAAACTTTGAATAGCAGATGATCTCAACTGCGTGTTGAGCCAGCCTTCGGGTTCGATGCTCGCTTTTATTTAGCGAATGCCTGCTTTAAATAGCCGAAGATCTCAACTGCATGTTGTGCCAGCCTTTGGGTTCGATGCTTGCTTTAATTTAGCGAATGCCTACTTTAAATAGCAGATGATCTCAGCTGTGTGTTGAGCTGCCCTTCGGGTTCGATGCTCGCTTTTATTTAGAGAATGCCTGCTTTAAATAGCAGATAATCTCAACTGCGTGTTGAGCCGGCCTTCGGGTTTGATGCTCGCTTTTATTTAGCGAATGACTGATTTAAATAGCAGAGGATCTCAGCTGCGTATTGAGCCAGCCTTAGGGTTCGATGCTCACTTTTATTTAGCGAATGCCTGCTTTGGCCGGCCTTAGGGTTTGATGCTCGATTTTATTTAGCGAATGCTTGCTTTGAATAGCAGATGATCTTAACTGTGTGTTGAGCCGGCCTGAGGGTTCGATGCTCTCTTTTATTTAGCGAATGCCTGCTTTAAATAGCAGATGATCTCAACTGCGTGTTGAACCTGCTTTCGGGTTCGATGCTCGCTTTTATTTAGCGAATGCCTGCTTTAAATAACAGATGATCTCAACTGCGTCTTGAGCCGGCCTGTGGTTTCGATGCTGTCTTTTATTTAGCGAATACTGCTTGAATAGTAGATGATCCCAGCTGCGTGTTGAGCCGGACTTCGGTTTCGTTGCTCGCTTTTATTTAGTGAATGCCTACTTTAAATCGCAGATGATCTCAGCTGCGTGTTGAGCCGACCTGAGGGTTCGATGTTCGATTTTATTTAGCGAATGCCAACTTTGAATAGCAGATGATCTCAACTATGTGTCGAGCCGGCCTGAGGGTTCGATGATCGCTTTTATTTAGCGAATGCTTGCTTTGAATAGAAAATGATCTCAACTGCCTGTTGAGCCGGCCTTTGGGTTCGATGCTCGCTTTTATTTAGCGAGTGCCTGCTTTAAATAGCAGAAGATCTCAACTGCGTGTTGAGCCGGCCTTCGGGTTCGATGCTCGCTTTTATTTAGTGAATTCCTGCTTTAAATAGCAGAACATCTCAACTGCGAGTTGAGTCGGCCTTCGGGTTCAATGCTCGCTTTTATTTAGCGAATGCCTGCTTTAAATAGCAGAAGATCTCAACTGCGTGTTGAGCCGGCCTTCGGGTTCGATGCTCGCTTTTATTTAGCGAATGCCTGCTTTAAATAGCAGATGATCTCAAATGCGTGTTGAGCCGGCCTTCGGGTTTGATGCTCGCTTTTACTTAGCGAATGCGTGCTTTGAATAGCAGATGATCTCAACTGCGTTTTGAGCCGGCCTGAGGGTTCGATGCTCGCTTTTATTTAGCGAATGCAAACTTTGAATAGCAGATGATCTCAACTGCGTGTTGAGCCGGCCTTCGAGTTCGATGCTCGCTTTTATTTAGCGAATGCCTGCTTTAAATAGCAGAAGATCTCAACTGCGTGTTATGCCAGCCTTTGGGTTCGATGCTCGCTTTTATTTAGCGAATGCCTACTTTAAATAATAGATGATCTCAACTGCGTCTTGAGCCGGCCTGAGGTTTCGATTCTCTCTTTTATTTAGCGAAAACTGCTTGAATAGCAGATGATCTCAGCTGCATGTTGAGCCGGCCTTCGGGTTCGTTGCTCGCTTTTATTTAGCGAATGCCTGCTTTGAATAGCAGATGATCTCAACTGCGTGTTGAGCCGGCCTTCGGGTTCGATGCTCGCTTTTATTTAGCGAACTCCTGCTTTAAATAGCAGAACATCTCAACTGCGAGTTGAGCCGGCCTTCGGGTTCAATGCTCGCTTTTATTTAGCGAATGCCTGCTTTAAATAGCAGAAGATCTCAACTTCGTGTTGAGCCGGCCTTCGGGTTCGATGCTCGCTTTTATTTAGCGAATGCCTGCTTTAAATAGCAGATGATCTCAACTGCGTGTTGAGCCGGCCTTCGGGTTTGATGCTCGCTTTTACTTAGCGAATGCGTGCTTTGAATAGTAGATAATCTCAACTGCGTTTTGAGCCGGCCTGAGGGTTCGATGCTCGCTTTTATTTAGCGAATGCAAACTTTGAATAGCAGATGATCTCAACTGCGTGTTGAGCCAGCCTTCGGGTTCGATGCTCGCTTTTATTTAGCGAATGCCTGCTTTAAATAGCAGAAGATCTCAACTGCATGTTGTGCCAGCCTTTGGGTTCGATGCTTGCTTTAATTTAGCGAATGCCTACTTTAAATAGCAGATGATCTCAGCTGTGTGTTGAGCTGCCCTTCGGGTTCGATGCTCGCTTTTATTTAGAGAATGCCTGCTTTAAATAGCAGATAAGCTCAACTGCGTGTTGAGCCGGCCTTCGGGTTTGATGCTCGCTTTTATTTAGAGAATGACTGATTTAAATAGCAGAGGATCTCAGCTGCGTATTGAGCCAGCCTTAGGGTTCGATGCTCGCTTTTATTTAGCGAATGCCTGCTTTGGCCGGCCTTAGGGTTTGATGCTCGATTTTATTTAGCGAATGCCTGCTTTGAATAGCAGATGATCTTAACTGTGTGTTGAGCCGGCCTGAGGGTTCGATGCTCTCTTTTATTTAGCGAATGCCTGCTTTAAATAGCAGATGATCTCAACTGCGTGTTGAACCTGCTTTCGGGTTCGATGCTCGCTTTTATTTAGCGAATGCCTGCTTTAAATAACAGATGATCTCAACTGCGTCTTGAGCCGGCCTGTGGTTTCGATGCTGTCTTTTATTTAGCGAATACTGCTTGAATAGTAGATGATCCCAGCTGCGTGTTGAGCCGGACTTCGGTTTCGTTGCTCGCTTTTATTTAGTGAATGCCTACTTTAAATCGCAGATGATCTCAGCTGCGTGTTGAGCCGACCTGAGGGTTCGATGTTCGATTTTATTTAGCGAATGCCAACTTTGAATAGCAAATGATCTCAACTATGTGTCGAGCCGGCCTGAGGGTTCGATGATCGCTTTTATTTAGCGAATGCTTGCTTTGAATAGAAAATGATCTCAACTGCCTGTTGAGCCGGCCTTTGGGTTCGATGCTCGCTTTTATTTAGCGAGTGCCTGCTTTAAATAGCAGAAGATCTCAACTGCGTTTTGAGTCGGCCTTCGGGTTCGATGCTCGCTTTTATTTAGTGAATTCCTGCTTTAAATAGCAGAACATCTCAACTGCGAGTTGAGTCGGCCTTCTGGTTCAATGCTCGCTTTTATTTAGCGAATGCCTGCTTTAAATAGCAGAAGATCTCAACTGCGTGTTGAGCCGGCCTTCGGGTTCGATGCTCGCTTTTATTTAGCGAATGCCTGCTTTAAATAGCAGATGATCTCAACTGCGTGTTGAGCCGGCCTTCGGGTTTGATGCTCGCTTTTACTGAGCGAATGCGTGCTTTGAATAGCAGATGATCTCAACTACGTTTTGAGCCGGCCTGAGGGTTCGATGCTCGCTTTTATTTAGCGAATGCAAACTTTTAATAGCAGATGATCTCAACTGCGTGTTGAGCCGGCCTTCGAGTTCGATGCTCGCTTTTATTTAGCGAATGCCTGCTTTAAATAGCAGAAGATCTCAACTGCGTGTTGTGCCAGCCTTTGGGTTCGATGCTTGCTTTAATTTAGCGAATGCCTGCTTTAAATAGCAGATGATCTCAGCTGTGTGTTGAGCCGCCCTTCGGGTTTGATGCTCGCTTTTATTTAGCGAATGCCTGCTTTAAATAGCAGATAATCTCAACTGCGTGTTGAGCCGGCCTTCGGGTTTGATGCTCGCTTTTATTTAGCGAATGACTGATTTAAATAGCAGAGGATCTCAGCTGCGTATTGAGCCAGCCTTAGGGTTCGATGCTCGATTTTATTTAGCGAATGCCTGCTTTGATAAGCAGATGATCTCAACTGCTTGTTGAGCCGGCCTTAGGGTTTGATGCTCGATTTTATTGAGCGAATGCCTGCTTTGAATAGCAGATGATCTTAACTGTGTGTTGAGCCGGCCTGAGGGTTCGATGCTCTCTTTTATTTAGCGAATGCCTGCTTTAAATAGCAGATGATCTCAACTGCGTGTTGAACCTGCTTTCGGGTTCGATGCTCGCTTTTATTTAGCGAATGCCTGCTTTAAATAACAGATGATCTCAACTGCGTCTTGAGCCGGCCTGTGGTTTCGATGCTGTCTTTTATTTAGCGAATACTGCTTGAATAGTAGATGATCCCAGCTGCGTGTTGAGCCGGACTTCGGTTTCGTTGCTCGCTTTTATTTAGTGAATGCCTACTTTAAATCGCAGATGATCTCAGCTGCGTGTTGAGCCGACCTGAGGGTTCGATGTTCGATTTTATTTAGCGAATGCCAACTTTGAATAGCAAATGATCTCAACTATGTGTCGAGCCGGCCTGAGGGTTCGATGATCGCTTTTATTTAGCGAATGCTTGCTTTGAATAGAAAATGATCTCAACTGCCTGTTGAGCCGGCCTTTGGGTTCGATGCTCGCTTTTATTTAGCGAGTGCCTGCTTTAAATAGCAGAAGATCTCAACTGCGTTTTGAGTCGGCCTTCGGGTTCGATGCTCGCTTTTATTTAGTGAATTCCTGCTTTAAATAGCAGAACATCTCAACTGCGAGTTGAGTCGGCCTTCTGGTTCAATGCTCGCTTTTATTTAGCGAATGCCTGCTTTAAATAGCAGAAGATCTCAACTGCGTGTTGAGCCGGCCTTCGGGTTCGATGCTCGCTTTTATTTAGCGAATGCCTGCTTTAAATAGCAGATGATCTCAACTGCGTGTTGAGCCGGCCTTCGGGTTTGATGCTCGCTTTTACTGAGCGAATGCGTGCTTTGAATAGCAGATGATCTCAACTACGTTTTGAGCCGGCCTGAGGGTTCGATGCTCGCTTTTATTTAGCGAATGCAAACTTTTAATAGCAGATGATCTCAACTGCGTGTTGAGCCGGCCTTCGAGTTCGATGCTCGCTTTTATTTAGCGAATGCCTGCTTTAAATAGCAGAAGATCTCAACTGCGTGTTGTGCCAGCCTTTGGGTTCGATGCTTGCTTTAATTTAGCGAATGCCTGCTTTAAATAGCAGATGATCTCAGCTGTGTGTTGAGCCGCCCTTCGGGTTTGATGCTCGCTTTTATTTAGCGAATGCCTGCTTTAAATAGCAGATAATCTCAACTGCGTGTTGAGCCGGCCTTCGGGTTTGATGCTCGCTTTTATTTAGCGAATGACTGATTTAAATAGCAGAGGATCTCAGCTGCGTATTGAGCCAGCCTTAGGGTTCGATGCTCGATTTTATTTAGCGAATGCCTGCTTTGATAAGCAGATGATCTCAACTGCTTGTTGAGCCGGCCTTAGGGTTTGATGCTCGATTTTATTGAGCGAATGCCTGCTTTGAATAGCAGATGATCTTAACTGTGTGTTGAGCCGGCCTGAGGGTTCGATGCTCTCTTTTATTTAGCGAATGCCTGCTTTAAATAGCAGATGATCTCAACTGCGTGTTGAACCTGCTTTCGGGTTCGATGCTCGCTTTTATTTAGCGAATGCCTGCTTTAAATAACAGATGATCTCAACTGCGTCTTGAGCCGGCCTGTGGTTTCGATGCTGTCTTTTATTTAGCGAATACTGCTTGAATAGTAGATGATCCCAGCTGCGTGTTGAGCCGGACTTCGGTTTCGTTGCTCGCTTTTATTTAGTGAATGCCTACTTTAAATCGCAGATGATCTCAGCTGCGTGTTGAGCCGACCTGAGGGTTCGATGTTCGATTTTATTTAGCGAATGCCAACTTTGAATAGCAAATGATCTCAACTATGTGTCGAGCCGGCCTGAGGGTTCGATGATCGCTTTTATTTAGCGAATGCTTGCTTTGAATAGAAAATGATCTCAACTGCCTGTTGAGCCGGCCTTTGGGTTCGATGCTCGCTTTTATTTAGCGAGTGCCTGCTTTAAATAGCAGAAGATCTCAACTGCGTTTTGAGTCGGCCTTCGGGTTCGATGCTCGCTTTTATTTAGTGAATTCCTGCTTTAAATAGCAGAACATCTCAACTGCGAGTTGAGTCGGCCTTCGGGTTCAATGCTCGCTTTTATTTAGCGAATGCCTGCTTTAAATAGCAGAAGATCTCAACTGCGTGTTGAGCCGGCCTTCGGGTTCGATGCTCGCTTTTATTTAGCGAATGCCTGCTTTAAATAGCAGATGATCTCAAATGCGTGTTGAGCCGGCCTTCGGGTTTGATGCTCGCTTTTACTTAGCGAATGCGTGCTTTGAATAGCAGATGATCTCAACTGCGTTTTGAGCCGGCCTGAGGGTTCGATGCTCGCTTTTATTTAGCGAATGCAAACTTTGAATAGCAGATGATCTCAACTGCGTGTTGAGCCGGCCTTCGAGTTCGATGCTCGCTTTTATTTAGCGAATGCCTGCTTTAAATAGCAGAAGATCTCAACTGCGTGTTATGCCAGCCTTTGGGTTCGATGCTCGCTTTTATTTAGCGAATGCCTACTTTAAATAATAGATGATCTCAACTGCGTCTTGAGCCGGCCTGAGGTTTCGATTCTCTCTTTTATTTAGCGAAAACTGCTTGAATAGCAGATGATCTCAGCTGCATGTTGAGCCGGCCTTCGGGTTCGTTGCTCGCTTTTATTTAGCGAATGCCTGCTTTGAATAGCAGATGATCTCAACTGCGTGTTGAGCCGGCCTTCGGGTTCGATGCTCGCTTTTATTTAGCGAACTCCTGCTTTAAATAGCAGAACATCTCAACTGCGAGTTGAGCCGGCCTTCGGGTTCAATGCTCGCTTTTATTTAGCGAATGCCTGCTTTAAATAGCAGAAGATCTCAACTTCGTGTTGAGCCGGCCTTCGGGTTCGATGCTCGCTTTTATTTAGCGAATGCCTGCTTTAAATAGCAGATGATCTCAACTGCGTGTTGAGCCGGCCTTCGGGTTTGATGCTCGCTTTTACTTAGCGAATGCGTGCTTTGAATAGTAGATAATCTCAACTGCGTTTTGAGCCGGCCTGAGGGTTCGATGCTCGCTTTTATTTAGCGAATGCAAACTTTGAATAGCAGATGATCTCAACTGCGTGTTGAGCCAGCCTTCGGGTTCGATGCTCGCTTTTATTTAGCGAATGCCTGCTTTAAATAGCAGAAGATCTCAACTGCATGTTGTGCCAGCCTTTGGGTTCGATGCTTGCTTTAATTTAGCGAATGCCTACTTTAAATAGCAGATGATCTCAGCTGTGTGTTGAGCTGCCCTTCGGGTTCGATGCTCGCTTTTATTTAGAGAATGCCTGCTTTAAATAGCAGATAAGCTCAACTGCGTGTTGAGCCGGCCTTCGGGTTTGATGCTCGCTTTTATTTAGAGAATGACTGATTTAAATAGCAGAGGATCTCAGCTGCGTATTGAGCCAGCCTTAGGGTTCGATGCTCGCTTTTATTTAGCGAATGCCTGCTTTGGCCGGCCTTAGGGTTTGATGCTCGATTTTATTTAGCGAATGCCTGCTTTGAATAGCAGATGATCTTAACTGTGTGTTGAGCCGGCCTGAGGGTTCGATGCTCTCTTTTATTTAGCGAATGCCTGCTTTAAATAGCAGATGATCTCAACTGCGTGTTGAACCTGCTTTCGGGTTCGATGCTCGCTTTTATTTAGCGAATGCCTGCTTTAAATAACAGATGATCTCAACTGCGTCTTGAGCCGGCCTGTGGTTTCGATGCTGTCTTTTATTTAGCGAATACTGCTTGAATAGTAGATGATCCCAGCTGCGTGTTGAGCCGGACTTCGGTTTCGTTGCTCGCTTTTATTTAGTGAATGCCTACTTTAAATCGCAGATGATCTCAGCTGCGTGTTGAGCCGACCTGAGGGTTCGATGTTCGATTTTATTTAGCGAATGCCAACTTTGAATAGCAAATGATCTCAACTATGTGTCGAGCCGGCCTGAGGGTTCGATGATCGCTTTTATTTAGCGAATGCTTGCTTTGAATAGAAAATGATCTCAACTGCCTGTTGAGCCGGCCTTTGGGTTCGATGCTCGCTTTTATTTAGCGAGTGCCTGCTTTAAATAGCAGAAGATCTCAACTGCGTTTTGAGTCGGCCTTCGGGTTCGATGCTCGCTTTTATTTAGTGAATTCCTGCTTTAAATAGCAGAACATCTCAACTGCGAGTTGAGTCGGCCTTCGGGTTCAATGCTCGCTTTTATTTAGCGAATGCCTGCTTTAAATAGCAGAAGATCTCAACTGCGTGTTGAGCCGGCCTTCGGGTTCGATGCTCGCTTTTATTTAGCGAATGCCTGCTTTAAATAGCAGATGATCTCAACTGCGTGTTGAGCCGGCCTTCGGGTTTGATGCTCGCTTTTACTGAGCGAATGCGTGCTTTGAATAGCAGATGATCTCAACTACGTTTTGAGCCGGCCTGAGGGTTCGATGCTCGCTTTTATTTAGCGAATGCAAACTTTTAATAGCAGATGATCTCAACTGCGTGTTGAGCCGGCCTTCGAGTTCGATGCTCGCTTTTATTTAGCGAATGCCTGCTTTAAATAGCAGAAGATCTCAACTGCGTGTTGTGCCAGCCTTTGGGTTCGATGCTTGCTTTAATTTAGCGAATGCCTGCTTTAAATAGCAGATGATCTCAGCTGTGTGTTGAGCCGCCCTTCGGGTTTGATGCTCGCTTTTATTTAGCGAATGCCTGCTTTAAATAGCAGATAATCTCAACTGCGTGTTGAGCCGGCCTTCGGGTTTGATGCTCGCTTTTATTTAGCGAATGACTGATTTAAATAGCAGAGGATCTCAGCTGCGTATTGAGCCAGCCTTAGGGTTCGATGCTCGATTTTATTTAGCGAATGCCTGCTTTGATAAGCAGATGATCTCAACTGCTTGTTGAGCCGGCCTTAGGGTTTGATGCTCGATTTTATTGAGCGAATGCCTGCTTTGAATAGCAGATGATCTTAACTGTGTGTTGAGCCGGCCTGAGGGTTCGATGCTCTCTTTTATTTAGAGAATGCCTGCTTTAAATAGTAGATGATCTCAACTGCGTGTTGAACCTGCTTTCGGGTTCGATGCTCGCTTTTATTTAGCGAATGCCTGCTTTAAATAACAGATGATCTCAACTGCGTCTTGAGCCGGCCTGTCGTTTCGATGCTGTCTTTTATTTAGCGAATACTGCTTGAATAGCAGATGTCCCAGCTGCGTGTTGAGCCGGACTTCGGTTTCGTTGCTCGCTTTTATTTAGTGAATGCCTACTTTAAATCGCAGATGATCTCAGCTGCGTGTTGAGCCGACCTGAGGGTTCTATGTTCGATTTTATTTGGCGAATGGCAACTTTGAATAGCAGATGATCTCAACTATGTGTCGAGCCGGCCTGAGGGTTCGATGATCGCTTTTATTTAGGGAATGCTTGCTTTGAATAGCAAATGATCTCAACTGCGTGTTGAGCCGGCCTTTGGGTTCGATGCTCGCTTTTATTTAGCGAATGCCTGCTTTAAATAGCAGAAGATCTCAACTGCGTGTTGAGCCGGCCTTCGGGTTCGATGCTCGCTTTTATTTAGTGAATTCCTGCTTTAAATAGCAGAACATCTCAACTGCGAGTTGAGCCGGCCTTCGGGTTCAATGCTCGCTTTTATTTAGCGAATGCCTGCTTTAAATAGCAGAAGATCTCAACTGCGTGTTGAGCCGGCCTTCGGGTTCGATGCTCGCTTTCATTAAGCGAATGCATGCTTTAAATAGCAGATGATCTCAACTGCGTGTTGAGCCGGCCTTCGGGTTTGATGCTCGCTTTTACTTAGCGAATGCGTGCTTTGAATAGCAGATGATCTCAACTGCGTTTTGAGCCGGCCTGAGGGTTCGATGCTCGCTTTTATTTAGCGAATGCAAACTTTGAATAGCAGATGATCTCAACTGCGTGTTGAGCCGGCCTTCGGGTTCGATGCTCGCTTTTATTTATCGAATGCCTGCTTTAAATAGCAGAAGATATCAACTGCGTGTTGTGCCAGCCTTTGGGTTCGATGCTTGCTTTAATTTAGCGAATGCCTGCTTTAAATAGTAGATGATCTCAGCTGTGTGTTGAGCCGCCCTTCGGGTTCGATGCTCGCTTTTATTTAGCGAATGCCTGCTTTAAATAGCAGATAATCTCAACTGCATGTTGAGCCGGCCTTCGGGTTTGATGCTCGCTTATATTTAGCGAATGACTGATTTAAATAGCAGAGGATCTCAGCTGCGTATTGAGCCAGCCTTAGGGTTCGATGCTCGCTTTTACTTAGCGAATGCCTGCTTTGATAAGCAGATGATCTCAACTGCTTGTTGAGCCGACCTGAGGGTTTAATGCTCGATTTCATTTAGCGAATACCTGCTTTGAATAGCAGATGATCTTAACTGTGTGTTGAGCCGGCCTGAGGGTTCGATGCTCTCTTTTATTTAGCGAATGCCTGCTTTAAATAGCAGATGATCTCAACTGCGTGTTGAACCTGCTTTCGGGTTCGATGCTCGCTTTTATTTAGCGAATGCCTGCTTTAAATAACAGATGATCTCAACTGCATCTTGAGCCGGCCTGTGGTTTCGATGCTGTCTTTTATTTAGCGAATACTGCTTGAATAGCAGATGATCCCAGCTGCGTGTTGAGCCAGACTTCGGTTTCGTTGCTCGCTTTTATTTAGTGAATGTCTACTTTAAATCGCAGATGATCTCAGCTGCGTGTTGAGCCGACCTGAGGGTTCGATGTTCGATTTTAGTTAGCGAATGCCAACTTTGAATAGCAGATGATCTCAACTATGTGTCAAGCCGGCCTGAGGGTTTGATGATCGCTTTTATTTAGCGAATGCTTGCTTTGAATAGCAAATGATCTCAACTGCTTGTTGAGCCGGCCTTTGGGTTCGATGCTCGCTTTTATTTAGCGAATGCCTGCTTTAAATAGCAGAAGATCTCAACTGCGTGTTGAGCCGGTCTTCGGGTTCGATGCTCTCTTTTATTTAGCGAATGCCTGCTTTAAATAGCAGATGATCTCAGCTGTGTGTTGAGCCGACCTTCGGGTTCGATGCTTGCTTTTACTTAGTGAATGTCTGCTTTGAATTGCAGATGATCTCAACTACGTGTTAAGCCGACCTGAGGGTTCGATGCTCGCTTTTATTTAGGGAATGTCTGCTTTGGATAGTAGATGATCTCAACTATGTGTTGAGCCGACCCGAGGGTTTGATGCTCGCTTTTATTTATCCAATGCCTGCTTTGAATAGCAGATGATCTCAACTGCGTGTTGAGCCGGCCAGAGGGTTCGATGCTCGATTTTATTTAGCGAATGCCTGCTTTGAATAGCAGATGATCTTAACTGTGTGTTGAGCCGCCCTTCGGGTTCGATGCTTGCTTTTATTTAGCGAATGTCTGCTTTCAACATGATCTCAACTGCGTGTTGAACCTGCTTTCGGGTTCGATGCTCGCTTTTATTTAGCGAATGCCTGCTTTAAATAACAGATGATCTCAACTGCGTCTTGAGCCGGCCTGTGGTTTCGATGCTGTCTTTTATTTAGCGAATACTGCTTGAATAGCAGATGATCCCAGCTGCGTGTTGAGCCGGACTTCAGTTTCGTTGCTCGCTTTTATTTAGTGAATGCCTACTTTAAATCGCAGATGATCTCAGCTGCGTGTTGAGCCGACCTGAGGGTTCGATGCTCGATTTTATTTAGCGAATACCTGCTTTGAACAGTAGATGATCTCAGCTTCGTGTTGAGCCGGCCTAAGTGTTCGTTGTTCGATTTTATTTAGCGAATGCATACTTTGAATAGCAGCTGATCTCGACTATGTGTCGAGCCGGCCTGAGGGTTCGATGATCGCTTTTATTTAGCGAATGCTTGCTTTGAATAGCAAATGATCTCAACTGCGTGTTGAGCCGGCCTTTAGGTTCGATGCTCGCTTTTATTTAGCGAATGCCTGCTTTAAATAGCAGAAGATCTCAACTGCGTGTTGAGCCGGCCTTCGGGTTCGATGCTCTCTTTTATTTAGCGAATGCCTGCTTTAAATAGCAGATGATCTTAGCTGTGTGTTGAGCCGGCCTTCGGATTCGATGCTTGCTTTTACTTAGCGAATGCCTGCTTTCAATTGCAGATGATCTCAACTACGTGTTGAGCCGACCTGAGGGTTCGATGCTCGCTTTTATTTAGGGAATGTCTGCTTTGGATATTAGATGATCTCAACTATGTGTTGAGCCGACCCGAGGGTTTGATGCTCGCTTTTATTTATCCAATGCCTGCTTTGAATAGCAGATGATCTCAACTGCGTGTTGAGCCGGCCAGAGGGTTCGATGCTCGATTTTATTTAGCGAATGCCTGCTTTGAATAGCAGATGATCTTAACTGTGTGTTGAGCCGCCCTTCGGGTTCGATGCTTGCTTTTATTTAGCGAATGCCTGCTTTCAACATGATCTCAACTGCGTGTTGAACCTGCTTTCGGGTTCGATGCTCGCTTTTATTTAGCGAATGCCTGCTTTAAATAACAGATGATCTCAACTGCGTCTTGAGCCGGCCTGTGGTTTCGATGCTGTCTTTTATTTAGCGAATACTGCTTGAATAGCAGATGATCCCAGCTGCGTGTTGAGCCGGACTTCAGTTTCGTTGCTCGCTTTTATTTAGTGAATGCCTACTTTAAATCGCAGATGATCTCAGCTGCGTGTTGAGCCGACCTGAGGGTTCGATGCTCGATTTTATTTAGCGAATACCTGCTTTGAACAGTAGATGATCTCAGCTTCGTGTTGAGCCGGCCTAAGTGTTCGTTGTTCGATTTTATTTAGCGAATGCATACTTTGAATAGCAGATGATCTCGACTATGTGTCGAGCCGGCCTGAGGGTTCGATGATCGCTTTTATTTAGCGAATGCTTGCTTTGAATAGCAAATGATCTCAACTGCGTGTTGAGCCGGCCTTTAGGTTCGATGCTCGCTTTTATTTAGCGAATGCCTGCTTTAAATAGCAGAAGATCTCAACTGCGTGTTGAGCCGGCCTTCGGGTTCGATGCTCTCTTTTATTTAGCGAATGCCTGCTTTAAATAGCAGATGATCTTAGCTGTGTGTTGAGCCGGCCTTCGGATTCGATGCTTGCTTTTACTTAGCGAATGCCTGCTTTCAATTGCAGATGATCTCAACTACGTGTTGAGCCGACCTGAGGGTTCGATGCTCGCTTTTATTTAGGGAATGTCTGCTTTGGATAGTAGATGATCTCAACTATGTGTTGAGCCGACCCGAGGGTTTGATGCTCGCTTTTATTTATACAATGCCTGCTTTGAATAACAGATGATCTCAACTGCGTGTTGAGCTGGCCAGAGGGTTCGATGCTCGATTTTATTTAGCGAATGCCTGCTTTGAATAGCAGATGATCTTAACTGCGTGTTGAGCCGGCCTTCGGGTTCGAGGCTCGATTTTATTTAGCAGTTGCCTGCTTTAAATAGCACATGATCTCAACTGCGTGTTGAGCCTGCTTTTGGGTTCGATGCTCGCTTTTATTTAGCGAATGCCTACTTTAAATAACAGATGATCTCAACTACGTCTTGAGCCGGCCTGAGGTTTCGATTCTCTCTTTTATTTAGCGAAAACTGCTTGAATAGCAGATGATCTCAGCTGCATTTTGAGCCGGCCTTCGGGTTCGTTGCTCGCTTTTATTTAGCGAATGCCTGCTTTGAATAGCAGATGATCTCAACTGCGTGTTGAGCCGGCCTTTGGGTTCGATGCTCGCTTTTATTTAGCGAACTCCTGCTTTAAATAGCAGAACATCTCAACTGCGAGTTGAGCCGGCCTTCGGGTTCAATGCTCGCTTTTATTTAGCGAATGCCTGCTTTAAATAGCAGAAGATCTCAACTGCGTGTTGAGCCGGCCTTCGGGTTCGATGCTCGCTTTTATTTAGCGAATGCCTGCTTTAAATAGCAGATGATCTCAACTGCGTGTTGAGCCGGCCTGCGGGTTTGATGCTCGCTTTTAGTTAGCGAATGCGTGCTTTGAATAGTAGATGATCTCAACTGCGTTTTGAGCCGGCCTGAGGGTTCGATGCTCGCTTTTATTTAGTGAATGGGAACTTTGAATAGCAGATGATCTCAACTGCGTGTTGAGCCAGCCTTCGGGTTCGATGCTCGCTTTTATTTAGCGAATGCCTGCTTTAAATAGCAGAAGATCTCAACTGCATGTTGTGCCAGCCTTTGGGTTCGATGCTTGCTTTAATTTAGCGAATGCCTACTTTAAATAGCAGATGATCTCAGCTGTGTGTTGAGCCGCCCTTCGGGTTCGATGCTCGCTTTTATTTAGAGAATGCCTGCTTTAAATAGCAGATAATCTCAACTGCGTGTTGAGCCGGCCTTCGGGTTTGATGCTCGCTTTTATTTAGCGAATGACTGATTTAAATAGCAGAGGATCTCAGCTGCGTATTGAGCCAGCCTTAGGGTTCGATGCTCG
This sequence comes from Lathyrus sativus, assembly GCA_963859935.3. Lineage (NCBI taxonomy): Eukaryota > Viridiplantae > Streptophyta > Magnoliopsida > Fabales > Fabaceae > Lathyrus > Lathyrus sativus. Next base: position 220,947,672 of record OZ012739.1, on the reverse strand, counting down.
CTTTTATTTAGCGAATGCCTGCTTTGGCCGGCCTTAGGGTTTGATGCTCGATTTTATTTAGCGAATGCCTGCTTTGAATAGCAGATGATCTTAACTGTGTGTTGAGCCGGCCTGAGGGTTCGATGCTCTCTTTTATTTAGCCAATGCCTGCTTTAAATAGCAGATGATCTCAACTGCGTGTTGAACCTGCTTTCGGGTTCGATGCTCGCTTTTATTTAGCGAATGCCTGCTTTAAATAACAGATGATCTCAACTGCGTCTTAAGCCGGCCTGTGGTTTCGATGCTGTCTTTTATTTAGCGAATACTGCTTGAATAGCAGATGATCCCAGCTGCGTGTTGAGCCGGACTTCGGTTTCGTTGCTCGCTTTTATTTAGTGAATGCCTACTTTAAATCGCAGATGATCTCAGCTGCGTGTTGAGCCGACCTGAGGGTTCGATGTTCGATTTTATTTAGCGAATGCCAACTTTGAATAGCAGATGATCTCAACTATGTGTCGAGCCGGCCTGAGGGTTCGATGATCGCTTTTATTTAGCGAATGCTTGCTTTGAATAGCAAATGATCTCAACTGCCTGTTGAGCCGGCCTTTGGGTTCGATGCTCGCTTTTATTTAGCGAATGCCTGCTTTAAATAGCAGAAGATCTCAACTGCGTGTTGAGCCGGCCTTCGGGTTCGATGCTCGCTTTTATTTAGTGAATTCCAGCTTTAAATAGCAGAACATCTCAACTGCGAGTTGAGTCGGCCTTCGGGTTCAATGCTCGCTTTTATTTAGCGAATGCCTGCTTTAAATAGCAGAAGATCTCAACTGCGTGTTGAGCCGGCCTTCGGGTTCGATGCTCGCTTTTATTTAGCGAATGTCTGCTTTAAATAGCAGATGATCTCAACTGCGTGTTAAGCCGGCCTTCGGGTTTGATGCTCGCTTTTACTTAGCGAATGCGTGCTTTGAATAGCAGATGATCTCAACTGCGTTTTGAGCCGGCCTGAGGGTTCGATGCTCGCTTTTATTTAGCGAATGCAAACTTTGAATAGCAGATGATCTCAACTGCGTGTTGAGCCGGCCTTCGGGTTCGATGCTCGCTTTTATTTATCGAATGCCTGCTTTAAATAGCAGAAGATATCAACTGCGTGTTGTGCCAGCCTTTGGGTTCAATGCTTGCTTTAATTTAGCGAATGCCTGCTTTAAATAGCAGATGATCTCAGCTGTGTGTTGAGCCGCCCTTCGGGTTCGATGCTCGCTTTTATTTAGCGAATGCCTGCTTTAAATAGCAGATAATCTCAACTGCGTGTTGAGCCGGCCTTCGGGTTTGATGCTCGCTTTTATTTAGCGAATGACTGATTTAAATAGCAGAGGATCTCAGCTGCGTATTGAGCCAGCCTTAGGGTTCGATGCTCGCTTTTACTTAGCGAATGCCTGCTTTGATAAGCAGATGATCTCAACTGCTTGTTGAGCCGACCTGAGGGTTTAATGCTCGATTTCATTTAGCGAATACCTGCTTTGAATAGCAGATGATCTTAACTGTGTATTGAGCCGGCCTGAGGGTTCGATGCTCTCTTTTATTTAGCGAATGCCTGCTTTAAATAGCAGATGATCTCAACTGCGTGTTGAACCTGCTTTCGGGTTCGATGCTCGCTTTTATTTAGCGAATGCCTACTTTAAATAACAGATGATCTCAACTGCATCTTGAGCCGGCCTGTGGTTTCGATGCTGTCTTTTATTTAGCGAATACTGCTTGAATAGCAGATGATCCCAGCTGCGTGTTGAGCCAGACTTCGGTTTCGTTGCTCGCTTTTATTTAGTGAATGTCTACTTTAAACCGCAGATGATCTCAGCTGCGTGTTGAGCCGACCTGAGGGTTCGATGTTCGATTTTAGTTAGCGAATGCCAACTTTGAATAGCAGATGATCTCAACTATGTGTCGAGCCGGCCTGAGGGTTTGATGATCGCTTTTATTTAGCGAATGCTTGCTTTGAATAGCAAATGATCTCAACTGCTTGTTGAGCCGGCCTTTGGGTTCGATGCTCGCTTTTATTTAGCGAATGCCTGCTTTAAATAGCAGAAGATCTCAACTGCGTGTTGAGCCGGTCTTCGGGTTCGATGCTCTCTTTTATTTAGCGAATGCCTGCTTTAAATAGCAGATGATCTCAGCTGTGTGTTGAGCCGACCTTCGGGTTCGATGCTTGCTTTTACTTAGCGAATGCCTGCTTTCAATTGCAGATGATCTCAACTACGTGTTGAGCCGACCTGAGGGTTCGATGCTCGCTTTTATTTAGGGAATGTCTGCTTTGGATATTAGATGATCTCAACTATGTGTTGAGCCGACCCGAGGGTTTGATGCTCGCTTTTATTTATCCAATGCCTGCTTTGAATAGCAGATGATCTCAACTGCGTGTTGAGCCGGCCAGAGGGTTCGATGCTCGATTTTATTTAGCGAATGCCTGCTTTGAATAGCAGATGATCTTAACTGTGTGTTGAGCCGCCCTTCGGGTTCGATGCTTGCTTTTATTTAGCGAATGCCTGCTTTCAACATGATCTCAACTGCGTGTTGAACCTGCTTTCGGGTTCGATGCTCGCTTTTATTTAGCGAATGCCTGCTTTAAATAACAGATGATCTCAACTGCGTCTTGAGCCGGCCTGTGGTTTCGATGCTGTCTTTTATTTAGCGAATACTGCTTGAATAGCAGATGATCCCAGCTGCGTGTTGAGCCGGACTTCAGTTTCGTTGCTCGCTTTTATTTAGTGAATGCCTACTTTAAATCGCAGATGATCTCAGCTGCGTGTTGAGCCGACCTGAGGGTTCGATGCTCGATTTTATTTAGCGAATACCTGCTTTGAACAGTAGATGATCTCAGCTTCGTGTTGAGCCGGCCTAAGTGTTCGTTGTTCGATTTTATTTAGCGAATGCATACTTTGAATAGCAGATGATCTCGACTATGTGTCGAGCCGGCCTGAGGGTTCGATGATCGCTTTTATTTAGCGAATGCTTGCTTTGAATAGCAAATGATCTCAACTGCGTGTTGAGCCGGCCTTTAGGTTCGATGCTCGCTTTTATTTAGCGAATGCCTGCTTTAAATAGCAGAAGATCTCAACTGCGTGTTGAGCCGGCCTTCGGGTTCGATGCTCTCTTTTATTTAGCGAATGCCTGCTTTAAATAGCAGATGATCTTAGCTGTGTGTTGAGCCGGCCTTCGGATTCGATGCTTGCTTTTACTTAGCGAATGCCTGCTTTCAATTGCAGATGATCTCAACTACGTGTTGAGCCGACCTGAGGGTTCGATGCTCGCTTTTATTTAGGGAATGTCTGCTTTGGATAGTAGATGATCTCAACTATGTGTTGAGCCGACCCGAGGGTTTGATGCTCGATTTTATTTATACAATGCCTGCTTTGAATAACAGATGATCTCAACTGCGTGTTGAGCTGGCCAGAGGGTTCGATGCTCGATTTTATTTAGCGAATGCCTGCTTTGAATAGCAGATGATCTTAACTGCGTGTTGAGCCGGCCTTCGGGTTCGAGGCTCGATTTTATTTAGCAAATGCCTGCTTTAAATAGCACATGATCTCAACTGCGTGTTGAGCCTGCTTTTGGGTTCGATGCTCGCTTTTATTTAGCGAATGCCTACTTTAAATAACAGATGATCTCAACTACGTCTTGAGCCGGCCTGAGGTTTCGATTCTCTCTTTTATTTAGCGAAAACTGCTTGAATAGCAGATGATCTCAGCTGCATTTTGAGCCGGCCTTCGGGTTCGTTGCTCGCTTTTATTTAGCGAATGCCTGCTTTGAATAGCAGATGATCTCAACTGCGTGTTGAGCCGGCCTTTGGGTTCGATGCTCGCTTTTATTTAGCGAACTCCTGCTTTAAATAGCAGAACATCTCAACTGCGAGTTGAGCCGGCCTTCGGGTTCAATGCTCGCTTTTATTTAGCGAATGCCTGCTTTAAATAGCAGAAGATCTCAACTGCGTGTTGAGCCGGCCTTCGGGTTCGATGCTCGCTTTTATTTAGCGAATGCCTGCTTTAAATAGCAGATGATCTCAACTGCGTGTTGAGCCGGCCTGCGGGTTTGATGCTCGCTTTTAGTTAGCGAATGCGTGCTTTGAATAGTAGATGATCTCAACTGCGTTTTGAGCCGGCCTGAGGGTTCGATGCTCGCTTTTATTTAGCGAATGGGAACTTTGAATAGCAGATGATCTCAACTGCGTGTTGAGCCAGCCTTCGGGTTCGATGCTCGCTTTTATTTAGCGAATGCCTGCTTTAAATAGCAGAAGATCTCAACTGCATGTTGTGCCAGCCTTTGGGTTCAATGCTTGCTTTAATTTAGCGAATGCCTACTTTAAATAGCAGATGATCTCAGCTGTGTGTTGAGCCGCCCTTCGGGTTCGATGCTCGCTTTTATTTAGAGAATGCCTGCTTTAAATAGCAGATAATCTCAACTGCGTGTTGAGCCGGCCTTCGGGTTTGATGCTCGCTTTTATTTAGCGAATGACTGATTTAAATAGCAGAGGATCTCAGCTGTGTATTGAGCCAGCCTTAGGGTTCGATGCTCGCTTTTATTTAGCGAATGCCTGCTTTGGCCGGCCTTAGGGTTTGATGCTCGATTTTATTTAGCGAATGCCTGCTTTGAATAGCAGATGATCTTAACTGTGTGTTGAGCCGGCCTGAGGGTTCGATGCTCTCTTTTATTTAGCCAATGCCTGCTTTAAATAGCAGATGATCTCAACTGCGTGTTGAACCTGCTTTCGGGTTCGATGCTCGCTTTTATTTAGCGAATGCCTGCTTTAAATAACAGATGATCTCAACTGCGTCTTGAGCCGGCCTGTGGTTTCGATGCTGTCTTTTATTTAGCGAATACTGCTTGAATAGTAGATGATCCCAGCTGCGTGTTGAGCCGGACTTCGGTTTCGTTGCTCGCTTTTATTTAGTGAATGCCTACTTTAAATCGCAGATGATCTCAGCTGCGTGTTGAGCCGACCTGAGGGTTCGATGTTCGATTTTATTTAGCGAATGCCAACTTTGAATAGCAGATGATCTCAACTATGTGTCGAGCCGGCCTGAGGGTTCGATGATCGCTTTTATTTAGCGAATGCTTGCTTTGAATAGCAAATGATCTCAACTGCCTGTTGAGCCGGCCTTTGGGTTCGATGCTCGCTTTTATTTAGCGAATGCCTGCTTTAAATAGCAGAAGATCTCAACTGCGTGTTGAGCCGGCCTTCGGGTTCGATGCTCGCTTTTATTTAGTGAATTCCAGCTTTAAATAGCAGAACATCTCAACTGCGAGTTGAGTCGGCCTTTGGGTTCAATGCTCGCTTTTATTTAGCGAATGCCTGCTTTAAATAGCAGAAGATCACAACTGCGTGTTGAGCCGGCCTTCGGGTTCGATGCTCGCTTTTATTTAGCGAATGTCTGCTTTAAATAGCAGATGATCTCAACTGCGTGTTAAGCCGGCCTTCGGGTTTGATGCTCGCTTTTACTTAGCGAATGCGTGCTTTGAATAGCAGATGATCTCAACTGCGTTTTGAGCCGGCCTGAGGGTTCGATGCTCGCTTTTATTTAGCGAATGCAAACTTTGAATAGCAGATGATCTCAACTGCGTGTTGAGCCGGCCTTCGGGTTCGATGCTCGCTTTTATTTAGCGAATGCCTGCTTTAAATAGCAGAAGATCTCAACTGCGTGTTGTGCCAGCCTTTGGGTTCGATGCTTGCTTTAATTTAGCGAATGCCTGCTTTAAATAGCAGATGATCTCAGCTGTGTGTTGAGCCGCCCTTCGGGTTCGATGCTCGCTTTTATTTAGCGAATGCCTGCTTTAAATAGCAGATAATCTCAACTGCGTGTTGAGCCGGCCTTCGGGTTTGATGCTCGCTTTTATTTAGCGAATGACTGATTTAAATAGCAGAGGATCTCAGCTGCGTATTGAGCCAGCCTTAGGGTTCGATGCTCGCTTTTATTTAGCGAATGCCTGCTTTGATAAGCAGATGATCTCAACTGCTTGTTGAGCCGGCCTTAGGGTTTGATGCTCGATTTTATTGAGCGAATGCCTGCTTTGAATAGCAGATGATCTTAACTGTGTGTTGAGCCGGCCTGAGGGTTCGATGCTCTCTTTTATTTAGAGAATGCCTGCTTTAAATAGCAGATGATCTCAACTGCGTGTTGAACCTGCTTTCGGGTTCGATGCTCGCTTTTATTTAGCGAATGCCTGCTTTAAATAACAGATGATCTCAACTGCGTCTTGAGCCGGCCTGTCGTTTCGATGCTGTCTTTTATTTAGCGAATACTGCTTGAATAGCAGATGATCCCAGCTGCGTGTTGAGCCGGACTTCGGTTTCGTTGCTCGCTTTTATTTAGTGAATGCCTACTTTAAATCGCAGATGATCTCAGCTGCGTGTTGAGCCGACCTGAGGGTTCTATGTTCGATTTTATTTGGCGAATGCCAACTTTGAATAGCAGATGATCTCAACTATGTGTCGAGCCGGCCTGAGGGTTCGATGATCGCTTTTATTTAGTGAATGCTTGCTTTGAATAGCAAATGATCTCAACTGCGTGTTGAGCCGGCCTTTGGGTTCGATGCTCGCTTTTTTTAGCGAATGCCTGCTTTAAATAGCAGAAGATCTCAACTGCGTGTTGAGCCGGCCTTCGGGTTCGATGCTCGCTTTTATTTAGTGAATTCCTGCTTTAAATAGCAGAACATCTCAACTGCGAGTTGAGCCGGCCTTCGGGTTCAATGCTCGCTTTTATTTAGCGAATGCCTGCTTTAAATAGCAGAAGATCTCAACTGCGTGTTGATCCGGCCTTCGGGTTCGATGCTCGCTTTTATTTAGCGAATGCCTGCTTTAAATAGCAGATGATCTCAACTGCGTGTTGAGTCGGCCTTCGGGTTTGATGCTCGCTTTTACTTAGCGAATACGTGCTTTGAATAGCAGATGATCTCAACTGCGTTTTGAGCCGGCCTGAGGGTTCGATGCTCGCTTTTATTTAGCGAATGCAAACTTTGAATAGCAGGTGATCTCAACTGCGTGTTGAGCCGGCCTTCGGGTTCGATGCTTGCTTTTATTTAGCAAATGCCTGCTTTAAATAGCAGAAGATCTCAACTGCGTGTTGTGCCAGCCTTTGGGTTCGATGCTTGCTTTAATTTAGCGAATGCCTGCTTTAAATAGCAGATGATCTCAGCTGTGTGTTGAGCCGCCCTTCGGGTTCGATGCTCGCTTTTATTTAGCGAATGCCTGCTTTAAATAGCAGATAATCTCAACTGCGTGTTGAGCCGGCCTTCGGGTTTGATGCTCGCTTATATTTAGCGAATGACTGATTTAAATAGCAGAGGATCTCAGCTGCGTATTGAGCCAGCCTTAGGGTTCGATGCTCGCTTTTATTTAGCGAATGCCTGCTTTGATAAGCAGATGATCTCAACTGCTTGTTGAGCCGACCTGAGGGTTTGATGCTCGATTTCATTTAGCGAATGCTTGCTTTGAATAGCAGATGATCTTAACTGTGTGTTGAGCCGGCCTGAGGGTTCGATGCTCTCTTTTATTTAGAGAATGCCTGCTTTAAATAGCAGATGATCTCAACTGCGTGTTGAACCTGCTTTCGGGTTCGATGCTCGCTTTTATTTAGCGAATGCCTCCTTTAAATAACAGATGATCTCAACTGCGTCTTGAGCCGGCCTGTCGTTTCGATGCTGTCTTTTATTTAGCGAATACTGCTTGAATAGCAGATGATCCCAGCTGCGTGTTGAGCCGGACTTCGGTTTCGTTGCTCGCTTTTATTTAGTGAATGCCTACTTTAAATCGCAGATGATCTCAGCTGCGTGTTGAGCCGACCTGAGGGTTCTATGTTCGATTTTATTTGGCGAATGCCAACTTTGAATAGCAGATGATCTCAACTATGTGTCGAGCCGGCCTGAGGGTTCGATGATCGCTTTTATTTAGCGAATGCTTGCTTTGAATAGCAAATGATCTCAACTGCGTGTTGAGCCGGCCTTTGGGTTCGATGCTCGCTTTTTTTAGCGAATGCCTGCTTTAAATAGCAGAAGATCTCAACTGCGTGTTGAGCCGGCCTTCGGGTTCGATGCTCGCTTTTATTTAGTGAATTCCTGCTTTAAATAGCAGAACATCTCAACTGCGAGTTGAGCCGGCCTTCGGGTTCAATGCTCGCTTTTATTTAGCGAATGCCTGCTTTAAATAGCAGAAGATCTCAACTGCGTGTTGATCCGGCCTTCGGGTTCGATGCTCGCTTTTATTTAGCGAATGCCTGCTTTAAATAGCAGATGATCTCAACTGCGTGTTGAGTCGGCCTTCGGGTTTGATGCTCGCTTTTACTTAGCGAATACGTGCTTTGAATAGCAGATGATCTCAACTGCGTTTTGAGCCGGCCTGAGGGTTCGATGCTCGCTTTTATTTAGCGAATGCAAACTTTGAATAGCAGGTGATCTCAACTGCGTGTTGAGCCGGCCTTCGGGTTCGATGCTTGCTTTTATTTAGCAAATGCCTGCTTTAAATAGCAGAAGATCTCAACTGCGTGTTGTGCCAGCCTTTGGGTTCGATGCTTGCTTTAATTTAGCGAATGCCTGCTTTAAATAGCAGATGATCTCAGCTGTGTGTTGAGCCGCCCTTCGGGTTCGATGCTCGCTTTTATTTAGCGAATGCCTGCTTTAAATAGCAGATAATCTCAACTGCGTGTTGAGCCGGCCTTCGGGTTTGATGCTCGCTTATATTTAGCGAATGACTGATTTAAATAGCAGAGGATCTCAGCTGCGTATTGAGCCAGCCTTAGGGTTTGATGCTCGCTTTTATTTAGCGAATGCCTGCTTTGATAAGCAGATGATCTCAACTGCTTGTTGAGCCGACCTGAGGGTTTGATGCTCGATTTCATTTAGCGAATGCTTGCTTTGAATAGCAGATGATCTTAACTGTGTGTTGAGCCGGCCTGAGGGTTCGATGCTCTCTTTTATTTAGAGAATGCCTGCTTTAAATAGCAGATGATCTCAACTGCGTGTTGAACCTGCTTTCGGGTTCGATGCTCGCTTTTATTTAGCGAATGCCTCCTTTAAATAACAGATGATCTCAACTGCGTCTTGAGCCGGCCTGTCGTTTCGATGCTGTCTTTTATTTAGCGAATACTGCTTGAATAGCAGATGATCCCAGCTGCGTGTTGAGCCGGACTTCGGTTTCGTTGCTCGCTTTTATTTAGTGAATGCCTACTTTAAATCGCAGATGATCTCAGCTGCGTGTTGAGCCGACCTGAGGGTTCTATGTTCGATTTTATTTGGCGAATGCCAACTTTGAATAGCAGATGATCTCAACTATGTGTCGAGCCGGCCTGAGGGTTCGATGATCGCTTTTATTTAGCGAATGCTTGCTTTGAATAGCAAATGATCTCAACTGCGTGTTGAGCCGGCCTTTGGGTTCGATGCTCGATTTTATTTAGCGAATGCCTGCTTTAAATAGCAGAAGATCTCAACTGCGTGTTGAGCCGGCCTTCGGGTTCGATGCTCGCTTTTATTTAGTGAATTCCTGCTTTAAATAGCAGAACATCTCAACTGCGTGTTGAGCCGGCCTTCGGGTTCGATGCTCGCTTTTATTTAGTGAATGCCTGCTTTAAATAGCAGATGATCTCAACTGCGTGTTGAGCCGGCCTTCGGGTTTGATGCTCGCTTTTACTTAGCGAATACGTGCTTTGAATAGCAGATGATCTCAACTGCGTTTTGAGCCGGCCTGAGGGTTCGATGCTCGCTTTTATTTAGCGAATGCAAACTTTGAATAGCAGATGATCTCAACTGCGTGTTGAGCCGGCCTTCGGGTTCGATGCTCGCTTTTATTTAGCGAATGCCTGCTTTAAATAGCAGAAGATCTCAACTGCGTGTTGTGCTAGCCTTTGGGTTCGATGCTTGCTTTAATTTAGCGAATGCCTGCTTTAAATAGCAGATGATCTCAGCTGTGTGTTGAGCCGCCCTTCGGGTTCGATGCTCGCTTTTATTTAGCGAATGCCTGCTTTAAATAGCAGATAATCTCAACTGCGTGTTGAGCCGGCCTTCGGGTTTGATGCTTGCTTATATTTAGCGAATGACTGATTTAAATAGCAGAGGATCTCAGCTGCGTATTGAGCCAGCCTTAAGGTTCGATGCTCGCTTTTATTTAGCGAATGCCTGCTTTGATAAGCAGATGATCTCAACTGCTTGTTGAGCCGACCTGAGGGTTTGATGCTCGATTTCATTTAGTGAATGCCTGCTTTGAATAGCAGATGATCTTAATTGTGTGTTGAGCCGGCCTGAGGGTTCGATGCTCTCTTTTATTTAGCGAATGCCTGCTTTAAATAGCAGATGATCTCAACTGCGTGTTGAACCTGCTTTCGGGTTCGATGCTCGCTTTTATTTAGAGAATGCCTGCTTTAAATAACAGATGATCTCAACTGCGTCTTGAGCCGGCCTGTGGTTTCGATGCTGTCTTTTATTTAGCGAATACTGCTTGAATAGCAGATGATCCCAGCTGCGTGTTGAGCCAGACTTCGGTTTCGTTGCTCGCTTTTATTTAGAGAATGCCTACTTTAAATCGCAGATGATCTCAGCTGCGTGTTGAGCCGACCTGAGGGTTCGATGTTCGATTTTAGTTAGCGAATGCCAACTTTGAATAGCAGATGATCTCAACTATGTGTTGAGCCGGCCTGGGGGTTCGATGATCGCTTTTATTTAGCGAACGCTTGCTTTGAATAACAGATGATCTCAACTGCTTGTTGAGCCGGCCTTTAGGTTCGATGCTCGATTTTATTTAGCGAATGCCTGCTTTAAATAGCAGAGGATCTCAACTGTGTGTTGAGCCAGCCTTAGGGTTCGTTGCTCGCTTTTATTTAGTGAATGCCTGCTTTAAATAGCAGATGGTCTCAACTGTGTGTTGAGCCGGCCTTCGGGTTCGATGCTCGCTTTTACTTAGCGAATGCCTGCTTTGAATTGCAGATGATCTCAACTGCGTGTTGAGCCAACCTGAGGGTTCGATGCTCGCTTTTATTTAGGGAATGTCTGCTTTGGATAGTAGATGATCTCAACTATGTGTTGAGTCGACCCGAGGGTTCGATGCTCGCTTTTATTTATCCAATGCCTGCTTTGAATAGCAGATGATCTCAACTCCGTGTTGAGCCGGCCAGAGGGTTCGATGCTCGATTTTATTTAGCGAATGCCTGCTTTGAATAGCATATGATCTTAACTGTGTGTTGAGCCGGCCTTCGGGTTCGATGCTCGCTTTTATTTCGCGAATGCTTGCTTTCAATAGCTCATGATCTCAACTGCGTGTTGAGCCGGCCTTCGGGTTCGATGCTCACTTTTACTTAGCGAATGCCTGCTTTGAATAGCAGATGATCTCAACTGTGTGTTGAGCCGGCCTTCGGGTTTGATGCTCGCTTTTATATAGCGAATGACTGCTTTAAATAGCAGATGATCTCAGCTGCGTGTTGTGCCGACCTTAGGGTTCGATGCTCGCTTTTATTTAAAGAATGCCTGCTTTGATAAGCAGATGATCTCAACTGCGTGTTGAGCCGGCCAGAGGGTTCGATGCTCAATTTTATTTGACGAATGCCTGCTTTGAATAGCAGATGATCTTAACTGTGTGTTGAGCCGGCCTGAGGGTTCGATGCTCTCTTTTATTTAGCGAATGCCTGCTTTAAATAGCAGATGATCTCAACTGCGTGTTTAGCCTGCATTTGGGTTCGATGCTCCCTTTTATTTAGCGAATGCCTGCTTTAAATAACAGATGATCTAAAATGCGTCTTGAGCCGGCCTGAGGTTTCGATGCTCTCTTTTATTTAGCGAATACTGCTTGAATAACAGATGATCTCAGCTGCATGTTGAGCCGGCCTTCGGGTTTGTTGCTCGCTTTTATTTAGTGAATGCCTACTTTAAATTGCAGATGATCTCAGCCGTGTGTTGAGCCGACCTGAGGGTTCGATGCTCGATTTTATTTAGCGAATGCCAACTTTGAATAGCAGATGATCTCAACTATGTGTTGAGTCGGCCTGAGGGTTCGATGAACGTTTTTATTTAGCGAATTCCTGCTTTGAATAGCAGATGATCTCAACCGCGTGTTGAGCCGGCCTTCGGGTTCGATGCTCGCTTTTATTTAGCGAATGCCAACTTTGAATAGCAGATGATCTCAACTATGTGTTGAGTCGGCCTGAGGGTTCGATGAACGCTTTTATTTAGCGAATTCCTGCTTTGAATAGCAGATGATCTCAACCGCGTGTTGAGCCGGCCTTCGGGTTCGATGCTCGCTTTTATTTAGCGAATGCCTGCTTTAAATAGCAGAAGATCTCAACTGCGTGTTGAGCCGGCCTTCGGGTTCGATGCTCGCTTTTTATTTAGCGAATGCCTGCTTTCAATAGCAGATGATCTCAGCTGCGTGTTGAGATGGCCTTCGGGTTCGATGCTCGCTTTTACTTAGCGAATGCCTGCATTGAATTGCATATGATCTCAACTGCGTGTTGAGCCGACCTGAGGGTTCGATGCTCGCTTTTATTTAGGGAATGTATGCTTTGGATAGTACATGATCTTAACTATGTGTTGAGCCGACCCGAGGGTTCGATGCTCGCTTTTATTTATCCAATGCCTGCTTTGAATAGCAGATGATCTCAACTGCGTGTTGAGCCGGCCAGAGGGTTCGATCCTCGATTATATTTAGAGAATGCCTGCTTTGAATAGCAGATGATCTTAACTATGTGTTGAGCCGACCTTCGGGTTCGATGCTCGCTTTTATTTAGCGAATGCCTGCTTTCAATAGCACATGATCTCAACTGCGTGTTGAGCCGGCCTTCGGGTTCGATGCTCGGTTTTACTTAGCGAATGCCTGCTTTGAATAGCAGATGATCTCAACTGTGTGTTGAGCCGGCCTTCGGGTTTGATGCTCGCTTTTATATAGCGAATGACTGCTTTAAATAGCAGATGATCTCAGCTGCGTGTTGAGCCGGCCTTAGGGTTCGATGCTCGCTTTTATTTAGAGAATGCCTGCTTTGATAAGCAGATGATCTCAACTGCGTGTTGAGCCGGCCAGAGGGTTCGATGCTCAATTTTATTTAGCGAATGCCTGCTTTGAATAGCAGATGATCTTAACTGTGTGTTGAGCTGGCCTGAGGGTTCAATGCTCTCTTTTATTTAGCGAATGTCTGCTTTAAATAGCAGATGATCTCAACTGCGTGTTTAGCCTGCTTTTGGGTTTGATGCTCCCTTTTATTTAGCGAATTCCTGCTTTAAATAACAGATGATCTAAAATGCGTCTTGAGCCGGCCTGAGGTTTCGATGCTCTCTTTTATTTAGTGAATACTGCTTGAATAACAGATGATCTCAGCTACGTGTTGAGCCGGCCTTCGGGTTTGTTGCTCGCTTTTATTTAGTGAATGCCTACTTTAAATAGCAGATGATCTCAGCTGCGTATTGAGCCGACCTGAGGTTTCGATGCTCAATTTTATTTAGCGAATACCTGCTTTGAACAGTAGATGATCTCAACTTCCTGTTGAGCCGGCCTAAGGGTTCGATGTTCGATTTTATTTAGCAAATGCCAACTTTGAATAACAAATGATCACAATTATGTGTTGAGCCGACCTGAGGGTTCGATGCTCGCTTTTATTTAGCAAATCCCTACTTTGAATAGCAGATGATCTCAACTGTGTGTAGAGTCGGCCTTCAGGTTCGATGCTCGCTTTTATTTAGTGAATGCCTGCTTTAAATAGAAGAAGATCTCAACTGCTTGTTGAGCCGGCCTTCAGGTTCGATGCTCGCTTTTATTTAGCGAATGCCTGCTTTAAATAGCAAATGATCTCAGCTGTGTGTTGAGCCGGCCTTCGGGTTCGATGCTCGCTTTTATTTAGCGAATCCCTGCTTTAAATAGCAGATGATCTCAACTGCGTGTTGATCCGGCCTTCGGGTTTGATGCTCGCTTTTATTTAGCGAATGACTAATTTAAATAGCAGATGATCTTAACTGCGTGTTGAGCAGGCCTTCGGGTTTGATGCTCGCTTTTATTTAGCGAATGACTAATTTAAATAGCAGATGATCTTAGCTGCGTGTTGAGCCGGCCTTAGGGTTCGATGCTCGATTTTATTTAGCGAATGCCTGCTTTGAATATCAGATGATCTTAACTATGTGTTGAGCCGGCCTGAGGGTTCGATGCTCTCTTTTATTTAGCGAATGCCTGCTTTAAATAGCTGATGATCTCAACTGCGTGTTGAGCCTGCTTTCGGGTTCGATGCTCGCTTTTATTTAGCGAATGCCTGCTTTTAATAACAGATTATCTCAACTGCGTCTTGAGTCGGCCTGAGGTTTCGATGCCCTCTTTTATTTAGCGAATACTGCTTTAATAGCAGATGATCTCAGCTGCGTGTTGAGCCGGCCTTCGGGTTCGTTGCTCGCTTTTATTTAGTGAATGCCTACTTTAAATAGCAGATGATCTCAGCTACGTGTTGAGCCGACCTGAGGGTTCGATGTTCGATTTTATTTAGCGAATACCTGCTATGAACAGTAGATGATCTCAGCTTCGTGTTCATCCGGCCTAAGGGTTCGATGTTCGATTTTATTTAGCGAATGCCAACATTGAATAGCAGATGATCTCAACTATGTGTTGAGCCGGCCTGAGGGTTTGATGCTCGCTTTTATTTAGCGAATAGCTGCTTTGAATAGCAGATGCTCTCAACTGCGTGTTGAGTCGGCCTTCGGGTTCGATGCTCGCTTTTATTTAGTGAATGCTTGCTGTAAATAGCAGAAGATCTCAACTGCGTGTTGAGCCAGCCTTCGGGTTCGATGCTCGATTTTATTTAGCGAATGCCTGCTTTGAATAGCAGATGATCTCAACTGCGTGTTGAGCCGACCTGAGGGTTCGATGCTCGCTTTTATTTAGCAAATCCCTACTTTGAATAGCAGATGATCTCAACGGTGTGTAGAGTCGGCCTTCAGGTTCGATGCTCGCTTTTATTTAGTGAATGCCTGCTTTAAATAGAAGAAGATCTCAACTGCTTGTTGAGCCGGCCTTCGGGTTCGATGCTCGCTTTTATTTAGCGAATGTCTGCTTTAAATAGCAAATGATCTCAGCTGTGTGTTGAGCCGGCCTTCGGGTTCGATGCTCGCTTTTATTTAGCGAATCCCTTCTTTAAATAGCAGATGATCTCAACTGCGTGTTGATCCGGCCTTCGGGTTTGATGCTCGCTTTTATTTAGCGAATGACTAATTTAAATAGCAGATGATCTTAACTGCGTGTTGAGCAGGCCTTCGGGTTTGATGCTCGCTTTTATTTAGCGAATGACTAATTTAAATAGCAGATGATCTTAGCTGCGTGTTGAGCCAGCCTTAGGGTTCGATGCTCGATTTTATTTAGCGAATGCCTGCTTTGAATATCAGATGATCTTAACTATGTGTTGAGCCGGCCTGAGGGTTCGATGCTCTCTTTTATTTAGCGAATGCCTGCTTTAAATAGCTGATGATCTCAACTGCGTGTTGAGCCTGCTTTCGGGTTCGATGCTCGCTTTTATTTAGCGAATGCCTGCTTTTAATAACAGATTATCTCAACTGCGTCTTGAGTCGGCCTGAGGTTTCGATGCCCTCTTTTATTTAGCGAATACTGCTTTAATAGCAGATGATCTCAGCTGCGTGTTGAGCCGGCCTTCGGGTTCGTTGCTCGCTTTTATTTAGTGAATGCCTACTTTAAATAGCAGATGATCTCAGCTACGTGTTGAGCCGACCTGAGGGTTCGATGTTCGATTTTATTTAGCGAATACCTGCTATGAACAGTAGATGATCTCAGCTTCGTGTTCATCCGGCCTAAGGGTTCGATGTTCGATTTTATTTAGCGAATGCCAACATTGAATAGCAGATGATCTCAACTATGTGTTGAGCCGGCCTGAGGGTTTGATGCTCGCTTTTATTTAGCGAATAGCTGCTTTGAATAGCAGATGCTCTCAACTGCGTGTTGAGTCGGCCTTCGGGTTCGATGCTCGCTTTTATTTAGTGAATGCCTGCTGTAAATAGCAGAAGATCTCAACTGCGTGTTGAGCCAGCCTTCGGGTTCGATGCTCGATTTTATTTAGCGAATGCCTGCTTTGAATAGCAGATGATCTCAACTGCGTGTTGAGCCGACCTGAGGGTTCGATGCTCGCTTTTATTTAGCAAATCCCTACTTTGAATAGCAGATGATCTCAACGGTGTGTAGAGTCGGCCTTCAGGTTCGATGCTCGCTTTTATTTAGTGAATGCCTGCTTTAAATAGAAGAAGATCTCAACTGCTTGTTGAGTCGGCCTTCGGGTTCGATGCTCGCTTTTATTTAGCGAATGTCTGCTTTAAATAGAAAATGATCTCAGCTGTGTGTTGAGCCGGCCTTCGGGTTCGATGCTCGCTTTTATTTAGCGAATCCCTTCTTTAAATAGCAGATGATCTCAACTGCGTGTTGATCCGGCCTTCGGGTTTGATGCTCGCTTTTATTTAGCGAATGACTAATTTAAATAGCAGATGATCTTAACTGCGTGTTGAGCAGGCCTTCGGGTTTGATGCTCGCTTTTATTTAGCGAATGACTAATTTAAATAGCAGATGATCTTAGCTGCGTGTTGAGCCAGCCTTAGGGTTCGATGCTCGATTTTATTTAGCGAATGCCTGCTTTGAATATCAGATGATCTTAACTATGTGTTGAGCCGGCCTGAGGGTTCGATGCTCTCTTTTATTTAGCGAATGCCTGCTTTAAATAGCTGATGATCTCAACTGCGTGTTGAGCCTGCTTTCGGGTTCGATGCTCGCTTTTATTTAGCGAATGCCTGCTTTTAATAACAGATTATCTCAACTGCGTCTTGAGTCGGCCTGAGGTTTCGATGCCCTCTTTTATTTAGCGAATACTGCTTTAATAGCAGATGATCTCAGCTGCGTGTTGAGCCGGCCTTCGGGTTCGTTGCTCGCTTTTATTTAGTGAATGCCTACTTTAAATAGCAGATGATCTCAGCTAAGTGTTGAGCCGACCTGAGGGTTCGATGTTTGATTTTATTTAGCGAATACCTGCTATGAACAGTAGATGATCTCAGCTTCGTGTTCATCCGGCCTAAGGGTTCGATGTTCGATTTTATTTAGCGAATGCCAACATTGAATAGCAGATGATCTCAACTATGTGTTGAGCCGGCCTGAGGGTTTGATGCTCGCTTTTATTTAGCGAATAGCTGCTTTGAATAGCAGATGCTCTCAACTGCGTGTTGAGTCGGCCTTCGGGTTCGATGCTCGCTTTTATTTAGTGAATGCCTGCTGTAAATAGCAGAAGATCTCAACTGCGTGTTGAGCCAGCCTTCGGGTTCGATGCTCGATTTTATTTAGCGAATGCCTGCTTTGAATAGCAGATGATCTCAACTGCGTGTTGAGCCGACCTGAGGGTTCGATGCTCGCTTTTATTTAGCAAATCCCTACTTTGAATAGCAGATGATCTCAACGGTGTGTAGAGTCGGCCTTCAGGTTCGATGCTCGCTTTTATTTAGTGAATGCCTGCTTTAAATAGAAGAAGATCTCAACTGCTTGTTGAGCCGGCCTTCGGGTTCGATGCTCGCTTTTATTTAGCGAATGTCTGCTTTAAATAGCAAATGATCTCAGCTGTGTGTTGAGCCGGCCTTCGGGTTCGATGCTCGCTTTTATTTAGCGAATCCCTTCTTTAAATAGCAGATGATCTCAACTGCGTGTTGATCCGGCCTTCGGGTTTGATGCTCGCTTTTATTTAGCGAATGACTAATTTAAATAGCAGATGATCTTAACTGCGTGTTGAGCAGGCCTTCGGGTTTGATGCTCGCTTTTATTTAGCGAATGACTAATTTAAATAGCAGATGATCTTAGCTGCGTGTTGAGCCAGCCTTAGGGTTCGATGCTCGATTTTATTTAGCGAATGCCTGCTTTGAATATCAGATGATCTTAACTATGTGTTGAGCCGGCCTGAGGGTTCGATGATCTCTTTTATTTAGCGAATGCCTGCTTTAAATAGCTGATGATCTCAACTGCGTGTTGAGCCTGCTTTCGGGTTCGATGCTCGCTTTTATTTAGCGAATGCCCGCTTTTAATAACAGATTATCTCAACTGCGTCTTAAGTCGGCCTGAGGTTTCGATGCCCTCTTTTATTTAGCGAATACTGCTTTAATAGCAGATGATCTCAGCTGCGTGTTGAGCCGGCCATCGGGTTCGTTGCTCGCTTTTATTTAGTGAATGCCTACTTTAAATAGCAGATGATCTCAGCTACGTGTTGAGCCGACCTGAGGGTTCGATGTTCGATTTTATTTAGCGAATACCTGCTATGAACAGTAGATGATCTCAGCTTCGTGTTCATCCGGCCTAAGGGTTCGATGTTCGATTTTATTTAGCGAATGCCAACATTGAATAGCAGATGATCTCAACTATGTGTTGAGCCGGCCTGAGGGTTTGATGCTCGCTTTTATTTAGCGAATAGCTGCTTTGAATAGCAGATGCTCTCAACTGCGTGTTGAGTCGGCCTTCGGGTTCGATGCTCGCTTTTATTTAGCGAATGCCTGCTGTAAATAGCAGAAGATCTCAACTGCGTGTTGAGCCAGCCTTCGGGTTCGATGCTCGATTTTATTTAGCGAATGCCTGCTTTGAATAGCAGATGATCTCAACTGCGTTTGAGCCGACCTGAGGGTTCGATGCTCGCTTTTATTTAGCAAATCCCTACTTTGAATAGCAGATGATCTCAACTGTGTGTAGAGTCGGCCTTCAGGTTCGATGCTCGCTTTTATTTAGTGAATGCCTGCTTTAAATAGAAGAAGATCTCAACTGCTTGTTGAGTCGGCCTTCGGGTTTGATGCTCGCTTTTATTTAGTTAATGCCTGCTTTAAATAGCAAATGATCTCAGCTGTGTGTTGAGCCGGCCTTCGGGTTCGATGCTCGCTTTTATTTAGCGAATCCCTGCTTTAAATAGCAGATGATCTCAACTGCGTGTTGATTCGGCCTTCGGGTTTGATGCTCGCTTTTATTTAGCGAATGACTAATTTAAATAGCAGATGATCTTAACTGCGTGTTGAGCAGGCCTTCGGGTTTGATGCTCGCTTTTATTTAGCGAATGACAAATTTAAATAGCAGATGATCTTAGCTGCGTGTTGAGCCGACCTTAGGGTTCGATGCTCAATTTTATTTAGCGAATGCCTGCTTTGAATATCAGATGATCTTAACTATGTGTTGAGCCGGCCTGAGGGTTCGATGCTCTCTTTTATTTAGCGAATGCCTGCTTTAAATAACTGATGATCTCAACTGCGTGTTGAGCCTGCTTTCGGGTTCAATGCTCGCTTTTATTTAGCGAATGCCCGCTTTTAATAACAGATTATCTCAACTGCGTCTTGAGTCGGCCTGAGGTTTCGATGCCCTCTTTTATTTAGCGAATACTGCTTTAATAGCAGATGATCTCAACTGCGTGTTGAGCCGGCCTTCGGGTTCGTTGCTCGCTTTTATTTAGTGAATGCCTACTTTAAATAGCAGATGATCTCAGCTACATGTTGAGCCGACTTGAGGGTTCGATGTTCGATTTTATTTAGCGAATACCTGCTATGAACAGTAGATGATCTCAGCTTCGTGTTCATCCGGCCTAAGGGTTCGATGTTCGATTTTATTTAGCGAATGCCAACATTGAATAGCAGATGATCTCAACTATGTGTTGAGCCGGCCTGAGGGTTTGATGCTCGCTTTTATTTAGCGAATAGCTGCTTTGAATAGCAGATGCTCTCAACTGCGTGTTGAGTCGGCCTTCGGGTTCGATGCTCGCTTTTATTTAGCGAATGCCTGCTGTAAATAGCAGAAGATCTCAATTGCGTGTTGAGCCAGCCTTCGGGTTCGATGCTCGATTTTATTTAGCGAATGCCTGCTTTGAATAGCAGATAATCTCAACTGCGTGTTGAGCCGGCCTGAGGGTTCGATGCTCGCTTTTATTTAGGGAATGCCTGCTTTGGATAGTAGATGATCCCAACTATGTGTTGAGCTGACCCGAGGCTTCGATGCTCGCTTTTATTTATCCAATGCCTGCTTTGAATAGAAGATGATCTCAACTGCGTGTTGAGCCGGCCAGAGGGTTCGATGCTCGATTTTATTTAGCGAATGCCTGCTTTGAATAGCAGATGATCTCAACTGCGTGTTGAGCCGGCCTTCGGGTTCGATGCTCGCTTTTAGTTAGCGAATGCCTGCTGTAAATAGCAGATGATATCAACTGCGTGTTGAGCCAGCCTTCGTGTTCGACGCTGGATTTTATTTAGCGAATGCCTCTTGAATAGCAGATGATCTCAGCTGTTTGTTGAGCTGGCCTTAGGGTTCGATGCTCGCTTTTATTTAGCGAATGCTTGCTTTGATAAGCAGATGATCCCAACTGCGTGTTAAGCCAGCCAAAGGGTTCGATGCTCGATTTTATTTAGCAAATGCCTGCTTTGAATAGCAAATGATCTTAACTCTATGTTGAGCCGGCTTGAGGGTTCGATGCTCTCTTTTATTAAGCGAATGTCTGCTTTAAATAGCAGATGATCTCAACTGCGTGTTGAGCTGGCCTTCGGGTTAGTTGCTCGCTTTTATTTAGTGAATGCCTACTTTAAATAGCAGATAATCTCAGCTGCGTCTTGAGCCGACCTGAGGGTTCGATGCTCGATTTTATTTAGCGAATACCTGCTTTGAACAGTAGATGATCTCAGCTTCGTGTTGAGCCGGCCTAAGGGTTCGATGTTCGATTTTATTTAGCGAATGCCAACTTTGAATAGCAGATGATCTCAACTATGTGTTGAGCCGACCTGAGGGTTCGATGCTCGCTTTTATTTAGTGAATGCCTGCTTTGAATAGCAGATGATCTCAACTGCGTGTTGAGCCGGCCTTCGGGTTCGATGCTCGCTTTTATTTAGCGAATGCCTGCTTTAAATAGCAGAAGATCTCAACTGCGTGTTGAGCCGGCCTTCGGGTTCGATGCTCGCTTTTATTTAGCGAATGCCTACTTTAAATAGCAGATGATCTCAGCTGCGTGTTGAGCCGGCCTTCGGGTTCGATGCTCGCTTTTACTTAGCGAATGCCTGCTTTGAATAGCATATGATCTCAACTGCGTGTTGAGCCGGCCTGAGGGTTCGATGCTCGCTTTTATTTAGAGAATGCCTGCTTTGAATAGCAGATGATCTCAACTGCGTGTTGAGCCGACCTGAGGGTTTGATGCTCGCTTTTATTTAGCGAATGCCTGCTTTGAATAGCAGATGATATCAACTGCGTGTTGAGCCGGCCTTCGGGTTCGATGCTCGCTTTTATTTAGCGAATGCCTGCTTTAAATAGCAGATGATCTCAGCTGCGTGTTGAGCCGGCCTTCGGGTTCGATGCTCGCTTTTACTTAGCGAATGCCTGCTTTGAATAGGAGATGATCTCAACTGCGTGTTGAGCCGCCTTGAGGGTTTGATGCTCGCTTTTATTTAGCGAGTGCCTGCTTTGAATAGTAGATGATCTCAACTATGTGTTGAGCTGACCCGAGGGTTCGATGTTCGCTTTTATTTATCCAATGCCTGCTTTGAATATCAGATGATCTCAACTACGTGTTGAGTCGGCCAGAGGGTTCGATGCTCGATTTTATTTAGCGAATGCCTGCTTTGAAGTGTAGATGATCTCAGCTTCGTGTTGATCCGGCCTAAGGGTTCGATGTTCGATTTTATTTAGCGAATGCCAACTTTGAATAGCAGATGATCTCAACTATGTGTTGAGCCGGCCTGAGGGTTCGATGCTCGCTTTTATTTAGCGAATGCCTGCTTTGAATAGCAGATGATCTCAACTACGTGTTAAGCCAGCCTGAGGGTTCGATGCTCGCTTTTATTTAGCGAATGCCTGCTGTAAATAGCAGAAGATCTCAACTGCGTGTTGAGTCGGCCTTCGGGTTCGGTGCTCGCTTTTATTTAGCGAATGCCTGCTTTAAATAGCAGATGATCTCAGCTGCGTGTTGAGTCGGCTTTCGGGTTCGATGCTCTCTTTTACTTAGCGAATGCCTGCTTTGAATAGCAGATGATCTCAACTGCGTGTTGAGCCGGCCTGAGGTTTCGATGCTCGCTTTTATTTAGGGAATGCCTGCTTTGGATAGTAGATGATCTCAACTATGTGTTGAGCTGACCCGAGGGTTCGATGTTCGCTTTTATTTATCCAATGCCTGCTTTGAATATCAGATGATCTCAACTACGTGTTGAGCCGGCCAGAGGGTTCGATGCTCAATTTTATTTAGCGAATGCCTGCTTTGAAGTGTAGATGATCTCAGCTTCGTGTTGATCCGGCCTAAGGGTTCGATGTTCGATTTTATTTAGCGAATGCCAACTTTGAATAGCAGATGATCTCAACTATTTGTTGAGCCGGCCTGAGGGTTCGATGCTCGCTTTTATTTAGCGAATGCCTGCTTTGAATAGCTGATGATCTCAACTACGTGTTGAGCCGGCCTGAGGGTTCGATGCTCGCTTTTATTTAGCGAATTCCTGCTGTAAATAGTAGATGATCTCAACTGCGTGTTGAGCCGGCATTCGGGTTCGATGCTCGCTTTTATTTAGCGAATGCCTGCTGTAAATAGCAGATGATCTCAACTGCTTACTGAGCCGGCCTTCGGGTTCGACGCTCGATTTTATTTAGCGAATGCCTGCTTTGAATAGTAGATGATCTCAACTATGTGTTGAGCCGGCCCGAGGGTTCGATGCTCGCTTTTATTTAGCGAATGCTTGCTTTGATAAGCATATGATCTCTACTGCGTGTTGAGCGGGCCAGAGGGTTCGATGCTCGATTTTATTTACTGAATGCCTGCTTTAAATATCAGATGATCTCAACTACGTGTTGAGCCGGCCAGAGGGTTTGATGCTCGATTTTATTTAGCGAATACCTGCTTTGAAGTGTAGATGATCTCAGCTTCGTGTTGATCCGGCCTAAGGGTTCGATGTTCGATTTTATTTAGCGAATGCCAACTTTGAATAGCAGATGATCTCAACTATGTGTTGAGCCGGCCTGAGGGTTCGATGCTCGCTTTTATTTAGCGAATGCCTGCTTTGAATATCAGATGATCTCAACTACGTGTTGAGCCGGCCTGAGGGTTCGATGCTCGCTTTTATTTAGCGAATGCCTGCTGTAAATAGCAGATGATCTCAACTGCGTGTTGAGCCGGCATTCGGGTTCGATGCTCGCTTTTATTTAGTGAATGCCTGCTGTAAATAGCAGATGATCTCAACTGCGTGTTGAGCCGGCCTTCGGGTTCGACGCTC
This sequence comes from Lathyrus sativus, assembly GCA_963859935.3. Classification (NCBI taxonomy): domain Eukaryota; kingdom Viridiplantae; phylum Streptophyta; class Magnoliopsida; order Fabales; family Fabaceae; genus Lathyrus; species Lathyrus sativus. The sequence goes on along the minus strand of OZ012739.1, from coordinate 220,924,467 downwards.
GATTTTATTTACCGAATGCCTCTTGAATAGCAGATGATCACAGCTGTGTGTTGAGATGGCCTTAGGGTTCGATGCTCGCTTTTATTTAGCGAATGCTTGCTTTGATAAGCATATGATCTCAACTGCGTGTTGACCTGACCATAGGGTTTGATGCTCGATTTTATTTACTGAATGCCTGCTTTGAATAGCAGATGATCTTAACTCTGTGTTGAGCCGGCTTGAGGGTTCGATGCTCTCTTTTATTAAGCGAATGCCTGCTTTAAATAGGAGATGATCTCAACTGCGTGTTGAGCCTGCTTTCGGGTTCGATGCTCGATTTTATTTAGCGAATTCCTGCTTTAAATAACAGATGATCTCAACTGCGTCTTGAGCCGGCCTGAGGTTTTAATGCTCTCTTTTATTTAGAGAATTACTGATTGAATAGCAGATGATCTCAGCTGCGTGTTGAGCCGGCCTTCAGGTTAGTTGCTCGCTTTTATTTAGTGAATGCCTACTTTAAATAGCAGATGACCTCAGCTGCGTGTTGAGCCAACCTGAGGGTTCGATGCTCGATTTTATTTAGCGAATACCTGCTTTGAACAGTAGATGATCTTAGCTTCATGTTGAGCCGACCTAAGGGTTCGATGTTCGATTTTATTTAGCGAATGCCAACATTGAATAGAAGATGATCTCAACTATGTGTTGAGCCGGCCTGAGGGTTCGATGCTCGCTTTTATTTTGCGAATGCCTGCTTTAAATAGCAGATGATCTCAACTGCGTGTTGAGCCGGCCTTCGGGTTCGATGCTCGCTTTTATTTAGCGAATGCCTGCCTTAAATAGCAAAAGATCTCAACTGCGTGTTGAGCCGGCCTTCGGGTTCGATGCTCGCTTTTATTTAGCGAATGCCTGCTTTAAATAGCAGATGATCTCAGCTGCGTGTTGAGCCGGCGTTCGGGTTCGATGCTCGCTTTTACTTAGCGAATGCCTGCTTTGAATAGTAGATGATCTCAACTGCATGTTGAGCCGGTCTGAGGGTTCGATGCTCGCTTTTATTTAGAGAATGCCTGCTTTGAATAGTAGATGATCTCATCCATGTGTTGAGCCGACCCGAGGGTTCGATGCTCGCTTTGATTTAACCAATGCCTGCTTTAAATAGAAGATGATCTCAACTACGTGTTGAGCCGGCATTTGGGTTCGATGCTCGATCTTATTTAGCGAATGCCTGCTTTAAATAGCACATGATCTCAACTGCGTGTTGAGCCTGCTTTTAGGTTCTATGCTCGCTTCTATTAAGCGAATGCCTGCTTTAAATAACCGATGATCTCAACTGTGTCTTGAGCCGGCCTGAGGTTTCGATGCTCTCTTTTATTTAGCGAATATTGCTTGAATAGCAGATGATCTCAGCGGTGTGTTGAGCCGGCCTTCGGGTTCGTTGCTCGCTTTTATTTAGTGAATGCCTACTTTAAATAGAAGATGATCTCATCTGCGTGACCTGAGGGTTCGATGCTCTCTTTTATTTAGCGAATGCCTGCTTTGAATAGCGGATGATCTCAACTGCGTATTGTGTCGGCCTTCGGGTTCGATGCTCGCTTTTATTTAGTGAAAACCTGCTTTAAATAGCAGAATATCTCAACTGCGTGTTGAGCTGGCCTTCGGGTTCGATGCTCGCTTTTATTTAGCGAATGCCAGCTTAAAATAGCAGAAGATCTCAACTGCGTGTTGAGCCGGCCTTCGGGTTTGATGCTCGCTTTTATTTAGCGAATGCCTGCTTTAAATAGCAGATGATCTCAGCTACGTGTTGAGTCGGCCTTCGGGTTCGATGCTCGCTTTTACTTAGCGAATGCCTGCTTTGAATAGCAGATGATCTCAACTGCATGTTGAGCCGCCCTGAGGGTTCGATGCTCGCTTTTATTTAGCGAATGCCTACTTTGAATAGCACATGATCTCAACTGCGTGTTGAGCCGGCCTTGGGGTTCAATGCTCGCTTTTATTTAGTGAATGCCTGCTTTAAATAGCAGAAGATCTCAACTGCGTGTTGAGCCAGCCTTCTGGTTCGATGCTCGCTTTAATTTAGCGAATGCCTGCTTTAAATAGCAGATGATCTCAGTTGTGTGTTCAGTCTCCCTTCGGGTTCGATGCTCACTTTTATTAAGCGAATGCCTGCTTTAAATAGAAGAAGATCTCAACTGCGTGTTGAGCCGGCCTTCGGGTTCAATGCTCGCTTTTATTTAGCGAATGCCTGCTTTAAATAGCAGATGATCTCAGTTGCGTGTTGAGCCGACCTTCAGGTTTGATGCTCGCTTTTACTTAGCGAATGCCTGCTTTGAATAGCAGATGATCTCAACTGCATGTTGAGCCGGCCTGAGGGTTCGATGCTCGCTTTTATCTAGAGAATGCCTGCTTTTAATAATAGATGATCTCAACTATGTGTTGAGCCGGCCCGATGGTTCGATGCTCGCTTTTATTTAGCCAATGTCTGCTTTGAATAGCAGATGATCTCAACTGCGTGTTGAGTCGGCCTTCGGGTTCGATGCTCGATTTAATTTAGCGAATGCCTGCTTTAAATAGTTTATGATCTCAACAGCGTGTTGAGCCTGCTTTTGGGTTCGATGCTCGCTTTTATTTAGCGAATGCCAGCTTTAAATAACAGATGATCTCAACTGTGTCTTGAGCCTTCCTGAGGTTTCGATGCTCTCTTTTATTTAGCGAATACTGCTCGAATAGCAGATGATCTCAGTTGCGTGTTGAGCCGGCGTTCGGGTTCGTTGCTCGCTTTTATTTAGTGAATGCCTACTTTAAATAGCAGATGATCTCAGCTGCGTGTTGAGCCGACCTGAGGGTTCGACGCTCGCTTTTATTTAGCGAATGCCTGCTTTGAATAGCAGATGATCTCAACTACGTGTTGAGCCGGCCTTCAGGTTCGATGCTCTCTTTTATTTAGCGAATGCCTGCTTTAAATAGCAGTAGATCTCAACTGCGTGTTGAGCCGACTTTCGGGTTCGAAGCTCGCTTTTATTTAGCGAATGCCTGCTTTAAATAGCAGAAGATCTCAACTGTGTGTTGAGCCGCCCTTCGGGTTCGATGCTCGCTTTTATTTAGCGAATGCCTGCTTTAAATAGCAGATGATCTCAGCTGCGTGTTGAGCCGGCCTTCGGGTTCGATGCTCGCTTTTACTTAGCGAATGCCTGCTCTGAGTAGCAGATGATCTCAACTGAGTGTTGAGCCGCCCTGAGGGTTTGATGCTCGCTTTTATTTAGAGAATGCCTACTTTGAATAGCAGATGATCTCAACTGCGTGTTGAGCCGGCCTTTGGGTTTGATGCTCGCTTTTATTTAGCGAATGCCTGCTTTGAATAGCAGAAGATTTCTACTGCGTGTTGAGCCAGCCTTCGGGTTCGATGCTCGCTTTAATTTAGCGAATGCCTGCTTTAAATAGCAGATGATCTCAGCTGTGTGTTGAGCCGCCCTTCGGGTTCGATGCTCTCTTTTATTTAGCGAATGCCTGCTTTAAATAGCAGATGATACCAACTGCGTGTTGAGTCGGCCTTTGGGTTTGATGCACACTTTTGTTTAGCGAATGACTGATTTAAATAGCAGATGATCTCAGCTGCGTGTTGAGCGGACCTTAGGGTTCGATGCTCGCTTTTATTTAGCGAATGCCTGCTTTAAATAGCAGATGATCTCAGTTGCGTGTTGAGCCGACCTTCAGGTTTGATGCTCGCTTTTACTTAGCGAATGCCTGCTTTGAATAGCAGATGATCTCAACTGCATGTTGAGCCGGCCTGAGGGTTCGATGCTCGCTTTTATCTAGAGAATGCCTGCTTTTAATAATAGATGATCTCAACTATGTGTTGAGCCGGCCCGATTGTTCGATGCTTGCTTTTATTTAGCCAATGCCTGCTTTGAATAGCAGATGATCTCAACTGCATGTTGAGCCGGCCTTCGGGTTCGATGCTCGATTTAATTTAGCGAATGCCTGCTTTAAATAGTTTATGATCTCAACAACGTGTTGAGCCTGCTTTTGGGTTCGATGCTCGCTTTTATTTAGCGAATGCCAGCTTTAAATAACAGATGATCTCAACTGTGTCTTGAGCCTTCCTGAGGTTTCGAAGCTCTCTTTTATTTAGCGAATACTGCTTGAATAGCAGATGATCTCAGTTGCGTGTTGAGCCGGCGTTCGGGTTCGTTGCTCGCTTTTATTTAGTGAATGCCTACTTTAAATAGCAGATGATCTCAGCTGCGTGTTGAGCCAACCTGAGGGTTCGACGCTCGCTTTTATTTAGCGAATGCCTGCTTTGAATAGCAAATGATCTCAACTACGTGTTGAGCCGGCCTTCGGGTTCGATGCTCGCTTTTATTTAGCGAATGCCTGCTTTAAATAGCAGAAGATCTCAACTGCGTGTTGAGCCGACTTTCGGGTTCGAAGCTCACTTTTATTTAGCGAATGCCTGCTTTAAATAGCAGAAGATCTCAACTGTGTGTTGAGCCGGCCTTCGGGTTCGATGCTCGCTTTTATTTAGCGAATGCCTGCTTTAAATAGCAGATGATCTCAGCTGCGTGTTGAGCCGGCCTTCGGGTTCGATGCTCGCTTTTACTTAGCGAATGCCTGCTCTGAATAGCAGATGATCTCAACTGAGTGTTGAGCCGCCCTGAGGGTTTGATGCTCGCTTTTATTTAGCGAATGCCTACTTTGAATAGCAGATGATCTCAACTGCGTGTTGAGCCGGCCTTTGGGTTTGATGCTCGCTTTTATTTAGCGAATGCCTGCTTTAAATAGCAGAAGATCTCTACTGCGTGTTGAGCCAGCCTTCGGGTTCGATGCTCGCTTTAATTTAGCGAATGCCTGCTTTAAATAGCAGATGATCTCAGCTGTGTGTTGAGCCGCCCTTCGGGTTCGATGCTCTCTTTTATTTAGCGAATGCCTGCTTTAAATAGCAGATGATACCAACTGCGTGTTGAGTCGGCCTTCGGGTTTGATGCACACTTTTGTTTAGCGAATGACTGATTTAAATAGCAGATGATCTCAGCTGCGTGTTGAGCCGACCTTAGGGTTCGATGCTCGCTTTTATTTAGCGAATGCCTGCTTTGATAAGCAGATGATCTCAACTGCGTGTTGAGCCGGCCAGAGGGTTCGTTGCTCGATTTTATTTAGCGAATGCCTGCTTTGAATAGCAGATGATCTTAACTGTGTGTTGAGCCGGCCTGAGGGTTCGATGCTCTCTTTTATTTAGCAAATGCCTGCTTTAAATAGCAGATGATCTCAACTGCGTGTTGAGCCTGCTTTCGGGTTCGATGCTCACTTTTATTTAGCGAATGCCTGCTTTAAATAACAGATGATCTCAACTGCGTCTTGAGCCGTCCTGAGGTTTCGATGCTGTCTTTTATTTAGCGAATACTGCTTGAATAGCAGATGATCTCAGCTGCGTGTTGAGCCGGCCTTCGGGTTTGTTGCTCGCTTTTATTTAGTGAATGCCTACTTTAAATAGCAGATGATCTCAGCTGCGTGTTGAGCCGACCTGAGGGTTCAATGCTCGATTATATTTAGCGAATACCTGCTTTGAATAGTAGATGATCTCAGCTTCGCGTTGAGCCGGCATAAGGGTATGATGTTCGATTTTATTTAGCGAATGCCAACTTTGAATAGCAGATGATCTCACATATGTGTTGAGCCGGCCTGAGGGTTCGTTGCTCGCTTTTATTTAGAGAATGATGGCTTTGAATAGCAGATGATCTCAACTGCGTGTTGAGCCGGCCTTCGGGTTCGATGCTCACTTGTGTTTAGCGAATGCCTGCTTTAAATAGCAGAAGATCTCAACTGCGTGTTGAGCCGGCCTTCGGGTTCGATGCTCGCTTTTATTTAGCGAATGCCTGCTTTAAATAGCAGATGATCTCAGTTGCGTGTTGAGCCGGCCTTCGGGTTCGATGCTAGGTTTTACTTAGCGAATGCCTACTTTGAATAGCAGATGATCTCAACTATGTGTTGAGCCGGCCCGAGGGTTCGACTCTCGCTCTTATTTAGCCAATGCCTGCTTTGAATAGCAGATGATCTCAACTGCGTGTTGAGCCGGCCTTCGAGTTCGATGCTCGCTTTTATTTAGCGAATGCCTGCTTTAAATAGCACATGATCTCAACTGCGTGTTGAGTCGGCCTTCGGGTTCGATGCTCGCTCTTACTTAGCGAATGCCTGCTTTGAATAGCAGATGATCTAAACTGCGTGTTGAGCCGGCCTTCGGGTTTGATGCTCGCTTTTATTTAGCGGATGACTGCTTTGAATAGCAGATGATATCAACTGCGTGTTGAGCCGACCTTCGAGTTCGATGCTCGCTTTTATTTAGTGAATGCCTGCTTTATATATCACATGATCTCAATTGCGTGTTAGGTCGGCCTTCGGGTTCGATGCTCGCTTTTACTTAGAAAATTCCTGCTTTGAATAGCAGATGATCTCAACTGCGTGTTGAGCCGGCCTTCGGGTTTGATGCTCGCTTTTATTTAGCGAATGCCTGCTTTAAATAGCACATGATCTCAACAGTGTGTTGAGCCTTCTTTTGGGTTCGATGCTCGCTTTTATTTAGCAAATGCCTGCTTTAAATAACAGATGATCTCAACTGCGTCTTGAGCCAGCCTGAGGTTTCGATGCTTTCTTTTATTTAGCGAATACTGCTTGAATAGCAGATGATCTCAGCTGCGTGTTGAGCCGGCCTTCGGGTTCGTTGCTCGCTTTTATTTAGTGAATGCCTACTTTAAATAGCAGATGATCTCAGCTGCATGTTGAGCCGACCTGAGGGTTCGATGCTCGCTTTTATTTAGCGAATTCCTGCTTTGAATAGCAGATGATCTCAATTGCGTGTTGAGCCGGCCTTCGGGTTCGATGCTCGCTTTTATTTAGCGAATGCCTGCTTTAAATAGAAGAAGATCTCAACTACATGATGTGCCAGCCTTCGGGTTCGATGCTAGCTTTTATTTAACGATTTCCTACTTTAAATAGCAGATGATCTCAACTGCGTGTTGAGCCGACCTTCGGGTTCGATGCTCGCTTTTATTCAGCAAATGCCTGCTTTAAATAGCAGATGATATCAGCTGTGTGTTGAGTTGGCCTTCGGGTTTGATGCTCGCTCTTACTTAGCGAATGCCTCCTTTGAATAGCAGATGATCTCAACTGCGCGTTGAGCTGGCCTGAGGGTTAGATGCTTGGTTTTATTTAGAGAATGCCTGCTTTGAATAGTAGATGATCTCAACTATGTGTTGAGCCGACCCGAGGGTTCGATTCTCACTTTTATTTAGCCAATGTCTACTTTGAATAGCAGATGATCTCAAGTGCGTGTTAAGCCGGCCTTCGAGTTCGATGCTCGCTTTTATTTAGCGAATGCCTGCTTTAAATAGCACATGATCTCAACTGCATGTTGAGTCGGCCTTCGGATTCGATGCTTGCTTTTACTTAGCGAATGCCTGCTTTGAATAGCAGATGATCTCAACTGCGTGTTGAGCCGGCCTTCGGGTTTGATGCTCGATTTTATTTAGCGAATGACTGCTTTAAATAGTAGATGATCTCAGCTGCGTGTTGAGCCGGCCTTAGGGTTCGATGCTCGCTTTTATTTAGCGAATGCCTGCTTTGAATAGCAGATGATCTTAACTGTGTGTTGAGCCGGCCTGAGGGTTCGATGCTCTCTTTTATTTAGCAAATGCCTGCTTTAAATAACAGATGATCTCAACTGCGTGTTGAGCCTGCTTTTGGTTCGATGCTCCCTTTTATTTAGCGAATGCCTGCTTTAAATAACAGATGATCTCAACTGCGTCTTGAGCCGGCCTGAGGTTTCGATGCTCTCTTTTATTTAGCGAATACTGCTTAAATAGCAGATGATCTCAGCTGCGTGTTGAGCCGGCCTTCGGGTTCGTTGCTCGCTTTTATTTAGTGAATGCCTACTTTAAATAGCAGATGACCTCAACTGCCTGTTGAGCCGACCTGAGGGTTCGATGGTCGCTTTTATTTAGCGAATGCCTGCTTTGAATAGCAGATGATCTCAACTGCGTGTTGAGCCGGCCTTCGGGATCGATGCTCGCTTTTATTTAGCGAATGCCTGCTTTAAATAGCAGAAGATCTCAACTGCGTGTTGAGCCGGCCTTCGGGTTCGATGCTCGCTTTTATTTAGCGAATGCCTGCTTTAAATAGCAGATGATCTCAGTTGCGTGTTGAGCCGGCCTTCGGGTTCGATGCTAGGTTTTACTTAGCGAATGCCTGCTTTGAATAGCAGATGATCTCAACTATGTGTTGAGCCGGCCCGAGGGTTCGATGCTCGCTTTTATTTAGCCAATGCCTGCTTTGAATAGCAGATGATCTCAACTGCGTGTTGAGCCGGCCTTCGAGTTCGATGCTCGCTTTTATTTAGCGAATGCCTGCTTTAAATAGCACATGATCTCAACTGCGTGTTGAGTCGGCCTTCGGGTTCGATGCTCGCTCTTACTTAGCGAATGCCTGCTTTGAATAGCAGATGATCTAAACTGCTTGTTGAGCCGGCCTTCGGGTTTGATGCTCGCTTTTATTTAGCGGATGACTGCTTTGAATAGCAGATGATATCAACTGCGTGTTGAGCCGACCTTCGAGTTCGATGGTCGCTTTTATTTAGTGAATGCCTGCTTTATATATCACATGATCTCAATTGCGTGTTAGGTCGGCCTTCGGGTTCGATGCTCGCTTTTACTTAGAAAATTCCTGCTTTGAATAGCAGATGATCTCAACTGCGTGTTGAGCCGGCCTTCGGGTTTGATGCTCGCTTTTATTTAGCGAATGCCTGCTTTAAATAGCACATGATCTCAACAGTGTGTTGAGCCTTCTTTTGGGTTCGATGCTCGCTTTTATTTAGCAAATGCCTGCTTTAAATAACAGATGATCTCAACTGCGTCTTGAGCCAGCCTGAGGTTTCGATGCTTTCTTTTATTTAGCGAATACTGCTTGAATAGCAGATGATCTCAGCTGCGTGTTGAGCCGGCCTTCGGGTTCGTTGCTCGCTTTTATTTAGTGAATGCCTACTTTAAATAGCAGATGATCTCAGCTGCATGTTGAGCCGACCTGAGGGTTCGATGCTCGCTTTTATTTAGCGAATTCCTGCTTTGAATAGCAGATGATCTCAATTGCGTGTTGAGCCGGCCTTCGGGTTCGATGCTCGCTTTTATTTAGCGAATGCCTGCTTTAAATAGAAGAAGATCTCAACTGCATGATGTGCCAGCCTTCGGGTTCGATGCTAGCTTTTATTTAACGATTTCCTACTTTAAATAGCAGATGATCTCAACTGCGTGTTGAGCCGACCTTCGGGTTCGATGCTCGCTTTTATTCAGCAAATGCCTGCTTTAAATAGCAGATGATATCAGCTGTGTGTTGAGTTGGCCTTCGGGTTTGATGCTCGCTCTTACTTAGCGAATGCCTCCTTTGAATAGCAGATGATCTCAACTGCGCGTTGAGCTGGCCTGAGGGTTAGATGCTTGGTTTTATTTAGAGAATGCCTGCTTTGAATAGTAGATAATCTCAACTATGTGTTGAGCCGACCCGAGGGTTCGATTCTCACTTTTATTTAGCCAATGTCTACTTTGAATAGCAGATGATCTCAAGTGCGTGTTAAGCCGGCCTTCGAGTTCGATGCTCGCTTTTATTTAGCGAATGCCTGCTTTAAATAGCACATGATCTCAACTGCATGTTGAGTCGGCCTTCGGATTCGATGCTTGCTTTTACTTAGCGAATGCCTGCTTTGAATAGCAGATGATCTCAACTGCGTGTTGAGCCGGCCTTCGGGTTTGATGCTCGATTTTATTTAGCGAATGACTGCTTTAAATAGTAGATGATCTCAGCTGCGTGTTGAGCCGGCCTTAGGGTTCGATGCTCGCTTTTATTTAGCGAATGCCTGCTTTGAATAGCAGATGATCTTAACTGTGTGTTGAGCCGGCCTGAGGGTTCGATGCTCTCTTTTATTTAGCAAATGCCTGCTTTAAATAACAGATGATCTCAACTGCGTGTTGAGCCTGCTTTTGGTTCGATGCTCCCTTTTATTTAGCGAATGCCTGCTTTAAATAACAGATGATCTCAACTGCGTCTTGAGCCGGCCTGAGGTTTCGATGCTCTCTTTTATTTAGCGAATACTGCTTAAATAGCAGATGATCTCAGCTGCGTGTTGAGCCGGCCTTCGGGTTCGTTGCTCGCTTTTATTTAGTGAATGCCTACTTTAAATAGCAGATGACCTCAACTGCCTGTTGAGCCGACCTGAGGGTTCGATGGTCGCTTTTATTTAGCGAATGCCTGCTTTGAATAGCAGATGATCTCAACTGCGTGTTGAGCCGGCCTTCGGGATCGATGCTCGCTTTTATTTAGCGAATGCCTGCTTTAAATAGCAGAAGATCTCAACTACGTGTTGAGTCGGCCTTCGGGTTCGATGCTCGCTTTTATTTAGCGAATGCCTGCTTTAAATAGCAGATGATCTCAGCTGTGAGTTGAGCCGGCCTTCGGGTTCGATGCTCGCTTTTACTTAGCGAATGCCTGCTTTGAATAGCAGATGATCTCAACTGCGTGTTGAGCCGGCCTGAGGGTTCGATGCTCGCTTTTATTTAGAGAATGCTTGCTTTGAATAGTAGATGATCTCAACTATATGTTGAGCCGGCCCGAGGGTTCGATGCTCGCTTTTATTTAGCCAATGCCTGCTTTGAATAGCAGATGATCTCAACTGCGTGTTGAGCCGGCCTTCGAGTTTGATGCTCGCTTTTATTTGGCGAATGAGTGCTTTAAATAGCAGATGACCTCAGCCGCGTGTTGAGCCGGCCTTAGGGTTCGATGCTCGCTTTTATTTAGCGAATGCCTGCTTTGATAAGCAGATGATCTCAACTCTGTCTTGAGTCGGCCAGAGGGTTCGATGCTCGATTTTATTTAGCGAATCCCTGCTTTAAATATTAGATGATCTTAACTATGTGTTGAGTCGGCCTGAGGGTTCGATGCTCGCTTTTATTTAGCGAATGCCTGCTTTAAATAGCAGATGATCTCAGCTGCGTGTTGAGCCGGCCTTCGGGTTCGATGCTCGCTTTTATTTAGCGAATGCCTGCTTTGAATAGCAGATTATCTCAACTTCTTGTTGTGCCGGCCTTCGGGTTCGATGCTCGATTTTATTTAGCGAATGCCTGCTTTAAATAGCACATGATCTCTACTGCGTGTTGAGCCTGCTTTTGGGTTCGATGCTTGCTTTTATTTATAGAATGCCTGCTTTAAATAACTGATGATCTCAACTGCGTCTTGAGCCGGCCTGAGGTTTCGATGCTATCTTTTATTTACCGAATACTGCTTGAATAGCAGATGATCTCAGCTGCGTGTTAAGCCGACCTTCGGGTTAGTTGCTCGCTTTTATTTAGTGAATGCCTACTTTAAATAGCAGATGATCTCAGCTGCGTGTTGAGCCGACCTGAGGGTTTGATGCTCGATTTTATTTAGCGAATACCTGCTTTGAATAGTAGATGATCTCAGCTTCGTGTTGAGCCGGCCTAAGGGTTCGATGTTCGATTTTATTTAGTGAATGCCAGCTTTGAATAGCAGATGATCTCAACTACGTGTTGAGCCGGCCTTCGGGTTCGATGCTCGCTTTTATTTAGCGAATGCCTGCTTTAAGTAGCAGAAAATCTCAACTGCATGTTGAGCCGGCCTTCGGGTTCGATGCTCGCTTTTATTTAGCGAATGCCTACTTTAAATAGCAGATGATCTCAGCTGCATGTTGAGCCGGCCTTCGGGTTCGATGCTTGCTTTTATTTAGCGAATGCCTGCTTTGAATAGCAGATGATCTCAACTGCTTGTTGAGCCGGCCTTCGGGTTCGATGCTCGATTTTATTTGCGAATGCCTGCTTTATATAGCACATGATCTCAACTGCGTGTTGAGCCTGCTTTTGGGTTCGATGCTCGCTTTTATTTAGCGAATGCCTGCTTTAAATAGCAGATGATCTCAACTGCGTGTTGAGCCTGCTTTCGGGTTCGATGCTCACTTTTATTTAGCGAATGCCTGCTTTAAATAACAGATGATCTCAACTGCGTCTTGAGCCGACCTGAGGTTTCGATGCTGTCTTTTATTTAGCGAATACTGCTTGAATAGCAGATGATCTCAGCTGTGTGTTGAGCCGGCCTTCAGGTTTGTTGCTCGCTTTTATTTAGTGAATGCCTACTTTAAATAGCAGATGATCTCAGCTGCGTGTTGAGCCGACCTGAGGGTTCAATGTTCGATTTTATTTAGCGAATGCCAACTTTGAATAGCAGATGATCTCACCTATGTGTTGAGTCGGCCTGAGGGTTCGATGCTCGCTTTTATTTAGAGAATGACGGCTTTGAATAGCAGATGATTTTCAACTGCGTGTTGAGCCGGCCTTCGGGTTCGATGCTCACTTTTGTTTAGCGAATGCCTGCTTTAAATAGCAGAAGATCTCAACTGCGTGTTGAGCCGGCCTTCTGGTTCGATGCTCGCTTTTATTTAGCGAATGCCTGCTTTAAATAGCAGATGATCTCAGTTGCGTGTTGAGCCGGCCTTCGGGTTCGATGCTAGGTTTTACTTAGCGAATGCCTGCTTTGAATAGCAGATGATCTCAACTATGTGTTGAGCCGGCCCGGGGGTTCGACTCTCGCTTTTATTTAGCCAATGCCTGCTTTGAATAGCAGATGATCTCAACTGTGTGTTGAGTCGGCCTTCGAGTTCGATGCTCGCTTTTATTTAGCTAATGCCTGCTTTAAATAGCACACGATCTCAACTGCGTGTTGAGTCAGCCTTCGGGTTCGATGCTCGCTCTTACTTAGCGAATGCCTGCTTTGAATAGCAGATGATCTAAACTGCGTGTTGAGCCGGCCTTCGGGTTTGATGCTCGCTTTTATTTAGCGGATGACTGCTTTGAATAGCAGATGATATCAACTGCGTGTTGAGCCGACCTTCGGGTTCGATGCTCGCTTTTATTTAGTGAATGCCTGCTTTATATATCACATGATCTCAATTGCGTGTTAGGTCGGCCTTCGGGTTCGATGCTCGCTTTTACTTAGAGAATGCCTGCTTTAAATAGCACATGATCTCAACAGTGTGTTGAGCCTTCTTTTGGGTTCGATGCTCGCTTTTATTTAGCAAATGCCTGCTTTAAATAACAGATGATCTCAACTGCGTCTTGAGCCAGCCTGAGGTTTCGATGCTTTCTTTTATTTAGCGAATACTGCTTGAATAGCAGATGATCTCAGCTGCGTGTTGAGCCGGCCTTCGGGTTCGTTGCTCGCTTTTATTTAGTGAATGCCTACTTTAAATAGCAGATGATCTCAGCTGCATGTTGAGCCGACCTGAGGGTTCGATGCTCGCTTTTATTTAGCGAATGCCTGCTTTGAATAGCAGATGATCTCAATTGCGTGTTGAGCCGGCCTTCGGGTTCGATGCTCGCTTTTATTTAGCGAATGCCTGCTTTAAATAGAAGAAGATCTCAACTGCATGATGTGCCAGCCTTCGGGTTCGATGCTAGCTTTTATTTAACGATTTCCTACTTTAAATAGCAGATGATCTCAACTGCGTGTTGAGCCGGCCTTCGGGTTCGATGCTCGCTTTTATTCAGCGAATGCCTGCTTTAAATAGCAGATGATATCAGCTGTGTGTTGAGTTGGCCTTCGAGTTTGATGCTCGCTCTTACTTAGCGAATGCCTCCTTTGAATAGCAGATGATCTCAACTGCGCATTGAGCTGGCCTGAGGGTTAGAAGCTTGGTTTTATTTAGAGAATGCCTGCTTTGAATAGTAGATGATCTCAACTATGTGTTGAGCCGACCCGAGGGTTCGATTCTCGCTTTTATTTAGCCAATGCCTACTTTGAATAGCAGATGATCTCAAGTGCGTGTTAAGCCGGCCTTCGAGTTCGATGCTCGCTTTTATTTAGCGAATGCCTGCTTTAAATAGCACATGATCTCAACTGCATGTTGAGTCGGCCTTCGGATTCGATGCTTGCTTTTACTTAGCGAATGCCTGCTTTGAATAGCAGATGATCTCAACTGCGTGTTGAGCCGGCCTTCGGGTTTGATGCTCGATTTTATTTAGCGAATGACTGCTTTAAATAGTAGATGATCTCAGCTGCGTGTTGAGTCGGCCTTAGGGTTCGATGCTCGCTTTTATTTAGCGAATGCCTGCTTTGAATAGCAGATGATCTTAACTGTGTGTTGAGCCGGCCTGAGGGTTCGATGCTCTCTTTTATTTAGCAAATGCCTGCTTTAAATAACAGATGATCTCAACTGCGTGTTGAGCCGGCCTTCGGGATCGATGCTCGCTTTTATTTAGCGAATGCCTGCTTTAAATAGCAGAAGATCTCAACTACGTGTTGAGTCGGCCTTCGGGTTCGATGCTCGCTTTTATTTAGCGAATGCCTGCTTTAAATAGCAGATGATCTCAGCTGCGGGTTGAGCCGGCCTTCGGGTTCGATGCTCGCTTTTACTTAGCGAATGCCTGCTTTGAATAGCAGATGATCTCAACTGCGTGTTGAGCCGGCCTGAGGGTTCGATGCTCGCTTTTATTTAGAGAATGCCTGCTTTGAATAGTAGATGATCTCAACTATATGTTGAGCCGGCCCGAGGGTTCGATGCTCGCTTTTATTTAGCCAATGCCTGCTTTGAATAGCAGATGATCTCAACTGCGTGTTGAGCCGGCCTTCGAGTTTGATGCTCGCTTTTATTTGGCGAATGAGTGCTTTAAATAGCAGATGACCTCAGCCGCGTGTTGAGCCGGCCTTAGGGTTCGATGCTCGCTTTTATTTAGCGAATGCCTGCTTTGATAAGCAGATGATTTTAACTCCGTCTTGAGTCGGCCAGAGGGTTCGATGCTCGATTTTATTTAGCGAATCCCTGCTTTGAATATTAGATGATCTTAACTGTGTGTTGAGTCGGCCTGAGGGTTCGATGCTCGCTTTTATTTAGCGAATGCCTGCTTTAAATAGCAGATGATCTCAGCTGCGTGTTGAGCCGACCTTCGGGTTCGATGCTCGCTTTTATTTAGCGAATGCCTGCTTTGAATAGCAGATTATCTCAACTGCTTGTTGTGCCGGCCTTCGGGTTCGATGCTCGATTTTATTTAGCGAATGCCTGCTTTAAATAGCACATGATCTCAACTGCGTGTTGAGCCTGCTTTTGGGTTCGATGCTTGCTTTTATTTATAGAATGCCTGCTTTAAATAACTGATGATGTCAACTGCGTCTTGAGCCTGCCTGAGGTTTCGATGCTATCTTTTATTTACCGAATACTGCTTGAATAGCAGATGATCTCAGCTGCGTGTAGAGCCGACCTTCGGGTTAGTTGCTCGCTTTTATTTAGTGAATGCCTACTTTAAATAGCAGATGATCTCAGCTGCGTGTTGAGCCGACCTGAGGGTTTGATGCTCGATTTTATTTAGCGAATACCTGCTTTGAATAGTAGATGATCTCAGCTTCGTGTTGAGCCGGCCTAAGGGTTCGATGTTCGATTTTATTTAGTGAATGCCAACTTTGAATAGCAGATGAACTCAACTATGTGTTGAGCCGGCCTTAGGGTTCGATGCTCTCTTTTATTTAGCGAATGCCAGCTTTGAATAGCAGATGATCTCAACTACGTGTTGAGCCGGCCTTCGGGTTCGATGCTCGCTTTTATTTAGCGAATGCCTGCTTTAAGTAGAAGAAGATCTCAGCTGCATGTTGAGCCGGCCTTCGGGTTCGATGCTCGCTTTTATTTAGCGAATGCCTGCTTTAAATAGCAGATGATCTCAGCTGCATGTTGAGCCGGCCTTCGGGTTCGATGCTTGCTTTTATTTAGCGAATGCCTGCTTTGAATAGCAGATGATCTCAACTGCTTGTTGAGCCGGCCTTCGGGTTCGATGCTCGATTTTATTTAGCGAATGCCTGCTTTAAATAGCACATGATCTCAACTGCGTGTTGAGCCTGCTTTTGGGTTCGATGCTCGCTTTTATTTAGCGAATGCCTGCTTTAAATAACAGATGATCTCAACTGCGTCTTGAGCCGGCCTGAGGTTTCGATGCTCTCTTTTATTTAGCGAATACTGCTTAAATAGCAGATGATCTCAGCTGCGTGTTGAGCCGGCCTTCGGGTTCGTTGCTCGCTTTTATTTAGTGAATGCCTACTTTAAATAGCAGATGACCTCAACTGCCTGTTGAGCCGACCTGAGGGTTTGATGCTCGATTTTATTTAGCGAATACCTGCTTGGAATAGTAGATGATCTCAGCTTCGTGTTGAGCCGGCCTAAGGGTTCGATGTTCGGTTTTATTTAGCAAATGCCAACTTTGAGTAGCAAATGATCTCAACTATGTGTTGAGCCGACCTGAGGGTTTGATGCTCGCTTTTATTTAGCGAATGCCTGCTTTGAATAGCAGATGATCTCAACTGCGTGTTGAGCCGGCCTTCGGGATCGATGCTTGCTTTTATTTAGCGAATGCCTGCTTTAAATAGCAGAAGATCTCAACTACGTGTTGAGTCGGCCTTCGGGTTCGATGCTCGCTTTTATTTAGCGAATGCCTGCTTTAAATAGCAGATGATCTCAGCTGCGTGTTGAGCCGGCCTTCGGGTTCGATGCTCGCTTTTACTTAGCGAATGCCTGCTTTGAATAGCAGATGATCTCAACTGCGTGTTGAGCCGGCCTGAGGGTTCGAAGCTCGCTTTTATTTAGAGAATGCCTGCTTTGAATAGTAGATGATCTCAACTATATGTTGAGCCGGCCCGAGGGTTTGATGCTCGCTTTTATTTAGCCAATGCCTGCTTTGAATAGCAGATGATCTCAACTGCGTGTTGAGCCGGCCTTCGAGTTTGATGCTCGCTTTTATTTGGCGAATGAGTGCTTTAAATAGCAGATGACCTCAGCCGCGTGTTGAGCCGGCCTTAGGGTTCGATGCTCGCTTTTATTTAGCGAATGCCTGCTTTGATAAGCAGATGATCTCAACTTCGTCTTGAGTCGGCCAGAGGGTTCGATGCTCGATTTTATTTAGCGAATCCCTGCTTAAATAGCAGATGATCTCAGCTGCGTGTTGAGCCGGCCTTCGGGTTCGTTGCTCGCTTTTATTTAGTGAATGCCTACTTTAAAGAGCAGATGACCTCAACTGCCTGTTGAGCCGACCTGAGGGTTTGATGCTCGATTTTATTTAGCGAATACCTGCTTGGAATAGTAGATGATCTCAGCTTCGTGTTGAGCCGGCCTAAGGGTTCGATGTTCGGTTTTATTTAGCAAATGCCAACTTTGAGTAGCAAATGATCTCAACTACGTGTTGAGCCGGCCTGAGGGTTCGATGCTCGCTTTTATTTAGAGAATGCCTGCTTTGAATAGTAGATGATCTCAACTATATGTTGAGCCGGCCCGAGGGTTCGATGCTCGCTTTTATTTAGCCAATGCCTGCTTTGAATAGCAGATGATCTCAACTGCGTGTTGAGTCGGCCTTCGAGTTTGATGCTCGCTTTTATTTGGCGAATGCCTGCTTTAAATAGCAGATGATCTCAGCTGCGTGTTGAGCCGGCCTTCGGGTTCGATGCTCGCTTTTACTTAGCGAATGCCTGCTTTGAATAGCAGATGATCTCAGCTGCGTGTTGAGCCGGCCTGAGGGTTCGATGCTCGCTTTTATTTAGCGAATGCCTACTTTGAATAGCAGATGATCTCAGCTTCGTGTTGAGTCGGCCTATGGGTTTGATGTTCGATTTTATTTAGTGAATGCCAACTTTGAATAGCAGATGATCCCAACTATGTGTTGAGCCGGCCTGAGGGTTCGATGCTCGCTTTTATTTAGCGAATGCCTGCTTTGAATAACAGATTATCTCAACTGCGTGTTGAGCCGGCCTTCGGGTTCGATGCTCGCTTTTATTTATCGAATGCCTGCTTTAAATAGAAGAAGATCTCAACTGCGTGTTAAGCCGGCCTTCGGGGTCGATGCTCGCTTTTATTTAACGAATGCCTGCTTTAAATAGCAGATGATCTCAGCTGCGTGTTGAGCCGGCCTTCGGGTTCGATGCTCGCTTTTATTTAGTGAATGCCTGCTTTGAATAGCAGATGATCTCAACTGCTTGTTGAGCTGGCCTTCGGGTTCGATGCTCGATTTTATTTAGCGAATGCCTGCTTTAAGTAGCACATGATCTCAACTGCGTGTTGAGCCTGCTTTTGGGTTCGATGCTCGCTTTTATTTAGCGAATGCCTGCTTTAAATAACAGATGATCTCAACTGCGTGTTGAGCCGGCCTGTGGTTTCGATGCTCTCTTTTATTTAGCGAATACTGCTTGAATAACAGATGATCTCAGCTGCGTGTTGAGCCGACCTTCGGGTTCGTTGCTCGCTTTTATTTAGTGAATGCCTACTTTAAATAGCAAATGATCTCAGCTGCGTGTTGAGCCGACCTGAGGGGTTGATGCTCGCTTTTATTTAGCGAATGCGTGCTTTGAATAGCATATGATCTCAACTGCGTGTTGAGCCGGCCGTCGGGTTCGATGCTCGCTTTTATTTAGCGAATGCCTGCTTTAAATAGCAGAAGATCTCAACTGCGTGTTGAGTCGGCCTTCAGGTTCGATGCTCGCTTTTATTTAGCGAATTCCTGCTTTAAGTAGAAGAAGATCTCAACTGCGTGTTGAGTCGGCCTTCGGGTTCGATGCTCATTTTTATTTAGCGAATGCCTGCTTTAAATAGCAGATGATCTCAGCTGCGTGTTGAGCCGGCCTTCGGGTTCGATGCTCGCTTTTACTTAGCGAATGCCTGCTTTGAATAGCAGATGATCTCAGCTGCGTGTTGAGTCGGTCTGAGGGTTCGATGCTCGCTTTTATTTAGCGAATGCCTACTTTGAATAGCAGATGATCTCAGCTTCGTGTTGAGTCGGCCTATGGGTTTGATGTTCGATTTTATTTAGCGAATGCCAACTTTGAATAGCAGATGATCCCAACTATGTGTTGAGCCGGCCTGAGGGTTCGATGCTCGCTTTTATTTAGCGAATGCCTGCTTTGAATAGCAGATGATCTCAACTGCGTGTTGAGCCGGCCTTCGGGTTCGATGCTCGCTTTTATTTATCGAATGCCTGCTTTAAATAGAAGAAGATCTCAACTGCGTGTTGAGTCGGCCTTCGGGTTCGATGCTCGCTTTTATTTATCGAATGCCTGCTTTAAATAGCAGACGATCTCAGCTGCGTGTTGAGCCGGCCTTCGGGTTCGATGCTCGCTTTTATTTAGTGAATGCCTGCTTTGAATAGCAGATGATCTCAACTGCTTGTTGAGCCGGCCTTCGGGTTCGATGCTCGATTTTATTTAGCGAATGCCTGCTTTAAATAGCACATGATCTCAACTGCGTGTTGAGCCTGCTTTTGGGTTCGATGCTCGCTTTTATTTAGCGAATGCCTGCTTTAAATAACAGATGATCTCAACTGCGTGTTGAGCCGGCCTGAGGTTTCGATGCTCTCTTTTATTTAGCGAATACTGCTTGAATAGCAGATGATCTCAGCTGCATGTTGAGCCGACCTTCGGGTTCGTTGCTCGCTTTTATTTAGTGAATGCCTACTTTAAATAGCAGATGATCTCAGCTGCGTGTTGAGCCGGCCTTCGGGTTCGATGCTCGCTTTTATTTAGCGAATGCCTGCTTTAAATAGCAGATGATCTCAGCTGCATGTTAAGCCGGCCTTCGGGTTCGATGCTTGCTTTTATTTAGCGAATGCCTGCTTTGAATAGCAGATGATCTCAACTGCTTGTTGAGCCGGCCTTCGGGTTCGATGCTCGATTTTATTTAGCGAATGCCTGCTTTAAATAGCACATGATCTCAACTGCGTGTTGAGCCTGCTTTTGGGTTCGATGCTCGCTTTTATTTAGCGAATGCCTGCTTTAAATAACAGATGATCTCAACTGCGTCTTGAGCCGGCCTGAGGTTTCGATGCTCTCTTTTATTTAGCGAATACTGCTTAAATAGCAGATGATCTCAGCTGCGTGTTGAGCCGGCCTTCGGGTTCGTTGCTCGCTTTTATTTAGTGAATGCCTACTTTAAATAGCAGATGACCTCAACTGCCTGTTGAGCCGACCTGAGGTTTTGATGCTCGATTTTATTTAGCGAATACCTGCTTGGAATAGTAGATGATCTCAGCTTCGTGTTGAGCCGACCTAAGGGTTCGATGTTCGGTTTTATTTAGCAAATGCCAACTTTGAGTAGCAAATGATCTCAACTATGTGTTGAGCCGACCTGAGGGTTCGATGCTCGCTTTTATTTAGCGAATGCCTGCTTTGAATAGCAGATGATCTCAACTGCGTGTTGAGCCGGCCTTCGGGATCGATGCTCGCTTTTATTTAGCGAATGCCTGCTTTAAATAGCAGAAGATCTCAACTACATGTTGAGTCGGCCTTCGGGTTCGATGCTCGCTTTTATTTAGCGAATGCCTGCTTTAAATAGCAGATGATCTCAGCTGCGTGTTGAGCCGCCCTTCGGGTTCGATGCTCGCTTTTATTTAGCGAATGCCTGCTTTAAGTAGAAGAAGATCTCAACTGCGTGTTGAGCCGGCCTTCGGGTTCGATGCTCGCTTTTATTTAGCGAATGCCTGCTTTAAATAGCAGATGATCTCAGCTGCATGTTGAGCCGGCCTTCGGGTTCGATGCTTGCTTTTATTTAGCGAATGCCTGCTTTGAATAGCAGATGATCTCAACTGCTTGTTGAGCCGGCCCTCGGGTTCGATGCTCGATTTTATTTAGCGAATGCCTGCTTTAAATAGCACATGATCTCAACTGCGTGTTGAGCCTGCTTTTGGGTTCGATGCTCGCTTTTATTTAGCGAATGCCTGCTTTAAATAACAGATGATCTCAACTGCGTCTTGAGCCGGCCTGAGGTTTCGATGCTCTCTTTTATTTAGCGAATACTGCTTAAGTAGCAGATGATCTCAGCTGCGTGTTGAGCCGGCCTTCGGGTTCATTGCTCGCTTTTATTTAGTGAATGCCTACTTTAAATAGCAGATGACCTCAACTGCCTGTTGAGCCGACCTGAGGGTTTGATGCTCGATTTTATTTAGCGAATACCTGCTTGGAATAGTAGATGATCTCAGCTTCGTGTTGAGCCGGCCTAAGGGTTCGATGTTCGGTTTTATTTAGCAAATGCCAACTTTGAGTAGCAAATGATCTCAACTATGTGTTGAGCCGACCTGAGGGTTCGATGCTCGCTTTTATTTAGCGAATGCCTGCTTTGAATAGCAGATGATCTCAACTGCGTGTTGAGTCGGCCTTCGGGATCGATGCTCGCTTTTATTTAGCGAATGCCTGCTTTAAATAGCAGAAGATCTCAACTACATGTTGAGTCGGCCTTCGGGTTCGATGCTCGCTTTTATTTAGCGAATGCCTGCTTTAAATAGCAGATGATCTCAGCTGCGTGTTGAGCCGGCCTTCGGGTTCGATGCTCGCTTTTACTTAGCGAATGCCTGCTTTGAATAGCAGATGATCTCAACTGCGTGTTGAGCCGGCCTGAGGGTTCGATGCTCGCTTTTATTTAGAGAATGCCTGCTTTGAATAGTAGATGATCTCAACTATATGTTGAGCCGGCCCGAGGGTTCGATGCTCGCTTTTATTTAGCCAATGCCTGCTTTGAATAGCAGATGATCTCAACTGCGTGTTGAGTCGGCCTTCGAGTTTGATGCTCGCTTTTATTTGGCGAATGCCTGCTTTAAATAGCAGATGATCTCAGCTGCGTGTTGAGCCGGCCTTCGGGTTCGATGCTCGCTTTTACTTAGCGAATGCCTGCTTTGAATAGCAGATGATCTCAGCTGCGTGTTGAGCCGGCCTGAGGGTTCGATGCTCGCTTTTATTTAGCGAATGCCTACTTTGAATAGAAGATGATCTCAGCTTCGTGTTGAGTCGGCCTATGGGTTTGATGTTCGATTTTATTTAGAGAATGCCAACTTTGAATAGCAGATGATCCCAACTATGTGTTGAGCCAGCCCGAGGGTTCGATGCTCGCTTTTATTTAGCGAATGCTTGCTTTGAATAGCAGATTATCTCAACTGCGTGTTGAGCCGGCCTTCGGGTTCGATGCTCGCTTTTATTTATCGAATGCCTGCTTTAAATAGAAGAAGATCTCAACTGCGTGTTGAGCCGGCCTTCGGGTTCGATGCTCGCTTTTATTTAACGAATGCCTGCTTTAAATAGCAGATGATCTCAGCTGCGTGTTGAGCCGGCCTTCGGGTTCGATGCTCGCTTTTATTTAGCGAATGCCTGCTTTAAGTAGAAGAAGATCTCAACTGCGTGTTGAGTCGGCCTTCGGGTTCGATGCTCATTTTTATTTAGCGAATGCCTGCTTTAAATAGCAGATGATCTCAGCTGCGTGTTGAGCCGGCCTTCGGGTTCGATGCTCGCTTTTACTTAGCGAATGCCTGCTTGAATAGCAGATGATCTCAGCTGCGTGTTGAGCCGGTCTGAGGGTTCGATGCTCGCTTTTATTTAGCGAATGCCTACTTTGAATAGCAGATGATCTCAGCTTCGTGTTAAGTCGGCCTATGGGTTTGATGTTCGATTTTATTTAGCGAATGCCAACTTTGAATAGCAGATGATCCCAACTATATGTTGAGCCGGCCTGAGGGTTCGATGCTCGCTTTTATTTAGCGAATGCCTGCTTTGAATAGCAGATGATCTCAACTGCGTGTTGAGCCGGCCTTCGGGTTCGATGCTCGCTTTTATTTATCGAATGCCTGCTTTAAATTGAAGAAGATCTCAACTGCGTGTTGAGTCGGCCTTCGGGTTCGATGCTCGCTTTTATTTATCGAATGCCTGCTTTAAATAGCAGACGATCTCAGCTGCGTGTTGAGCCGGCCTTCGGGTTCGATGCTCGCTTTTATTTAGTGAATGCCTGCTTTGAATAGCAGATGATCTCAACTGCTTGTTGAGCCGGCCTTCGGGTTCGATGCTCGATTTTATTTAGCGAATGCCTGCTTTAAATAGCACATGATCTCAACTGCGTGTTGAGCCTGCTTTTGGGTTCGATGCTCGCTTTTATTTAGCGAATGCCTGCTTTAAATAACAGATGATCTCAACTGCGTGTTGAGCCGGCCTGAGGTTTCGATGCTCTCTTTTATTTAGCGAATACTGCTTGAATAGCAGATGATCTCAGCTGCATGTTGAGCCGACCTTCGGGTTCGTTGCTCGCTTTTATTTAGTGAATGCCTACTTTAAATAGCAGATGATCTCAGCTGCGTGTTGAGCCGGCCTTCGGGTTCGATGCTCGCTTTTATTTAGCGAATGCCTGCTTTAAATAGCAGATGATCTCAGCTGCATGTTGAGCCGGCCTTCGGGTTCGATGCTTGCTTTTATTTAGCGAATGCCTGCTTTGAATAGCAGATGATCTCAACTGCTTGTTGAGCCGGCCTTCGGGTTTGATGCTCGATTTTATTTAGCGAATGCCTGCTTTAAATAGCACATGATCTCAACTGCGTGTTGAGCCTGCTTTTGGGTTCGATGCTCGCTTTTATTTAGCGAATGCCTGCTTTAAATAACAGATGATCTCAACTGCGTCTTGAGCCGGCCTGAGGTTTCGATGCTCTCTTTTATTTAGCGAATACTACTTAAATAGCAGATGATCTCAGCTGCGTGTTGAGCCGGCCTTCGGGTTCGTTGCTCGCTTTTATTTAGTGAATGCCTACTTTAAATAGCAGATGACCTCAACTTCCTGTTGAGCCGACCTGAGGGTTTGATGCTCGATTTTATTTAGCGAATACCTGCTTGGAATAGTAGATGATCTCAGCTTCGTGTTGAGCCGGCCTAAGGGTTCGATGTTCGGTTTTATTTAGCAAATGCCAACTTTGAGTAGCAAATGATCTCAACTATGTGTTGAGCCGACCTGAGGGTTCGATGCTCGCTTTTATTTAGCGAATGCCTGCTTTGAATAGCAGATGATCTCAACTGCGTGTTGAGCCGGCCTTCGGGATCGATGCTCGCTTTTATTTAGCGAATGCCTGCTTTAAATAGCAGAAGATCTCAACTACATGTTGAGTCGGCCTTCGGGTTCGATGCTCGCTTTTATTTAGCGAATGCCTGCTTTAAATAGCAGATGATCTCAGCTGCATGTTGAGCCGGCCTTCGGGTTCGATGCTCTCTTTTACTTAGCGAATGCCTGCTTTGAATAGCAGATGATCTCAACTGCGTGTTGAGCCAGCCTGAGGGTTCGATGCTCTCTTTTATTTAGAGAATGCCTGCTTTGAATAGTAGATGATCTCAACTATATGTTGAGCCGGCCCGAGGGTTCGATGCTCGCTTTTATTTAGCCAATGCCTGCTTTGAATAGCAGATGATCTCAACTGCGTGTTGAGTCGGCCTTCGAGTTTGATGCTCGCTTTTATTTGGCGAATGCCTGCTTTAAATAGCAGATGATCTCAGCTGCGTGTGGAGCCGGCCTTCGGGTTCGATGCTCGCTTTTACTTAGCGAATGCCTGCTTTGAATAGTAGATGATCTCAGCTGCGTGTTGAGCCGGCCTGAGGGTTCGATGCTCGCTTTTATTTAGCGAATGCCTACTTTGAATAGCAGATGATCTCAGCTTCGTGTTGAGTCGGCCTATGGGTTTGATGTTCGAGTTTATTTAGCGAATGCCAACTTTGAATAGCAGATGATCCCAACTATGTGTTGAGCCGGCCTGAGGGTTCGATGCTCGCTTTTATTTAGCGAATGCCTGCTTTGAATAGCAGATTATCTCAACTGCGTGTTGAGCCGGCCTTCGGGTTCGATGCTCGCTTTTATTTATCGAATGGCTGCTTTAAATAGAAGAAGATCTCAACTGCGTGTTGAGCCGGCCTTCGGGTTCGATGCTCGCTTTTATTTAACGAATGCCTGCTTTAAATAGCAGATGATCTCAGCTGCATGTTGAGCCGGCCTTCGGGTTCGATGCTTGCTTTTATTTAGCGAATGCCTGCTTTGAATAGCAGATGATCTCAACTGCTTGTTGAGCCGGCCTTCGGGTTTGATGCTCGATTTTATTTAGCGAATGCCTGCTTTAAATAGCACATGATCTCAACTGCGTGTTGAGCCTGCTTTTGGGTTCGATGCTCGCTTTTATTTAGCGAATGCCTGCTTTAAATAACAGATGATCTCAACTGCGTCTTGAGCCGGCCTGAGGTTTCGATGCTCTCTTTTATTTAGCGAATACTACTTAAATAGCAGATGATCTCAGCTGCGTGTTGAGCCGGCCTTCGGGTTCGTTGCTCGCTTTTATTTAGTGAATGCCTACTTTAAATAGCAGATGACCTCAACTGCCTGTTGAGCCGACCTGAGGGTTTGATGCTCGATTTTATTTAGCGAATACCTGCTTGGAATAGTAGATGATCTCAGCTTCGTGTTGAGCCGGCCTAAGGGTTCGATGTTCGGTTTTATTTAGCAAATGCCAACTTTGAGTAGCAAATGATCTCAACTATGTGTTGAGCCGACCTGAGGGTTCGATGCTCGCTTTTATTTAGCGAATGCCTGCTTTGAATAGCAGATGATCTCAACTGCGTGTTGAGCCGGCCTTCGGGATCGATGCTCGCTTTTATTTAGCGAATGCCTGCTTTAAATAGCAGAAGATCTCAACTACATGTTGAGTCGGCCTTCGGGTTCGATGCTCGCTTTTATTTAGCGAATGCCTGCTTTAAATAGCAGATGATCTCAGCTGCATGTTGAGCCGGCCTTCGGGTTCGATGCTCTCTTTTACTTAGCGAATGCCTGCTTTGAATAGCAGATGATCTCAACTGCGTGTTGAGCCAGCCTGAGGGTTCGATGCTCTCTTTTATTTAGAGAATGCCTGCTTTGAATAGTAGATGATCTCAACTATATGTTGAGCCGGCCCGAGGGTTCGATGCTCGCTTTTATTTAGCCAATGCCTGCTTTGAATAGCAGATGATCTCAACTGCGTGTTGAGTCGGCCTTCGAGTTTGATGCTCGCTTTTATTTGGCGAATGCCTGCTTTAAATAGCAGATGATCTCAGCTGCGTGTGGAGCCGGCCTTCGGGTTCGATGCTCGCTTTTACTTAGCGAATGCCTGCTTTGAATAGTAGATGATCTCAGCTGCGTGTTGAGCCGGCCTGAGGGTTCGATGCTCGCTTTTATTTAGCGAATGCCTACTTTGAATAGCAGATGATCTCAGCTTCGTGTTGAGTCGGCCTATGGGTTTGATGTTCGAGTTTATTTAGCGAATGCCAACTTTGAATAGCAGATGATCCCAACTATGTGTTGAGCCGGCCTGAGGGTTCGATGCTCGCTTTTATTTAGCGAATGCCTGCTTTGAATAGCAGATTATCTCAACTGCGTGTTGAGCCGGCCTTCGGGTTCGATGCTCGCTTTTATTTATCGAATGGCTGCTTTAAATAGAAGAAGATCTCAACTGCGTGTTGAGCCGGCCTTCGGGTTCGATGCTCGCTTTTATTTAACGAATGCCTGCTTTAAATAGCAGATGATCTCAGCTGCGTGTTGAGCCGGCCTTCGGGTTCGATGCTCGCTTTTATTTAGTGAATGCCTGCTTTGAATAGCAGATGATCTCAACTGCTTGTTGAGCCGGCCTTCGGGTTCGATGCTCGATTTTATTTAGCGAATGTCTGCTTTAAATAGCACATGATCTCAACTGCGTGTTGAGCCTGCTTTTGGGTTCGATGCTCGCTTTTATTTAGCGAATGCCTGCTTTAAATAACAGATGATCTCAACTGCGTGTTGAGCCGGCCTGAGGTTTCGATGCTCTCTTTTATTTAGCGAATACTGCTTGAATAACAGATGATCTCAGCTGCGTGTTGAGCCGACCTTCGGGTTCGTTGCTCGCTTTTATTTAGTGAATGCCTACTTTAAATAGCAAATGATCTCAGCTGCGTGTTGAGCCGACCTGAGGGGTTGATGCTCGCTTTTATTTAGCGAATGCGTGCTTTGAATAGCATATGATCTCAACTGCGTGTTGATCCGGCCTTCGGGTTCGATGCTCGCTTTTATTTAGCGAATGCCTGCTTTAAATAGCAGAAGATCTCAACTGCGTGTTGAGTCGGCCTTCGGGTTCGATGCTCGCTTTTATTTAGCGAATGCCTGCTTTAAATAGAAGAAGATCTCAACTGCGTGTTGAGTCGGCCTTCGGGTTCGATGCTCATTTTTATTTAGCGAATGCCTGCTTTAAATAGCAGATGATCTCAGCTGCGTGTTGAGCCGGCCTTCGGGTTCGATGCTCGCTTTTACTTAGCGAATGCCTGCTTTGAATAGCAGATGATCTCAGCTGCGTGTTGAGCCGGTCTGAGGGTTCGATGCTCGCTTTTATTTAACGAATGCCTACTTTGAATAGTAGATGATCTCAGCTTCGTGTTGAGTCGGCCTATGGGTTTGATGTTCGATTTTATTTAGCGAATGCCAACTTTGAATAGCAGATGATCCCAACTATGTGTTGAGTCGGCCTGAGGGTTCGATGCTCGCTTTTATTTAGCGAATGCCTGCTTTGAATAGCAGATGATCTCAACTGCGTGTTGAGCCGGCCTTCGGGTTCGATGCTCGCTTTTATTTATCGAATGCCTGCTTTAAATAGAAGAAGATCTCAACTGCGTGTTGAGTCGGCCTTCGGGTTCGATGCTCGCTTTTATTTATCGAATGCCTGCTTTAAATAGCAGATGATCTCAGCTGCGTGTTGAGCCGGCCTTCGGGTTCGATGCTCGCTTTTATTTAGTGAATGCCTGCTTTGAATAGCAGATGATCTCAACTGCTTGTTGAGCCGTCCTTCGGGTTCGATGCTCGATTTTATTTAGCGAATGCCTGCTTTAAATAGCACATGATCTCAACTGCGTGTTGAGCCTGCTTTTGGGTTCGATGCTCGCTTTTATTTAGCGAATGCCTGCTTTAAATAACAGATGATCTCAACTGCGTGTTGAGCCGGCCTGAGGTTTCGATGCTCTCTTTTATTTAGCGAATACTGCTTGAATAGCAGATGATCTCAGCTGCATGTTGAGCCGACCTTCGGGTTCGTTGCTCGCTTTTATTTAGTGAATGCCTACCTTAAATAGCAGATGATCGCAGCTGCGTGTTGAGCCGACCTGAGGGGTCGATGCTCGCTTTTATTTAGCAAATGCCTGCTTTAAATATCAGATGATCTCAGCTGCGTGTTGAGCCGGCCTTCGGGTTCGATGCTCGCTTTTACTTAGCGAATGCCTACTTTGAATAGCAGATGATCTCAACTGCGTGTTGAGCCGGCCTGAGGGTTCGATGCTTGCTTTTATTTAGTGAATGCCTACTTTGAATAGCAGATGATCTCAGCTTCGTGTTGAGTCGGCCAATGGGTTTGATGTTCGATTTTATTTAGCGAATGCCAACTTTGAATAGCAGATGATCTCAACTATGTGTTGAGCCGGCCTTCGGGTTCCATGCTCGCTTTTATTTAGCGAATGCCGGCTTTGAATAGCAGATGATCTCAACTGCGTGTTGAGCCGGCCTTCGGGTTCGATGCTTGCTTTTATTTAGCAAATGCCTGCTTTAAATAGCAGAAGATCTCAACTGCATGTTGAGCCGGCATTCGGGTTTGATGCTCGCTTTTATTTAGCGAATGCATGCTTTAAATAGCATATGATCTCTGCTGCGTGTTGAGCCGGCCTTCGGGTTCGATGCTCGCTTTTACTTAGCGAATGCCTGCTTTGAATAGCAGATGATCTCAACTGCCTGTTGAGCCGGCCCGAGGGTTCGATGCTCGCTTTTATTTAGAGAATGCCTGCTTTGAATAGCACATGATCTCAACTGCGTGTTGAACCTGCTTTTGGGTTCGATGCTCGCTTTTATTTAGCGAATGCCTACTTTAAATAACAGATGATCTAAACTGCGTCTTGAGCCGGCCTGAGGTTTTGATGCTCTCTTTTATTTAGTGAATACTGCTTGAATAGCAGATGATCTCAGCTGCGTGTTGAGCCGGCCTTCGGCTTCGATGCTCGCTTTTATTTAGCGAATGCCTGCTTTAAATAGCAGATGATCTCAGCTGCGTATTGAGCCGGCCTTCGGGTTCGATGCTCGCTTTTACTTAGCGAATGCCTGCTTTGAATAGCAGATGATCTCAGCTGCGTGTTGAGTCGGCCTGAGGGTTCGATGCTCGCTTTTATTTAGCGAATGCCTACTTTGAATAGCAGATGATCTCAGCTTCGTGTTGAGTTGGCCTATGGGTTTGATGTTCGATTTTATTTAGCGAATGCTAACTTTGAATAGCAGATGATCCCAACTATGTGTTGAGCCGGCCTGAGGGTTCAATGCTCGCTTTTATTTAGCGAATGCCTGCTTTGAATAGCAGATTATCTCAACTGCGTGTTGAGCCGGCCTTCGGGTTCGATGCTCGCTTTTATTTATCGAATGCCTGCTTTAAATAGAAGAAGATCTCAACTGCGTGTTGAGCCGGCCTTCGGGTTCGATGCTCGCTTTTATTTAGCGAATGCCTGCTTTAAATAGCAGACGATCTCAGCTGCGTGTTGAGCCGGCCTTCGGGTTCGATGCTCGCTTTTATTTAGTGAATGCCTGCTTTGAATAGCAGATGATCTCAACTTCTTGTTGAGCTGGCCTTCGGGTTCGATGCTCGATTTTATTTAGCGAATGCCTGCTTTAAATAGCACATGATCTCAACTGCGTGTTGAGCCTGCTTTTGGGTTCGATGCTCGCTTTTATTTAGCGAATGCCTGCTTTAAATAACAGATGATCTCAACTGCGTGTTGAGCCGGCCTGAGGTTTCGATGCTCTCTTTTATTTAGCGAATACTGCTTGAATAGCAGATGATCTCAGCTGCGTGTTGAGCCGGCCTTCGGCTTCGATGCTCGCTTTTATTTAGCGAATGCCTGCTTTAAATAGCAGATGATCTCAGCTGCGTATTGAGCCGGCCTTCGGGTTCGATGCTCGCTTTTACTTAGCGAATGCCTGCTTTGAATAGCAGATGATCTCAGCTGCGTGTTGAGTCGGCCTGAGGGTTCGATGCTCGCTTTTATTTAGTGAATGCCTACTTTAAATAGCAGATGATCTCAGCTGCGTGTTGAGCCGACCTGAGGGGTCGATGCTCGCTTTTATTTAGCGAATGCCTGCTTTAAATATCAGATGATCTCAGCTGCGTGTTGAGCCGGCCTTCGGGTTCGATGCTCGCTTTTACTTAGCGAATGCCTGCTTTGAATAGCAGATGATCTCAACTGCGTGTTGAGCCGGCCTGAGGGTTCGATGCTCGCTTTTATTTAGTGAATGCCTACTTTGAATAGAAGATGATCTCAGCTTCGTGTTGAGTCGGCCTATGGGTTTGATGTTCAATTTTATTTAGCGAATGCCAACTTTGAATAGCAGATGATCTCAACTATGTGTTGAGCCGGCCTTCGGGTTCCATGCTCGCTTTTATTTAGCGAATGCCTGCTTTGAATAGCAGATGATCTCAATTGCATGTTGAGCCGGCCTTCGGGTTCGATGCTCGCTTTTACTTAGCGAATGCCTGCTTTGAATAGCAGATGATCTCAGCTGCGTGTTGAGTCGGCCTGAGGGTTCGATGCTCGCTTTTATTTAGCGAATGCCTACTTTGAATAGCAGATGATCTCAACTTCGTGTTAAGTCGGCCTATGGGTTTGATGTTCAATTTTATTTAGCGAATGCCAACTTTGAATAGCAGATGATCCCAACTATGTGTTGAGCCGGCCTGAGGGTTCGATGCTCGCTTTTATTTACCGAATGCCTGCTTTGAATAGCAGATTATCTCAACTGCGTGTTGAGCCGGCCTTCGGGTTCGATGCTCGCTTTTATTTATCGAATGCCTGCTTTAAATAGAAGAAGATCTCAACTGCGTGTCGAGCCGGCCTTCGGGTTCGATGCTCGCTTTTATTTAGCGAATGCCTGCTTTAAATAGCAGATGATCTCAGCTGCGTGTTGAGCCGGCCTTCGGGTTCGATGCTCGCTTTTATTTAGTGAATGCCTGCTTTGAATAGCAGATGATCTCAACTGCTTGTTGAGCCGGCCTTCGGGTTCGATGCTCGATTTTATTTAGCGAATGCCTGCTTTAAATAGCACATGATCTCAACTGCGTGTTGAGCCTGCTTTTGGGTTCGATGCTCGCTTTTATTTAGCGAATGCCTGCTTTAAATAACAGATGATCTCAACTGCGTGTTGAGCCGGCCTGAGGTTTCGATGCTCTCTTTTATTTAGCGAATACTGCTTGAATAGCAGATGATCTCAGCTGCGTGTTGAGCCGACCTTCGGGTTCGTTGCTCGCTTTTATTTAGTCAATGCCTACTTTAAATAGCAGATGATCTCAGCTGCGTGTTAAGCCGACCTGAGGGGTCGATGCTCGCTTTTATTTAGCGAATGCCTGCTTTAAATATCAGATGATCTCAGCTGCGTGTTGAGCCGGCCTTCGGGTTCGATGCTCGCTTTTACTTAGCGAATGCCTGCTTTGAATAGCAGATGATCTCAACTGCGTGTTGAACCGGCCTG
Source organism: Lathyrus sativus (assembly GCA_963859935.3). Classification (NCBI taxonomy): domain Eukaryota; kingdom Viridiplantae; phylum Streptophyta; class Magnoliopsida; order Fabales; family Fabaceae; genus Lathyrus; species Lathyrus sativus. Next base: position 220,893,104 of record OZ012739.1, on the reverse strand, counting down.
AGGGTTCGATGCTCGCTTTTATTTAGTGAATGCCTACTTTGAATAGCAGATGATCTCAGCTTCGTGTTGAGTCGGCCTATGGGTTTGATGTTCGATTTTATTTAGCGAATGCCAACTTTGAATAGCAGATGATCTCAACTATGTGTTGAGCCGGCCTTCGGGTTCCATGCTCGCTTTTATTTAGCGAATGCCTGCTTTGAATAGCAGATGATCTCAACTGCGTGTTGAGCCGGCCTTCGGGTTCGATGCTCGCTTTTATTTAGCAAATGCCTGCTTTAAATAGCAGAAGATCTCAACTGCATGTTGAGCCGGCATTCGGGTTTGATGCTCGCTTTTATTTAGCGAATGCATGCTTTAAATAGCAGATGATCTCAGCTGCGTGTTGAGCCGGCCTTCGGGTTCGATGCTCGCTTTTACTTAGCGAATGCCTGCTTTGAATAGCAGATGATCTCAACTGCATGTTGAGCCGGCCTGAGGGTTCGATGCTCGCTTTTATTTAGAGAATGCCTGCTTTGAATAGCACATGATCTCAACTGCGTGTTGAACCTGCTTTTGGGTTCGATGCTCGCTTTTATTTAGCGAATGCCTACTTTAAATAACAGATGATCTAAACTGCGTCTTGAGCCGGCCTGAGGTTTTGATGCTCTCTTTTATTTAGTGAATACTGCTTGAATAGCAGATGATCTCAGCTGCGTGTTGAGTCGGCCTTCGGCTTCGATGCTCGCTTTTATTTAGCGAATGCCTGCTTTAAATAGCAGAAGATCTCAACTGCATGTTGAGTCGGCCTTCGGGTTCGATGCTTATTTTTATTTAGTGAATGCCTGCTTTAAGTAGCAGATGATCTCAGCTGCGTGTTGAGCCGGCCTTCGGGTTCGATGCTCGCTTTTACTTAGCGAATGCCTGCTTTGAATAGCAGATGATCTCAGCTGCGTGTTGAGTCGGCCTGAGGGTTCGATGCTCGCTTTTATTTAGCGAATGCCTACTTTGAATAGCAGATGATCTCAGCTTCGTGTTGAGTCGGCCTATGGGTTTGATGTTCGATTTTATTTAGCGAATGCCAACTTTGAATAGCAGATGATCCCAACTATGTGTTGAGCCGGCCTGAGTGTTTGATGCTCGCTTTTATTTAGCGAATGCCTGCTTTGAATAGCAGATTATCTCAACTGCGTGTTGAGCCGGCCTTCGGGTTCGATGCTCGCTTTTATTTATCGAATGCCTGCTTTAAATAGAAGAAGATCTCAACTGCGTGTTGAGCCGGCCTTCGGGTTCGATGCTTGCTTTTATTTAGCGAATGCCTGCTTTAAATAGCAGATGATCTCAGCTGCGTGTTGAGCCGGCCTTCGGGTTTGATGCTCGCTTTTATTTAGTGAATGCCTGCTTTGAATAGCAGATGATCTCAACTGCTTGTTGAGCCGGCCTTCGGGTTCGATGCTCGATTTTATTTAGCGAATGCCTGCTTTAAATAGCACATGATCTCAACTGCGTGTTGAGCCTGCTTTTGGGTTCGATGCTCGCTTTTATTTAGCGAATGCCTGCTTTAAATAGGAGATGATCTCAGCTGCGTGTTGAGCCGGCCTGAGGGTTTGAGGCTCGCTTTTATTTAGCGAATCCCTACTTTAAATAGCAGATGATCTCAGCTTCGTGTTGAGTCGGCCTATGGGTTTGATGTTCGATTTTATTTAGCGAATGCCAACTTTGAATAGCAGATGATCCCAACTATGTGTTGAGCCGGCCTGAGGGTTCGATGCTCTCTTTTATTTAGCGAATGCCTGCTTTGAATAGCAGATGATCTCAACTGCGTGTTGAGCCGGCCTTCGGGTTCGATGCTCGCTTTTATTTATCAAATGCCTGCTTTAAATAGAACAAGATCTCAACTGCGTGTTGAGTCGGCCTTCCGGTTCGATGCTCGCTTTTATTTATCGAATGCCTGCTTTAAATAGCAGACGATCTCAGCTGCGTGTTGAGCCGGCCTTCGGGTTCGATGCTCGCTTTTATTTAGTGAATGCCTGCTTTGAATAGCAGATGATCTCAACTGCTTGTTGAGCCGACCTTCGGGTTCGATGCTCAATTTTATTTAGCGAATGCCTGCTTTAAATAGCACATGATCTCAACTGCGTGTTGAGCCTGCTTTTGGGTTCGATGCTCGCTTTTATTTAGCGAGTGCCTGCTTTAAATAACAGATGATCTCAACTGCGTGTTGAGCCGGCCTGAGGTTTCGATGCTCTCTTTTATTTAGCGAATACTGCTTGAATAGTAGATGATCTCAGCTGCGTGTTGAGCCGACCTTCGGGTTCGTTGCTCGCTTTTATTTAGTGAATGCCTACTTTAAATAGAAGAAGATCTCAGCTGCGTGTTGAGCCGACCTGAGGGGTCGATGCTCGCTTTTATTTAGCGAATGCCTGCTTTAAATATCAGATGATCTCAGCTGCGTGTTGATCCGGCCTTCGGGTTCGATGCTCGCTTTTACTTAGCGAATGCCTGCTTTGAATAACAGATGATCTCAACTGCGTGTTGAGCCGGCCTGAGGGTTCGATGCTCGCTTTTATTTAGTGAATGCCTACTTTGAATAGCAGATGATCTCAGCTTCGTGTTGAGTCGGCCTATGGGTTTGATGTTCGATTTTATTTAGCGAATGCCAACTTTGAATAGCAGATGATCTCAACTATGTGTTGAGCCGGCCTTCGGATTCCATGCTCGCTTTTATTTAGCGAATGCCTGCTTTGAATAGCAGATGATCTCAACTGCGTGTTGAGCCGGCCTTCGGGTTCGATGCTTGCTTTTATTTAGCAAATTCCTGCTTTAAATAGCAGAAGATCTCAACTGCATGTTTTGCCGGCATTCGGGTTTGATGCTCGCTTTTATTTAGCGAATGCATGCTTTAAATAGCAGATGATCTCAGCTGCGTGTTGAGCCGGCCTTCGGGTTCGATGCTCGCTTTTACTTAGCGAATGCCTGCTTTGAATAGCAGATGATCTCAACTGCATGTTGAGCCGGCCTGAGGGTTCGATGCTCGCTTTTATTTAGAGAATGCCTGCTTTGAATAGCACATGATCTCAACTGCGTGTTGAACCTGCTTTTGGGTTCGATGCTCGCTTTTATTTAGCGAATGCCTACTTTAAATAACAGATGATCTAAACTGCATCTTGAGCCGGCCTGAGGTTTTGATGCTCTCTTTTATTTAGTGAATACTGCTTGAATAGCAGATGATCTCAGCTGCGTGTTGAGCCGGCCTTCGGCTTTGATGCTCGCTTTTATTTAGCGAATGCCTGCTTTAAATAGCAGAAGATCTCAACTGCGTGTTGAGTCGGCCTTCGGGTTCGATGCTCATTTTTATTTAGCGAATGCCTGCTTTAAATAGCATATGATCTCAGCTGCGTGTTGAGCCGGCCTTCGGGTTCGATGCTCGCTTTTACTTTGCGAATGCCTGCTTTGAATAGCAGATGATCTCAGCAGCGTGTTGAGCCGGCCTGAGGGTTCGATGCTCGCTTTTATTTAGCGAATGCCTACTTTGAATAGCAGATGATCTCAGCTTCGTGTTGAGTCGGCCTATGGGTTTGATGTTCGATTTTATTTAGCGAATGAAAACTTTGAATAGCAGATGATCCCAACTATGTGTTGAGCCGGCCTGAGGGTTCGATGCTCGCTTTTATTTAGCGAATGCCTGCTTTGAATAGCAGATTATCTCAACTGCGTGTTGAGCCGGCCTTCGGGTTCGATGCTCGCTTTTATTTATCGAATGCCTGCTTTAAATAGAAGAAGATCTCAACTGCGTGTTGAGCCGACCTTCGGGTTCGATGCTCGCTTTTATTTAGCGAATGCCTGCTTTAAATAGCAGATGATCTCAGCTGCGTGTTGAGCCGGCCTTCGGGTTCGATGCTCGCTTTTATTTAGTGAATGCCTGCTTTGAATAGCAGATGATCTCAACTGCTTGTTGAGCCGGCCTTCGGGTTCGATGCTCGATTTTATTTAGCGAATGCCTGCTTTAAATAGCACATGATCTCAACTGCGTGTTGAACCTGCTTTTGGGTTCGATGCTCGCTTTTATTTAGCGAATGCCTGCTTTAAATAACAGATGATCTCAACTGCGTGTTGAGTCGGCCTGAGGTTTCGATGCTCTCTTTTATTTAGCGAATACTGCTTGAATAGCAGATGATCTCAGCTGCGTGTTGAGCCGACCTTCGGGTTCGTTGCTCGCTTTTATTTAGTGAATGCCAACTTTAAATAGCAGATGATCTCAGCTGCGTGTTGAGCCGACCTGAGGGGTCGATGCTCGCTTTTATTTAGCGAATGCCTGCTTTGAATAGCAGATGATCTCAACTGCGTGTTGAGCTGGCCTTCGGGTTCGATGCTCGCTTTTATTTATCGAATGCCTGCTTTAAATAGAAGAAGATCTCAACTGCGTGTTGAGTCGGCCTTCGGGTTCGATGCTCGCTTTTATTTATCGAATCCCTGCTTTAAATAGCAGACGATCTCAGCTGCGTGTTGAGCCGGCCTTCGGGTTCGATGCTCGCTTTTATTTAGTGAATTCCTGCTTTGAATAGCAGATGATCTCAACTGCTTGTTGAGCCGGCCTTCGGGTTCGATGCTCGATTTTATTTAGCGAATGCCTGCTTTAAATAGCACATGATCTCAACTGCGTGTTGAGCCTGCTTTTGGGTTCGATGCTCGCTTTTATTTAGCGAATGCCTGCTTTAAATAACAGATGATCTCAACTGCGTGTTGAGCCGGCCTGAGGTTTCGATGCTCTCTTTTATTTAGCGAATACTGCTTGAATAGCAGATGATCTCAGCTGCGTGTTGAGCCGACCTTCGGGTTTGTTGCTCGCTTTTATTTAGTGAATGCCTACTTTAAATAGCAGATGATCTCAGCTGCGTGTTGAGCCGACCTGAGGGGTTGATGCTTGCTTTTATTTAGCGAATGCCTGCTTTAAATATTAGATGATCTCAGCTTCGTGTTGAGTCGGCCTATGGGTTTGATGTTCGATTTTATTTAGCGAATGCCAACTTTGAATAGCAGATGATCTCAACTATGTGTTGAGCCGGCCTTCGGGTTCCATGCTCGCTTTTATTTAGCGAATGCCTGCTTTGAATAGCAAATGATCTCAACTGCGTGTTGAGCCGGCCTTCGGGTTCGATGCTTGCTTTTATTTAGCAAATGCCTGCTTTAAATAGCAGAAGATCTCAACTGCATGTTGAGCCGGCATTCGGGTTTGATGCTCTCTTTTATTTAGCGAATGCATGCTTTAAATAGCAGATGATCTCAGCTGCGTGTTGAGCCGGCCTTCGGGTTCGATGCTCGCTTTTACTTAGCGAATGCCTGCTTTGAATAGCAGATGATCTCAACTGCATGTTGAGCCGGCCTGAGGGTTCGATGCTCGCTTTTATTTAGAGAATGCCTGCTTTGAATAGCACATGATCTCAACTGCGTGTTGAACCTGCTTTTGGGTTCGATGCTCGCTTTTATTTAGCGAATGCCTGCTTTAAATAACAGATGATCTAAACTGCGTCTTGAGCCGGCCTGAGGTTTGGATGCTCTCTTTTATTTAGTGAATACTGCTTGAATAGCAGATGATCTCAGCTGCGTGTTGAGCCGGCCTTCGGCTTCGTTGCTCGCTTTTATTTAGTGAATGCCTACTTTAAATAGCAGATGATCCTAACTGTGTGTTGAGTCGGCCTGAGGTTTTGATGCTCTCTTTTATTTAGTGAATACTGCTTGAATAGCAGATGATCTCAACTGCGTGTTGAGCCGACCTTCGGGTTCGATGCTCGGTTTTATTTTGCGAATGCATGCTTTAAATAGAAGAAGATCTCAACTGCGTGTTGAGCCGGCCTTCGGGTTTGATGCTCACTTTTATTTAGCGAATGCCTGCTTTAAATAGCAGATGATCTCAGCTGCGTGTTGAGCCGGCCTTCGGGTTCGATGCTTGCTTTTACTTAGCGAATGCCTGCTTTGAATAGCAGATGATCTCAACTGCGTGTTGAGCTGGCCTGAGGGTTCGATGCTCGCTTTTATTTAGCGAATGCCTGCTTTAAATAGCAGAAGATCTCAACTCCGTGTTGAGCCAGCCTTCGGGTTCTTTGCTCGCTTTTATTTAGCGAATGTCTGCTTTAAATAGCAGATGATCTCAGCTGCGTGTTGAGCAGGCCTTCGAGTTCGATGCTCGCTTTTACTTAGCGAATGCATGCTTTAAATAGCAGATGATCTCAACTGCATGTTGAGCCGGCCTTCGGGTTCGATGCTCGATTTTATTTAGCGAATGCCTGCTTTAAATAGCACATGATCTCAATTGCGTGTTGAGTCCGCTTTTGGGTTCGATGCTCGCTTTTATTTAGCGAATGCCTGCTTTAAATAACAGATGATCTCAACTGCATGTTGAGCCGGCCTGAGGTTTCGATGCTCTCTTTTATTTAGCGAATACTACTTGAATAGCAGATGATCTCTGTTGCGTGTTGAGCCGACCTTCGGGTTCGTTGCTAGCTTTTATTTAGTGAATGCCTACTTTAAATAGCAGATGATCTCAGCTGCGTGTTGAGCCGACATGAGGGGTCGATGCTCGCTTTTATTTAGCGAATGCCTGCTTTGAATAGCATATGATCTCAACTGCGTGTTAAGCCGGCCTTCGGGTTCGATGCTCGCTTTTATTTAGCGAATGCCTGCTTTAAATAGCAGAAGATCTCAACTGCGTGTTGAGTCGGCCTTCGGGTTCGATGCTCGCTTTTATTTAGCGAATGCCTGCTTTAAATAGCAAAAGATCTCAACTGCGTGTTGAGCCGGCCTTCGGGTTCGATGCTTGTTTTTATTTAGTGAATGCCTGCTTTAAATATCAGATGATCTCAGCTGCGTGTTGAGCCGGCCTTCGGGTTCAATGCTCGCTTTTACTTAGCGAATACCTGCTTTGAATAGCAGATGATCTCAACTGCGTGTTGAGCCGTCCTGAGGGTTCGATGCTCGCTTTTATTTAGTGAATGCCTACTTTGAATAGCAGATGATCTCAGCTTCGTGTTGAGTCGGCCTATGGGTTTGATGTTCGATTTTATTTAGCGAATGCCAACTTTGAATAGCAGATGATCTCAACTATGTGTTGAGCCGGCCTTCGGGTTCGATGCTCGCTTTTATTTAGCGAATGCCTGCTTTGAATAGCAGATGATCTCAACTGCGTGTTGAGCCGGCCTTCGGGTTCGATGCTTGCTTTTATTTAGCGAATGCCTGCTTTAAATAGCAGAAGATCTCAACTGCATGTTGAGCCGGCATTCGGGTTCGATGCTCGCTTTTATTTAGCGAATGCATGCTTTAAATAGCAGATGATCTCAGCTGCGTGTTGAGCCGGCCTTCGGGTTCCATGCTCGCTTTTACTTAGCGAATGCCTGCTTTGAATAGCAGATGATCTCAACTGCATGTTGAGCCGGCCTGAGGGTTCGATGCTCGCTTTTATTTAGAGAATGCCTGCTTTGAATAGCACATGATCTGAACTGTGTGTTGAACCTGCTTTTGGGTTCGATGCTCGCTTTTATTTAGCGAATGCCTGCTTTAAATAACAGATGATCTAAACTGCGTCTTGAGCCGGCCTGAGGTTTTGATGCTCTCTTTTATTTAGTGAATACTGCTTGAATAACAGATGATCTCAGCTGTGTGTTGAGCCGGCCTTCGGCTTCGTTGCTCGCTTTTATTCAGTGAATGCCTACTTTAAATAGCAGATGATCCTAACTGTGTGTTGAGTCGGCCTGAGGGTTCGATGCTCTCGTTTATTTAGCGAATGCCTGCATTGAATAGCAGATGATCTCAACTGTGTGTTGAGCCGGCGTTCGGGTTCGATGCTCGCTTTTATTTAGCGAATGTCTGCTTTAAATAGCAGAAGATCTCAACTGCGTGTTGAGCCGGCCTTCGGGTTCGATGCTCGGTTTTATTTTGCGAATGCATGCTTTAAATAGAAGAAGATCTCAACTGCGTGTTGAGCCGGCCTTCGGGTTTGATGCTCACTTTTATTTAGCGAATGCCTGCTTTAAATAGCAGATGATCTCAGCTGCGTGTTGAGCCGGCCTTCGGGTTCGATGCTTGCTTTTACTTAGCGAATGCCTGCTTTGAATAGCAGATGATCTCAACTGTGTGTTGAGCCGGCCTGAGGGTTCGATGCTCGCTTTTATTTAGCGAATGCCTGCTTTGAATAGCAGAAGATCTCAACTGCGTGTTGAGCCGGCCTTCGGGTTCTTTGCTCGCTTTTATTTAGCGAATGCCTGCTTTAAATAGCAGATGATCTCAGCTGCGCGTTGAGCAGGCCTTCGGGTTCGATGCTCGCTTTTACTTAGCGAATGCATGCTTTAAATAGCAGATGATCTCAGCTGTGTGTTGAGCCGGCCTGAGGGTTCGATGCTCGCTTTTATTTAGAGAATGCCTGCTTTGAATAGTAGATGATCTCAACTATGTGTTGAGCCGGCCCGAGGGTTCGATGCTCGCTTTTATTTAGCCAATGCCTGCTTTGAATAGCAGATGATCTCAACTGTGTGTTGAGTCGGCCTTCGGGTTCGATGCTCGATTTTATTTAGTGAATGCCTGCTTTAAATAACAGATGATCTCAACTGCGTCTTGAGCCGGCCCGAGGTTTCGATGCTCTCTTTTATTTAGCGAATACTGCTTGAATAGCAGATTATCTCAGCTGCGTGTTGAGCCGGCCTTCGGGTTCGTTGCTCGCTTTTCATTAGTGAATGCGTACTTTAAATTGCAGATGAACTCAGCAGCGTGTTGAGCCGACCTGAGGGTTCAATGCTCACTTTTATTTAGCGAATGCCTGCTTTGAATAGCAGATGATCTCAACTGCGTGTTGAGCCGGCCTTCGGGTTCGATGCTCGTTTTTATTTAGTGAATGCCTGCTTTAAATAGCAGATGATCTCAGCTGCGTGTTGAGCCGGCCTTCGGGTTCGTTGCTCGCTTTTACTTAGCGAATGCCTGCTTTGAATAGCAGATGATCTCAACTGCGTGTTGAGCCGGCCTGAGGGTTCGATGCTCGCTTTTATTTAGCGAATGCCTGCTTTGAATAGCAGAAGATCTCAACTGCGTGTTGAGCCGGCCTTCGGGTTCTTTGCTCGCTTTTATTTAGCGAATGCCTGCTTTAAATAGCAGATGATCTCAGCTGCGTGTTGAGCAGGCCTTCGGGTTCGATGCTCGCTTTTACTTAGCGAATGCATGCTTCAAATAGCAGATGATCTCAACTGCATGTTGAGCCGGCCTGAGGGTTCGATGCTCGCTTTTATTTAGAGAATGCCTGCTTTGAATAGTAGATGATCTCAACTATGTGTTGAGCCGGCCCGAGGGTTCGATGCTCGCTTTTATTTAGCCAATGCCTGCTTTGAATAGCAGATGATCTCAACTGTGTGTTGAGCCGGCCTTCGGGTTCGATGCTCGATTTTATTTAGTGAATGCCTGCTTTAAATAACAGATGATCTCAACTGCGTCTTGAGCCGACCCGAGGTTTCGATGCTCTCTTTTATTTAGCGAATACTGCTTGAATAGCAGATTATCTCAGCTGCGTGTTGAGCCGGCCTTCGGGTTCGTTGCTCGCTTTTCATTAGTGAATGCCTACTTTAAATTGCAGATGATCTCAGCAGCGTGTTGAGCCGACCTGAGGGTTCAATGCTCACTTTTATTTAGCGAATGCCTGCTTTGAATAGCAGATGATCTCAACTGCGTGTTGAGCCGGCCTTCGGGTTCGATGCTCGTTTTTATTTAGTGAATGCCTGCTTTAAATATCAGATGATCTCAGCTGCGTGTTGAGACGGCCTTCGGGTTCGATGCTCGCTTTTACTTAGCGAATGCTTTCTTTGAATAGCAGATGATCTCAACTGCGTGTTGAGCCGGCCTGAGGGTTCGATGCTCGCTTTTATTTAGTGAATGCCTACTTTGAATAGCAGATGATCTCAGCTTCGTGTTGAGCCGACCTTCGGGTTCGATGCTTGCTTTTATTTAGCGAATGCCTGCTTTAAATAGCAGAAGATCTCAACTGCATGTTGAGCCGGCATTCGGGTTCGATGCTCGCTTTTATTTAGCGAATGCATGCTTTAAATAGCAGATGATCTCAGCTGCGTGTTGAGCCGGCCTTCGGGTTCGATGCTCGCTTTTATTTAGAGAATGCCTGCTTTGAATAGCACATGATCTCAACTGCGTGTTGAACCTGCTTTTGGGTTCGATGCTCGCTTTTATTTAGCGAATGCCTGCTTTAAATAACAGATGATCTCAACTGCGTCTTGAGCCGGCCTGAGGTTTTGATGCTCTCTTTTATTTAGTGAATACTGCTTGAATAGCAGATGATCTCAGCTGCATGTTGAGCCGGCCTTCGGCTTCGTTGCTCGCTTTTATTTAGTGAATGCCTACTTTAAATAGCAGATGATCCTAACTTTGTGTTGAGTCGGCCTGAGGGTTCAATGCTCTCGTTTATTTAGCGAATGCCTGCTTTGAATAACAGATGATCTCAACTGCGTGTTGAGCCGGCGTTCGGGTTCGATGCTCGCTTTTATTTAGTGAATGTCTGCTTTAAATAGCAGAAGATCTTAACTGCGTGTTGAGTCGGCCTTCGGGTTCGATGCTCGGTTTTATTTTGCGAATGCATGCTTTAAATAGAAGAAGATCTCATTTGCGTGTTGAGCCGGCCTTCGGGTTCGATGCTCGCTTTTATTTAGTGAATGCCTGCTTTAAATAGCAGAAGATCTCAACTGCATGTTGATCCGGCCTTCGGGTTCTATGCTCGCTTTTATTTAGGGAATACCTGCTTTAAATAGCAGATGATCTCAGCTGCGTGTTGAGCCGGCCTTCGGGTTCGATGCTCGCTTTTACTTAGCGAATGCCTGCATTGAATAGCAGATGATCTCAACTGTGTGTTGAGCCGGCCTGAGGGTTCGATGCTCGCTTTTATTTAGAGAATGCCTACTTTGAATAGCAGATGATCTCAACTGCGTGTTGAACCGGCCTTTGGGTTTGATGCTCGCTTTTATTTAGCGAATGCCTGCTTTAAATAGCAGAAGATCTCAACTGCGTGTTGAGCCAGCCTTCGGGTTCCATGATCGCTTTAATTTAGCGAATGCCTGCTTTAAATAGCAGATGATCTCAGTTGTGTGTTGAGCCGCCCTTCGGGTTCGATGCTCGCTTTTATTTAGCGAATGCCTGCTTTAAATAGCAGATGATCTCAACTGCGTGTTGAGTCGGCCAGAGGGTTCGATGCTCGATTTTATTTAGCGAATGCCTGTTTTGAATAGCAGATGATCTTAACTGTGTGTTGAGCCGACCTTAGGGTTCGATGCTCTCTTTTATTTAGTGAATGCCTACTTTAAATAGCAGATGATCTCAACCGCGTGTTGAGCCGGCCAGAGGTTTCGATGCTCGATTTTATTTAGCGAATGCCTGTTTTGAATAGCAGATGATCTTAACTGTGTGTTGAGCCGGCCTGAGGGTTTGATGCTCTCTTTTATACAGCGAATGCCTGCTTTGAATAGCAGATGATCTCAACTGCGTGTTGAGCCGGCCTTCGGGTTCGATGCTCGCATTTATTTAGAGAATGCCTGCTTTAAATAGCAGATGATCTCAACTGCGTGTTGAGCCGGCCAGAGGGTTCGATGCTCGATTTTATTTAGCGAATGCCTGTTTTGAATAGCAGATGATCTTAACTGTGTGTTGAGCCGGCCTGAGGGTTCGATGCTCTCTTTTATATAGCGAATGCCTGCTTTAAATAGCAGAAGATCTCAACTGCATGTTAAGCCGGCCTTCGGGTTCGATGCTCGGTTTTATTTAGCGAATGAATGCTTTAAATAGTAGAAGATCTCAACTGCGTGTTGTGCCGGCATTCGGGTTTGATGCTCGCTTTTATTTAGCGAATGCCTGCTTTAAATAGCAGATGATCTCAGCTGTGTGTTGAGCCGGCCTTCGGGTTAGATGCTCGCTTTTATTTAGTGAATGTCTGCTTTAAATAGCACATGATCTCAACTGTGTGTTGAGCCTACTTTTGGGTTCGATGCTCGCTTTTATTTAGCGAATGCCTGCTTTAAATAGCAGAAGATTTCAAATGCGTGTTGAGCCGGCCTTCGGGTTCGATGCTCGCTTTTATTTCGCGAATGCCTGCTTTAAATAGCAGAAGATCTCAACTGCGTGTTGAGCCGGCCTTCAGGTTCGATGCTCGCTTTTATTTAGCAAATGCCTGCTTTAAATAGTAGAAGATCTCAACTGCGTGTTGAGCCGACCTTCGGGTTCTATGCTCGCTTTTATTTTGGGAATACCTGCTTTAAATAGCAGATGATCTCAGCTGCGTGTTGAGCCGCCCTTCGGGTTCGATGCTCGCTTTTACTTAGCGAATGCCTGCATTGAATAGCAGATGATCTCAACTGTGTGTTGAGTCGGCCTGAGGGTTCGATGCTCGCTTTTATTTAGCGAATGCCTACTTTGAATAGCAGATAATCTCAACTGCGTGTTGAGCCGGCCTTTGGGTTCGATGCTCGCTCTTATTTAGCGAATGCCTGCTTTAAATAGCAGAAGATCTCAACTGCGTGTTGAGCCAGCCTTCGGGTTCCATGATCGCTTTAATTTAGCGAATGCCTGCTTTAAATAGCAGATGATCTCAGCTGTGTGTTGAGCCGCCCTTCGGGTTCGATGCTCACTTTTATTTAGCGAATGCCTGCTTTAAATAACAGATGATCTCAACTGCATGTTGAGTCGGCCAGAGGGTTCGATGCTCGATTTTATTTAGCGAATACCTGTTTTGAATAGCAGATGATCTTAACTGTGTGTTGAGCCGACCTTAGGGTTCGATGCTCTCTTTTATTTTGCGAATGCCTGCTTTAAATAGAAGATGATCTCAACTGCGTGTTGAGCCGGCCAGAGGGTTCGATGCTCGATTTTATTTAGCGAATGCCTGTTTTGAATAGCAGATGATCTCAACTGTGTGTAGAGCCGGCCTGGGGGTTCGATGCTCGCTTTTATTTAGCGAATGCCTACTTTGAATAGCAGATGATCTCAACTGCGTGTTGAGCCGGCCTTTGGGTTTGATGCTCGCTTTTATTTAGCGAATGCCTGCTTTAAATAGCAGAAGATCTCAACTGCGTGTTGAGCCAGCCTTCGGGTTCCATGATCGCTTTAATTTAGCGAATGCCTGCTTTAAATAGCAGATGATCTCAGCTGTGTGTTGAGCCGCCCTTCGGGTTCGATGCTCGCTTTTATTTAGCGAATGCCTGCTTTAAATAGCAGATGATCTCAACTGCGTGTTGAGTAGGCCAGAGGGTTCGATGCTCGATTTTATTTAGCGAATGCCTGTTTTGAATAGCAGATGATCTTAACTGTGTGTTGAGCCGACCTTAGGGTTCGATGCTCTCTTTTATTTAGTGAATGCCTACTTTAAATAGCAGAAGATCTCAACTGCATGTTGAGCCGGCATTCGGGTTCGATGCTCGCTTTTATTTAGTGAATGCCTACTTTAAATAGCAGATGATCTCAACCGCGTGTTGAGCCGGCCAGAGGTTTCGATGCTCGATTTTATTTAGCGAATGCCTGTTTTGAATAGCAGATGATCTTAACTGTGTGTTGAGCCGGCCTGAGGGTTTGATGCTCTCTTTTATACAGCGAATGCCTGCTTTGAATAGCAGATGATCTCAACTGCGTGTTGAGCCGGCCTTCGGGTTCGATGCTCGCATTTATTTAGCGAATGCCTGCTTTAAATAGCAGATGATCTCAACTGCGTGTTGAGCCGGCCAGAGGGTTCGATGCTCGATTTTATTTAGCGAATTCCTGTTTTGAATAGCAGATGATCTTAACTGTGTGTTGAGCCGGCCTGAGGGTTCGATGCTCTCTTTTATATAGCGAATGCCTGCTTTAAATAACAGAAGATCTCAACTGCATGTTAAGCCGGCCTTCGGGTTCGATGCTCGGTTTTATTTAGCGAATGAATGCTTTAAATAGAAGAAGATCTCAACTGCGTGTTGTGCCGGCATTCGGGTTTGATGCTTGCTTTTATTTAGCGAATGCCTGCTTTAAATAGCAGATGATCTTAGCTGTGTGTTGAGCCGGCCTTCGGGTTAGATGCTCGCTTTTATTTAGTGAATGCCTGCTTTAAATAGCACATGATCTCAACTGTGTGTTGAGCCTACTTTTGGGTTCGATGCTCGCTTTTATTTAGCGAATGCCTGCTTTAAATAGCAGAAGATCTCAAATGCGTGTTGAGCCGGCCTTCGGGTTCGATGCTCGCTTTTATTTCGCGAATGCCTGCTTTAAATAGCAGAAGATATCAACTGCGTGTTGAGCCGGCCTTCAGGTTCGATGCTCGCTTTTATTTAGCAAATGCCTGCTTTAAATAGTAGAAGATCTCAACTGCGTGTTGAGTCGGCCTTCGGGTTCTATGCTCGCTTTTATTTTGGGAATACCTGCTTTAAATAGCAGATGATCTCAGCTGCATGTTGAGCCGCCCTTCGGGTTCGATGCTCTCTTTTACTTAGCGAATGCCTGCATTGAATAGCAGATGATCTCAACTGTGTGTTGAGCCGGCCTGAGGGTTCGATGCTCGCTTTTATTTAGAGAATGCCTACTTTGAATAGCAGATGATCTTAACTGCGTGTTGAGCCGGCCTTTGGGTTCGATGCTCGCTCTTATTTAGCGAATGCCTGCTTTAAATAGCAGAAGATCTCAACTGCGTGTTGAGCCAGCCTTCGGGTTCCATGATCGCTTTAATTTAGCGAATGCCTGCTTTAAATAGCAGATGATCTCAGCTGCGTGTTGAGCCGGCCTTCGGGTTCGATGCTCGCTTTTATTTAGAGAATGCCTGCTTTGAATAGCACATGATCTCAACTGCGTGTTGAACCTGCTTTTGGGTTCGATGCTCGCTTTTATTTAGCGAATGCCTGCTTTAAATAACAGATGATCTCAACTGCGTCTTGAGCCGGCCTGAGGTTTTGATGCTCTCTTTTATTTAGTGAATACTGCTTGAATAGCAGATGATCTCAGCTGCATGTTGAGCCGGCCTTCGGCTTCGTTGCTCGCTTTTATTTAGTGAATGCCTACTTTAAATAGCAGATGATCCTAACTTTGTGTTGAGTCGGCCTGAGGGTTCAATGCTCTCGTTTATTTAGCGAATGCCTGCTTTGAATAACAGATGATCTCAACTGCGTGTTGAGCCGGCGTTCGGGTTCGATGCTCGCTTTTATTTAGTGAATGTCTGCTTTAAATAGCAGAAGATCTTAACTGCGTGTTGAGTCGGCCTTCGGGTTCGATGCTCGGTTTTATTTTGCGAATGCATGCTTTAAATAGAAGAAGGTCTCATTTGCGTGTTGAGCCGGCCTTCGGGTTCGATGCTCGCTTTTATTTAGTGAATGCCTGCTTTAAATAGCAGAAGATCTCAACTGCATGTTGATCCGGCCTTCGGGTTCTATGCCCGCTTTTATTTAGGGAATACCTGCTTTAAATAGCAGATGATCTCAGCTGCGTGTTGAGCCGGCCTTCGGGTTCGATGCTCGCTTTTACTTAGCGAATGCCTGCATTGAATAGCAGATGATCTCAACTGTGTGTTGAGCCGGCCTGAGGGTTCAATGCTCGCTTTTATTTAGCGAATGCCTACTTTGAATAGCAGATGATCTCAACTGCGTGTTGAGCCGGCCTTTGGGTTTGATGCTCGCTTTTATTTAGCGAATGCCTGCTTTAAATAGCAGAAGATCTCAACTGCGTGTTGAGCCAGCCTTCGGGTTCCATGATCGCTTTAATTTAGCGAATGCCTGCTTTAAATAGCAGATGATCTCAGTTGTGTGTTGAGCCGCCCTTCGGGTTCGATGCTCGCTTTTATTTAGCGAATGCCTGCTTTAAATAGCAGATGATCTCAACTGCGTGTTGAGTCGGCCAGAGGGTTCGATGCTCGATTTTATTTAGCGAATGCCTGTTTTGAATAGCAGATGATCTTAACTGTGTGTTGAGCCGACCTTAGGGTTCGATGCTCTCTTTTATTTAGTGAATGCCTACTTTAAATAGCAGATGATCTCAACCGCGTGTTGAGCCGGCCAGAGGTTTCGATGCTCGATTTTATTTAGCGAATGCCTGTTTTGAATAGCAGATGATCTTAACTGTGTGTTGAGCCGGCCTGAGGGTTTGATGCTCTCTTTTATACAGCGAATGCCTGCTTTGAATAGCAGATGATCTCAACTGCGTGTTGAGCCGGCCTTCGGGTTCGATGCTCGCATTTATTTAGAGAATGCCTGCTTTAAATAGCAGATGATCTCAACTGCGTGTTGAGCCGGCCAGAGGGTTCGATGCTCGATTTTATTTAGCGAATGCCTGTTTTGAATAGCAGATGATCTTAACTGTGTGTTGAGCCGGCCTGAGGGTTCGATGCTCTCTTTTATATAGCGAATGCCTGCTTTAAATAGCAGAAGATCTCAACTGCATGTTAAGCCGGCCTTCGGGTTCGATGCTCGGTTTTATTTAGCGAATGAATGCTTTAAATAGAAGAAGATCTCAACTGCGTGTTGTGCCGGCATTCGGGTTTGATGCTCGCTTTTATTTAGCGAATGCCTGCTTTAAATAGCAGATGATCTCAGCTGTGTGTTGAGCCGGCCTTCGGGTTAGATGCTCGCTTTTATTTAGTGAATGCCTGCTTTAAATAGCACATGATCTCAACTGTGTGTTGAGCCTACTTTTGGGTTCGATGCTCGCTTTTATTTAGCGAATGCCTGCTTTAAATAGCAGAAGATTTCAAATGCGTGTTAAGCCGGCCTTCGGGTTCGATGCTCGCTTTTATTTCGCGAATGCCTGCTTTAAATAGCAGAAGATCTCAACTGCGTGTTGAGCCGGCCTTCAGGTTCGATGCTCGCTTTTATTTAGCAAATGCCTGCTTTAAATAGTAGAAGATCTCAACTGCGTGTTGAGCCGACCTTCGGGTTCTATGCTCGCTTTTATTTTGGGAATACCTGCTTTAAATAGCAGATGATCTCAGCTGCGTGTTGAGCCGCCCTTCGGGTTCGATGCTCGCTTTTACTTAGCGAATGCCTGCATTGAATAGCAGATGATCTCAACTGTGTGTTGAGTCGGCCTGAGGGTTCGATGCTCGCTTTTATTTAGCGAATGCCTACTTTGAATAGCAGATAATCTCAACTGCGTGTTGAGCCGGCCTTTGGGTTCGATGCTCGCTCTTATTTAGCGAATGCCTGCTTTAAATAGCAGAAGATCTCAACTGCGTGTTGAGCTAGCCTTCGGGTTCCATGATCGCTTTAATTTAGCGAATGCCTGCTTTAAATAGCAGATGATCTCAGCTGTGTGTTGAGCCGCCCTTCGGGTTCGATGCTCACTTTTATTTAGCGAATGCCTGCTTTAAATAACAGATGATCTCAACTGCATGTTGAGTCGGCCAGAGGGTTCGATGCTCGATTTTATTTAGCGAATACCTGTTTTGAATAGCAGATGATCTTAACTGTGTGTTGAGCCGACCTTAGGGTTCGATGCTCTCTTTTATTTTGCGAATGCCTGCTTTAAATAGAAGATGATCTCAACTGCGTGTTGAGCCGGCCAGAGGGTTCGATGCTCGATTTTATTTAGCGAATGCCTGTTTTGAATAGCAGATGATCTCAACTGTGTGTTGAGCCGGCCTGAGGGTTCGATGCTCGCTTTTATTTAGCGAATGCCTACTTTGAATAGCAGATGATCTCAACTGCGTGTTGAGCCGGCCTTTGGGTTTGATGCTCGCTTTTATTTAGCGAATGCCTGCTTTAAATAGCAGAAGATCTCAACTGCGTGTTGAGCCAGCCTTCGGGTTCCATGATCGCTTTAATTTAGCGAATGCCTGCTTTAAATAGCAGATGATCTCAGCTGTGTGTTGAGCCGCCCTTCGGGTTCGATGCTCGCTTTTATTTAGCGAATGCCTGCTTTAAATAGCAGATGATCTCAATTGCGTGTTGAGTAGGCCAGAGGGTTCGATGCTCGATTTTATTTAGCGAATGCCTGTTTTGAATAGCAGATGATCTTAACTGTGTGTTGAGCCGACCTTAGGGTTCGATGCTCTCTTTTATTTAGTGAATGCCTACTTTAAATAGCAGAAGATCTCAACTGCATGTTGAGCCGGCATTCGGGTTCGATGCTCGCTTTTATTTAGTGAATGCCTACTTTAAATAGCAGATGATCTCAACCGCGTGTTGAGCCGGCCAGAGGTTTCGATGCTCGATTTTATTTAGCGAATGCCTGTTTTGAATAGCAGATGATCTTAACTGTGTGTTGAGCCGGCCTGAGGGTTTGATGCTCTCTTTTATACAGCGAATGCCTGCTTTGAATAGCAGATGATCTCAACTGCGTGTTGAGCCGGCCTTCGGGTTCGATGCTCGCATTTATTTAGCGAATGCCTGCTTTAAATAGCAGATGATCTCAACTGCGTGTTGAGCCGGCCAGAGGGTTCGATGCTCGATTTTATTTAGCGAATTCCTGTTTTGAATAGCAGATGATCTTAACTGTGTGTTGAGCCGGCCTGAGGGTTCGATGCTCTCTTTTATATAGCGAATGCCTGCTTTAAATAGCAGAAGATCTCAACTGCATGTTAAGCCGGCCTTCGGGTTCGATGCTCGGTTTTATTTAGCGAATGAATGCTTTAAATAGAAGAAGATCTCAACTGTGTGTTGTGTCGGCATTCGGGTTTGATGCTTGCTTTTATTTAGCGAATGCCTGCTTTAAATAGCAGATGATCTCAGCTGTGTGTTGAGCCGGCCTTCGGGTTAGATGCTCGCTTTTATTTAGTGAATGCCTGCTTTAAATAGCACATGATCTCAACTGTGTGTTGAACCTACTTTTGGGTTCGATGCTCGCTTTTATTTAGCGAATGCCTGCTTTAAATAGCAGAAGATCTCAAATGCGTGTTGAGCCGGCCTTCGGGTTCGATGCTCGCTTTTATTTCGCGAATGCCTGCTTTAAATAGCAGAAGATCTCAACTGCGTGTTGAGCCGGCCTTCAGGTTCGATGCTCGCTTTTATTTAGCAAATGCCTGCTTTAAATAGTAGAAGATCTCAACTACGTGTTGAGTCGGCCTTCGGGTTCTATGCTCGCTTTTATTTTGGGAATACCTGCTTTAAATAGCAGATGATCTCAGCTGCGTGTTGAGCCGCCCTTCGGGTTCGATGCTCGCTTTTACTTAGCGAATGCCTGCATTGAATAGCAGATGATCTCAACTGTGTGTTGAGCCGGCCTGAGGGTTCGATGCTCGCTTTTATTTAGAGAATGCCTACTTTGAATAGCAGATGATCTCAACTGCGTGTTGAGCCGGCCTTTGGGTTCGATGCTCGCTCTTATTTAGCGAATGCCTGCTTTAAATAGCAGAAGATCTCAACTGCGTGTTGAGCCAGCCTTCGGGTTCCATGATCGCTTTAATTTAGCGAATGCCTGCTTTAAATAACAGATGATCTCAACTGCATGTTGAGTCGGCCAGAGGGTTCGATGCTCGATTTTATTTAGCGAATACCTGTTTTGAATAGCAGATGATCTTAACTGTGTGTTGAGCCGACCTTAGGGTTCGATGCTCTCTTTTATTTTGCGAATGCCTGCTTTAAATAGCAGATGATCTCAACTGCGTGTTGAGCCGGCCAGAGGGTTCGATGCTCGATTTTATTTAGCGAATGCCTGTTTTGAATAGCAGATGATCTTAACTGTGTGTTGAGCCGGCCTGAGGGTTCGATGCTCTCTTTTATATAGCGAATGCCTGCTTTGAATAGCAGATGATCTCAACTGCGTGTTGAGCCGGCCTTTGGGTTCGATGCTCGCTTTTATTTAGCGAATGCCTGCTTTAAATAGCAGATGATCTCAACTGCGTGTTGAGTCGGCTAGAGGGTTCGATGCTCGATTTTATTTAGCGAATGCCTGTTTTGAATAACAAATGATCTTAACTGTGTATTGAGTCGGCCTAAGGGTTCGATGCTCTCTTTTATATAGCGAATGCCTACTATGAATAGCGTATGATCTCAACTGCGTGTTGAGCCGGCCTTCGGGTTCGATGCTCGCTTTTATTTAGCGAATGCCTGCTTTAAATAGCAGAAGATCTCAACTTCATGTTGAGCCGGCCTTCGGGTTCAATGCTCGGTTTTATTTAGCGAATGAATGCTTTAAATAGAGGAAGATCTCAACTGCATGTTGTGTGCCGGCATTCGGGTTCGATGCTCGGTTTTATTTAGCGAATGCCTGCTTTAAATAGCAGATGATTTCAGCTGTGTGTTGAGCCGGACTTCGGGTTAGATGCTCGCTTTTATTTAGTGAATGCCTGCTTTAAATAGCACATGATCTCAACTGTGTGTTGAGCCTGCTTTTGGGTTCGATGCTCGCTTTTATTTAGCGAATGCCTGCTTTAAATAGCAGAAGATCTCAACTGCGTGTTAAGTCGGCCTTCGGGTTCGATGCTCGCTTTTATTTCGCGAATGCCTTCTTTAATTAGCAGATGATCTCAGCTGCGTGTTGAGCCGGCCTTCGGGTTCGATGCTCGCTTTTATTTAGCGAATGCCTGCTTTAAATAGCAGAAGATCTCAACTGCGTGTTGAGCCAGCCTTCTGGTTCCATGATCGCTTTAATTTAGCGAATGTCTGCTTTAAATAGCAGATGATCTCAGCTGTGTGTTGAGCCGCCCTTCGGGTTCGATGCTCGCTTTTATTTAGAGAATGCCTGCTTTAAATAGCAGATGATCTCAACTGCATGTTGAGTCGGCCAGAGGGTTCGATGCTCGATTTTATTTAGCGAATGCCTGTTTTGAATAGCAGATGATCTTAACTGTGTGTTGAGCCGACCTTTGGGTTCGATGCTCTCTTTTATTTAGCGAATGCCTGCTTTTAATAGCAGATGATCTCAACTGCGTGTTGAGCCGGCCAGAGGGTTCGATGCTCGATTTTATTTAGCGAATGCCTGTTTTGAACAGCAGATGATCTTAACTGTGTGTTGAGCCGGCCTGAGGGTTCGATGCTCTCTTTTATATAGCGAATGCCTGCTTTGAATAGCAGATGATCTCAACTGCGTGTTGAGCTGGCCTTCGGGTTCGATGCTCGCTTTTATTTAGCGAATTCCTGCTTTAAATAGTAGATAATCTCAACTGCGTGTTGAGCCGGCCAGAGTGTTCGATGCTCGATTTTATTTAGCGAATGCCTGTTTTGAATAGCAGATGATCTTAACTGTGTGTTGAGCCGGCCTGAGGATTCGATGCTCTCTTTTATATAGCGAATGCCTGCTTTGAATAGCAGATGATCTCAACTGCGTGTTGAGCCGGCCTTCGGGTTCGATGCTCGCTTTTATTTAGCGAATGCATGCTTTAAATAGCAGAAGATCTCAACTGCATGTTGAGCCGGCCTTCGGGTTCGATGCTCGGTTTTATTTAGCGAATGAATGCTTTAAATAAAGGAAGATCTCAACTGCGTGTTGTGCCGACATTCGGGTTCGATGCTCGCTTTTATTTAGCGAACGCCTGCTTTAAATAGCACATGATCTCAACTGTGTGTTGAGCCTGCTTTTGGGTTCGATGCTCGCTTTTATTTAGCGAATGCCTGCTTTAAATAGCAGAAGATCTCAACTGCGTGTTGAGCCGACCTTCGGGTTCGATGCTCGCTTTTATTTCGCGAATGCCTGCTTTAAATAGCAGATGATCTCAGCTGCGTGTTGAGCCGGCCTGAGGGTTCGATGCTCGCTTTTATTTAATGAATGCCTACTTTGAATAGCATATGATCTCAGCTTCGTGTTGAGTCGGCCTATGGGTTTGATGTTCGATTTTATTTAGCGAATGCCAACTTTGAATAGCAGATGATCCCAACTATGTGTTGAGCCGGCCTGAGGGTTCGATGCTCGCTTTTATTTAGCGAATGCCTGCTTTGAATAGAAGATGATCTCAACTGCGTGTTGAGCCGGCCTTCGGGTTCGATGCTCGCTTTTATTTATCGAATGCCTGCTTTAAATGGAAGAAGATCTCAACTGCGTGTTGAGCCGGTCTTCGGGTTCGATGCTCGCTTTTATTTAGCGAATGCCTGCTTTAAATAGCAGATGATCTCAGTTGCGTGTTGAGCCGGCCTTCGGGTTCGATGCTCGCTTTTATTTAGTGAATGCCTGCTTTGAATAGAAGATGATCTCAACTGCTTGTTGAGCCGGCCTTCGGGTTCGATGCTCGATTTTATTTAGCGAATGCCTCCTTTAAATAGCACATGATCTCAACTGCGTGTTGAGCCTGCTTTTGGGTTCGATGCTCGCTTTTATTTAGCGAATGCCTGCTTTAAATAACAGATGATCTCAACTGCGTATTGAGCCGGCCTGAGGTTTCGATGCTCTCTTTTATTTAGCGAATACTGCTTGAATAGCAGATGATCTCAGCTGCGTGTTGAGCCGACCTTCGGGTTCGTTGCTCGCTTTTATTTAGTGAATGCCTAATTTAAATAGCAGATGATCTCAGCTGCGTGTTGAGCCGACCTGAGGGGTCGATGCTCGCTTTTATTTAGCGAATGCCTGCTTTGAATAGCATATGATCTCAACTGCGTGTTGAGCCGGCCTTCGGGTTCGATCCTCGCTTTTATTTAGCGAATGCCTGCTTTCAATAGCAGAAGATCTCAACTGCGTGTTAAGTCGGCCTTCGGGTTTGATGCTCGCTTTTATTTAGCGAATGCCTGCTTTAAATAGAAGAAGATCTCAACTGCGTCTTGAGCCGGCCTTCGGGTTCGATGCTCGTTTTTATTTAGCGAATGCCTGCTTTAAATATCAGATGATCTCAGCTGCGTGTTGAGCCGGCCTTCGGGTTCGATGCTCGCTTTTACTTAGCGAATGCCTGCTTTGAATAGCAGATGATCTCAACTGCGTGTTGAGCCGGCCTGAGGGTTCGATGCTCGCTTTTATTTAATGAATGCCTACTTTGAATAGCATATGATCTCAGCTTTGTGTTGAGTCGGCCTATGGGTTTGATGTTCGATTTTATTTAGCGAATGCCAACTTTGAATAGCAGATGATCTCAACTATGTGTTGAGCCGGCCTTCGGGTTCAATGCTCGCTTTTATTTAGCGAATGCCTGCTTTGAATAGCAAATGATCTCAACTGCTTTTTGAGCCGGCCTTCGGGTTCGATGCTTGCTTTTATTTAGTGAATGCCTGCTTTAAATAGCAGAAGATCTCAACTGCATGTTGAGCCGGCATTCGGGTTCGATGCTCGCTTTTATTTAGCGAATGCATGCTTTAAATAGCAGATGATCTCAGCTGCGTGTTGAGCCGGCCTTCGGGTTCGATGCTCGCTTTTATTTATCGATTGCCTGCTTTAAATAGAAGAAGATCTCAACTGCGTGTTGAGCCGGCCTGAGGGTTCGATGCTCGCTTTTATTTAGAGAATGCCTGCTTTGAATAGCAGATGATCTTAACTGTGTGTTGAGCCGGCCTGAGGGTTCGATGCTCTCTTTTATATAGCGAATGCCTGCTTTGAATAGCAGATGATCTCAACTGCATGTTGAGCCGGCCTTCGGGTTCGATGCTCGATTTTATTTAGCAAATGCCTGCTTTAAATAGTAGATGATCTCAACTGCGTGTTGAGCCGGCCAGAGGGTTCGATGCTCGATTTTATTTAGCGAATGCCTGTTTTGAATAGCAGATGATATTAACGGTGTGTTGAGCCGGACTGAGGGTTCGATGCTCTCTTTTATATAGCGAATGCCTGCTTTGAATAGCAAATGATCTCAACTGCGTGTTGAGCCGGCCTTCGGGTTCGATGCTCGCTTTTATTTAGCGAGTACCTGCTTTAAATAGCAGAAGATCTCAACTGCATGTTGAGCCGGCCTTCGGGTTCGATGCTCGGTTTTATTTAGCGAATGAATGCTTTAAATAGAAGAAGATCTCAACTGCGTGTTGTGCCGGCCTTCGGGTTCGATGCTCGCTTTTATTTAGCGAATGCCTGCTTTAAATAGCAGATGATCCCATCTGCGTGTTTAGCCGGCCTTCGGGTTCGATGCTCGCTTTTACTTAGCGAATGCCTGCATTGAATAGCAGATGATCTCAACTGCATGTTGAGCCGGCCTGAAGGTTCGATGCCCGCTTTTATTTAGCAAATGCCTACTTTGAATAGCAGATGATCTCAGCTTCGTGTTGAGTCGGCCTATGGGTTTGATGTTCGATTTTATTTAGCGAATGCCAACTTTGAATAGCAGATGATCTCAACTATGTGTTGAGTCGGCCTGAGGGTTCGATGCTCGCTTTTATTTAGCGAATGCCTGCTTTGAATAGCTGATAATCTCAACTGCGTGTTGAGCCGGCCTTCGGGTTCGATGCTCGCTTTTATTTATCGATTGCCTGCTTTAAATAGAAGAAGATCTCAACTACGTGTTGAGCCGGCCTTCGGGTTCGATGCTCGCTTTTATTTAGCGAATGCCTGCTTTAAATAGCAGATGATCTCAGTTGTGTGTTGATCCGGCCTTCGGGTTCGATGCTCGCTTTTATTTAGCGAATGCCTGCTTTGAATAACAGATAATCTCAACTGCGTGTTGAGCCGGCCTTCGGGTTCGATGCTCGATTTTATTTAGCGAATGCCTCCTTTAAATAGCACATGATCTCAACTGCGTGTTGAGCCTGCTTTTGGGTTCAATGCTCGCTTTTATTTAGCGAATGCCTGCTTTAAATAACAGATGATCTCAACTGCGTGTTGAGCCGGCCTGAGGTTTCGATGCTCTCTTTTATTTACCGAATACTGCTTGAATAGCAGATGATCTCAGCTGCGTGTTGAGCCGACCTTCGGGTTCGTTGCTCGCTTTTATTTAGTGAATGCCTACTTTAAATAGCAGATGATCTCAGCTGCGTGTTGAGCCGACCTGAGGGGTCGATGCTCGCTTTTATTTAGCGAATGCCTGCTTTGAATAGCATATGATCTCAACTGCGTGTTGAGCCGGCCTTCGGGTTCGATGCTCGCTTTTATTTAGCGAATGCCTGCTTTCAATAGCAGAAGATCTCAACTGCGTGTTGAGTCGGCCTTCGGGTTTGATGCTCTTTTTTATTTAGCGAATGCCTGCTTTAAATAGCAGAAGATCTTAACTGCGTCTTGAGCCGGCCTTCGGGTTCGATGCTCGTTTTTATTTAGCGAATGCCTGCTTTAAATATCAGATGATCTCAGCTGCGTGTTGAGCCGACCTTCGGGTTCGATGCTCGCTTTTACTTAGCGAATGCCTGCTTTGAATAGCAGATGATCTCAAGTGCGTGTTGAGCCGGCCTGACGGTTCGATGCTCGCTTTTATTTAATGAATGCCTACTTTGAATAGCATATGATCTCAGCTTTGTGTTGAGTCGGCCTATGGGTTTGATGATCGATTTTATTTAGCGAATGCCAACTTTGAATAGCAGATGATCTCAACTATGTGTTGAGTCGGCCTTCGGGTTCAATGCTCGCTTTTATTTAGCGAATGCCTGCTTTGAATAGCAAATGATCTCAACTGCTTGTTGAGCCGACCTTCGGGTTCGATGCTTGCTTTTATTTAGTGAATGCCTGCTTTAAATAGCAGAAGATCTCAACTGCATGTTGAGCCGGCATTCGGGTTCGATGCTCGCTTTTATTTAGCGAATGCATGCTTTAAATAGCAGATGGTCTCAGCTGCGTGTTGAGCCGGCCTTCGGGTTCGATGCTCGCTTTTATTTATCGATTGCCTGCTTTAAATAGAAGAAGATCTCAACTGCGTGTTGAGCCGGCCTTCGGGTTCGATGCTCGCTTTTATTTAGCGAATGCCTGCTTTAAATAGCAGATGATCTCAGTTGCGTGTTGATCCGGCCTTCGGGTTCGATGCTCACTTTTATTTAGTGAATGCCTGCTTTGAATAGCAGCTGATCTCAACTGCTTGTTGAGCCGGCCTTCGGGTTCGATGCTCGATTTTATTTAGCGAATGCCTGCTTTAAATAGCACATGATATCAACTGCGTTTTGGCCTGCTTTTGGGTTCGATGCTCGCTTTTATTAAGCGAATGCCTGCTTTAAATAACAGATGATCTCAACTGCGTGTTGAGCCGGCCTGAGGTTTCGATGCTCTCTTTTATTTAGCGAATACTGCTTGAATAGCAGATGATCTCAGCTGCGTGTTGAGCCGACCTTCGGGTTCGTTGCTCGCTTTTATTTAGTGAATGCCTAATTTAAATAGCAGATGATCTTAGCTGCGTGTTGAGCCGACCTGAGGGGTCGATGCTCGCTTTAATTTAGCGAATGCCTGCTTTGAATAGCATATGATCTCAACTGCGTGTTGAGTCGGCCTTCGGGTTTGATGCTCGCTTTTATTTAGCGAATGCCTGCTTTAAATAGCAGAAGATCTCAACTGCGTCTTGAGCCGGCCTTCGGGTTCGATGCTCGTTTTTATTTAGCGAATGCCTGCTTTAAATATCAGATGATCTCAGCTGCGTGTTGAGCCGGCCTTCGGGTTCGATGCTCGCTTTTACTTAGCGAATGCCTGCTTTGAATAGTAGATGATCTCAACTGCGTGTTGATCCGGCCTGAGGGTTCGATGCTCGCTTTTATTTAATGAATTCCTACTTTGAATAACTTATGATCTCAGCTTTGTGTTGAGTCGGCCTATGGGTTTGATGTTCGATTTTATTTAGCGAATGCCAACTTTGAATAGCAGATGATCTCAACTATGTGTTGAGCCGGCCTTCGGGTTCAATGCTCGCTTTTATTTAGCGAATGCCTGCTTTGAATAGCAAATGATCTCAACTGGTTGTTGAGCCGGCCTTCGGGTTCGATGCTTGCTTTTATTTAGTGAATGCCTGCTTTAAATAGCAGAAGATCTCAACTGCATGTTGAGCCGGCATTCGGGTTCGATGCTCGCTTTTATTTAGCGAATGCATGCTTTAAATAGCAGATGATCTCAGCTGCGTGTTGAGTCGGCCTTCGGGTTCGATGCTCGCTTTTATTTATCGATTGCCTGCTTTAAATAGAAGAAGATCTCAACTGCGTGTTGAGCCGGCCTGAGGGTTCGATGCTCGCTTTTATTTAGAGAATGCCTGCTTTGAATAGCAGATGATCTTAACTGTGTGTT
This sequence comes from Lathyrus sativus, assembly GCA_963859935.3. Taxonomy (NCBI): domain Eukaryota; kingdom Viridiplantae; phylum Streptophyta; class Magnoliopsida; order Fabales; family Fabaceae; genus Lathyrus; species Lathyrus sativus. The sequence continues at coordinate 220,866,128 of OZ012739.1, read as the reverse complement.
GAGCCGGCCTGAGGGTTCGATGCTCTCTTTTATATAGCGAATGCCTGCTTTGAATAGCAGATGATCTCAACTGCATGTTGAGCCGGCCTTCGGGTTCGATGCTCGATTTTATTTAGCGAATGCCTGCTTTAAATAGTAGATGATCTCAACTGCGTGTTGAGCCGGCCAGAGGGTTCGATGCTCGATTTTATTTAGCGAATGCCTGTTTTGAATAGCAGATGATATTAACTGTGTGTTGAGCCGGCCTGAGGGTTCGATGCTCTCTTTTATATAGCGAATGCCTGCTTTGAATAGCAAATGATCTCAACTGCGTGTTGAGCCGGCCTTCGGGTTCGATGCTCGCTTTTATTTAGCGAGTGCCTGCTTTAAATAGCAGAAGATCTCAACTGCATGTTGAGCCGGCCTTCGGGTTCGATGCTCGGTTTTATTTAGCGAATGAATGCTTTAAATAGAAGAAGATCTCAACTGCGTGTTGTGCCGGCCTTCGGGTTCGATGCTCGCTTTTATTTAGCGAATGCCTGCTTTAAATAGCAGATGATCTCAGCTGTGTGTTGAGCCGGCCTTCGGGTTAGATGCTCGCTTTTATTTAGTGAATGTCTGCTTTAAATAGCAGAAGATCTCAACTGCGTGTTGAGCCGGCCTTCGGGTTCGATGCTCGCTTTTATTTCGCGAATGCGTGCTTTAAATAGCAGATGATCTCAGCTGCGTGTTGAGCCGGCCTTCGGGTTCGATGCTCGCTTTTACTTAGCGAATGCCTGCATTGAATAGCAGATGATCTCAACTGCGTGTTGAGCCGGCCTGAGGGTTCGATGCTCGCTTTTATTTAGCGAATGCCTACTTTGAATAGCAGATGATCTCAGCTTTGTGTTGAGTCGGCCTATGGGTTTGATGTTCGATTTTATTTAGCGAATGCCAACTTTGAATAGCAGATGATCTCAACTATGTGTTAAGCCGGCCTGAGGGTTCGATGCTCGCTTTTATTTAGCGAATGCCTGCTTTGAATAGAAGATGATCTCAACTGCGTGTTGAGCCGACCTTCGGGTTCGATGCTCGCTTTTATTTAGCGAATGCCTGCTTTAAATAGCAGATGATCTCAGTTGCGTGTTGAGCCGGCCTTCGGGTTCGATGCTCGCTTTTATTTAGCGAATGCCTGCTTTGAATAGCAGATGATCTCAACTGCTTGTTGAGCCGGCCTTCGGGTTCGATGCTCGATTTTATTTAGCGAATGCCTGCTTTAAATAGCACATGATCTCAACTGCGTGTTGAGCGTGCTTTTGGGTTCGATGCTCGCTTTTATTTAGCGAATGCCTGCTTTAAATAACAGATGATCTCAACTGCGTGTTGAGCCGGCCTGAGGTTTCGATGCTCTCTTTTATTTAGCGAATACTGCTTGAATAGCAGATGATCTCAGCTGCGTGTTGAGCCGACCTTCGGGTTCGTTGCTCGCTTTTATTTAGTGAATGCCTACTTTAAATAGCACATGATCTCATCTGCGTGTTGAGCCGACCTGAGGGGTCGATGCTCGCTTTTATTTAGCGAATGCCTGCTTTGAATAGGATATGATCTCAACTGCGTGTTGAGCCGGCCTTCGGGTTCGATGCTCGCTTTTATTTAGCGAATGCCTGCTTTAAATAGCAGAAGATCTCAACTGCGTGTTGAGTCGGCCTTCGGGTTCGATGCTCGCTTTTATTTAGCGAATGCCTGATATAAATAGCAGAAGATCTCAACTGCGTGTTGAGCCGGCCTTCAGGTTCGATGCTCGTTTTTATTTAGCGAATGCCTGCTTTAAATATCAGATGATCTCAGCTGCGTGTTGAGCCGGCCTTCGGGTTCGATGCTCGCTTTTACTTAGCGAATGCCTGCTTTGAATAGCAGATGATCTCAACTGCGTGTTGAGCCGGCCTGAGGGTTCGATGCTCGCTTTTATTTAATGAATGCCTACTTTGAATAGCAGATGATCTCAGCTTCGTGTTGAGTCGTCCTATGGGTTTGATGTTCGATTTTATTTAGCGAATGACAACTTTGAATAGCAGATGATCTCAACTATGTGTTGAGCCGGCCTTCGGGTTCGATGCTCGCTTTTATTTAGCAAATGCCTGCTTTGAATAGCAGATGATCTCAACTGCGTGTTGAGCCGGCCTTCGGGTTCGATGCTTGCTTTTATTTAACGAATGCCTGCTTTAAATAGCAGAAGATCTCAACTGCATGTTGAGCCGGCATTCGGGTTCGATGCTCGCTTTTAATTAGCGAATGCATGCTTTAAATAGCAGATGATCTCAGCTGCGTGTTGAGCCGGCCTTCGGGTTCGATGCTCGCTTTTACTTAGCGAATGCCTGCTTTGAATAGCAGATGATCTCAACTGCATGTTGAGCCGGCCTGAGGGTTCGATGCTCGCTTTTATTTAGAGAATGCCTGCTTTGAATAGCACATGATCTCAACTGCGTGTTGAACCTGCTTTTGGGTTCGATGCTCGCTTTTATTTAGCGAATGCCTGCTTTAAATAACAGATGATCTCAACTGCGTCTTGAGCCGGCCTGAGGTTTTGATGCTCTCTTTTATTTAGTGAATACTGCTTGAATAGCAGATGATCTCAGCTGCGTGTTGAGCCGGCCTTCGGCTTCGTTGCTCGCTTTTATTTAGTGAATGCCTACTTTAAATAGCAGATGATCCTAACTGTGTGTTGAGTCGGCCTGAGGGTTCAATGCTCTCGTTTATTTAGCGAATGCCTGCTTTAAATAGCAGATGATCTCAGCTGCGTGTTGAGCCGGCCTTCGGGTTCGATGCTCGCTTTTACTTAGCGAATGCCTGCTTTGAATAGCAGATGATCTGAACTGCGTGTTGAGCCGGCCTGAGGGTTCGATGCTTGCTTTTATTTAGCGAATGCCTCCTTTGAATAGCAGAAGATCTCAACTGCGTGTTGAGCCGGCCTTCGGGTTCTTTGCTCGCTTTTATTTAGCGAATGCCTGCTTTAAATAGCAGATGATCTCAGCTGCGTGTTGAGCAGCCCTTCGGGTTCGATGCTCGCTTTTACTTAGCGAATGCCTGCTTTAAATAGCAGATGATCTCAACTGCATGTTGAGCCGGCCTGAGGGTTCGATGCTCGCTTTTATTTAGAGAATGCTTGCTTTGAATAGTAGATGATCTCAACTATGTGTTGAGCCGACCCAAGGGTTCGATGCTCGCTTTTATTTAGCTAATGCCTGATTTGAATAGCAGATGATCTCAACTGTGTGTTGAGCCGGCCTTCTGGTTCGATGCTCGATTTTATTTAGCGAATGCCTGATTTAAATAGCACATGATCTCAACTGCGTGTTGAGCCTCCTTTTGGGTTCGATGCTCGCTTTTACTTAGCGAATGCCTGCTTTAAATAACAGATGATCTCAACTGCGTCTTGAGCCGGCCAGAGGTTTCGATGCTCTCTTTTATTTAGCGAATACTGCTTGAATAGCAGATTATCTCAGCTGCGTGTTGAGCCGGCCTTCGGGTTCGTTGCTCGCTTTTCTTTAGTGAATGCCTACTTTAAATTTCAAATGATCTCAGCAGCGTGTTGAGCCGACCTGAGGGGTCGATGCTCGCTTTTACTTAGCGAATGCCTGCTTTGAATAGCAGATGATCTCAACTACGTGTTGAGCCGGCCTGTGGGTTCGATGCTCGCTTTTATTTAATGAATGCCTACTTTGAATAGCATATGATCTCAGCTTTGTGTTGAGTCGGCCTATGGGTTTGATGTTCGATTTTATTTAGCGAATGCCAACTTTGAATAGCAGATGATCTCAACTCTATGTTGAGCCGGCCTTCGGGTTCGATGCTCGCTTTTATTTAAGGAATTCCTGCTTTGAATAGCAAATGATATCAATTGCGTGTTGAGCCGGCCTTCGGGTTCGATGCTTGCTTTTATTTAGCGAATGCCTGCTTTAAATATTAGATGATCTCAGCTGCGTGTTGAGCCGGCCTTCGGGTTCGATGCTCGCTTTTACTTAGCGAATGCCTGCTTTGAATAGCAGATGATCTCAACTGCGTGTTGAGCCGGCCTGAGGGTTCGATGCTCGCTTTTATTTAATGAATGCCTACTTTGAATAGCAGATGATCTCAGCTTCGTGTTGAGTCGTCCTATGGGTTTGATGTTCGATTTTATTTAGCGAATGCCAACTTTGAATAGCAGATGATCTCAACTATGTGTTGAGCCGGCCTTCGGGTTCGATGCTCGCTTTTATTTAGCAAATGCCTGCTTTGAATAGCAGATGATATCAACTGCGTGTTGAGCCGGCCTTCGGGTTCGATGCTTGCTTTTATTTAGCGAATGCCTGCTTTAAATAGCAGAAGATCTCAACTGCATGTTGAGCCGGCATTCGGGTTCGATGCTCGCTTTTATTTAGCGAATGCATGCTTTAAATAGCAGATGATCTCAGCTGCGTGTTGAGCCGGCCTTCGGGTTCGATGCTCGCTTTTACTTAGCGAATGCCTGCTTTGAATAGCATATGATCTCAACTGCATGTTGAGCCGGCCTGAGGGTTCGATGCTCGCTTTTATTTAGAGAATGCCTACTTTGAATAGCACATGATCTCAACTGCGTGTTGAACCTGCTTTTGGGTTCGATGCTCGCTTTTATTTAGCGAATGCCTGCTTTAAATAACAGATGATCTCAACTGCGTCTTGAGCCGGCCTGAGGTTTTGATGCTCTCTTTTATTTAGTGAATACTGCTTGAATAGCAGATGATCTCAGCTGCGTGTTGAGCCGGCCTTCGGCTTCGTTGCTCGCTTTTATTTAGTGAATGCCTACTTTAAATAGCAGATGATCCTAACTGTGTGTTGAGTCGGCCTGAGGGTTCAATGCTCTCGTTTATTTAGCGAATGCCTGCTTTAAATAGCAGATGATCTCAGCTGCGTGTTGAGCCGGCCTTCGGGTTCGATGCTCGCTTTTACTTAGCGAATGCCTGCTTTGAATAGCAGATGATCTGAACTGCGTGTTGAGCCGGCCTGAGGGTTCGATGCTTGCTTTTATTTAGCGAATGCCTGCTTTGAATAGCAGAAGATCTCAACTGCGTGTTGAGCCGGCCTTCGGGTTCTTTGCTCGCTTTTATTTAGCGAATGCCTGCTTTAAATAGCAGATGATCTCAGCTGCGTGTTGAGCAGGCCTTCGGGTTCGATGCTCGCTTTTACTTAGCGAATGCCTGCTTTAAATAGCAGATGATCTCAACTGCATGTTGAGCCGGCCTGAGGGTTCGATGCTCGCTTTTATTTAGAGAATGCTTGCTTTGAATAGTAGATGATCTCAACTATGTGTTGAGCCGACCCAAGGGTTCGATGCTCGCTTTTATTTAGCTAATGCCTGATTTGAATAGCAGATGATCTCAACTGTGTGTTGAGCCGGCCTTCTGGTTCGATGCTCGATTTTATTTAGCGAATGCCTGATTTAAATAGCACATGATCTCAACTGCGTGTTGAGCCTCCTTTTGGGTTCGATGCTCGCTTTTACTTAGCGAATGCCTGCTTTAAATAACAGATGATCTCAACTGCGTCTTGAGCCGGCCAGAGGTTTCGATGCTCTCTTTTATTTAGCGAATACTGCTTGAATAGCAGATTATCTCAGCTGCGTGTTGAGCCGGCCTTCGGGTTCGTTGCTCGCTTTTCTTTAGTGAATGCCTACTTTAAATTTCAAATGATCTCAGCAGCGTGTTGAGCCGACCTGAGGGGTCGATGCTCGCTTTTACTTAGCGAATGCCTGCTTTGAATAGCAGATGATCTCAACTACGTGTTGAGCCGGCCTGTGGGTTCGATGCTCGCTTTTATTTAATGAATGCCTACTTTGAATAGCATATGATCTCAGCTTTGTGTTGAGTCGGCCTATGGGTTTGATGTTCGATTTTATTTAGCGAATGCCAACTTTGAATAGCAGATGATCTCAACTATGTGTTGAGCCGGCCTTCGGGTTCGATGCTCGCTTTTATTTAAGGAATGCCTGCTTTGAATAGCAAATGATCTCAATTGCGTGTTGAGCCGGCCTTCGGGTTCGATGCTTGCTTTTATTTAGCGAATGCCTGCTTTAAATAGCAGAAGATCTCAACTGCATGTTGAGCCGGCATTCGGGTTTGATGCTCGCTTTTATTTAGCGAATGCATGCTTTAAATAGCAGTTGATCTCAGCTGCGTGTTGAGCCGACCTTCGGGTTCGATGCTCGCTTTTATTTATCGATTGCCTGCTTTAAATAGAAGAAGATCTCAACTGCGTGTTGAGCCGGCCTTCGGGTTCGATGCTCGCTTTTATTTAGCGAATGCCTGCTTTAAATAGCAGATGATCTCAGTTGCGTGTTGATCCGGCCTTCGGGTTCGATGCTCACTTTTATTTAGTGAATGCCTGCTTTGAATAGCAGATGATCTCAACTGCTTGTTGAGCCGGCCTTCGGGTTCGTTGCTCGTTTTTATTTAGCGAATGCTTGCTTTAAATATCAGATGATCTCAGCTGCGTGTTGAGCCGGCCTTCGGGTTCGATGCTCGCTTTTACTTAGCGAATGCCTGCTTTGAATAGCAGATGATCTCAACTGCGTGTTGAGCCGGCCTGAGGGTTCGATGCTCGCTTTTATTTAATGAATGCCTACTTTGAATAGCAGATGATCTCAGCTTTGTGTTGAGTCGGCCTATGGGTTTGATGTTCGATTTTATTTAGCGAATGCCAACTTTGAATAGCAGATGATCTCAACTATGTGTTGAGCCGACCTTCGGGTTCGATGCTCGCTTTTATTTAGCGAATGCCTGCTTTGAATAGCAGATGATCTCAACTGCGTGTTGAGTCGGCCTTCGGGTTCGATGCTTGCTTTTATTTAGCGAATGCTTGCTTTAAATAGCAGAAGATCTCAACTGCATGTTGAGCCGGCATTCGGGTTTGATGCTCGCTTTTATTTAGCGAATGCATGCTTTAAATAGCAGATGATCTCAGCTGCGTGTTGAGCCGGCCTTTGGGTTCAATGCTCGCTTTTACTTAGCGAATGCCTGCTTTGAATAGCAGGTGATCTCAACTGCATGTTGAGCCGGCCTGAGGGTCCGATGCTCGCTTTTATTTAGAGAATGCCTGCTTTGAATAGCAGATGATCTTAACTGTGTGTTGAGCCGGCCTGAGGGTTCGATGCTCTCTTTTATATAGTGAATGCCTGCTTTGAATAGCAAATGATCTCAACTGTGTGTTGAGCCGGCCTTCGGGTTCGATGCTCGATTTTATTTAGCGAATGCCTGCATTAAATAGTAGATGATCTCAACTGTGTGTTGAGCCGGCCAGAGGGTTCGATGCTCGATTTTATTTAGCGAATGCCTGTTTTGAATAGCAGATGATATTAACTGTGTGTTGAGCCGGCCTGAGGGTTCGATGTTCTCTTTTATATAGCGAATGCCTGCTTTGAATAGCAGATGATCTCAACTGCGTGTTGAGCCGGCCTTCGGGTTCGATGCTCGCTTTTATTTAGCGAGTGCCTGCTTTAAATAGCAGAAGATCTCAACTGCATGTTGAGCCGGCCTTCGGGTTCGATGCTCGGTTTTATTTAGCGAATGAATGCTTTAAATAGAAGAAGATCTCAACTGCGTGTTGTGCCGGCCTTCGGGTTCGATGCTCGCTTTTATTTAGCGAATGCCTGCTTTAAATAGCAGATGATCTCAGCTGTGTGTTGAGCCGGCCTTCGGGTTCGATGCTCGATTTTATTTAGCGAATGCTTGCTTTAAATAGCACATGATCTCAACTGCGTGTTGAGCCTGCTTTTGGGTTCGATGCTCGCTTTTATTTAGCGAATGCCTGCTTTAAATAGCAAAAGATCTCAACTGCGTGTTGAGCCGGCCTTCGGGTTCGATGCTCGCTTTTATTTCGCGAATGCCTGCTTTAAATAGCAGATGATCTCAGCTGCGTGTTGAGCCGGCCTTCGGGTTCGATGCTCGCTTTTACTTAGCAAATGCCTGCATTGAATAGCAGATGATCTCAACTGCGTGTTGAGCCGGCCTGAGGGTTCGATGCTCGCTTTTATTTAGCGAATGCCTACTTTGAAAAGCAGATGATCTCAGCTTTGTGTTGAGTCGGCCTATGGGTTTGATGTTCGATTTTATTTAGCGAATGCCAACTTTGAATAGCAGATGATCTCAACTATGTGTTGAGCCGGCCTGAGGGTTCGATGCTCGCTTTTATTTAGCGAATCCCTGCTTTAAATAGCAGATGATCTCAGTTGCGTGTTGAGCCGGCCTTCGGGTTCGATGCTCGCTTTTATTTAGCGAATGCCTGCTTTGAATAGCAGATGATCTCAACTGCTTGTTGAGCCGGCCTTCGGGTTCGATGCTCGATTTTATTTAGCGAATGCCTGCTTTAAATAGCACATGATCTCAACTGCGTGTTGAGCCTGCTTTTGGGTTCGATGCTCGCTTTTATTTAGCGAATGCCTGCTTTAAATAACAGATGATCTCAACTGCGTGTTGAGCCGGCCTTCGGGTTCGATGCTCGCTTTTACTTAGCGAATGCCTGCTTTGAATAGCATATGATCTCAACTGCATGTTGAGCCGGCCTGAGGGTTCGATGCTCGCTTTTATTTAGAGAATGCCTACTTTGAATAGCACATGATCTCAACTGCGTGTTGAGCCGGCCTGAGGGTTCGATGCTCGCTTTTATTTAGCGAATGCCTACTTTGAATAGCAGATGATCTCAGCTTTGTGTTGAGTCGGCCTATGGGTTTGATGCTCTCTTTTATTTAGCGAATGCCAACTTTGAATAGCAGATGATCTCAACTATGTGTTGAGCCGCCCTGAGGGTTCGATGCTCGCTTTTATTTAGCGAATGCCTGATATAAATAGCAGAAGATCTCAACTGCGTGTTGAGCCGGCCTTCGGGTTCGATGCTCGTTTTTATTTAGCGAATGCCTGCTTTAAATATCAGATGATCTCAGCTGCGTGTTGAGCCAGCCTTCGGGTTCGATGCTCGCTTTTACTTAGCGAATGCCTGCTTTGAATAGCAGATGATCTCAATTGCGTGTTGAGCCGGCCTGAGGGTTCGATGCTCGCTTTTATTTAATGAATGCCTACTTTGAATAGCAGATGATCTCAGCTTCGTGTTGAGTCGTCCTATGGGTTTGATGTTCGATTTTATTTAGCGAATGCCAACTTTGAATAGCAGATGATCTCAACTATGTGTTGAGCCGGCCTTCGGGTTCGATGCTCGCTTTTATTTAGCAAATGCCTGCTTTGAACAGCAGATGATCTCAACTGCGTGTTGAGCCGGCCTTCGGGTTCGATGCTTGCTTTTATTTAGCGAATGCCAGCTTTAAATAGCAGAAGATCTCAACTGCATGTTGAGCCGGCATTCGGGTTCGATGCTCCCTTTTATTTAGCGAATGCATGCTTTAAATAGCAGATGATCTCAACTGCGTGTTGAGCCGGCCTTCGGGTTCGATGCTCGCTTTTACTTAGCGAATGCCTGCTTTGAATAGCAGATGATCTCAACTGCATGTTGAGCCGGCCTGAGGGTTCGATGCTCGCTTTTATTTAGAGAATGCCTGCTTTGAATAACACATGATCTCAACTTCGTGTTGAACCTGCTTTTGGGTTCGATGCTCGCTTTTATTTAGCGAATGCCTGCTTTAAATAACAGATGATCTCAACTGCGTCTTGAGTCGACCTGAGGTTTTGATGCTCTCTTTTATTTAGTGAATACTGCTTGAATAGCAGATGATCTCAGCTGCGTGTTGAGCCGGCCTTCGGCTTCGTTGCTCGCTTTTATTTAGTGAATGCCTACTTTAAATAGCAGATGATCCTAACTGTGTGTTGAGTCGGCCTGAGGGTTCGATGCTCTCATTTATTTAGCGAATGCCTGCTTTAAATAGCAGATGATCTCAGCTGCGTGTTGAGCCGGCCTTCGGGTTCGATGCTCGCTTTTACTTAGCGAATGCCTGCTTTAAATAGCACATGATCTCAACTGCGTGTTGAGCCTGCTTTTGGGTTCGATGCTCGCTTTTATTTAGCGAATGCCTACTTTAAATAGCAAAAGATCTCAACTGCGTGTTGAGCCGGCCTTCGGGTTCGATGCTCGCTTTTATTTCGCAAATGCCTGCTTTAAATAGCAGATGATCTCAGCTGCGTGTTGAGCCGGCCTTCGGGTTCGATGCTCGCTTTTACTTAGCAAATGCCTGCATTGAATAGCAGATGATCTCAACTGCGTGTTGAGCCGGCCTGAGGGTTCGATGCTCGCTTTTATTTAGCGAATGCCTACTTTGAAAAGAAGATGATCTCAGCTTTGTGTTGAGTCGGCCTATGGGTTTGATGTTCGATTTTATTTAGCGAATGCCAACTTTGAATAGCAGATGATCTCAACTATGTGTTGAGCCGGCCTGAGGGTTCGATGCTCGCTTTTATTTAGCGAATGCCTGCTTTGAATATCAGATGATCTCAACTGCGTGTTGAGCCGGCCTTCGGGTTCGATGCTCTCTTTTACTTAGCGAATGCCTGCTTTGAATAGCAGATGATCTCAACTGCGTGTTGAGCCGGCCTGAGGGTTCGATGCTCGCTTTTATTTAATGAATGCCTACTTTGAATAGCAGATGATCTCAGCTTTGTGTTGAGTCGGCCTATGGGTTTGATGTTCGATTTTATTTAGCGAATGCCAACTTTGAATAGCAGATGATCTCAACTATGTGTTGAGCCGGCCTTCGGGTTCGATGCTCGCTTTTATTTAGCGAATGCCTGCTTTGAATAGCAGATGATCTCAACTGCGTGTTGAGTCGGCCTTCGGGTTCGATGCTTGCTTTTATTTAGCGAATGCTTGCTTTAAATAGCAGAAGATCTCAACTGCATGTTGAGCCGGCATTCGGGTTTGATGCTCGCTTTTATTTAGCGAATGCATGCTTTAAATAGCAGATGATCTCAGCTGCGTGTTGAGCCGGCCTTTGGGTTCAATGCTCGCTTTTACTTAGCGAATGCCTGCTTTGAATAGCAGGTGATCTCAACTGCATGTTGAGCCGGCCTGAGGGTTCGATGCTCGCTTTTATTTAGAGAATGCCTGCTTTGAATAGCAGATGATCTTAACTGTGTGTTGAGCCGGCCTGAGGGTTCGATGCTCTCTTTTATATAGTGAATGCCTGCTTTGAATAGCAAATGATCTCAACTGTGTGTTGAGCCGGCCTTCGGGTTCGATGCTCGATTTTATTTAGCGAATGCCTGCATTAAATAGTAGATGATCTCAACTGTGTGTTGAGCCGGCCAGAGGGTTCGATGCTCGATTTTATTTAGCGAATGCATGTTTTGAATAGCAGATGATATTAACTGTGTGTTGAGCCGGCCTGAGGGTTCGATGCTCTCTTTTATATAGCGAATGCCTGCTTTGAATAGCAGATGATCTCAACTGCGTGTTGAGCCGGCCTTCGGGTTCGATGCTCGCTTTTATTTAGCGAGTGCCTGCTTTAAATAGCAGAAGATCTCAACTGCATGTTGAGCCGGCCTTCGGGTTCGATGCTCGGTTTTATTTAGCGAATGAATGCTTTAAATAGAAGAAGATCTCAACTGCGTGTTGTGCCGGCCTTCGGGTTCGATGCTCGCTTTTATTTAGCGAATGCCTGCTTTAAATAGCAGATGATCTCAGCTGTGTGTTGAGCCGGCCTTCGGGTTCGATGCTCGATTTTATTTAGCGAATGCTTGCTTTAAATAGCACATGATCTCAACTGCGTGTTGAGCCTGCTTTTGGGTTCGATGCTCGCTTTTATTTAGCGAATGCCTGCTTTAAATAGCAAAAGATCTCAACTGCGTGTTGAGCCGGCCTTCGGGTTCGATGCTCGCTTTTATTTCGCGAATGCCTGCTTTAAATAGCAGATGATCTCAGCTGCGTGTTGAGCCGGCCTTCGGGTTCGATGCTCGCTTTTACTTAGCAAATGCCTGCATTGAATAGCAGATGATCTCAACTGCGTGTTGAGCCGGCCTGAGGGTTCGATGCTCGCTTTTATTTAGCGAATGCCTACTTTGAAAAGCAGATGATCTCAGCTTTGTGTTGAGTCGGCCTATGGGTTTGATGTTCGATTTTATTTAGCGAATGCCAACTTTGAATAGCAGATGATCTCAACTATGTGTTGAGCCGGCCTGAGGGTTCGATGCTCGCTTTTATTTAGCGAATGCCTGCTTTGAATAGCAGATGATCTCAACTGCGTGTTGAGCCGGCCTTCGGGTTCGATGCTCGCTTTTATTTAGCGAATGCCTGCTTTAAATAGCAGATGATCTCAGTTGCGTGTTGAGCCGGCCTTCGGGTTCGATGCTCGCTTTTATTTAGCGAATGCCTGCTTTGAATAGCAGATGATCTCAACTGCTTGTTGAGCCGGCCTTCGGGTTCGATGCTCGATTTTATTTAGCGAATGCCTGCTTTAAATAGCACATGATCTCAACTGCGTGTTGAGCCTGCTTTTGGGTTCGATGCTCGCTTTTATTTAGCGAATGCCTGCTTTAAATAACAGATGATCTCAACTGCGTGTTGAGCCGGCCTGAGGTTTCGATGCTCTCTTTTATTTAGCGAATACTGCTTGAATAGCAGATGATCTCAGCTGCGTGTTGAGCCGACCTTCGGGTTCGTTGCTCGCTTTTATTTAGCGAATGCCTGCATTGAATAGCAGATGATCTCAACTGCGTGTTGAGCCGGCCTGAGGGTTCGATGCTCGCTTTTATTTAGCGAATGCCTACTTTGAATAGCAGATGATCTCAGCTTTGTGTTGAGTCGGCCTATGGGTTTGATGTTCGATTTTATTTAGCGAATGCCAACTTTGAATAGCAGATGATCTCAACTATGTGTTGAGCCGGCCTGAGGGTTCGATGCTCGCTTTTATTTAGCGAATGCCTGATATAAATAGCAGAAGATCTCAACTGCGTGTTGAGCCGGCCTTCGGGTTCGATGCTCGTTTTTATTTAGCGAATGCCTGCTTTAAATATCAGATGATCTCAGCTGCGTGTTGAGCCGGCCTTCGGGTTCGATGCTCGCTTTTACTTAGCGAATGCCTGCTTTGAATAGCAGATGATCTCAATTGCGTGTTGAGCCGGCCTGAGGGTTCGATGCTCGCTTTTATTTAATGAATGCCTACTTTGAATAGCAGATGATCTCAGCTTCGTGTTGAGTCGTCCTATGGGTTTGATGTTCGATTTTATTTAGCGAATGCCAACTTTGAATAGCAGATGATCTCAACTATGTGTTGAGCCGGCCTTCGGGTTCGATGCTCGCTTTTATTTAGCAAATGCCTGCTTTGAACAGCAGATGATCTCAACTGCGTGTTGAGCCGGCCTTCGGGTTCGATGCTTGCTTTTATTTAGCGAATGCCAGCTTTAAATAGCAGAAGATCTCAACTGCATGTTGAGCCGGCATTCGGGTTCGATGCTCCCTTTTATTTAGCGAATGCATGCTTTAAATAGCAGATGATCTCAACTGCGTGTTGAGCCGGCCTTCGGGTTCGATGCTCGCTTTTACTTAGCGAATGCCTGCTTTGAATAGCAGATGATCTCAACTGCATGTTGAGCCGGCCTGAGGGTTCGATGCTCGCTTTTATTTAGAGAATGCCTGCTTTGAATAACACATGATCTCAATTTCGTGTTGAACCTGCTTTTGGGTTCGATGCTCGCTTTTATTTAGCGAATGCCTGCTTTAAATAACAGATGATCTCAACTGCGTCTTGAGTCGACCTGAGGTTTTGATGCTCTCTTTTATTTAGTGAATACTGCTTGAATAGCAGATGATCTCAGCTGCGTGTTGAGCCGGCCTTCGGCTTCGTTGCTCGCTTTTATTTAGTGAATGCCTACTTTAAATAGCAGATGATCCTAACTGTGTGTTGAGTCGGCCTGAGGGTTCGATGCTCTCATTTATTTAGCGAATGCCTGCTTTAAATAGCAGATGATCTCAGCTGCGTGTTGAGCCGGCCTTCGGGTTCGATGCTCGCTTTTACTTAGCGAATGCCTGCTTTAAATAGCACATGATCTCAACTGCGTGTTGAGCCTGCTTTTGGGTTCGATGCTCGCTTTTATTTAGCGAATGCCTACTTTAAATAGCAAAAGATCTCAACTGCGTGTTGAGCCGGCCTTCGGGTTCGATGCTCGCTTTTATTTCGCAAATGCCTGCTTTAAATAGCAGATGATCTCAGCTGCGTGTTGAGCCGGCCTTCGGGTTCGATGCTCGCTTTTACTTAGCAAATGCCTGCATTGAATAGCAGATGATCTCAACTGCGTGTTGAGCCGGCCTGAGGGTTCGATGCTCGCTTTTATTTAGCGAATGCCTACTTTGAAAAGCAGATGATCTCAGCTTTGTGTTGAGTCGGCCTGAGGGTTCGATGCTCGCTTTTATTTAGCCAATGCCTGATTTGAATAACAGATGATCTCAACTGTGTGTTGAGCCGGCCTTCGGGTTCGATGCTCAATTTTATTTAGCGAATGCCTGATTTAAATAGCACATGATCTCAACTGCGTGTTGAGCCTCCTTTTGGGTTCGATGCTCGCTTTTATTTAGCAAATGCCTGCTTTAAATAACAGATGATCTCAACTGCGTCTTGAGCCGGCCCGAGGTTTCGATGCTCTCTTTTATTTAGCGAATACTGCTTGAATAGCAGATTATCTCAGCTGCGTGTTGAGCTAGCCTTCGGGTTCGTTGCTCGCTTTTCTTTAGTGAATGCCTACATTAAATTGCAAATGATCTCAGCAGCGTGTTGAGCCGACCTGAGGGTTCAATGCTCACTTTTATTTAGTGAATGCCTGCTTTTAATAGCAGATGATCTCAACTGCGTGTTGAGCCGACCTTCGGGTTCGATGATCGCTTTTACTTAGTGAATGCCTGCTTTAAATAGCAGAAGATCTCAACTGCGTGTTGAGCCGGCCTTCAGGTTCGATGCTCGCTTTTATTTGGCGAGTGCCTGCTTTAAATAGCAGAAGATCTCAACTGCGTGTTGTGCCGGCCTTCGGGTTCTATGCTCGCTTTTATTTAGCGAATACCTGCTTTAAATAGCAGATGATCTCAGTTGCGTGTTGAGCCGGCCTTCGGGTTCGATGCTCGCTTTTACTTAGCGAATGCCTGCATTGAATAGCATATGATCTCAACTGTGTGTTGAGCTGGCCTGAGGGTTAGATGCTCGCTTTTATTAACTGAATCCCTACTTTGAATAGCAGATGATCTCAACTGCGTGTTGAGCCGGCCTTTGGGTTCGATGCTCGCCTTTATTTAGCGAATGCCTGCTTTAAATAGCAGAAGATCTCAACTGCGTGTTGAGCCATCCTTCGGGTTCCATGATCGCTTTAATTTAGCGAATGCGTGCTTTAAATAGCAGATGATCTCAGCTGTGTGTTGAGCCGCCCTTCGGGTTCGATGCTCGCTTTTATTTAGCGAATGCCTGCTTTGAATAGCAGATGATCTCAACTGCGTGTTGAGTCGGCTAGAGGGTTCGATGCTCGATTTTATTTAGCGAATGCCTGTTTTGAATAGCAGATGATCTTAATTGTGTGTTGAGCTGACCTTAGGGTTCGATGCTCTCTTTTAAATAGCGAATGCCTACTTTGAATAGCAGATGATCTCAACTGCGTGTTGAGCCGGCCTTCGGGTTTTATGCTCGCTTTTATTTAGCGAATTCCTGCTTTAAATAGCAGATGATCTCAACTGCGTGTTGAGCCGGCCAGAGGGTTCGATGCTCGATTTTATTTAGCGAATGCCTGTTTTGAATAGCAGATGATCTTAACTGTGTGTTGAGTCGTCCTGAGGGTTCAATGCTCTCTTTTATATAGCGAATGCCTGCTTTGAATAGCAGATGATCTCAACTGCGTGTTGAGCCGGCCTTCGGGTTCGATGCTCGCTTTTATTTAGCGAATGCCTGCTTTAAATAGCAGAAGATCTCAACTGCATGTTGAGCCGGCCTTCGGGTTCGATGCTCGGTTTTATTTAGCGAATGAATGCTTTAAATAGAAGAAGATCTCAATTGCGTGTTATGCCGGCCTTCGGGTTCGACGCTCGCTTTTATTTAGCGAATGCCTGCTTTAAATAGCAGATGGTCTCAGCTGTGTGTTGAGCCGGTCTTCGGGTTAGATGCTCGCTTTTATTTAGTGAATGCCTGCTTTAAATAGTACATGATCTCAACTGTGTGTTGAGCCTGTTTTTGGGTTCGATGCTCGCTTTTATTTAGCGAATGCCTGCTTTAAATAGCAGAAGATCTCAACTGCGTGTTGAGCCGGCCTTCGGGTTCGATGCTCGCTTTTATTTCATGAATGCCTACTTTAAATAGCAGATGATCTTAGCTGCGTGTTAAGTCGGCCTTCGGGTTCGATGCTCGCTTTTACTTAGCGAATGCCTGCATTGAATATCAGATGATCTCAACTGCGTGTTGAGCCGGCCTGAGGGTTCGATGCTCGCTTTTATTTAGCGAATGCCTACTTTGAATAGCAGATGATCTCAACTGCGTGTTGAGCCGGCCTTTGGGTTCAATGCTCGCTTTTATTTAGCGAATGCCTGCTTTAAATAGCAGAAGATCTCAACTGCGTGTTGAGCCAGCCTTCGGGTTCCATGATCACTTTAATTTAGCGAATGCCTGTTTTAAATAGCAGATGATCTCAGCTGTGAGTTGAGCTGCCCTTCGGGTTCGATGCTCGCTTTTATTTATCGAATGCCTGCTTTAAATAACAGATGATCTCAACTGCGTGTTGAGCCGGCCAGAGGGTTCGCTGCTCGATTTTATTTAGCGAATGCCTGTTTTGAATAGCAGATGATCCTAACTGTGTGTTGAGCCGGCCTTAGGGTTCGATGCTCTCTTTTATTTAGCGAATGCCTGCTTTAAATAGCAGATGATCTCAATTGCGTGTTGAGCCGACCAGAGTGTTCGATGCTCGATTTTATTTAGCGAATGCCTGTTTTGAATAGCAGATGATCTTAACTGTGTGTTGAGCCGGCCTGAGGGTTCGATGCTCTCTTTTATTTAGCGAATGCCTGCTTTGGATAGCAGATGATCTCAACTGCGTGTTGAGCCGGCCTTCGGGTTAGATGCTCGCTTTTATTTAGTGAATGCCTGCTTTAAATAGCACATGATCTCAACTGTGTGTTGAGCCTGCTTTTGGGTTCGATGCTCACTTTTATTTAGCGAATGCCTGCTTTAAATAGAAGAAGATCTCAACTGCATGTTGAGCCGGCCTTCGGGTTTGATGCTCGGTTTTATTTAGCGAATGCATGCTTTAAATAGAAGAAGATCTCAACTGCGTGTTTTGCCGGCCTTCGGGTTCGATGCTCGCTTTTATTTAGCGAATGCCTACTTTAAATAGCAGATGATCTCAGCTGTGTGTTGAGCCGGCCTTCGGGTTTGATGCTCGCTTTTATTTAGCGAATGCCTGCTTTAAATAGCACATGATCTCAACTGCATGTTGAGCCTGCTTTTCGGTTCCATGCTCGCTTTTATTTAGCGAATGCCTGCTTTAAATAACAGATGATCTCAACTACGTCTTGAGCCGGCCTGAGGTTTTGATGCTCTCTTTTATTTAGTGAATACTGCTTGAATAGCAGATGATCTCAGCTGCGTGTTGAGCCGGCCTTCGGCTCCGTTGCTCGCTTTTATTTAGTGAATGCCTACTTTAAATAGCAGATGATCTCAGCTGCGTGTTGAGCCGGCCTTCGGGTTTGATGCTCGCTTTTATTTAGCGAATGCCTGCTTTAAATAGCAGATGATCTCAGCTGCGTGTTGAGCCGGCCTTCGGGTTCGATGCTCGCTTTTACTTAGCGAATGCCTACTTTGAATAGCAAATGATCTCAACTGCGTGTTGAGCCGGCCTGAGGGTTCGATGCTCGCTTTTATTTAGCGAATGCCTGCTTTGAATAGCAGAAGATCTCAACTGCGTGTTGAGCCAGCCTTCGGGTTCGATGCTCGCTTTTATTTAGCGAATGCCTGCTTTAAATAGCAGATGATCTCAGCTGCGTGTTGAGCCCGCCTTCGGGTTCGATGCTCGCTTTTACTTAGCAAATGCCTGCTTTGAATAGCAGATGATCTCAACTGCATGTTGAGCCGGCCTGAGGGTTCGATGCTCGCTTTTATTTAGAGAATGCATGCTTTGAATAGTAGATGATCTCAACTATGTGTTGAGCTGGCCCGAGGGTTCGATGCTCGCTTCTATTTAGCCAATGCCTGCTTTGAATAGCAGATGATCTCAACTTCGTGTGGAGCCCGCCTTCGGGTTCGATGCTCGATTTTATTTAGCGAATGCCTGATTTAAATAGCACATGATCTCAACTGAGTGTTGAGCCTGCTTTTGGGTTCGATGCTCGCTTTTATTTAGCAAATGCCTGCTTTAAATAACATATGATCTCAACTGCGTCTTGAGCCGGGCTGAGGTTTCGATGCTCTCTTTTATTAAGAGAATACTGCTTGAATAGCAGATAACTCAGCTGCGTGTTGAGCCGGCCTTCGGGTTCGTTGCTCACTTTTATTTAGTGAATGCCTACTTTAAATAGCAGATGATCTCAGATGCGTGTTGAGCCGACCTGAGGGTTCGATGCTCACTTTTATTTAGCGAATGCCTGCTGTGAATAGAAGATGATCTCAACTGCGTGTTGAGCCGGCCTTCGGGTTCGATGCTCGCTTTTATTTAGCGAATGCCTAATTTAAATAGCAGATGATCTCAGCTGCGTGTTGAGTCGGCCTTCGGGTTCGATGCTCGCTTTTACTTAGCAAATGCCTGCATTGAATAGCAGATGATCTCAACTGCATGTTGAGCCGTCCTGAGGGTTCGATGCTCGATTTTATTTAGAGAATGCATGCTTTGACTAGTAGATGATCTCAACTATGTGTTGAGTCGGCCCGAGGGTTCGATGCTCGCTTTTATTTAGCCAATGCCTACTTTGAATAACAGATGATCTCAACTTCGTGTTGAGCCGGCCTTCGGGTTCGATGCTCGATTTTATTTAGCGAATGCCTGAGTTAAATAGCACATGATCTCAACTGAGTGTTCTGCCTGCTTTTGGGTTCGATGCTCGCTTTTATTTATGAAATGCCTGCTTTAAATAACATATGATCTCAACTGCGTCTTGAGCCGGCCTGAGGTTTCGATGCTCTCTTTTATTTAGCGAATACTGCTTGAATAACAGATGATCTCAGCTGCGTGTTGAGCCGACCTTCGGGTTTGTTGCTCGCTTTTATTTAGTGAATGCCTACTTTAAATAGAAGATGATCTCAGCTGCGTGTTGAGCCGACCTGAGGGTTCGATGCTCACTTTTATTTTGCGAATGCCTGCTGTGAATAGAAGATGATCTCAACTGCGTGTTGAGCCGGTCTTCTGGCTCGATGCTCGCTTTTATTTAGCGAATGCCTGCTTTAAATAGCAGATGATCTCAGCTGCGTGTTGAGCCGGCCTTCGGGTTCGATGCTCGCTTTTACTTAGCAAATGCCTGCTTTGAATATCAGATGATCTCAACTGCATGTTGAGCCGGCCTGAGGGTTCGATGCTCGCTTTTATTTAGAGAATGTATGCTTTGAATAGTAGATGATCTCAACTATGTGTTGAGTCGGCCCGAGGGTTCGATGCTCGCTTTTATTTAGCCAATGCCTGCTTTGAATAGCAGATGATCTCAACTTCGTGTTGAGCCGGCCTTCGGGTTCGATGCTCGATTTTATTTAGCGAATGCCTGAGTTAAATAGCACATGATCTCAACTGAGTGTTGAGCCTGCTTTTGGGTTCGATGCTCGCTTTTATTTATGAAATGCCTGCTTTAAATAACATATGATCTCAACTGCGTCTTGAGCCGGCCTGAGGTTTCGATGCTCTCTTTTATTTAGCGAATACTGCTTGAATAGCAGATGATCTCAGCTGCGTGTTGAGCCGGCCTTCGGGTTCGTTGCTCGCTTTTATTTAGCGAATGCCTACTTTAAATAGCAGATGATCTCAGCTGCGTGTTGAGCCGACCTGAGGGTTGGATGCTCACTTTTATTTAGCGAATGCCTGCTGTGAATAGAAGATGATCTCAACTGCGTGTTGAGCCGGCCTTCGGGTTCGATGCTCGCTTTTATTTAGCGAATGCCTGCTTTAAATAGCAGATGATCTCAGCTGCGTGTTGAGCCGGCCTTCGGGTTCGATGCTCGCTTTTACTTAGCAAATGCCTGCTTTGAATATCAGATGATCTCAACTGCATGTTGAGCGGGCCTGAGGGTTCGATGCTCGCTTTTATTTAGAGAATGCATGCTTTGAATAGTAGATGATCTCAACTATGTGTTGAGCCGGCCCGAGGGTTCGATGCTCGCTTTTATTTAGCCAATGCCTGCTTTGAATAGCAGATGATCTCAACTTCGTGTTGAGCCGGCCTTCGGGTTCGATGCTCGATTTTATTTAGCGAATGCCTGATTTAAATAGCACATGATCTCAACTGAGTGTTGAGCCTGCTTTTGGGTTCGATGCTCGCTTTTATTTAGCAAATGGCTGCTTTAAATAACATATGATCTCAACTGCGTCTTGAGCCGGCCTGAGGTTTCGATGCTCTCTTTTATTTAGCGAATACTGCTTGAATAGCAGATGATCTCAGCTGCGTGTTGAGCCGGCCTTCGGGTTCGTTGCTCGCTTTTATTTAGTGAATGCCTACTTTAAATAGCAGATGATCTCAGCTGCGTGTTGAGCCGACCTGAGGGTTCGATGCTCACTTTTATTTAGCGAATGCCTGCTGTGAATAGAAGATGATCTGAACTGCGTG
Source organism: Lathyrus sativus (assembly GCA_963859935.3). NCBI lineage: Eukaryota > Viridiplantae > Streptophyta > Magnoliopsida > Fabales > Fabaceae > Lathyrus > Lathyrus sativus. The sequence continues at coordinate 220,845,461 of OZ012739.1, read as the reverse complement.
TTGAGCCGGCCTTCGGGTTCGATGCTCGCTTTTATTTAGCGAATGCCTGCTTTAAATAGCAGATGATCTTAGCTGCGTGTTGAGCCGGCCTTCGGGTTCGATGCTTGCTTTTACTTAGCAAATGCCTGCTTTGAATAGCAGATGATCTCAACTGCATGTTGAGCCGGCCTGAGGGTTCGATGCTCGCTTTTATTTAGAGAATGCATGCTTTGAATAGTAGATGATCTCAACTATGTGTTGAGTCGGCCCGAGGGTTCGATGCTCGCTTTTATTTAGCCAATGCCTGCTTTGAATAGCAGATGATCTCAACTTCGTGTTGAGCCGGCCTTCGGGTTCGATGCTCGATTTTATTTAGCGAATGCCTGAGTTAAATAGCACATGATCTCAACTGAGTGTTGAGCCTGCTTTTGGGTTCGATGCTCGCTTTTATTTATGAAATGCCTGCTTTAAATAACATATGATCTCAACTGCGTCTTGAGCCGGCCTGAGGTTTCGATGCTCTATTTTATTTAGCGAATACTGCTTGAATAGCAGATGATCTCAGCTGCGTGTTGAGCCGGCCTTCGGGTTCGTTGCTCGCTTTTATTTAGCGAATGCCTACTTTAAATAGCAGATGATCCCAGCTGCGTGTTGAGCCGACCTGAGGGTTGGATGCTCACTTTTATTTAGCGAATGCCTGCTGTGAATAGAAGATGATCTCAACTGCGTGTTGAGCCGGCCTTCGGGTTCGATGCTCGCTTTTATTTAGCGAATGCCTGCTTTAAATAGCAGATGATCTCAGCTGCGTGTTGAGCCGGCCTTCGGGTTCGATGCTCGCTTTTACTTAGCAAATGCCTGCTTTGAATATCAGATGATCTCAACTGCATGTTGAGCGGGCCTGAGGGTTCGATGCTCGCTTTTATTTAGAGAATGCATGCTTTGAATAGTAGATGATCTCAACTATGTGTTGAGCCGGCCCGAGGGTTCGATGCTCGCTTTTATTTAGCCAATGCCTGCTTTGAATAGCAGATGATCTCAACTTCGTGTTGAGCCGGCCTTCGGGTTCGATGCTCGATTTTATTTAGCGAATGCCTGATTTAAATAGCACATGATCTCCACTGAGTGTTGAGCCTGCTTTTGGGTTCGTTGCTCGCTTTTATTTAGCAAATGCCTGCTTTAAATAACATATGATCTCAACTGCGTCTTGAGCCAGCCTGAGGTTTTGATGCTCTCTTTTATTTAGCGAATACTGCTTGAATAGCAGATGATCTCAGCTGCGTGTTGAGCCGGCCTTCGGGTTCGTTGCTCGCTTTTATTTAGTGAATGCCTACTTTAAATAGCAGATGATCTCAGCTGCGTGTTGAGCCGACCTGAGGGTTCGATGCTCACTTTTATTTAGCGAATGCCTGCTGTGAATAGAAGATGATCTGAACTGCGTGTTGAGCCGGCCTTCGGGTTCGATGCTCGCTTTTATTTAGCGAATGCCTGCTTTAAATAGCAGATGATCTTAGCTGCGTGTTGAGCCGGCCTTCGGGTTCGATGCTTGCTTTTACTTAGCAAATGCCTGCTTTGAATAGCAGATGATCTCAACTGCATGTTGAGCCGGCCTGAGGGTTCGATGCTCGCTTTTATTTAGAGAATGCATGCTTTGAATAGTAGATGATCTCAACTATGTGTTGAGCCGACCCGAGGGTTCGATGCTCGCTTTTATTTAGCCAATGCTTGCTTTGAATAGCAGATGATCTCAACTTCGTGTTGAGCCGGCCTTCGGGTTCGATGCTCGATTTTATTTAGCGAATGCCTGAGTTAAATAGCACATGATCTCAACTGAGTGTTGAGCCTGCTTTTGGGTTCGATGCTCGCTTTTATTTATGAAATGCCTGTTTTAAATAACATATGATCTCAACTGCGTCTTGAGCCGGCCTGAGGTTTCGATGCTGTATTTTATTTAGCGAATACTGCTTGAATAGCATATGATCTCAGCTGCGTGTTGAGCCGGCCTTCGGGTTCGTTGCTCGCTTTTATTTAGCGAATGCCTACTTTAAATAGCAGATGATCTCAGCTGCGTGTTGAGCCGACCTGAGGGTTGGATGCTCACTTTTATTTAGCGAATGCCTGCTGTGAATAGAAGATGATCTCAACTGCGTGTTGAGCCGGCCTTCGGGTTCGATGCTCGCTTTTATTTAGCGAATGCTTGCTTTAAATAGCAGATGATCTCAGCTGCGTGTTGAGCCGGCCTTCGGGTTCGAGGCTCGCTTTTATTTAGAGAATTCCTGCTTTAAATAGCAGAAGATCTCAACTGCTTGTTGAGCCGGCCTTTGGGTTCAATGCTCACTTTTATTTAGCGAATGCCTGCTTTAAATAGCAGATGATCTCAGCTGCGTGTTGAGCCGGCCTTCGGGTTCGATGCTCGCTTTTACTTAGCGAATGCCTACTTTGAATAGTAGATGATCTCAACTGCGTGTTGAGCCGGCCTTTGGGTTCGATGCTCGCTTTTATTTAGCGAATGCCTGCTTTAAATAGCAGAAGATCTCAACTGCGTGTTGAGCCAGCCTTCGGGTTCGATGCTCGATTATATTTAGCGAATGCCTGCCTTAAATAGCAGATGATCTCAGTTGTGTGTTGAGCCGCCCTTCGGGTTCGATGCTCACTTTTATTTAGCGAATGCCTGCTTTGAATAGCAGATGATCTCAACTATGTGTTCAGCCGGCCTGAGGGTTCGATGCTCGCTTTTACTTAGCGAATGCCTACTTTGAATAGCAGATGATCTCAACTGCGTGTTGAGCCGGCCTTCGGGTTTGATGCTCACTTTTATTTAGCGAATGCCTACTTTAAATAGCAGAAGATCTCAACTGCGTGTTGAGTCGGCCTTCGGGTTCGATGCTCGCTTTTATTTAGCGAATGCCTGCTTTAAATAGTAGATTATCTCAGCTGTGTGTTGAGCCGGCCTTCGGGTTCGATGCTCACTTTTACTTAGCGAATGCCTGCTTTGAATAGCAGATAATCTCAACTGCGTGTTGAGCTGGCCTGAGGGTTCGATGCTCGCTTTTATTTATAGAATGCCTGCTTTGAATAGTAGATGATCTCAACTATGTGTTGAGCCGGCCCGAGGGTTTGATTCTCGCTTTTATTTAGCCAATGCCTGCTTTGAATAGCAGATGATCTCAACTGCGTGTTGAGCCTGCTTTTGGGTTCGATGCTCGCTTTTATTTAGCGAATGTCTGCTTTAAATAACAGATGATCTCAACTGCGTCTTGAGCCGGCCTGGGATTTCGATGCTCTCTTTTATTTAGCAAATACTGCTTGAATAACAGATGATCTCAGCTGCGTGTTGAGCCGGTCTTCGGGTTCGTTGCTCGCTTTTATTTAGTGAATGCCTACTTTAAATAGCAGATGATCTCAGCTGCATGTTGAGCCGACCTGAGGGTTCGATGCTCGTTTTATTTAGCGAATGCCTGCTTTGAATAGCAGATGATCTCAACTGCGTGTTGAGCCTGCCTTCGGGTTCGATGCTCGCTTTTATTTAGCGAATGTCTGCTTTAAATAGCAGAAGATCTCAGCTGCATGTTGAGTCGACCTTCGGTTTCGATGCTCGCTTTTACTTAGCGAATGCCAGCTTTGAATAGCAGATGATCTCAACTGCGTGTTGAGCCGTCCTGAGGGTTCGATGCTCGCTTTTATTTAGCGAATGCCTACTTGGAATAGCAGATGATCTCAAGTGCGTGTTGAGCCGGCCTTCGGGTTTGATGCTCGCTTTTATTTAGCGAATGCCTGCTTTAAATAGCAGAAGATTTTAACTGCGTGTTGAGCCGACCTTTGGGTTCGATGCTCGCTTTTATTTAGCGAATGCCTGCTTTAAATAGCAGATGATCTTAGCTGCGTGTTGAGCCGGCCTTCGGTTTCGATGCTCGCTTTTACTTAGCGAATGCCAGCTTTGAATAGCAGATGATCTCAACTGCGTGTTGAGCCGGCCTGAGGGTTCGATGCTCGCTTTTATTTAGCGAATGCCAACTTGGAATAGCAGATGATCTCAACTACGTGTTGAGCCGGCCTTTGGGTTTGATGCTCGCTTTTATTTAGCGAATGCTTGCTTTAAATAGCAGAAGATCTCAACTGCGTATTGAGCCAGCCTTCGGGTTCGATGCTCACTTTAATTTAGCGAATGCCTGCTTTAAATAGAAGATGATCTCAGCTGTGTGTTGAGACGCCCTTCGGGTTCGATGCTCGCTTTTATTTAGCGAATCCCTGCTATAAATAGCAGATGATCTCAGCTGCGTGTTGAGCCGGCCTTCGGGTTCGTTGCTCGCTTTTATTTAGTGAATTCCTACTTTAAATAGCAGATGATCTCAGCTGCGTGTTGAGCCGACCTGAGGGTTCAATGCTCGATTATATTTACCGAATACCTGCTTTGAATAGTAGTTGATCTCAGCTTCGTGTTAAGCCGGCCTATGGGTTTGATGTTCGATTTTATTTAGCGAATGCCAACTTTGAATAGCAGATGATCTCAAATATGTGTTGAGCCGGCCTGAGGGTTCGATGCTCGCTTTTATTTTGTGAATGCCTGCTTTGAATAGCAGATGATCTCAACTGCGTGTTGAGCCGGCCTTCAGGTTCGATGCTCGCTTTTATTTAGCGAATGCCTACTTTAAATAGCAGATGATCTCAGCTGCGTGTTGAGTCGTCCTTCGGGTTCGTTGCTCGCTTTTATTTAGTGAATGCCTACTTTAAATAGCAGATGATCTCAGCTGCGTGTTGAGCCGACCTGAGGGTTCAATGCTCGATTATATTTAGCGAATACCTGCTTTGAATAGTAGCTGATCTCAGCTTCGTGTTAAGCCGGCCTATGGGTTTGATGTTCGATTTTATTTAGCGAATGCAAACTTTGAATAGGAGATGATCTCAACTATGTGTTGAGCCGGCCTGACGGTTCGACGCTCGCTTTTATTTTGTGAATGCCTGCTTTGAATAACAGATGATCTCAACAGCGTGTTGAGCCGGCCTGAGGGTTCGATGCTCGCTTTTATTTAGCGAATGCCTGCTTTAAATAGCAGAAGATCTCAACTGCATGTTGAGTCGGCCTTCGGGTTCGACTTTCGCTTTTATTTAGCGAATGCATGCTTTAAATAGAAGAAGATCTCAACTGCATGTTGTGCCGGCCTTCGGGTTCGATGCTCGCTTTTATTTAGCGAATGCCTCGTTTAAATAGCAGATGATCTCAGATGTGTGTTGAGCCGGCCTTCGGGTTTGATGCTCGCTTTTATTTAGCGAATGCCTGCTTTAAATAACACATGATCTCAACTGCGTGTTGAGCCTGCTTTTGGGTTCGATGCTCGCTTTTATTTAGCGAATGCCTGCTTTAAATAACAGATGATCTCAACTGCGTCTTGAGCCGGCCTGGGATTTCGATGCTCTCTTTTATTTAGCAAATACTACTTGAATAACAGATGATCTCAGCTGCGTGTTGAGCCGGTCTTCGGGTTCGTTGCTCGCTTTTATTTAGTGAATGCCTACTTTAAATAGCAGATGATCTCAGCTGCATGTTGAGCCGACCTGAGGGTTCGATGCTCGTTTTATTTAGGGAATGCCTGCTTTGAATAGCAGATGATCTCAACTGCGTGTTGAGCCGGCCTTCGGGTTCGATGCTCGCTTTTATTTAGCGAATGTCTGCTTTAAATAGCAGAAGATCTCAGCTGCGTGTTGAGCCGGCCTTCGGTTTCGATGCTCGCTTTTACTTAGCGAATGCCAGCTTTGAATAGCAGATGATCTCAACTGCGTGTTGAGCCGGCCTGAGGGTTCGATGCTCGCTTTTATTTAGCGAATTCCTACTTGGAATAGCAGATGATCTCAAGTGCGTGTTGAGTCGGCCTTCGGGTTTGATGCTCGCTTTTATTTAGCGAATGCCTGCTTTAAATAGTAGAAGATCTCAACTGCGTGTTGAGCCGGCCTTCGGGTTCGATGCTCGCTTTTATTTAGCGAATGCCTGCTTTAAATAGCAGATGATCTCAGCAGCGTGTTAAGGCGACCTGAGGGTTCGATGCTCGCTTTTATTTAGCGAATGCCTGCTTTGAATATTAGATGATCTCAACTGCGTGTTGAGCCGGCCTGAGGGTTCGATGCTCGCTTTTATTTAGCGAATGCCTACTTGGAATAGCAGATTATCTCAACTGCATGTTGAGCCGGCCTATGGGTTCGATGCTCGCTTTTATTTAGCGAATGCCTGCTTTAAATAGCAGAAGATCTCAACTGCGTATTGAGCCAGCCTTCGGGTTCGATGCTCGAATTAATTTAGCGAATGCCTGCTTTAAATAGAAGATGATCTCAGCTGTGTGTTGAGACGCCCTTCGGGTTCGATGCTCGCTTTTATTTAGCGAATCCCTGCTTTAAATAGCAGATGATCTCAGCTGCGTGTTGAGCCGGCCTTCGGGTTCGTTGCTCGCTTTTATTTAGTGAATGCCTACTTTAAATAGCAGATGATCTCAGTTGCGTGTTGAGCCGACCTGAGGGTTCAATGCTCGATTATATTTACCGAATACCTGCTTTGAATAGTAGCTGATCTCAGCTTCGTGTTAAGCCGGCCTATGGGTTTGATGTTCGATTTTATTTAGCGAATGCCAACTTTGAATAGCAGATGATCTCAAATATGTGTTGAGCCGGCCTGAGGGTTCGATGCTCGCTTTTATTTAGTGAATGCCTGCTTTGAATAGCAGATGATCTCAATTGCGTGTTGAGCAGGCCTTCGGGTTCGATGCTCGCTTTTATTTAGCGAATGCCTGCTTTAAATAGCACATGATCTCAGCTGCGTGTTGAGCCGGCCTTCGGGTTCGTTGCTCGCTTTTATTTAGTGAATGCCTACTTTAAATAGCAGATGATCTCAGCTGCGTGTTGAGCCGACCTGAGGGTTCAATGCTCGATTATATTTAGCGAATACCTGCTTTGAATAGTAGCTGATCTCAGCTTCGTGTTAAGCCGGCCTATGGGTTTGATGTTCGATTTTATTTAGCGAATGCAAACTTTGAATAGGAGATGATCTCAACTATGTGTTGAGCCGGCCTGAGGGTTCGATGCTCGCTTTTATTTAGCGAATGCATGCTTTAAATAGAAGAAGATCTCAACTGCATGTTGTGCCGGCCTTCGGGTTCGATGCTCGCTTTTATTTAGCGAATGCCTCGTTTAAATAGCAGATGATCTCAGATGTGTGTTGAGCCGGCCTTCGGGTTTGATGCTCGCTTTTTATTTAGCGAATGCCTGCTTTAAATAACACATGATCTCAACTGTGTGTTGAGCCTGCTTTTGGGTTCGATGCTCGCTTTTATTTAGCGAATGCCTGCTTTAAATAACAGATGATCTCAACTGCGTCTTGAGCCGGCCTGCGGTTTTGATGCTCTCTTTTATTTAGTGAATACTGCTTGAATAGTAGATGATCTCAGCTGTGTGTTGAGCCGGCCTTCGGATTCGTTGCTCGCATTTATTTAGTGAATGCCTACTTTAAATAGCAGATGATCTCAGCAGCGTGTTAAGGCGACCTGAGGGTTCGATGCTCGCTTTTATTTAGCGAATGCCTGCTTTGAATATTAGATGATCTCAACTGCGTGTTGAGCCGGCCTGAGGGTTCGATGCTCGCTTTTATTTAGCGAATGCCTACTTGGAATAGCAGATTATCTCAACTGCATGTTGAGCCGGCCTTTGGGTTCGATGCTCGCTTTTATTTAGCGAATGCCTGCTTTAAATAGCAGAAGATCTCAACTGCGTATTGAGCCAGCCTTCGGGTTCGATGCTCGAATTAATTTAGCGAATGCCTGCTTTAAATAGCAAATGATCTCAGCTGTGTGTTGAGCCGCCCTTTGGGTTCGATGCTCGCTTTTATTTAGCGAATCCCTGCTTTAAATAGCAGATGATCTCAGCTGCGTGTTGAGCCGGCCTTCGGGTTCGTTGCTCGCTTTTATTTAGTGAATGCCTACTTTAAATAGCAGATGATCTCAGCTGCATGTTGAGCCGACCTGAGGGTTCGATGCTCGCTTTTATTTAGCGAATGCCTGCTTTGAATAGCAGATGATCTCAACTGCGTGTTGAGCCGGCCTTCGGGTTCGATGCTCGCTTTTATTTAGCGAATGTCTGCTTTAAATAGCAGAAGATCTCAAGTGCGTGTTGAGCCGGCCTTCGGGTTTGATGCTCGCTTTTATTTAGCGAATGCCTGCTTTAAATAGCAGAAGATCTCAACTGCGTGTTGAGCCGGCGTTCGGGTTCGATGCTCGCTTTTATTTAGCGAATGCCTGCTTTAAATAGAAGATGATCTCAGCTGCGTGTTGAGCCGGTCCAAGGTTTCGAAGCTCGCTTTTACTTAGCGAATGCCAGCTTTGAATAGCAGATGATCTCAACTGCGTGTTGCGCCAGCCTGAGGGTTCGATGCTCGCTTTTATTTAGCGAATGCGTACTTGGAATAGCAGATGATCTCAACTGCGTGTTGAGCCGGCCTTTGGGTTCGATGCTCGCTTTTATTTAGCAAATGCCTGCTTTAAATAGCAGAAGATCTCAACTGCGTATTGAGCCAGCCTTCGGGTTCGATGCTCGCTTTAATTTAGCGAATGCCTGCTTTAAATAGCAAATGATCTCAGCTGTGTGTTGAGCCGCCCTTCGGGTTCGATGCTCGCTTTTATTTAGCGAATCCCTACTTTAAATAGAAGATGATCTCAGCTGCGTGTTGAGTCGGCCTTCGGGTTCGTTGCTCGCTTTTATTTAGTGAATGCCTACTTTAAATAGCAGATGATCTCAGCTGCGTGTTGAGCCGACCTGAGGGTTCAATGCTCGATTATATTTAGCGAATACCTGCTTTGAATAGTAGCTGATCTCAGCTTCGTGTTAAGCCGGCCTATGGGTTTGATGTTCGATTTTATTTAGCGAATGCCAACTTTGAATAGCAGATGATCTCAACTATGTGTTGAGCCGGCCTGAGGGTTCGATGCTCGCTTTTATTTAGTGAATGCCTGCTTTGAATAGCAGATGATCTCAACTGCGTGTTGAGCCGGCCTTCGGGTTCGATGCTCGCTTTTATTTAGCGAATGCCTGCTTTAAATAGCAGATGATCTCAGCTGCGTGTTGAGCCGGCCTTCGGGTTCGTTGCTCGCTTTTATTTAGTGAATGCCTACTTTAAATAGCAGATGATCTCAGCTGCGTGTTGAGCCGACCTGAGGGTTCAATGCTCGATTATATTTAGCGAATACCTGCTTTGAATAGTAGCTGATCACAGCTTCGTGTTAAGCCGGCCTATGGGTTTGATGTTCGATTTTATTTAGCGAATGCCAACTTTGAATAGGAGATGATCTCAACTATGTGTTGAGCCGGCCTGAGGGTTCAATGCTCGCTTTTATTTTGTGAATGCCTGCTTTGAATAGTAGATGATCTCAACTGCGTGTTGAGCTGGCCTTCGGGTTCGATGCTCGCTTTTATTTAGCGAATGCCTGCTTTAAATAGCAGAAGATCTCAACTGCATGTTGAGTCGGCCTTCGGGTTCGATGCTCTCTTTTATTTAGCGAATGCATGCTTTAAATAGAAGAAGATCTCAACTGCATGTTGTTCCGGCCTTCGGGTTCGATGCTCGCTGTTATTTAGCGAATGCCTCGTTTAAATAGCAGATGATCTCAGATGTGTGTTGAGTCGACCTTCGGGTTTGATGCTCGCTTTTATTTAGCGAATGCCTGCTTTAAATAGCACATGATCTCAACTGCGTGTTGAGCCTGCTTTTGGGTTCGATGCTTGCTTTTATTTAGCGAATGCCAGCTTTAAATAACAGATGATCTCAACTGCGTCTTGAGCAGGCCTGCGGTTTTGATGCTCTCTTTTATTTAGTGAATACTGCTTGAGTAGTAGATGATCTCAGCTGCGTGTTGAGCCGGCCTTCGGCTTCGTTGCTCGCTTTTATTTAGTGAATGCCTACTTTAAATAGCAGATGATCTCAGCAGCGTGTTGAGGCGACCTGAGGGTTCGATGCTCGCTTTTATTTAGCGAATGCCTGCTTTGAATATTAGATGATCTCAACTGCGTGTTGAGCCGGCCATTGGGTTTGATGCTCGCTTTTATTTAGCGAATGCCTGCTTTAAATAGCAGAAGATCTCAACTGCGTATTGAGCCAGCCTTCGGGTTTGATGCTCGCTTTAATTTAGCGAATGCCTGCTTTAAATAGCAGATGATCTCAGCTGTGTGTTGAGCCGACCTGAGGGTTCAATGCTCAATTATATTTAACGAATACCTGCTTTGAATAGTAGCTGATCTCAGCTTCGTGTTAAGCCGACCTATGGGTTTGATGTTCGATTTTATTTAGCGAATGCCAACTTTGAATAGCAGATGATCTCAACTATGTGTTGAGCCGGCCTGAGGGTTCGATGCTCGCTTTTATTTAGTGAATGCCTGCTTTGAATAGCAGATGATCTCAACTGCGTGTTGAGCCGGCCTTCGGGTTCGATGCTCGCTTTTATTTAGCGAATGCCTGCTTTAAATAGCAGATGATCTCAACTGCGTGTTGAGCCGGCCTTCGGGTTCGTTGCTCGCTTTTATTTAGCGAATGCCTGCTTTAAATAACAGATGATCTCAGCTGCGTGTTGAGCCGGCCTTCGGGTTCGTTGCTCGCTTTTATTTAGTGAATGCCTACTTTAAATAGCAGATGATCTCAGCTGCGTTTTGAGCCGACCTGAGGGTTCAATGCTCGATTATATTTAGCGAATACCTGCTTTGAATAGTAGCTGATCTCAGCTTCGTGTTAAGCCGGCCTATGGGTTTGATGTTCGATTTTATTTAGCGAATGCCAACTTTGAATAGCAGATGATCTCAACCCTGTGCTGAGCCGGGCTGAGGGTTCGATGCTCGCTTTTATTTAGTGAATGCCTGCTTTGAATAGCAGATGATCTCAACTGCGAGTTGAGCCGGCCTTCGGGTTCGATGCTCGATTTTATTTAGCGAATGCCTGCTTTAAATAGCAGATGATCTCAGCTGTGTGTTGAGCCGCCCTTCGGGTTCGATGCTCGCTTTTATTTAGCGAATCCCTGCTTTAAATAGCAGATGATCTCAGCTGCGTGTTGAGCCGGCCTTCGAGTTCGTTGCTCGCTTTTATTTAGTGAATGCCTACTTTAAATAGAAGATGATCTCAGCTGCGTGTTGAGCCGACCTGAGGGTTCAATGCTCGATTATATTTAACGAATACCTGCTTTGAATAGTAGCTGATCTCAACTTCGTGTTAAGCCGGCCTATGGGTTTGATGTTCGATTTTATTTAGCGAATGCCAACTTTGAATAGGAGATGATCTCAACTATGTGTTGAGCCGGCCTGAGGGTTCGATGCTCGCTTTTATTTAGTGAATGCCTGCTCTGAATAGCAGATGATCTCAACTGCGTGTTGAGTCGGCCTTCGGGTTCGATGCTCGCTTTTATTTAGCGAATGCCTGCTTTAAATAGCAGAAGATCTCAACTGCATGTTAAGTCAGCCTTCGGGTTCAATGCTCGCTTTTATTTAGCGAATGCATGCTTTAAATAGAAGAAGATCTCAACTGCATGTTGTGCCGGCCTTCGGGTTCGATGCTCGCTTTAATTTGGCGAATGCCTCGTTTAAATAGCAGATGATCTCAGATGTGTGTTGAGCCGGCCTTCGGGTTTGATGCTCGCTTTTATTTAGCGAATGCCTGCTTTAAATAGCACATGATCTCAACTGCGTGTTGAGCCTGCTTTTGGGTTCGATGCTCGCTTTTATTTAGCGAATGCCTGCTTTAAATAACAGATGATTTCAACTGCGTCTTGAGCCGGCCTGCGGTTTTGATGCTCTCTTTTATTTAGTGAATACTGCTTGAATAGCAGATGATCTCAACTGCGTGTTGAGCCGGCCTTCGGCTTCGTTGCTCGCTTTTATTTAGTGAATGCCTACTTTAAATAGCAGATGATCTCAGCAGCGTGTTGAGGCGACCTGAGGGTTCGATGCTCGCTTTTATTTAGCGAATGCCTGCTTTGAATATTAGATGATCTCAACTGCGTGTTGAGCCGGCCTTCGGGTTCGATGCTCGCTTTTATTTAGCGAATGTCTGCTTTAAATAGCAGAAGATCTCAAGTGCGTGTTGAGCCGGCCTTCGGGTTCGATGCTCGCTTTTATTTAGCGAATGCCTGCTTTAAATAGCAGAAGATCTCAACTGCGTGTTGAGCCGGCCTTCGAGTTCGATGCTCGCTTTTATTTAGCGAATGCCTGCTTTAAATAGCAAATGATCTCAGCTGCGTGTTGAGCCGGCCTTCGGGTTCGATGCTCGCTTTTATTTAGCGAATGCCTGCTTTAAATAGCAGATGATCTCAGCTGCGTGTTGAGCCGGCCTTCGGGTTCGTTGCTCGCTTTTATTTAGTGAATGCCTACTTTAAATAGCAGATGATCTCATCTGCGTGTTGAGCCGACCTGAGGGTTCAATGCTCGATTATATTTAGCGAATACCTGCTTTGAATAGTAGCTGATCTCAGCTTCGTGTTAAGTCGGCCTATGGGTTTGATGTTCGATTTTATTTAGCGAATGCCAACTTTGAATAGGAGATGATCTCAACTATGTGTTGAGCCGGCCTGAGGGTTCGATGCTCGCTTTTATTTTGTGAATGCCTGCTTTGAATAGCAGATGATCTCAACTGCGTGTTGAGCTGGCCTTCGGGTTCGATGCTCGCTTTTATTTAGCGAATGCCTGCTTTAAATAGCAGAAGATCTCAACTGCATGTTGAGTCGGCCTTCGGGTTCAATGCTCTCTTTTATTTAGCGAATGCATGCTTTAAATAGAAGAAGATCTCAACTGCATGTTCTGCCGGCCTTCGGGTTCGATGCTCGCTTTTATTTAGCGAATGCCTCGTTTAAATAGCAGATGATCTCAGATGTGTGTTGAGCCGTCCTTCGGGTTTGATGCTCGCTTTTATTTAGCGAATGCCTGCTTTAAATAGCACATGATCTCAACTGCGTGTTGAGCCTGCTTTTGGGTTCGATGCTTGCTTTTATTTAGCGAATGCCAGCTTTAAATAACAGATGATCTCAACTGCGTCTTGAGCAGGCCTGCGGTTTTGATGCTCTCTTTTATTTAGTGAATACAGCTTGAGTAGGAGATGATCTCAGCTGCGTGTTGAGCCGGCCTTCGGCTTCGTTGCTCGCTTTTATTTAGTGAATGCCTACTTTAAATAGCAGATGATCTCAGCAGCGTGTTGAGGCGACCTGAGGGTTCGATGCTCGCTTTTATTTAGCGAATGCCTGCTTTGAATATTAGATGATCTCAACTGCGTGTTGAGCCGACCATTGGGTTTGATGCTCGCTTTTATTTAGCGAATGCCTGCTTTAAATAGCAGAAGATCTCAACTGCGTATTGAGCCAGCCTTCGGGTTCGATGCTCGCTTTAATTTAGCGAATGCCTGCTTTAAATAGAAGATGATCTCAGTTGTGTGTTGAGACGCCCTTCGGGTTCGATGCTCGCTTTTATTTAGCGAATCCCTGCTTTAAATAGCAGATGATCTCAGCTGCGTGTTGAGCCGGCCTTCGGGTTCGTTGCTCGCTTTTATTTAGTGAATGCCTACTTTAAATAGCAGATGATCTCAGTTGCGTGTTGAGCCGACCTGAGGGTTCAATGCTCGATTATATTTACCGAATACCTGCTTTGAATAGTAGCTGATCTCAGCTTCGTGTTAAGCCGGCCTATGGGTTTGATGTTCGATTTTATTTAGCGAATGCCAACTTTGAATAGCAGATGATCTCAAATATGTGTTGAGCCGGCCTGAGGGTTCGATGCTCGCTTTTATTTAGTGAATGCCTGCTTTGAATAGCAGATGATCTCAACTGCGTGTTGAGCAGGCCTTCGGGTTCGATGCTCGCTTTTATTTAGCGAATTCCTGCTTTAAATAGAACATGATCTCAGCTGCGTGTTGAGCCGGCCTTCGGGTTCGTTGCTCGCTTTTATTTAGTGAATGCCTACTTTAAATAGCAGATGATCTCAGCTGCGTGTTGAGCCGACCTGAGGGTTCAATGCTCGATTATATTTAGCGAATACCTGCTTTGAATAGTAGCTGATCTCAACTTCGTGTTAAGCCGGCCTATGGGTTTGATGTTCGATTTTATTTAGCGAATGCAAACTTTGAATAGGAGATGATCTCAACTATGTGTTGAGCCGGCCTGAGGGTTCGATGCTCGCTTTTATTTAGCGAATGCATGCTTTAAATAGAAGAAGATCTCAACTGCATGTTGTGTCGGCCTTCGGGTTCGATGCTCGCTTTTATTTAGAGAATGCCTGCTTTAAATAGCAGATGATCTCAGATGTGTGTTGAGCCGGCCTTCGGGTTTGATGCTTGCTTTTTATTTAGCGAATGCCTGCTTTAAATAACAGATGATCTCAACTGCGTCTTGAGCCGGCCTGCGGTTTTGATGCTCTCTTTTATTTAGTGAATACTGCTTGAATAGTAGATGATCTCAGCTGTGTGTTGAGCCGGCCTTCGGCTTCGTTGCTCGCATTTATTTAGTGAATGCCTACTTTAAATAGCAGATGATCTCAGCAGCGTGTTAAGGCGACCTGAGGGTTCGATGCTCGCTTTTATTTAGCGAATGCCTGCTTTGAATATTAGATGATCTCAACTGCGTGTTGAGCCGGCCTGAGGGTTCGATGCTCGCTTTTATTTAGCGAATGCCTACTTGGAATAGCAGATGATCTCAACTGCGTGTTGAGCCTGCTTTTGGGTTCGATGCTCGCTTTTATTTAGCGAATGTCTGCTTTAAATAACAGATGATCTCAACTGCGTCTTGAGCCGGCCTGAGGTTTTGATGCTCTCTTTTATTTAGCAAATACTGCTTGAATAACAGATGATCTCAGCTGCGTGTTGAGCCGGCCTTCGGGTTCGTTGCTCGCTTTTATTTAGTGAATGCCTACTTTAAATAGCAGATGATCTCAGCTGCATGTTGAGCCGACCTGAGGGTTCGATGCTCGCTTTTATTTAGCGAATGTCTGCTTTAAATAGCAGAAGATCTCAAGTGCGTGTTCAGGCGGCCTTCGGGTTTGATGCTCGCTTTTATTTAGCGAATGCCTGCTCTAAATAGAGAAGACCTCAACTGCGTGTTGAGTCGGCGTTCGGGTTCGATGCTCGCTTTTATTTAGCGAATGCCTGCTTTAAATAGAAGATGATCTCAGCTGCGTGTTGAGCCGGTCCTAGGTTTCGATGCTCGCTTTTACTTAGCGAATGCCAACTTTGAATAGCAGATGAACTCAACTGCGTGTTGAGCCGGCCTGAGGGTTCGATGCTCGCTTTTATTTCGCGAATGGGTACTTGGAATAGCAGATGATCTCAACTGCATGTTGAGCCGGCCTTTGGGTTCGATACTCGCTTTTATTTAGCGAATGCCTGCTTTAAATAGCAGAAGATCTCAACTGCGTATTGAGCCAGCCTTCGGGTTCGATGCTCGATTTAATTTAGCGAATGCCTGCTTTAAATAGCAAATGATCTCAGCTGTGTGTTGAGCCGCCCTTCGGGTTCGATGCTCGCTTTTATTTAGCGAATCCCTGCTTTAAATAGCAGATGATCTCAGCTGCGTGTTGAGCCGGCCTTCGGGTTCGTTGCTCGCTTTTATTTAGTGAATGCCTACTTTATATAGCAGATGATCTCAGCCGCATGTTGAGCCGACCTGAGGGTTCGATGCTCGCTTTTATTTAGCGAATGCCTGCTTTGAATAGCAGATGATCTCAACTGCGTGTTGAGCCGGCCTTCGGGTTCGATGCTCGCTTTTATTTAGCGAATGTCTGCTTTAAATAGCAGAAGATCTCAAGTGCGTGTTGAGCCGGCCTTCGGGTTTGATGCTCGCTTTTATTTAGCGAATGCCTGCTTTAAATAGCAGAAGATCTCAACTGCGTGTTGAGCCGGCGTTCGGGTTCGATGCTCGCTTTTATTTAGCGAATGCCTGCTTTAAATAGAAGATGATCTCAGCTGCGTGTTGAGCCGGTCCTCGGTTTCAAAGCTCGCTTTTACTTAGCGAATGCCAGCTTTGAATAGCAGATGATCTCAACTGCGTGTTGCGCCAGCCTGAGGGTTCGATGCTCGCTTTTATTTAGCGAATGCGTACTTGGAATAGCAGATGATCTCAACTGCGTGTTGAGCCGGCCTTTGGGTTCGATGCTCGCTTTTATTTAGCAAATGCCTGCTTTAAATAGCAGAAGATCTCAACTGCGTATTGAGCCAGCCTTCGGGTTCGATGCTCGCTTTAATTTAGCGAATGCCTGCTTTAAATAGCAAATGATCTCAGCTTTGTGTTGAGCCGCCCTTCGGGTTCGATGCTCGCTTTTATTTAGCGAATCCCTACTTTAAATAGAAGATGATCTCAGCTGCGTGTTGAGTCGGCCTTCGGGTTCGTTGCTCGCTTTTATTTAGTGAATGCCTACTTTAAATAGCAGATGATCTCAGCTGCGTGTTGAGCCGACCCGAGGGTTCAATGCTCGATTATATTTAGCGAATACCTGCTTTGAATAGTAGCTGATCTCAGCTTCGTGTTAAGCCGGCCTATGGGTTTGATGTTCGATTTTATTTAGCGAATGCCAACTTTGAATAGCAGATGATCTCAACTATGTGTTGAGCCGGCCTGAGGGTTCGATGCTCACTTTTATTTAGTGAATGCCTGCTTTGAATAGCAGATGATCTCAACTGCGTGTTGAGCCGGCCTTCGGGTTCGATGCTCGCTTTTATTTAGCGAATGCCTGCTTTAAATAGCAGATGATCTCAGCTGCGTGTTGAGCCGGCCTTCGGGTTCGTTGCTCGCTTTTATTTAGTGAACGCCTACTTTAAATAGCAGATGAGTTCAGCTGCGTGTTGAGCCGACCTGAGGGTTCAATGCTCGATTATATTTAGCGAATACCTGCTTTGAATAGTAGCTGATCACAGCTTCGTGTTAAGCCGGCCTATGGGTTTGATGTTCGATTTTATTTAGCGAATGCCAACTTTGAATAGGAGATGATCTCAACTATGTGTTGAGCCGGCCTGAGGGTTCAATGCTCGCTTTTATTTTGTGAATGCCTGCTTTGAATAGCAGATGATCTCAACTGCGTGTTGAGCTGGCCTTCGGGTTCGATGCTCGCTTTTATTTAGCGAATGCCTGCTTTAAATAGCAGAAGATCTCAACTGCATGTTGAGTCGGCCTTCGGGTTCGATGCTCTCTTTTATTTAGCGAATGCATGCTTTAAATAGAAGAAGATCTCAACTGCATGTTGTTCCGGCCTTCGGGTTCGATGCTCGCTGTTATTTAGCGAATGCCTCGTTTAAATAGCAGATGATCTCAGATGTGTGTTGAGTCGACCTTCGGGTTTGATGCTCGCTTTTATTTAGCGAATGCCTGCTTTAAATAGCACATGATCTCAACTGCGTGTTGAGCCTGCTTTTGGGTTCGATGCTTGCTTTTATTTAGCGAATGCCAGCTTTAAATAACAGATGATCTCAACTGCGTCTTGAGCAGGCCTGCGGTTTTGATGCTCTCTTTTATTTAGTGAATACTGCTTGAGTAGTAGATGATCTCAGCTGCGTGTTGAGCCGGCCTTCGGCTTCGTTGCTCGCTTTTATTTAGTGAATGCCTACTTTAAATAGCAGATGATCTCAGCAGCGTGTTGAGGCGACCTGAGGGTTCGATGCTCGCTTTTATTTAGCGAATGCCTGCTTTGAATATTAGATGATCTCAACTGCGTGTTGAGCCGGCCATTGGGTTTGATGCTCGCTTTTATTTAGCGAATGCCTGCTTTAAATAGCAGAAGATCTCAACTGCGTATTGAGCCAGCCTTCGGGTTTGATGCTCGCTTTAATTTAGCAAATGCCTGCTTTAAATAGCAGATGATCTCAGCTGTGTGTTGAGCCGCCCTTCGGGTTCGATGCTCGCTTTTATTTAGCGAATCCCTGCTTTAAATAGCAGATGATCTCAGCTGCGTGTTGAGCCGGCCTTCGGGTTCGTTGCTCGCTTTTATTTAGTGAATGCCTACTTTAAATAGCAGATGATCTCAGCTGCGTGTTAAGCCGACCTGAGGGTTCAATGCTCAATTATATTTAACGAATACCTGCTTTGAATAGTAGCTGATCTCAGCTTCGTGTTAAGGCGGCCTATGGGTTTGATGTTCGATTTTATTTAGCGAATGCCAACTTTGAATAGCAGATGATCTCAACTATGTGCTGAGCCGGCCTGAGGGTTCGATGCTCGCTTTTATTTAGTGAATGCCTGCTTTGAATAGCAGATGATCTCAACTGCAAGTTGAGCCGGCCTTCGGGTTCGATGCTCGATTTTATTTAGCGAATGCCTGCTTTAAATAGCAGATGATCTCAGCTGTGTGTTGAGCCGGCCTTCGAGTTCGTTGCTCGCTTTTATTTAGTGAATGCCTACTTTAAATAGAAGATGATCTCAGCTGCGTGTTGAGCCGACCTGAGGGTTCAATGCTCGATTATATTTAACGAATACCTGCTTTGAATAGTAGCTGATCTCAACTTCGTGTTAAGCCGGCCTATGGGTTTGATGTTCGATTTTATTTAGCGAATGCCAACTTTGAATAGGAGATGATCTCAACTATGTGTTGAGCCGACCTGAGCGTTCGATGCTCGCTTTTATTTAGTGAATGCCTGCTCTGAATAGCAGATGATCTCAACTGCGTGTTGAGTCGGCCTTCGGGTTCGATGCTCGCTTTTATTTAGCGAATGCCTGCTTTAAATAGCAGAAGATCTCAACTGCATGTTGAGTCAGCCTTCGGGTTCAATACTCGCTTTTATTTAGCGAATGCATGCTTTAAATAGAAGAAGATCTCAACTGCATGTTGTGCCGGCCTTCGGGTTCGATGCTCGCTTTTATTTGGCGAATGCCTCGTTTAAATAGCAGATGATCTCAGATGTGTGTTGAGCCGGCCTTCGGGTTTGATGCTCGCTTTTATTTAGCGAATGCCTGCTTTAAATAGCACATGATCTCAACTGCGTGTTGAGCCTGCTTTTGGGTTCGATGCTCGCTTTTATTTAGCGAATGCCTGCTTTAAATAACAGATGATTTCAACTGCGTCTTGAGCCGGCCTGCGGTTTTGATGCTCTCTTTTATTTAGTGAATACAGCTTGAATAGCAGATGATCTCAGCTGCGTGTTGAGCCGGCCTTCGGCTTCGTTGCTCGCTTTTATTTAGTGAATGCCTACTTTAAATAGCAGATGATCTCAGCAGCGTGTTGAGGCGACCTGAGGGTTCGATGCTCGCTTTTATTTAGCGAATGCCTGCTTTGAATATTAGATGATCTCAACTGCGTGTTGAGCCGGCCTTCGGGTTCGATGCTCGCTTTTATTTAGCGAATGTCTGCTTTAAATAGCAGAAGATCTCAAGTGCGTGTTGAGCCGGCCTTCGGGTTCGATGCTCGCTTTTATTTAGCGAATGCCTGCTTTAAATAGCAGAAGATCTCAACTGCGTGTTGAGCCGGCCTTCGAGTTCGATGCTCGCTTTTATTTAGCGAATGCCTGCTTTAAATAGCAGATGATCTCAGCTGCTTGTTGAGCCGGCCTTCGGGTTCGATGCTCGCTTTTATTTAGCGAATGCCTGCTTTAAATAGCAGATGATCTCAGCTGCGTGTTGAGCCGGCCTTCGGGTTCGTTGCTCGCTTTTATTTAGTGAATGCCTACTTTAAATAGCAGATGATCTCAGCTGCGTGTTGAGCCGACCTGAGGGTTCAATGCTCGATTATATTTAGCGAATACCTGCTTTGAATAGTAGCTGATCTCAGCTTCGTGTTAAGTCGGCCTATGGGTTTGATGTTCGATTTTATTTAGCGAATGCCAACTTTGAATAGGAGATGATCTCAACTATGTGTTGAGCCGCCCTGAGGGTTCGATGCTCGCTTTTATTTTGTGAATGCCTGCTTTGAATAGCAGATGATCTCAACTGCGTGTTGAGCTGGCCTTCGGGTTCGATGCTCGCTTTTATTTAGCGAATGCCTGCTTTAAATAGCAGAAGATCTCAACTGCATGTTGAGTCGGCCTTCGGGTTCAATGCTCTCTTTTATTTAGCGAATGCATGCTTTAAATAGAAGAAGATCTCAACTGCATGTTCTGCCGGCCTTCGGGTTCGATGCTCGCTTTTATTTAGCGAATGTCTCGTTTAAATAGCAGATGATCTCAGATGTGTGTTGAGCCGTCCTTCGGGTTTGATGCTCGCTTTTATTTAGCGAATGCCTGCTTTAAATAGCACATGATCTCAACTGCGTGTTGAGCCTGCTTTTGGGTTCGATGCTTGCTTTTATTTAGCGAATGCCAGCTTTAAATAACAGATGATCTCAACTGCGTCTTGAGCAGGCCTGCGGTTTTGATGCTCTCTTTTATTTAGTGAATACAGCTTGAGTAGGAGATGATCTCAGCTGCGTGTTGAGCCGGCCTTCGGCTTCGTTGCTCGCTTTGATTTAGTGAATGCCTACTTTAAATAGCAGATGATCTCAGCAGCGTGTTGAGGCGACCTGAGGGTTCGATGCTCGCTTTTATTTAGCGAATGCCTGCTTTGAATATTAGATGATCTCAACTGCGTGTTGAGCCGACCATTGGGTTTGATGCTCGCTTTTATTTAGCGAATGCCTGCTTTAAATAGCAGAAGATCTCAACTGCGTATTGAGCCAGCCTTCGGGTTCGATGCTCGCTTTAATTTAGCGAATGCCTGCTTTAAATAGCAGATGATCTCAGTTGTGTGTTGAGCCGCCCTTCGGGTTCGATGCTCGCTTTTATTTAGCGAATCCCTGCTTTAAATAGCAGATGATCTCAGCTGCGTGTTGAGCCGGCCTTCGGGTTCGTTGCTCGCTTTTATTTAGTGAATGCCTACTTTAAATAGCAGATGATCTCAGCTGCGTGTTAAGCCGACCTGAGGGTTCAATGCTCAATTATATTTAACGAATACCTGCTTTGAATAGTAGCTGATCTCAGCTTCGTGTTAAGCCGACCTATGGGTTTGATGTTCGATTTTATTTAGCGAATGCCAACTTTGAATAGCAGATGATCTCAACTATGTGTTGAGCCGACCTGAGGGTTCGATGCTCGCTTTTATTTAGTGAATGCCTGCTTTGAATAACAGATGATCTCAACTGCGTGTTGAGTCGGCCTTCGGGTTCGATGCTCGCTTTTATTTAGCGAATGCCTGCTTTAAATAGCAGATGATCTCAACTGCGTGTTGAGCCGGCCTTCGGGTTCGTTGCTCGCTTTTATTAAGCGAATGCCTGCTTTAAATAGCAGATGATCTCAGCTGCGTGTTGAGCCGGCCTTCGGGTTCGTTGCTCGCTTTTATTTAGTGAATGCCTACTTTAAATAGCAGATGATCTCAGCTGCGTTTTGAGCCGATCTGAGGGTTCAATGCTCGATTATATTTAGCGAATACCTGCTTTGAATAGTAGCTGATCTCAGCTTCGTGTTAAGCCGGCCTATGGGTTTGATGTTCGATTTTATTTAGCGAATGCCAACTTTGAATAGCAGATGATCTCAACTATGTGTTGAGCCGGCCTGAGGGTTCGATGCTCGCTTTTATTTAGTGAATGCCTGCTCTGAATAGCAGATGATCTCAACTGCGTGTTGAGTCGGCCTTCGGGTTCGATGCTCGCTTTTATTTAGCGAATGCCTGCTTCAAATAGCAGAAGATCTCAACTGCATGTTGAGTCAGCCTTCGGGTTCAATGCTCGCTTTTATTTAGCGAATGCATGCTTTAAATAGAAGAAGATCTCAACTGCATGTTGTGCCGGCCTTCGGGTTCGATGCTCTCTTTTATTTGGCAAATGCCTCGTTTAAATAGCAGATGATCTCAGATGTGTGTTGAGCCGACATTCGGGTTTGATGCTCGCTTTTATTTAGCGAATGCCTGCTTTAAATAGCACATGATCTCAACTGCGTGTTGAGCCTGCTTTTGGGTTCGATGCTCGCTTTTATTTAGCGAATGCCTGCTTTAAATAACAGATGATTTCAACTGCGTCTTGAGCCGGCCTGCGGTTTTGATGCTCTCTTTTATTTAGTGAATACTGCTTGAATAGCAGATGATCTCAGCTGCGTGTTGAGCCGGCCTTCGGGTTCGATGCTCGCTTTTATTTAGCGAATGCCTGCTTTAAATAGCAGATGATCTCAACTGCGTGTTGAGCCGGCCTTCGGGTTCGTTGCCCGCTTTTATTTAGCGAATGCCTGCTTTAAATAACAGATGATCTCAGCTGCGTGTTGAGCCGGCCTTCGGGTTCGTTGCTCGCTTTTATTTAGTGAATGCCTACTTTAAATAGCAGATGATCTCAGCTGCGTTTTGAGCCGACCTGAGGGTTCAATGCTCGATTATATTTAGCGAATACCTGCTTTGAATAGTAGCTGATCTCAGCTTCGTGTTAAGGCGGCCTATGGGTTTGATGTTCGATTTTATTTAGCGAATGCCAACTTTGAATAGCAGATGATCTCAACTATGTGCTGAGCCGGCCTGAGGGTTCGATGCTCGCTTTTATTTAGTGAATGCCTGCTTTGAATAGCAGATGATCTCAACTGCGAGTTGAGCCGGCCTTCGGGTTCGATGCTCGATTTTATTTAGCGAATGCCTGCTTTAAATAGCAGATGATCTCAGCTGTGTGTTGAGCCGGCCTTCGAGTTCGTTGCTCGCTTTTATTTAGTGAATGCCTACTTTAAATAGAAGATGATCTCAGCTGCGTGTTGAGCCGACCTGAGGGTTCAATGCTCGATTATATTTAACGAATACCTGCTTTGAATAGTAGCTGATCTCAACTTCGTGTTAAGCCGGCCTATGGGTTTGATGTTCGATTTTATTTAGCGAATGCCAACTTTGAATAGGAGATGATCTCAACTATGTGTTGAGCCGACCTGAGGGTTCGATGCTCGCTTTTATTTAGTGAATGCCTGCTCTGAATAGCAGATGATCTCAACTGCGTGTTGAGTCGGCCTTCGGGTTCGATGCTCGCTTTTATTTAGCGAATGCATGCTTTAAATAGCAGAAGATCTCAACTGCATGTTGAGTCAGCCTTCGGGTTCAATGCTCGCTTTTATTTAGCGAATGCATGCTTTAAATAGAAGAAGATCTCAACTGCATGTTGTGCCGGCCTTCGGGTTCGATGCTCGCTTTTATTTGGCGAATGCCTCGTTTAAATAGCAGATGATCTCAGATGTGTGTTGAGCCGGCCTTCGGGTTTGATGCTCGCTTTTATTTAGCGAATGCCTGCTTTAAATAGCACATGATCTCAACTGCGTGTTGAGCCTGCTTTTAGGTTCGATGCTCGCTTTTATTTAGCGAATGCCTGCTTTAAATAACAGATGATTTCAACTGCGTCTTGAGCCGGCCTGCGGTTTTGATGCTCTCTTTTATTTAGTGAATACAGCTTGAATAGCAGATGATCTCAGCTGCGTGTTGAGCCGGCCTTAGGCTTCGTTGCTCGCTTTTATTTAGTGAATGCCTACTTTAAATAGCAGATGATCTCAGCAGCGTGTTGAGGCGACCTGAGGGTTCGATGCTCGCTTTTATTTAGCGAATGCCTGCTTTGAATATTAGATGATCTCAACTGCGTGTTGAGCCGGCCTTCGGGTTCGATGCTCGCTTTTATTTAGCGAATGTCTTCTTTAAATAGCAGAAGATCTCAAGTGCGTGTTGAGCCGGCCTTTGGGTTCGATGCTCGCTTTTATTTAGCGAATGCCTGCTTTAAATAGCAGAAGATCTCAACTGCGTGTTGAGCCGGCCTTCGAGTTCGATGCTCGCTTTTATTTAGCGAATGCCTGCTTTAAATAGCAGATGATCTCAGCTGCGTGTTGAGCCGGCCTTCGGGTTCGATGCTCGCTTTTATTTAGCGAATGCCTGCTTTAAATAGCAGATGATCTCAGCTGCGTGTTGAGCCGGCCTTCGGGTTCGTTGCTCGCTTTTATTTAGTGAATGCCTACTTTAAATAGCAGATGATCTCAGCTGCGTGTTGAGCCGACCTGAGGGTTCAATGCTCGATTATATTTAGCGAATACCTGCTTTGAATAGTAGCTGATCTCAGCTTCGTGTTAAGTCGGCCTATGGGTTTGATGTTCGATTTTATTTAGCGAATGCCAACTTTGAATAGGAGATGATCTCAACTATGTGTTGAGCCGGCCTGAGGGTTCGATGCTCGCTTTTATTTTGTGAATGCCTGCTTTGAATAGCAGATGATCTCAACTGCGTGTTGAGCTGGCCTTCGGGTTCGATGCTCGCTTTTATTTAGCGAATGCCTGCTTT
This sequence comes from Lathyrus sativus, assembly GCA_963859935.3. Lineage (NCBI taxonomy): Eukaryota > Viridiplantae > Streptophyta > Magnoliopsida > Fabales > Fabaceae > Lathyrus > Lathyrus sativus. The sequence goes on along the minus strand of OZ012739.1, from coordinate 220,821,267 downwards.
AAATAGCAGAAGATCTCAACTGCATGTTGAGTCGGCCTTCGGGTTCAATGCTCTCTTTTATTTAGCGAATGCATGCTTTAAATAGAAGAAGATCTCAACTGCATGTTCTGCCGGCCTTCGGGTTCGATGCTCGCTTTTATTTAGCGAATGTCTCGTTTAAATAGCAGATGATCTCAGATGTGTGTTGAGCCGTCCTTCGGGTTTGATGCTCGCTTTTATTTAGCGAATGCCTGCTTTAAATAGCACATGATCTCAACTGCGTGTTGAGCCTGCTTTTGGGTTCGATGCTTGCTTTTATTTAGCGAATGCCAGCTTTAAATAACAGATGATCTCAACTGCGTCTTGAGCAGGCCTGCGGTTTTGATGCTCTCTTTTATTTAGTGAATACAGCTTGAGTAGGAGATGATCTCAGCTGCGTGTTGAGCCGGCCTTCGGCTTCGTTGCTCGCTTTTATTTAGTGAATGCCTACTTTAAATAGCATATGATCTCAGCAGCGTGTTGAGGCGACCTGAGGGTTCGATGCTCGCTTTTATTTAGCAAATGCCTGCTTTGAATATTAGATGATCTCAACTGCGTGTTAAGCCGACCATTGGGTTTGATGCTCGCTTTTATTTAGCGAATGCCTGCTTTAAATAGCAGAAGATCTCAATTGCGTATTGAGCCAGCCTTCGGGTTCGATGCTCGCTTTAATTTAGCGAATGCCTGCTTTAAATAGCAGATGATCTCAGTTGTGTGTTGAGCCTCCCTTCGGGTTCGATGCTCGCTTTTATTTAGCGAATCCCTGCTTTAAATAGCAGATGATCTCAGCTGCGTGTTGAGCCGGCCTTCGGGTTCGTTGCTCGCTTTTATTTAGTGAATGCCTACTTTAAATAGCAGATGATCTCAGCTGCGTGTTAAGCCGACCTGAGGGTTCAATGCTCAATTATATTTAACGAATACCTGCTTTGAATAGTAGCTGATCTCAGCTTCGTGTTAAGCCGACCTATGGGTTTGATGTTCGATTTTATTTAGCGAATGCCAACTTTGAATAGCAGATGATCTCAACTATGTGTTGAGCCGGCCTGAGGGTTCGATGCTCGCTTTTATTTAGTGAATGCCTGCTTTGAATAACAGATGATCTCAACTGCGTGTTGAGTCGGCCTTCGGGTTCGATGCTCGCTTTTATTTAGCGAATGCCTGCTTTAAATAGCAGATGATCTCAACTGCGTGTTGAGCCGGCCTTCGGGTTCGTTGCTCGCTTTTATTTAGCGAATGCCTGCTTTAAATAGCAGATGATCTCAGTTGCGTGTTGAGCCGGCCTTCGGGTTCGTTGCTCGCTTTTATTTAGTGAATGCCTACTTTAAATAGCAGATGATCTCAGCTGCGTTTTGAGCCGATCTGAGGGTTCAATGCTCGATTATATTTAGCGAATACCTGCTTTGAATAGTAGCTGATCTCAGCTTCGTGTTAAGCCGGCCTATGGGTTTGATGTTCGATTTTATTTAGCGAATGCCAACTTTGAATAGTAGATGATCTCATTTATGTGTTGAGCCGGCCTGAGGGTTCGATGCTCGCTTTTATTTAGTGAATGCCTGCTCTGAATAGCAGATGATCTCAACTGCGTGTTGAGTCGGCCTTCGGGTTCGATGCTCGCTTTTATTTAGCGAATGCCTGCTTCAAATAGCAGAAGATCTCAACTGCATGTTGAGTCAGCCATCGGGTTCAATGCTCGCTTTTATTTAGCGAATGCATGCTTTAAATAGAAGAAGATCTCAACTGCATGTTGTGCCGGCCTTCGGGTTCGATGCTCTCTTTTATTTGGCAAATGCCTCGTTTAAATAGCAGATGATCTCAGATGTGTGTTGAGCCGGCCTTCGGGTTTGATGCTTGCTTTTATTTAGCGAATGCCTGCTTTAAATAGCACATGATCTCAACTGCGTGTTGAGCCTGCTTTTGGGTTCGATGCTCGCTTTTATTTAGCGAATTCCTGCTTTAAATAACAGATGATTTCAACTGCGTCTTGAGCCGGCCTGCGGTTTTGATGCTCTCTTTTATTTAGTGAATGCCTACTTTAAATAGCAGATGATCTCAGCAGCGTGTTGAGGCGACCTGAGGGTTCGATGCTCGCCTTTACTTAGCGAATGCCTGCTTTGAATAGCAGAAGATCTCAACTGCGTATTAAGCCGGCATGAGAGTTCGTTGCTCGCTTTTATTTAGCGAATGCCTACTTGGGGTTGCAGATGATCTCAACTGCGTGTTGAGCCGGCCTTTGGGTTCGATGCTCGCTTTTATTTAGCGAATGCCTGCTTTAAATAAAAGAAGATCTAAACTGCGTATTGAGCCAGCCTTCGGGTTCGATGCACGCTTTAATTTAGTGAATGCCTACTTTAAATAGCAGATGATCTCAGCTGTGTGTTGAGCCGCCCTTCGGGTTCGATGCTCGCTTTTATTTAGCGAATCCCTGCTTTAAATAGCAGATGATCTCAGCTGCGTGTTGAGCCGGCCCGAGGGTTCGATGCTCGCTTTTATTTAGCCAATGCCTGCTTTGAATAGCAGATGATCTCAACTGCGTGTTAAGCCGGCCTTCGGGTTCGATGCTCGATTTTATTTAGCGAATGCCTGATTTAAATAGCACATGATTTCAACTGCGTGTTGAGCCTGCTTTTGTATTCGATGCTCGCTTTTATTTAGCAAATGCCTGCTTTAAATAACAGATGATCTCAACTGCGTCTTGAGCCGGCCTGAGGTTTCGATGCTCTCTTTTATTTAGCGAATACTGCTTGAATAGCAGATGATCTCAGCTGCGTGTTGAGCCGGCCTTCGGGTTCGATGCTCGCTTTTATTTAGCGAATGCCTGCTTTAAATAGCAGAAGATCTCAACTGCGTGTTGAGCCGGCCTTCGAGTTCGATGCTCGCTTTTATTTAGCGAATGCCTGCTTTAAATAGCAGATGATCTCAGCTGCGTGTTGAGCCGGCCTTCGGGTTCGATGCTCGCTTTTATTTAGCCAATGCCTGCTTTGAATAGCAGATGATCTCAACTGCGTGTTGAGCCGGCCTTCGGGTTCGATGCTCGATTTAATTTAGCCAATGCCTGCTTTGAATAGCAGATGATCTCAACTGCGTGTTGAGCCGGCCTTCGGGTTCGATGCTTGGTTTAATTTAGCGAATGCCTGATTTAAATAGCACATGATCTCAACTGCGTGTTGAGATTGCTTTTGGGTTTTGTTGCTCGCTTTTATTTAGAAAATGCCTGCTTTAAATAACAGATGATCTCAACTATGTCTTGAGTAGGCCTGAGGTTTCGATGCTTTCTTTTATTTAGCGAATACTGCTTGAATAGCAGATGATCTCAGCTGCGTGTTGAGTCGGCCTTCGGGTTCGTTGCTCGCTTTTATTTAGTGAGTGCCTACTTTAAATAGCAGATGATCTCAGCTGCGTGTTGAGCCGACCTGAGGATTCGATGCTCGCTTTTATTTAGCGAATGCCTGCTTTGAATAGCAGATGATCTCAATTGCGTGTTGAGCCGGCCTTCGGGTTCGATGCTCGCTTTTATTTAGCGAATGCCTCCTTTAAATAGTAGAAGATCTCAACTGTGTGTTGAGTCGGCCTTCGGGTTCGATGCTCGCTTTTATTTAGCGAATGCCTGCTTTAAATAGCAGAAGATCTCAAATGCGTGTTGAGCCGGCCTTCGGGTTCGATGCTCGCTTTTATTTATCGAATGCCTGCTTTAAATAGCAGATGATCTCAACTGCGTGTTGAGCCGGCCTTCGGGTTTGATGCTCGTTTTTATTTAGCGAATGCCTGCTTTAAATAGCAGATGATCTCAGCTGCGTGTTGAGCCGGCCTTCGGGTTCGATGCTCGCTTTAATTTAGCGAATGCCTGCTTTAAATACCAGATGATCTCAGCTGTGTGTTGAGCCGCCCTTCGGGTTCGATGCTCACTTTTATTTAGCGAATGCCTGCTTTAAATAGAAGATGATCTCAACTGCGTGTTGAGCCGGCCAGAAGGTTCGATGCTCGATTTTCTTTAGCGAATGCCTATTTTGAATAGCAGATGATCTTAACTGTGTGTTGAGCCGGCCTGAGGGTTCGATGCTCTATTTTATTTAGAGAATGCCTGCTTTAAATAGCAGATGATCTCAACTGCATGTTGAGCCTGCTTTCGGGTTCCATGCTCGCATTTGTTTAGCGAATGCCTGCTTTAAATAACAGATGATCTCAACTGCGTCTTGAGCCGGCCTGAGGTTTCGATGCTGTCTTTTATTTAGCGAATACTGCTTGAATAGCAGTTGATCTCAGTTGCGTGTTGAGCCGGCCTTCGGGTTTGATGCTCGCTTTTACTTAGCGAATACCTGCTTTGAATAGCAGATGATCTCAACTGCGTGTTGAGCTGGCCTGAGGGTTCGAATGTCGCTTTTATTTAGTGAATGCCTGGTTTGAATAACAGAAGATCTCAACTGCGTGTTGAGCTGGCCTTCGGGTTCGTTGCTCGCTTTTATTTAGCAAATGCCTGCTTTCAATAGCAGATGATCTCAGCTGCGTGTTGAGCCGGCCTTCGGGTTCGATGCTCGCTTTTACTTAGCGAATGCCTGCTTTGAATAGCAGATGATCTCAACTGCATGTTGAGCCGGCCTGAGGGTTCGATGCTCGCTTTTATTTAGAGAATGCCTACTTTAAATAGCAGATGATCTCAGCAGCGTGTTGAGGCGACCTGAGGGTTCGATGCTCGCCTTTACTTAGCGAATGCCTGCTTTGAATAGCAGAAGATCTCAACTGCGTATTAAGCCGGCATGAGAGTTCGTTGCTCGCTTTTATTTAGCGAATGCCTACTTGGGGTTGCAGATGATCTCAACTGCGTGTTGAGCCGGCCTTTGGGTTCGATGCTCGCTTTTATTTAGCGAATGCCTGCTTTAAATAAAAGAAGATCTAAACTGCGTATTGAGCCAGCCTTCGGGTTCGATGCTCGCTTTAATTTAGTGAATGCCTACTTTAAATAGCAGATGATCTCAGCTGTGTGTTGAGCCGCCCTTCGGGTTCGATGCTCGCTTTTATTTAGCGAATCCCTGCTTTAAATAGCAGATGATCTCAGCTGCGTGTTGAGCCGGCCCGAGGGTTTGATGCTCGCTTTTATTTAGCCAATGCCTGCTTTGAATAGCAGATGATCTCAATTGCTTGTTAAGCCGGCCTTCGGGTTCGATGCTCGATTTTATTTAGCGAATGCCTGATTTAAATAGCACATGATTTCAACTGCGTGTTGAGCCTGCTTTTGTATTCGATGCTCGCTTTTATTTAGCAAATGCCTGCTTTAAATAACAGATGATCTCAACTGCGTCTTGAGCCGGCCTGAGGTTTCGATGCTCTCTTTTATTTAGCGAATACTGCTTGAATAGCAGATGATCTCAGTTGCGTGTTGAGCCGGCCTTCGGGTTCGATGCTCGCTTTTATTTAGCGAATGCCTGCTTTAAATAGCAGAAGATCTCAACTGCGTGTTGAGCCGGCCTTCGAGTTCGATGCTCGCTTTTATTTAGCGAATGCCTGCTTTAAATAGCAGATGATCTCAGCTGCGTGTTGAGCCGGCCTTCGGGTTCGATGCTCGCTTTTATTTAGCCAATGCCTGCTTTGAATAGCAGATGATCTCAACTGCGTGTTGAGCCGGCCTTCGGGTTCGATGCTCGATTTAATTTAGCCAATGCCTGCTTTGAATAGCAGATGATCTCAACTGCGTGTTGAGCCGGCCTTCGGGTTCGATGCTTGGTTTAATTTAGCGAATGCCTGATTTAAATAGCACATGATCTCAACTGCGTGTTGAGATTGCTTTTGGGTTTTGTTGCTCGCTTTTATTTAGAAAATGCCTGCTTTAAATAACAGATGATCTCAACTATGTCTTGAGTAGGCCTGAGGTTTCGATGCTTTCTTTTATTTAGCGAATACTGCTTGAATAGCAGATGATCTCAGCTGCGTGTTGAGTCGGCCTTCGGGTTCGTTGCTCGCTTTTATTTAGTGAGTGCCTACTTTAAATAGCAGATGATCTCAGCTGCGTGTTGAGCCGACCTGAGGATTCGATGCTCGCTTTTATTTAGCGAATGCCTGCTTTGAATAGCAGATGATCTCAATTGCGTGTTGAGCCGGCCTTCGGGTTCGATGCTCGCTTTTATTTAGCGAATGCCTCCTTTAAATAGTAGAAGATCTCAACTGTGTGTTGATTCGGCCTTCGGGTTCGATGCTCGCTTTTATTTAGCGAATGCCTGCTTTAAATAGCAGAAGATCTCAAATGCGTGTTGAGCCGGCCTTCGGGTTCGATGCTCGCTTTTATTTATCGAATGCCTGCTTTAAATAGCAGATGATCTCAACTGCGTGTTGAGCCGGCCTTCGGGTTTGATGCTCGTTTTTATTTAGCGAATGCCTGCTTTAAATAGCAGATGATCTCAGCTGCGTGTTGAGCCGGCCTTCGGGTTCGATGCTCGCTTTAATTTAGCGAATGCCTGCTTTAAATAGCAGATGATCTCAGCTGTGTGTTGAGCCGCCCTTCGGGTTCGATGCTCACTTTTATTTAGCGAATGCCTGCTTTAAATAGAAGATGATCTCAACTGCGTGTTGAGCCGGCCAGAAGGTTCGATGCTCGATTTTCTTTAGCGAATGCCTATTTTGAATAGCAGATGATCTTAACTGTGTGTTGAGCCGGCCTGAGGGTTCGATGCTCTATTTTATTTAGAGAATGCCTGCTTTAAATAGCAGATGATCTCAACTGCGTGTTGAGCCTGCTTTCGGGTTCCATGCTCGCATTTGTTTAGCGAATGCCTGCTTTAAATAACAGATGATCTCAACTGCGTCTTGAGCCGGCCTGAGGTTTCGATGCTGTCTTTTATTTAGCGAATACTGCTTGAATAGCAGTTGATCTCAGTTGCGTGTTGAGCCGGCCTTCGGGTTTGATGCTCGCTTTTACTTAGCGAATGCCTGATTTGAATAGCAGATGATCTCAACTGCGTGTTGAGCTGGCCTGAGGGTTCGAATGTCGCTTTTATTTAGCGAATGCCTGGTTTGAATAGCAGAAGATCTCAACTGCGTGTTGAGCTGGCCTTCGGGTTCGTTGCTCGCTTTTATTTAGCAAATGCCTGCTTTCAATAGCAGATGATCTCAGCTGCGTGTTGAGCCGGCCTTCGGGTTCGATGCTCGCTTTTACTTAGCGAATGCCTGCTTTGAATAGCAGATGATCTCAACTGCATGTTGAGCCGGCCTGAGGGTTCGATGCTCGCTTTTATTTAGAGAATGCCTGCTTTGAATAGTAGATGATCTCAACGATGTGTTGAGCCGACCCGAGGGTTCGATGCTCGCTTTTATTTAGCCAATGCCTGCTTTGAATAGCATATGATCTCAACTGCGTGTTGAGCCGGCGTTCGGGTTCGATGCTCGATTTAATTTAGCGAATGCCTGATTTAATTAGCACATGATCTCAACTGCGTGTTGAGCCTGCTTTTGGGTTCGATGCTCGCTTTTATTAACAAATGTCTGCTTTAAATAACAGATGATCTCAACTGCGTCTTGAGCCGGCTTAAGGTTTCAATGCTTTCTTTTATTTAGCGAATACTGCTTGAATAGCAGATGATCTCAGCTGCATATTGAGCCGGCCTTCGGGTTCGTTGCTCGCTTTTATTTAGTGAATGCCTACTTTAAATAACAAATGATCTCAGCTGCGTGTTGAGCCGACCTGAGGGTTCGATGCTCGGTTTTATTTAGCGAATGCTTGCTTTGAATAGCAGATGATCTCAACTGCGTGTTGAGCCGGCCTTCGGGTTCGATGCTCGCTTTTATTTAGCGAATGCCTGCTTTAAATAGCAGAAGATCTAAACTGTGTGTTGAGCCGGCCTTCGGGTTCGATGCTCGCTTTTGTTTAGCGAATGCCTGCTTTAAATAGCAGAAGATCTCAACTGCGTGTTGAGCCGGCCTTCGGGTTCGATGCTCGCTTTTATTTAGCGAATGCCTGCTTTAAATAGCAGATGATCTCAACTGCGTGTTGAGCCGACCTTCGGGTTCGATGCTCGCTTTTATTTAGCGAATGCCTGCTTTAAATAGCAGATAATCTCAGCTGCGTGTTGAGCCGGCCTTCGGGTTTGATGCTCGGTTTAATTTAGCGAATGCCTGCTTAAAATAGCAGATGATCTCAGCTGTGTGTTGAGCCGCCCTTCGGGTTCGATGCTCGCTTTTATTTAGCGAATGCCTGCTTTAAATAGCAGATGATCTCCACTGCGTGTTGAGCCGGCCAAAGGGTTCGATGCTCGATTTTATTTAGCGAATGCCTCTTTTGAATAGCAGATGATCTTAACTGTGTGTTGAGTCGGCCTGAGGGTTCGATGCTCTCTTTTATTTAGCGAATGCCTGCTTTAAATAGCAGATGATCTCAACTGCGTGTTGAGCCTGCTTTCGGGTTCCATGCTCGCTTTTGTTTAGCGAATGCCTGCTTTCGGGTTCCATGCTCGCTTTTGTTTAGCGAATGCCTGCTTTATATAATAGATGATTTCAACTGCGTCTTGAGCCGGCCCGAGGTTTCGATGCTTTCTTTTATTTAGCGAATACTGCTTGAATAGCAGATGATCTCAGCTGCATGTTGAGTCGGCCTTCGGGTTCGTTGCTCGCTTTTATTTAGTGAATGCCTACTTTAAATAGCAGATGATCTCAGCTGCGTGTTGAGCCGACGTGAGGGTTCGATGCTCGCTTTTATTTAGCGAATGCCTGCTTTGAATAGCAGATGATCTCAATTGCGTGTTGAGCCGGCCTTAGGGTTCGATGCTCGCTTTTATTTAGCGAATGCCTGCTTTAAATAGCAGAAGATCTCAACTGCGTGTTGAGCCGGCCTTCGGGTTCGATGCTCGCTTTTATTTATCGAATGCCTGCTTTAAATAGCAAATGATCTCAACTGCGTGTTGAGCTGGCCTTCGGGTTCGATGCTTGGTTTAATTTAGCGAATGCCTGATTTAAATAGCACATGATCTCAACTGCGTGTTGAGATTGCTTTTGGGTTTTGTTGCTCGCTTTTATTTAGAAAATGCCTGCTTTAAATAACAGATGATCTCAACTATGTCTTGAGTAGGCCTGAGGTTTCGATGCTTTCTTTTATTTAGCGAATACTGCTTGAATAGCAGATGATCTCAGCTGCGTGTTGAGTCGGCCTTCGGGTTCGTTGCTCGCTTTTATTTAGTGAGTGCCTACTTTAAATAGCAGATGATCTCAGCTGCGTGTTGAGCCGACCTGAGGATTCGATGCTCGCTTTTATTTAGCGAATGCCTGCTTTGAATAGCAGATGATCTCAATTGCGTGTTGAGCCGGCCTTCGGGTTCGATGCTCGCTTTTATTTAGCGAATGCCTCCTTTAAATAGTAGAAGATCTCAACTGTGTGTTGAGCCGGCCTTCGGGTTCGATGCTCGCTTTTATTTAGCGAATGCCTGCTTTAAATAGCAGAAGATCTCAAATGCGTGTTGAGCCGGCCTTCGGGTTCGATGCTCGCTTTTATTTATCGAATGCCTGCTTTAAATAGCAGATGATCTCAACTGCGTGTTGAGCCGGCCTTCGGGTTTGATGCTCGTTTTTATTTAGCGAATGCCTGCTTTAAATAGCAGATGATCTCAGCTGCGTGTTGAGCCGGCCTTCGGGTTCGATGCTCGCTTTAATTTAGCGAATGCCTGCTTTAAATAGCAGATGATCTCAGCTGTGTGTTGAGCCGCCCTTCGGGTTCGATGCTCACTTTTATTTAGCGAATGCCTGCTTTAAATAGAAGATGATCTCAACTGCGTGTTGAGCCGGCCAGAAGGTTCGATGCTCGATTTTCTTTAGCGAATGCCTATTTTGAATAGCAGATGATCTTAACTGTGTGTTGAGCCGGCCTGAGGGTTCGATGCTCTATTTTATTTAGAGAATGCCTGCTTTAAATAGCAGATGATCTCAACTGCGTGTTGAGCCTGCTTTCGGGTTCCATGCTCGCATTTGTTTAGCGAATGCCTGCTTTAAATAACAGATGATCTCAACTGCGTCTTGAGCCGGCCTGAGGTTTCGATGTTGTCTTTTATTTAGCGAATACTGCTTGAATAGCAGTTGATCTCAGTTGCGTGTTGAGCCGGCCTTCGGGTTTGATGCTCGCTTTTACTTAGCGAATGCCTGATTTGAATAGCAGATGATCTCAACTGCGTGTTGAGCTGGCCTGAGGGTTCGAATGTCGCTTTTATTTAGCGAATGCCTGGTTTGAATAGCAGAAGATCTCAACTGCGTGTTGAGCTGGCCTTCGGGTTCGTTGCTCGCTTTTATTTAGCAAATGCCTGCTTTCAATAGCAGATGATCTCAGCTGCGTGTTGAGCCGGCCTTCGGGTTCGATGCTCGCTTTTACTTAGCGAATGCCTGCTTTGAATAGCAGATGATCTCAACTGCATGTTGAGCCGGCCTGAGGGTTCGATGCTCGCTTTTATTTAGAGAATGCCTGCTTTGAATAGTAGATGATCTCAACGATGTGTTGAGCCGACCCGAGGGTTCGATGCTCGCTTTTATTTAGCCAATGCCTGCTTTGAATAGCATATGATCTCAACTGCGTGTTGAGCCGGCGTTCGGGTTCGATGCTCGATTTAATTTAGCGAATGCCTGATTTAATTAGCACATGATCTCAACTGCGTGTTGAGCCTGCTTTTGGGTTTGATGCTCGCTTTTATTAACAAATGTCTGCTTTAAATAACAGATGATCTCAACTGCGTCTTGAGCCGGCTTAAGGTTTCAATGCTTTCTTTTATTTAGCGAATACTGCTTGAATAGCAGATGATCTCAGCTGCATATTGAGCCGGCCTTCGGGTTCGTTGCTCGCTTTTATTTAGTGAATGCCTACTTTAAATAACAAATGATCTCAGCTGCGTGTTGAGCCGACCTGAGGGTTCGATGCTCGGTTTTATTTAGCGAATGCTTGCTTTGAATAGCAGATGATCTCAACTGCGTGTTGAGCCGGCCTTCGGGTTCGATGCTCGCTTTTATTTAGCGAATGCCTGCTTTAAATAGCAGAAGATCTCAACTGTGTGTTGAGCCGGCCTTCGGGTTCGATGCTCGCTTTTATTTAGCGAATGCCTGCTTTAAATAGCAGAAGATCTCAACTGCGTGTTGAGCCGGCCTTCGGGTTCGATGCTCGCTTTTATTTAGCGAATGCCTGCTTTAAATAGCAGATGATCTCAACTGCGTGTTGAGCCGACCTTCGGGTTCGATGCTCGCTTTTATTTAGCGAATGCCTGCTTTAAATAGCAGATAATCTCAGCTGCGTGTTGAGCCGGCCTTCGGGTTTGATGCTCGGTTTAATTTAGCGAATGCCTGCTTAAAATAGCAGATGATCTCAGCTGTGTGTTGAGCCGCCCTTCGGGTTCGATGCTCGCTTTTATTTAGCGAATGCCTGCTTTAAATAGCAGATGATCTCCACTGCGTGTTGAGCCGGCCAAAGGGTTCGATGCTTGATTTTATTTAGCGAATGCCTCTTTTGAATAGCAGATGATCTTAACTGTGTGTTGAGCCGGCCTGAGGGTTCGATGCTCTCTTTTATTTAGCGAATGCCTGCTTTAAATAGCAGATGATCTCAACTGCGTGTTGAGCCTGCTTTCGGGTTCCATGCTCGCTTTTGTTTAGCGAATGCCTGCTTTCGGGTTCCATGCTCGCTTTTGTTTAGCGAATGCCTGCTTTATATAATAGATAATTTCAACTGCGTCTTGAGCCGGCCCGAGGTTTCGATGCTTTCTTTTATTTAGCGAATACTGCTTGAATAGCAGATGATCTCAGCTGCATGTTGAGTCGGCCTTCGGGTTCGTTGCTCGCTTTTATTTAGTGAATGCCTACTTTAAATAGCAGATGATCTCAGCTGCGTGTTGAGCCGACGTGAGGGTTCGATGCTCGCTTTTATTTAGCGAATGCCTGCTTTGAATAGCAGATGATCTCAATTGCGTGTTGAGCCGGCCTTAGGGTTCGATGCTCGCTTTTATTTAGCGAATGCCTGCTTTAAATAGCAGAAGATCTCAACTGTGTGTTAAGCCGGCCTTCGGGTTCGATGCTCGCTTTTATTTAGCGAATGCCTGCTTTAAATAGCAGAAGATCTCAACTGCGTGTTGAGCCGGCCTTCGGGTTCGATGCTCGCTTTTATTTATCGAATGCCTGCTTTAAATAGCAAATGATCTCAACTACGTGTTGAGCTGGCCTTCGGGTTCGATGCTCTCTTTTATTTAGCGAATGCCTGCTTTAAATAGCAGATGATCTCAGTTGCGTGTTGAGCCGGCCTTTGGGTTTGATGCTCGCTTTAATTTAGCGAATGCCTGCATTAAATAGTGGATGATCTCCGCTGTGCATTGAGCCGCCCTTCGGGTTCGATGCTCACTTTTATTTAGCGAATGCCTGCTTTAAATAGCAGATGATCTCAACTGCGTGTTGAGCCGGCCAGAAGGTTCGATGCTCGATTTTATTTAGCGAATGCCTATTTTGAATAGCAGATGATCTTAACTGTGTGTTGAGCCGGCCTGAGGGTTCGATGCTCTCTTTTATTTAGCGAATGCTTGCTTTAAATAGCAGATGACCTCAACTGCGTGTTGAGCCTGCTTTCGGGTTCCATGCTCGCTTTTGTTTAGCGAATACCTGCTTTCGGGTTCCATGCTCGCTTTTGTTTAGCGAATGCCTGCTTTATATAATAGATGATTTCAACTGCGTCTTGAGCCGGCCCGAGGTTTCGATGCTTTCTTTTATTTAGCGAATACTGCTTGAATAGCAGATGATCTCAGCTGCATGTTGAGTCGGCCTTCGGGTTCGTTGCTCGCTTTTATTTAGTGAATGCCTACTTTAAATAGCAGATGATCTCAGCTGCGTGTTGAGCCGACGTGAGGGTTCGATGCTCGCTTTTATTTAGCGAATGCCTGCTTTGAATAGCAGATGATCTCAACTGCGTGTTGAGTCGGCCTTCGGGTTCGATGCTCGCTTTTATTTAGCGAATGCCTGCTTTAAATAGCAGAAGATCTCAACTGTGTGTTAAGCCGGCCTTCGGGTTCGATGCTCCCTTTTATTTAGCGAATGCCTGCTTTAAATAGCAGAAGATCTCAACTGCGTGTTGAGCCGGCCTTCGGGTTCGATGCTCGCTTTTATTTATCGAATGCCTGCTTTAAATAGTAGATGATCTCAACTGCGTGTTGAGCTGACCTTCGGGTTCGATGCTCGCTTTTATTTAGCGAATGCCTGCTTTAAATAGCAGATGATCTCAGCTGCGTGTTGAGCCGGCCTTCGGGTTTGATGCTCGCTTTAATTTAGCGAATGCCTGCATTAAATAGCGGATGATCTTTGTTGTGCGTTGAGCCGCCCTTCGGGTTCGATGCTCACTTTTATTTAGCGAATGCCTGCTTTAAATATCAGATGATCTCAACTGCGTGTTGAGCCGGCCAGAAGGTTTGATGCTCGATTTTATTTAGCGAATGCCTATTTTGAATAGCAGATGATCTTAATTGTGTGTTGAGCCGGCCTGAGGGTTCGATGCTCTCTTTTATTTAGCGAATGCCTGCTTTAAATAGCAGATGATCTCAACTGCGTGTTGAGCCTGCTTTCGGGTTCCATGCTCGCTTTTGTTTAGCGAATTCCTGCTTTAAATAACAGATGATCTCAACGGCGTCTTGAGTCGGCCTGAGGTTTCGATGTTGTCTTTTATTTAGCGAATACTGCTTGAATAGCAGATGATCTCAGCTGCGTGTTGAGCCGGCCTTCGGGTTCGATGCTCGCTTTTACTTAGCGAATGCCTGCTTTGAATAGCAGATGATCTCAACTGCGTCTTGAGCCGGCCTGAGGGTTCGACGCTCGCTTTTATTTAGCAAATGCCTGCTTTGAATAGCAGAAGATCTCAACTGCGTGTTGGGCTAGCCTTCGGGTTCGATGCTCGCTTTTATTTAGCGAATGCTTGCTTTCAATAACAGATGATCTCAGCTGCTTGTTGAGCCGGCCTTCGGGTTCGATGCTCGATTTTACTTAGCGAATTCCTGCTTTGAATAACAGATGATCTCAACTGCATGTTGAGCCGGCCTGAGGGTTCGATGCTCGCTTTTATTTAGAGAATGCCTACTTTGAATAGTAGATGATCTCAACGATGTGTTGAGCCAGCCCGAGGGTTCGATGCTCGCTTTTATTTAGCCAATGCCTGCTTTGAATAGCAGATGATCTGAACTGCGTGTTGAGCCGGCCTTCGGGTTTGATGCTCGATTTAATTTAGCGAATGCCTGATTTAATTAACACATGATCTCAACTGCGTGTTGAGCCTGCTTTTGGGTTCGATGCTCGCTTTTATTTAGCAAATGCCTGCTTTAAATAATAGATGATCTCAACTGCGTCTTGAGCCGGCCTGAGGTTTCGATGCTTTCTTTTATTTAGCGAATACTGCTTGAATAGCAGAGATCTCAGCTGCATGTTGAGCCGGCCTTCGGGTTCGTTGCTCGCTTTTATTTAGTGAATGCCTACTTTAAATAACAGATGATCTCAGCTGCGTGTTGAGCCGACCTGAGGGTTCGATGCTCGCTTTTATTTAGCGAATGCCTGCTTTGAATAGCAGATGATCTCAATTGCGTGTAGAGCCGGCCTTCGGGTTCGATGCTCGCTTTTATTTAGCGAATGCCTTCTTTAAATAGCAGAAGATCTCAACTGTGTGTTGAGCCGGCCTTCGGGTTCGATGCTCGCTTTTATTTAGCGAATGCCTGCTTTAAATAGGAGAAGATCTCAACTGCGTGTTGAGCCGGCCTTCGGGTTTGACGCTCGCTTTTATTTAGCGAATGCCTGCTTTAAATAGCAGATGATCTCAACTACGTGTTGAGCCTGTTTTCGGGTTCCATGCTCGCTTTTGTTTAGCGAATGCCTGCTTTAAATAACAGATGATCTCAACTGCGTCTTTAGCCGGCCTGAGGTTTCGATGCTGTCTTTTATTTAGCGAATACTACTTGAATAGCAGATGATCTCAGCTGCGTGTTGAGCCGGCCTTCGGGTTCGATGCTCGCTTTTACTTAGCGAATGCCTGCTTTGAATAGTAGATGATCTCAACTGCGTGTTGAGCCGACCTAAGGGTTTGATGCTCGCTTTTATTTAGCGAATGCCTGCTTTGAATAGCAGAAGATCTCAACTGCGAGTTGAGCCGGCCTTCGGGTTCGATGCTCGCTTTTATTTAGCGAATGCCTGCTTTAAATAGGAGATGATCTCAGTAGCGTGTTGAGCCGGCCTTCGGGTTCGATGCTCGCTTTTACTTAGCAAATGCCTGCTTTGAATAGCAGATGATCTCAACTGCATGTTGAGCCGGCCTGAGGGTTTGATGCTCCCTTTTATTTAGAGAATGCCTGCTTTGAATAGTAGATGATCTCAACTATGTGTTGAGCCGACCCGAGGGTTCGATGCTCGCTTTTATTTAGCCAATGCCTGCTTTGAATAGCAGATGATCTCAACTGCATGTTGAGCCGGCCTTCGGGTTCGATGCTCGATTTAATTTAGCGAATGCCTGATTTAATTAGCACATGATTTCAACTGCGTGTTGAGCCTGCTTTTGGGTTCGATTCTCGCTTTTATTTAGCAAATGCCTGCTTTAAATAAAAGATGATCTCAACTGCGTCTTGAGCCAGCCTGAGGTTTCGATGCTTTCTTTTATTTAGCGAATACTGCTTGAATAGCAGATGATCTCAGCTGCATGTTGAGCCGGCCTTCGGGTTCGTTGCTCGCTTTTATTTAGTGAATGCCTACTTTAAATAGCAGATGATATCAGCTGCATGTTGAGCCGACCTGAGGGTTCGATGCTCGCTTTTATTTAGCGAATGCCTGCTTTGAATAGCAGAAGATCTCAACTGCGTGTTGGGCTGGCCTTCGGGTTCGATGCTCGCTTTTATTTAGCGAATGCCTGCTTTCAATAACAGATGATCTCAGCTGCGTGTTGAGCCGGCCTTCGGGTTCGATGCTCGCTTTTACTTAGCGAATGCCTGCTTTGAATAGCAGATGATCTCAACTGCATGTTGAGCCGGCCTGAGGGTTTGATGCTCGCTTTTATTTAGAGAATGCCTACTTTGAATAGTAGATGATCTCAACTATGTGTTGAGCCGGCCCGAGGGTTTGATGCTCGCTTTTATTTAGCCAATGCCTGCTTTGAATAGCAGATGATCTCAACTGCATGTTGAGCCGGCCTTCGGGTTCGATGCTCGATTTAATTTAGCGAATGCCTGATTTAATTAGCACATGATTTCAACTGCGTGTTGAGCCTGCTTTTGGGTTCGATGCTCGCTTTTATTTAGCAAATGCCTGCTTTAAATAACAGATGATCTCAACTGCGTCTTGAGCAAGCCTGAGGTTTCGATGCTTTCTTTTATTTAGCGAATACTGCTTGAATAGCAGATGATCTCAGCTGCATGTTGAGCCGGCCTTCGGGTTCGTTGCTCGCTTTTATTTAGTGAATGCCTACTTTAAATAGCAGATGATCTCAGCTGCGTGTTAAGCCGACCTGAGGGTTCGATGCTCGCTTTTATTTAGCGAATGCCTGCTTTGAATAGCAGAAGATCTCAACTGCGTGTTGGGCTGGCCTTCGGGTTCGATGCTCGCTTTTATTTAGCGAATGCCTACTTTGAATAGCAGAAGATCTCAACTGCGTGTTGGGCTGGCCTTCGGGTTCGATGCTCGCTTTTACTTAGCGAATGCCTGCTTTGAATAGCAGAAGATCTCAACTGCATGTTGAGCCGGCCTGAGGGTTTGATGCTCGCTTTTATTTAGAGAATGCCTGCTTTGAATAGTAGATGATCTCAACTATGTGTTGAGCTGGCCCGAGGGTTTGATGCTCGCTTTTATTTAGCCAATGCCTGCTTTGAATAGCAGATGATCTCAACTGCATGTTGAGCCGGCCTTCGTGTTCGATGCTCGATTTAATTTAGCGAATGCCTGATTTAATTAGCACATGATTTCAACTGCGTGTTGAGCCTGCTTTTGGGTTCGATGCTCGCTTTTATTTAGCAAATGCCTGCTTTAAATAACAGATGATCTCAACTGCGTCTTGAGCCAGCCTGAGGTTTCGATGCTTTCTTTTATTTAGCGAATACTGCTTGAATAGCAGATGATCTCAGCTGCATGTTGAGCCGGCCTTCGGGTTCGTTGCTCGCTTTTATTTAGTGAATGCCTAATTTAAATAGCAGATGATCTCAGCTGCGTGTTAAGCCGACCTGAGGGTTCGATGCTCGCTTTTATTTAGCGAATGCCTGCTTTGAATAACAGAAGATCTCAACTGCGTGTTGGGCTGGCCTTCGGGTTCGATGCTCGCTTTTATTTAGCGAATGCCTGCTTTGAATAGCAGAAGATCTCAACTGCGTGTTGGGCTGGCCTTCGGGTTCGATGCTCGCTTTTATTTAGCGAATGCCTACTTTGAATAGCAGAAGATCTCAACTGCGTGTTGGGCTGGCCTTCGGGTTCGATGCTCGCTTTTACTTAGCGAATGCCTGCTTTGAATAGCAGAAGATCTCAACTGCATGTTGAGCCGGCCTGAGGGTTTGATGCTCGCTTTTATTTAGAGAATGCCTGCTTTGAATAGTAGATGATCTCAACTATGTGTTGAGCTGGCCCGAGGGTTTGATGCTCGCTTTTATTTAGCCAATGCCTGCTTTGAATAGCAGATGATCTCAACTGCATGTTGAGCCGGCCTTCGGGTTCGATGCTCGATTTAATTTAGCGAATGCCTGATTTAATTAGCACATGATTTCAACTGCGTGTTGAGCCTGCTTTTGGGTTCGATGCTCGCTTTTATTTAGCAAATGCCTGCTTTAAATAACAGATGATCTCAACTGCGTCTTGAGCCAGCCTGAGGTTTCGATGCTTTCTTTTATTTAGCGAATACTGCTTGAATAGCAGATGATCTCAGCTGCATGTTGAGCCGGCCTTCGGGTTCGTTGCTCGCTTTTATTTAGTGAATGCCTAATTTAAATAGCAGATGATCTCAGCTGCGTGTTAAGCCGACCTGAGGGTTCGATGCTCGCTTTTATTTAGCGAATGCCTGCTTTGAATAGCAGAAGATCTCAACTGCGTGTTGGGCTGGCCTTCGGGTTCGATGCTCGCTTTTATTTAGCGAATGCCTGCTTTCAATAACAGATGATCTCAGCTGCGTGTTGAGCCGGCCTTCGGGTTCGATGCTCGCTTTTACTTAGCGAATGCCTGCTTTGAATAGCAGATGATCTCAACTGCATGTTGAGTCGGCCATAGGGTTTGATGCTCGCTTTTATTTAGAGAATGCCTGCTTTGAATAGTAGATGATCTCAACTATGTGTTGAGCCGGCCCGAGGGTTCGATGCTCGCTTTTATTTAGCCAATGCCTGCTTTGAATACCAGATGATCTCAACTGCATGTTGAGCCGGCCTTCGGGTTCGATGCTCGATGTAATTTAGCGAATGCCTGATTTAATTAGCACATGATTTCAACTGCGTGTTGAGCCTGCTTTTGGGTTCGATGCTCGCTTTTATTTAGCAAATGCCTGCTTTAAATAACAGATGATCTCAACTGCGTCTTGAGCCAGCCTGAGGTTTCGATGCTTTCTTTTATTTAGCGAATACTGCTTGAATAGCAGATGATCTCAGCTGCATGTTGAGTCGGCCTTCGGGTTCGTTGCTCGCTTTTATTTAGTGAATGCCTACTTTAAATAGCAGATGATCTCAGCTGCGTGTTAAGCCGACCTGAGGGTTCGATGCTCGCTTTTATTTAGCGAATGCCTGCTTTGAATAGCAGAAGATCTCAACTGCGTGTTGGGCTGGCCTTCGGGTTCGATGCTCGCTTTTATTTAGCGAATGCCTGCTTTCAATAACAGATGATCTCAGCTGCGTGTTGAGCCGGCCTTCGGGTTCGATGCTCGCTTTTACTTAGCGAATGCCTGCTTTGAATAGCAGATGATCTCAACTGCATGATGAGCCGGCCTGAGGGTTTGATGCTCGCTTTTATTTAGAGAATGCCTACTTTGAATAGTAGATGATCTCAACTATGTGTTGAGCCGGCCCGAGGGTTTGATGCTCGCTTTTATTTAGCCAATGCCTGCTTTGAATAGCAGATGATCTCAACTGCATGTTGAGCCGGCCTTCGGGTTCGATGCTCGATTTAATTTAGCGAATGCCTGATTTAATTAGCACATGATTTCAACTGCGTGTTGAGCCTGCTTTTGGGTTCGATGCTCGCTTTTATTTAGCAAATGCCTGCTTTAAATAACAGATGATCTCAACTGCGTCTTGAGCAAGCCTGAGGTTTCGATGCTTTCTTTTATTTAGCGAATACTGCTTGAATAGCAGATGATCTCAGCTGCATGTTGAGCCGGCCTTCGGGTTCGTTGCTCGCTTTTATTTAGTGAATGCCTACTTTAAATAGCAGATGATCTCAGCTGCGTGTTAAGCCGACCTGAGGGTTCGATGCTCGCTTTTATTTAGCGAATGCCTGCTTTGAATAGCAGAAGATCTCAACTGCGTGTTGGGCTGGCCTTCGGGTTCGATGCTCGCTTTTATTTAGCGAATGCCTGCTTTGAATAGCAGAAGATCTCAACTGCGTGTTGGGCTGGCCTTCGGGTTCGATGCTCGCTTTTACTTAGCGAATGCCTGCTTTGAATAGCAGAAGATCTCAACTGCATGTTGAGCCGGCCTGAGGGTTTGATGCTCGCTTTTATTTAGAGAATGCCTGCTTTGAATAGTAGATGATCTCAACTATGTGTTGAGCCGGCCCGAGGGTTTGATGCTCGCTTTTATTTAGCCAATGCCTTCTTTGAATAGCAGATGATCTCAACTGCATGTTGAGCCGGCCTTCGGGTTCGATGCTCGATTTAATTTAGCGAATGCCTGATTTAATTAGCACATGATTTCAACTGCGTGTTGAGCCTGCTTTTGGGTTCGATGCTCGCTTTTATTTAGCAAATGCCTGCTTTAAATAACAGATGATCTCAACTGCGTCTTGAGCCAGCCTGAGGTTTCGATGCTTTCTTTTATTTAGCGAATACTGCTTGAATAGCAGATGATCTCAGCTGCATGTTGAGCCGGCCTTCGGGTTCGTTGCTCGCTTTTATTTAGTGAATGCCTAATTTAAATAGCAGATGATCTCAGCTGCGTGTTAAGCCGACCTGAGGGTTCGATGCTCGCTTTTATTTAGCGAATGCCTGCTTTGAATAGCAGAAGATCTCAACTGCGTGTTGGGATGGCCTTCGGGTTCGATGCTCGCTTTTATTTAGCGAATGCCTGCTTTCAATAACAGATGATCTCAGCTGCGTGTTGAGCCGGACTTCGGGTTCGATGCTCGCTTTTACTTAGCGAATGCCTGCTTTGAATAGCAGATGATCTCAACTGCATGTTGAGCCGGCCTGAGGGTTCGATGCTCGCTTTTATTTAGAGAATGCCTGCTTTGAATAGTAGATGATCTCAACTATGTGTTGAGCCGGCCCGAGGGTTCGATGCTCGCTTTTATTTAGCCAATGCCTGCTTTGAATAGCAGATGATCTCAACTGCATGTTGAGCCGGCCTTCGGATTCGATGCTCGATTTAATTTAGCGAATGCCTGATTTAATTAGCACATGATTTCAACTGCGTGTTGAGCCTGCTTTTGGGTTCGATGCTCGCTTTTATTTAGCAAATGCCTGCTTTAAATAACAGATGATCTCAACTGCGTCTTGAGCCAGCCTGAGGTTTCGATGCTTTCTTTTATTTAGCGAATACTGCTTGAATAGCAGATGATCTCAGCTGCATGTTGAGCCGGCCTTCGGGTTCGTTGCTCGCTTTTATTTAGTGAATGCCTACTTTAAAAAGCAGATGATCTCAGCTGCGTGTTAAGCCGACCTGAGGGTTCGATGCTCGCTTTTATTTAGCGAATGCCTGCTTTGAATAGCAGAAGATCTCAACTGCGTGTTGGGCTGGCCTTCGGGTTCGATGCCCGATTTTATTTAGCGAATGCCTGCTTTCAATAACAGATGATCTCAGTTGGGTTTTGAGCCGGCCTTCGGGTTCGATGCTCGCTTTTACTTAGCGAATGCCTGCTTTGAATAGCAGATGATCTCAACTGCATGTTGAGCCGGCCTGAGGGTTCGATGCTCGCTTTTATTTAGAGAATGCCTGCTTTGAATAGTAGATGATCTCAACTATGTGTTGAGCCGGCCCGAGGGTTCGATGCTCGCTTTTATTTAGCCAATGCCTGCTTTGAATAGCAGATGATCTCAACTGCATGTTGAGCCGGCCTTCGGGTTCGATGCTCGATTTAATTTAGCGAATGCCTGATTTAATTAGCACATGATTTCAACTGCGTGTTGAGCCTGCTTTTGGGTTCGATGCTCGCTTTTATTTAGAAAATGCATGCTTTAAATAACAGATGATCTCAACTGCGTCTTGAGCCAGCCTGAGGTTTCGATGCTTTCTTTTATTTAGCGAATACTGCTTGAATAGCAGATGATCTCAGCTGCATGTTGAGCCGGCCTTCGGGTTCGTTGCTCGCTTTTATTTAGTGAATGCCTACTTTAAATAGCAGATGATCTCAGCTGCGTGTTGAGCCGACCTGAGGGTTCGATGCTCGCTTTTATTTAGCGAATGCCTGCTTTAAATAGTAGAAGATCTCAACTGCGTGTTGGGCTGGCCTTCGGGTTCGATGCCCGCTTTTATTTAGCGAATGCCTGCTTTCAATAACAGATGATCTCAGTTGGGTGTTGAGCCGGCCTTCGGGTTCGATGCTCGCTTTTACTTAGCGAATGCCTGCTTTGAATAGCAGATGATCTCAACTGCATGTTGAGCCGGCCTGAGGGTTCGATGCTCGCTTTTATTTAGAGAATGCCTGCTTTGAATAGTAGATGATCTCAACTATGTGTTGAGCCGGCCCGAGGGTTCGATGCTCGCTTTTATTTAGCCAATGCCTGCTTTGAATAGCAGATGATCTCAACTGCATGTTGAGCCGGCCTTCGGGTTCGATGCTCGATTTAATTTAGCGAATGCCTGATTTAATTAGCACATGATTTCAACTGCGTGTTGAGCCTGCTTTTGGGTTCGATGCTCGCTTTTATTTAGCAAATGCATGCTTTAAATAACAGATGATCTCAACTGCGTCTTGAGCCAGCCTGAGGTTTCGATGCTTTCTTTTATTTAGCGAATACTGCTTGAATAGCAGATGATCTCAGCTGCATGTTGAGCCGGCCTTCGGGTTCGTTGCTCGCTTTTATTTAGTGAATGCCTACTTTAAATAGCAGATGATCTCAGCTGCGTGTTGAGCCGACCTGAGGGTTCGATGCTCGCTTTTATTTAGCGAATGCCTGCTTTGAATAGCAGAAGATCTCAACTGTGTGTTGGGCTGGCCTTCGGGTTCGATGCTCGCTTTTATTTAGCAAATGCCTGCTTTCAATAATAGATGATCTCAGCTGCGTGTTGAGCCGGCCTTCGGGTTCGATGCTCGCTTTTACTTAGCGAATGCCTGCTTTGAATAGCAGATGATCTCAACTGCATGTTGAGCCGGCCTGAGGGTTCGATGCTCGCTTTTATTTAGAGAATGCCTGCTTTGAATAGTAGATGATCTCAACTATGTGTTGAGCCGTCCCGAGGGTTCGATGCTCGCTTTTATTTAGCCAATGTCTGCTTTGAATAGCAGATGATCTCAACTGCGTGTTGAGTCGGCCTTCGGGTTCGATGCTCGATTTAATTTAGCGAATGCCTGATTTAATTAGCACATGATCTCAACTGCGTGTTGAGCCTGCTTTTGGGTTCGATGCTCGCTTTTATTTAGCAAATGCCTGCTTTAAATAAGAGATGATCTCAACTGCGTCTTGAGCCGGCCTGAGGTTTCGATGCTTTCTTTTATTTAGCGAATACTGCTTGAATAGCAGATGATCTCAGCTGCATGTTGAGTCGGCCTTCGGGTTCGTTGCTCGCTTTTATTTAGTGAATGCCTACTTTAAATGAAAGATGATCTCAACTGCGTGTTGAGCCGACCTGAGGGTTCGATGCTCGCTTTGATTTAGCGAATGCCTGCTTTGAATAGCAGATGATCTCAACTGCGTGTAGAGCCGGCCTTCGGGTTCGGTGCTCGCTTTTATTTAGCGAATGCCTGCTTTAAATAGCAGAAGATCTCAACTGTGTGTTCAGCCGGCCTTCGGGTTCGATGCTCGCTTTTATTTAGCGAATGCCTGCTTTAAATAGCAGAAGATCTCAACTGCGTATTGAGTCGGCCTTCGGGTTTGACGCTCGCTTTTATTTAGCGAATGCCTGCTTTAAATAGCAGATGATCTCAACTACGTGTTGAGCCTGCTTTCGGGTTCCATGCTCGCTTTTGTTTAGCGAATGCCTGCTTTAAATAATAGATGATCTCAACTGCGTCTTGAGCCGGCCTGAGGTTTCGATGCTGTCTTTTATTTAGCGAATACTACTTGAATAGCAGATGATCTCAGCTGCGTGTTGAGCCGACCTTCGGGTTCGATGCTCGCTTTTACTTAGCGAATGCCTGCTTTGAATAGCAGATGATCTCAACTGCATGTTGAGCCGGCCTGAGGGTTCGATGCTCGCTTTTATTTAGCGAATGCCTGCTTTGAATAGCAGAAGATCTCAACTGCGAGTTGAACCGGCCTTCGGGTTCGATGCTCGCTTTTATTTAGCGAATGCCTGCTTTCAATAGCAGATGATCTCAGTAGCGTGTTGAGCCGGCCTTCGGGTTCGATGCTCGCTTTTACTTAGCGAATGCCTGCTTTGAATAGCAGATGATCTCAACTGCATGTTGAGCCGGCCTGAGGGTTTGATGCTCGCTTTTATTTAGAGAATGCCTGCTTTGAATAGTAGATGATTTCAACTATGTGTTGAGCCGGCCTGAGGGTTCGATGCTCGCTTTTATTTAGCCAATGCCTGCTTTGAATAGCAGATGATCTCAACTGCATGTTGAGCCGGCCTTCGGGTTCGATGCTCGACTTAATTTAGCGAATGCCTGATTTAATTAGCACATGATTTCAACTGCGTGTTGAGCCTGCTTTTGGGTTCGATGCTCGCTTTTATTTAGCAAATGCCTGCTTTAAATAACAGATGATCTCAACTGCGTCTTGAGCCAGCCTGAGGTTTCGATGCTTTCTTTTATTTAGCGAATACTGCTTGAATAGCAGATGATCTCAGCTGCATGTTGAGCCGACCTTCGGGTTCGTTGCTCGCTTTTATTTAGTGAATGCCTACTTTAAATAGCAGATGATCTCAGCTGCGTGTTGAGCCGACCTGAGGGTTCGATGCTCGCTTTTATTTAGCGAATGCCTGCTTTGAATAGCAGATGATCTCAACTGCGTGTTGAGCCGGCCTTCGGGTTCGATGCTCGCTTTTATTTAGCGAATGCCTGCTTTAAATAGCAGAAGATCTCAACTATGTGTTGAGCCGGCCTTCGGGTTCGATGCTCGCTTTTATTTAGCGAATGCCTGCTTTAAATAGCAGAAGATCTCAACTGCGTGTTGAGCCGGCCTTCGGGTTCGATGCTCGCTTTTATTTAGCGAATGCCTGCTTTAAATAGCAGATGATCTCAACTGCGTGTTGAGCCGGCCTTCGGGTTCGATGCTCGCTTTTATTTAGCGAATGCCATCTTTAAATAGCAGATAATCTCAGCGGCGTGTTGAGTCGGCCTTCTGTTTGATGCTCGCTTTAATTTAGCGAATGCCTACTTTAAATAGCAGATGATCTCAGCTGTGTATTGAGCCGCCCTTCGGGTTCGATGCTCGCTTTTATTTAGCGAATGCCTGCTTTAAATAGCAGATGATCTCCACTGCGTGTTGAGCCGGCTAGAGGGTTCGATGCTCGATTTTATTTAGCGAATGCCTATTTTGAATAGCAGATGATCTTAACTGTGTGTTGAGCCGGCCTGAGGGTTCGATGCTCTCTTTTATTTAGCGAATGCCTGCTTTAAATAGCAGATGATCTCAACTGCGTGTTGAACCTGCTTTCGGGTTCCATGCTCGCTTTTGTTTAGCGAATGCCTGCTTTAAATAACAGATGATCTCAACTGCGTCTTGAGCCGGCCTGAGGTTTCGATGCTGTCTTTTATTTAGCGAATACTTCTTGAATAGCAGATGATCTCAGCTGCGTGTTGAGCCGGCCTTTGGGTTCGTTGCTCGATTTTATTTAGTGAATGCCTACTTTAAATAGCAGATGATCTCAACTGCGTGTTGAGCCGGCCTGAGGGTTCAATGCTCCATTATATTTAGCGAATACCTGCTTTGAATAGTTGATGATCTCAGCTTCGTGTTAAGCCGGCCTAAGGGTTTGATGTTCGATTTTATTTAGCGAATGCTAACTTTGAATAGCAGATGATCTCAACTATATGTTGAGCCGGCCTGAGGGTTCGATGCTCGCTTTTATTTAGCGAATGCCGGCTTTGAATAGCAGATGATCTCAACTGCGTGTTGAGCCGGCCTTCGAGTTCCATGCTCACTTTTATTTAGCGAATGCCTGCTTTAAATAGCAGAAGATCTCAACTGCGTGTTGAGTCGTCCTTCGGGTTTGATGCTCGCTTTTATTTAGCGAATGCCTGCTTTAAATAACAGAAGATCTCAACTGTGTGTTGAGCCGGCCTTCGGGTTCGATGCTCGCTTTTATTTAGCGAATGCCTGCTTTAAATAGCAGAAGATCTCAACTGCGTGTTGAGCCGGCCTTCGGGTTCGATGCTCGCTTTTATTTAGCAAATGCCTGCTTTAAATAGCAGATGATCTCAACTGCGTGTTGAGCCGGCCTTTAGGTTCGATGCTCGCTTTTATTTAGCGAATGCCTGCTTTAAATAGCAGATAATTTTAGCTGCGTGTTGAGCCGGCCTTCGGGTTCGATGCTCGCTTTAATTTTGCGAATGCCTGCTTTAAATAGAAGATGATCTCAGCTGTGTGTTGAGCCGCCCTTCGGGTTCGATACTCGCTTTTATTTTGCGAATGCCTGCTTTAAATAGCAGATGATCTCCACTGCGTGTTGAGCCGGCCAGAGGGTTCGATGCTCGATTTTATTTAGCGAATGCCTATTTTGAATAGCAGATGATCTTAACTGTGTGTTGAGCCGGCCTGAGGGTTCAATGCTCTCTTTTATTTAGCGAATGCCTGCTTTAAATAGAAGATGATCTTAACTGCGTGTTGAGCCTGCTTTCAGGTTCCATGCTCCCTTTTGTTTAGCGAATGCCTGCTTGAAATAACAGATGATCTCAACTGCGTCTTGAGCCGGCCTGAGGTTTCGATGCTGTCTTTTATTTAGCGAATACTGCTTGAATAGCATATGATCTCAGCTGCGTGTTGAGCCGGCCTTCGGGTTCGTTGCTCGCTTTTACTTAGCGAATGCTTGCTTTGAATAGCATATGATCTCAACTGCGTGTTGAGCCGGCCTGAGGGTTCGATGCTTGCTTTTATTTAGCGAATGCTTGCTTTGAATAGCAGAAGATCTCAACTGCGAGTTGAGTCGGCCTTCGGGTTCGATGCTCGCTTTTATTTAGCGAATGCCTGCTTTCAACAGCAGATGATCTCAGCAGCGTGTTGAGTCGGCCTTCAGGTTCGATACTCGCTTTTACTTAGCGAATGCCTGCTTTCAATAGCAGATGATCTCAACTGCATGTTGAGCCGGCCTGAGGGTTCGATGCTCGCTTTTATTTAGAGAATGCCTGCTTTGAATAATAGATGATCTCAAATTTGTGTTGAGCCGGCCCGAGGGTTCGATGCTCGCTTTTATTTAGCCAATGCCTGCTTTGAATAGCATATGATCTCAACTGCATGTTGAGCCGGCCTTCGGGTTCGATGCTCGATTTAATTTAGCGAATGCCTGATTTAATTAGCACATGATTTCAACTGCGTGTTGAGCTTGCTTTTGGGTTCGATGCTCGCTTTTATTTAGCAAATGCCTGCTTTAAATAACAGATGATCTCAACTGCGTCTTGAGCCAGCCTGAGGTTTCGATGCTTTCTTTTATTTAGCGAATACTGCTTGAATAGCAGATGATCTCAGCTGCATGTTGAGCCGGCCTTCGGGTTCGTTGCTCGCTTTTATTTAGTGAATGCCTACTTTAAATAGAAGATGACCTCAGCTGCATGTTGAGCCGACCTAAGGGTTCGATGCTCGCTTTTATTTAGCGAATGCCTGCTTTGAATAGCAGATGATCTCAACTGCATGTTGAGCCAACCTTCGGGTTCGATGCTCGGTTTTATTTAGCGAATGCCTGCTTTAAATAGCAGAAGATCTTAACTGTGTGTTAAGCCGGCCTTCGGGTTCGATGCTCGCTTTTATTTAGCGAATGCCTGCTTTAAATAGCAGAAGATCTCAACTGCGTGTTGAGCCGGCCTTCGGGTTCGATGCTCGCTTTTATTTAGCGAATGCCTGCTTTAAATAGCAGATGATCTCAACTGCGTGTTGAGCCGGCCTTCGGGTTCGATACTCGCTTTTATTTAGCGAATGCCTGCTTTAAATAGCAGATAATCTCAGCTGCGTGGTGAGCCGGCCTTCGGGTTCGATGCTCGTTTTAATTTAGCAAATGCCTGCTTTAAATAGCAGATGATCTCAGCTGTGTGTTGAGCCGCCCTTCGGGTTCGATCCTCGCTTTTATTTAGCGAATGCCTGCTTTAAATAGCAGATGATCTCCACTGCGTGTAGAGCCGGCCAGAGGGTTCGATGCTCGATTTTATTTTGCGAATGCCTATTTTGAATAGCAGATGATCTTAACTGTGTGTTGAGCCGGCCTGAGGGTTCGATGCTCTCTTTTATTTAGCGAATGCCTGCTTTAAATAGCAGATGATCTCAACTGCGTGTTGAACCTGCTTTCGGGTTCCATGCTCGCTTTTGTTTAGCGAATGCCTGCTTTAAATAACAGATGATCTCAACTGCGTCTTGAGCCAGCCTGAGGTTTCAATGCTGTCTTTTATTTAGCGAATACTTCTCGAATAGCAGATGATCTCAGCTGCGTGTTGAGCCGGCCTTTGGGTTCGTTGCTCGCTTTTATTTAGTGAATGCCTACTTTAAATAGCAGATGATCTCAGATGTGTGTTGAGCCGACCTGAGGGTTCAATGCTCCATTATATTTAGCGATTACCTGCTTTGAATAGTTGATGATCTCAGCTTCGTATTAAGCCGGCCTAAGGGTTTGATGTTCGATTTTATTTAGCGAATGCTAACTTTGAATAGCAGATGATCTCAACTATGTGTTGAGCCGGCCTGAGGGTTCGATGCTCGCTTTTATTTAGCGAATGCCGACTTTGAATAGCAGATGATCTCAACTGCGTGTTGAGCCGGCCTTCGAGTTCCATGCTCACTTTTATTTAGCGAATGCCTGCTTTAAATAGCAGAAGATCTCAACTGCGTGTTGAGTCGGCCTTCGGGTTCGATGCTCGCTTTTATTTAGCGAATTCCTGCTTTAAATATCAGAAGATCTCAACTGTGTGTTGAGCCGGCCTTCGGGTTCGATGCTCGCTTTTATTTAGCGAATTCCTGCTTTAATTAGTAGAAGATCTCAACTGTGTGTTGAGCCGGCCTTCGGGTTTGATGCTCGCTTTTATTTAGCGAATCCCTGCTTTAAATAGCAGATGATCTCAGCTGCATGTTGAGCCGGCCTTGGGGTTCGACGCTCGCTTTTACATAGCGAATGCCTGCTTTGAATAGCAGATGATCTCAACTGCGTGTTGAGCCGGCCTGAGGGTTCGATGCTCGCTTTTATTTAGCGAATGCCTGCTTTGAATAGCAGATGATCTCAACTGCGTGTTGAGCCGGCCTTCGGGTTCGATGCTCGCTTTTATTTAGCAAATGCATGCTTTAAATAGAAGAAGATCTCAACTGCGTGTTGAGCCGGCCTTCGGGTTCGATGCTCGCTTTTATTTAGCAAATGCCTGCTTTAAATAGCAGATGATCTCAACTGCGTGTTGAGCCGGCCTTTAGGTTCGATGCTCGCTTTTATTTAGCGAATGCCTGCTTTAAATAGCAGATAATTTTAGCTGCATGTTGAGCCGGCCTTCGGGTTCGATGCTCGCTTTAATTTTGCGAATGCCTGCTTTAAATAGCAGATGATCTCAGCTGTGTGTTGAGCCGCCCTTCGGGTTCGATGCTCGCTTTTATTTAGCGAATGCCTGCTTTAAATAGCAGATGATCTCCACTGCGTGTTGAGCCGGCCAGAGGGTTCGATGCTCGATTTTATTTAGCGAATTCCTATTTTGAATAGCAGATGATCTTAACTGTGTGTTGAGCCGGCCTGAGGGTTCGATGCTCGCTTTTATTTAGCGAATGCCTGCTTTGATAAGCAGATGATCTTAACTGCGTGTTGAGCCGGCAAGAGGGTTCAATGCTCGATTTTATTTAGCGAATTCCTATTTTGAATAGCAGATGATCTTAACTGTGTGTTGAGCTGGCCTGAGGGTTCGATGCTCTATTTTATTTAGAGAATGCCTGCTTTAAATAGCAGATGATCTAAACTGCGTGTTGAGCCTGCTTTCGAGTTCCATGCTCGCTTTTGTTTAGCGAATGCCTGCTTTAAATAATAGATGATCTCAACTGCGTCTTGAGTCGGCCTGAGGTTTCGATGCTGTCTTTTATTTAGCGAATACTGCTTGAATAGCAGATGATCTCAGCTGCGTGTTGAGCCGGCCTTCGGGTTCGTTGCTCGCTTTTATTTAGTGAATGCCTACTTTAAATAGCAGATGATCTCAGCTGCGTTTTGAGCCGACCTGAGGGTTCAATGCTCGATTATATTTAGCGAATACCTGCTTTGAATAGTAGATGATCTCAGCTTCGTGTTGAGCCGGCCTAAGGGTTTGATGTTCGATTTTATTTAGCGAATGACAACTTTGAATAGCAGATGATCTCAACTATGTGTTGAGCCGGCCTGAGGGTTTGATGCTCGCTTTTATTTAGCGAATGCCGGCTTTGAATAGCAGATGATCTCAACTGCGTGTTTAGCCGGCCTTCGAGTTCGATGCTCACTTTTATTTAGCAAATGCCATCTTTAAATAGCAGAAGATCTCAACTGCGTGTTGAGCCGGCCTTTGGGTTCGATGCTCGCTTTTATTTAGCGAATGCCTGCTTTAAATAGCAGATGATCTCCACTGCGTGTTGAGCCGGCCAGAGGGTTCGATGCTCGATTTTATTTAGCGAATGCCTATTTTGAATAGCAGATGATCTTAACTGTGTGTTGAGTCGGCCTGAGAGTTCGATGCTCTCTTTTATTTAGCGAATGCCTGCTTTAAATAGCAGATGATCTCAACTGCGTGTTGAACCTGCTTTCGGGTTCCATGCTCGCTTTTGTTTAGCGAATGCCTGCTTTAAATAACAGATGATCTCAACTGCGTCTTGAGCCGGCCTGAGGTTTCAATGCTGTCTTTTATTTAGCGAATACTTCTCGAATAGCAGATGATCTCAGCTGCGTGTTCAGCCGGCCTTCGGGTTCGATGCTCGCTTTTACTTAACGAATGCCTGCTTTGAATAGCAGATGATCTCAACTGCATGTTGAGCCGACCTGAGGGTTCGATGCTCGCTTTCATTTATAGAATGCCTGCTTTAAATAGAAAATGATCTCAGCTGCGTGTTGAGCCGACTTGAGGGTTCGATGCTCGCTTTTATTTAGCGAATGCCTGCTTTGAATAGTAGATGATCTCAACTGCGTGTTGAGCCGGCCTTCGGGTTCGATGCTCGCTTTTAATTAGCGAATGCATGCTTTAAATATCACATGATCTCAACTGCGTGTTGGGTCGGCCTTCGGGTTCGATGCTCGCTTTTACTTAGAGAATGCCTGCTTTGAATAGCAGATGATCTCAACTGCGTGTTGAGTCGGCCTTCGGGTTTGATGCTCGCTGCTATTTAGCGAATGCCTGCTTTAAATAGCACATGATCTCAACTGCGTGTCGAGTCTGCTTTTGGGTTCGATGCTCGCTTTTATTTAGCGAATGCCTGCTTTAAATAACAGATGATCTCAACTACGTCTTGAGCCGGCCTGAGGTTTTGATGCTCTCTTTTATTTAGTGAATACTGCTTGAATAGCAAATGATCTCAGCTGCGTGTTGAGTCGGCCTTCGGGTTCGTTGCTCGCTTTTATTTAGTGAATGCCTACTTTAAATAGCAGATGATCTCAGCTGCGTGTTGAGCCGACCTGTGGGTTCGATGCTCGCTTTTATTTAGCGAATGCCTGCTTTGAATAGTAGATGATCTCAACTGCGTGTTGAGTCGGCCTTCGGGTTCGATGCTCGCTTTTATTTACCGAATGCCTGCTTTAAATAGCAGAAGAATTCAACTGCGCATTGAGCCGGCCTTCGGGTTCGATGCTCGCTTTTATTTAACGAATTCTTGCTTTAAATAGCAGAAGATCTCAACTGCGTGTTGAGCTGGCCTTCGGCTTTGATGCTTTCTTTTATTTAGCGAATCCCTGCTTTAAATAGCAGACGATCTCAGCTGCGTGTTGAGCCGGCCTTCGGGTTCGATACTCGCTTTTACATAGCGAATGCCTGCTTTGAATAGCAGATGATCTCAACTGCGTGTTGAGCCGGCCTGAGGGTTCGATGCTCGCTTTTATTTAGCGAATGCCTGCTTTGAATAGCAGATGATCTCAACTGCGTGTTGAGCCGGCCTTCGGGTTCGATGCTCGCTTTTATTTAGCGATTGCATGCTTTAAATAGAAGAAGATCTCAACTGCTTGTTGTGCCGGCCTTCGGGTTCGATGCTCGCTTTTATTTAGCGAATGCCTGCTTTAAATAGCAGATGATCTCAACTGCGTGTTGAGCCGACCATCGGGTTTGATGCTCGCTTTTATTTAGCGAATGACTAATTTAAATAGCAGATGATCTCAGCTGCGTGTTGAGCCGGCCTTAGGGTTCGATGCTCGCTTTTGTTTAGCGAATGCCTGCTTTGATAAGCAGATGATCTCAACTGTGTGTTGAATCGGCCAGAGGGTTCGATGCTCGATTTTATTTAGCGAATGCCTGCTTTGAATATAATATGATCTTAACTGTGTGTTGAGCCGGCCTGAGGGTTCGATGCTCTCTTTTATTTAACGAATGCCTGCTTTAAATTGCAGATGATGTCAACTGCGTGTTGAGCCTGCTTTCGGGTTCGATGCTCGCTTTAATTTAGCGAGTGCTTGCTTTAAATAACAGATGATCTCAACTGCGTCTTGAGTCGGCCTGAGGTTTCGATGCTCTCTTTTATTTAGCGAATACTGCTTGAATAGAAGATGATCTCAGCTGCATGTTGAGCCGGCCTTCGGGTTCGTTGCTCGCTTTTATATAGTGAATGCCTACTTTAAATAGCAGATGATCTCAACTCCGTGTTGAGCCGACCTGAGGGTTCATTGCTCACTTTTATTTAGCGAATGCCTGCTTTGAATAGTAGATGATCTCAGCTGCGTGTTGAGCCGGCCTTTGGGTTTGATGATCGCTTTTATTTAGCGAATGCCTGCTTTGAATAGTAGATGATCTCAACTGCGTGTTGAGCCGTCCTTCGGGTTCGATGCTCGCTTTTATTTAGCGATTGCATGCTTTAAATAGAAGAAGATCTCAACTGCTTGTTGTGCCGGCCTTCGGGTTTGATGCTCGCTTTTATTTAGCGAATGCCTGCTTTAAATAGCAGATGATCTCAACTGCGTGTTGAGCCGACCATCGGGTTTGATGCTCGCTTTTATTTAGCGAATGACTAATTTAAATAGCAGATGATCTCAGCTGCGTGTTGAGCCGGCCTTAGGGTTCGATGCTCGCTTTTATTTAGCGAATGCCTGCTTTGATAAGCAGATGATCTCAACTGTGTGTTGAATCGGCCAGAGGGTTCGATGCTCGATTTTATTTAGCGAATGCCTGCTTTGAATATAAGATGATCTTAACTGTGTGTTGAGCCGGCCTGAGGGTTCGATGCTCTCTTTTATTTAACGAATGTCTGCTTTAAATTGCAGATGATCTCAACTGCGTGTTGAGCCTGCTTTCGGGTTCGATGCTCGCTTTAATTTAGCGAGTGCTTGCTTTAAATAACAGATGATCTCAACTGCGTCTTGAGTCGGCCTGAGGTTTCGATGCTCTCTTTTATTTAGCGAATACTGCTTGAATAGAAGATGATCTCAGCTGCATGTTTAGCCGGCCTTCGGGTTCGTTGCTCGCTTTTATATAGTGAATGCCTACTTTAAATAGCAGATGATCTCAACTCCGTGTTGAGCCGACCTGAGGGTTCATTGCTCACTTTTATTTAGCGAATGCCTGCTTTGAATAGTAGATGATCTCAGCTGCGTGTTGAGCCGGCCTTTGGGTTTGATGATCGCTTTTATTTAACGAATGCCTGCTTTGAATAGTAGATGATCTCAACTGCGTGTTGAGCCGTCCTTCGGGTTCGATGCTCGCTTTTATTTAGCGAATGCCTGCTTTAAATAGCAGAAGATCTCAACTGCGCATTGAGCCGGCCTTCGGGTTCGATGCTCGCTTTTATTTAGCGAATTCCTGCTTTGAATAGGAGATGATCTCAACTGCGTGTTGAGCCGGCCTTCGGGTTCGATGCTCTCTTTTATTTAGAGAAATCCTGCTTTAAATAGCAGAAGATCTCAACTGTGTGTTGAGTCGGCCTTCGGGTTTGATGCTCGCTTTTATTTAGCGAATCCCTGCTTTAAATAGCAGATGATCTCAGCTGCGTGTTGAGCCGGCCTTCGGGTTTGATGCTCGCTTTTACATAGCGAATGCCTGCTTTGAATAGCAGATGATCTCAACTGCGTGTTGAGCCAGCCTGAGGGTTCGATGCTCGCTTTTATTTATCGAATGCCTGCTTTGAATAGCAGATGATCTCAACTGCGTTTTGAGCCGGCCTTCGGATTCGATGCTCGCTTTTATTTAGGGAATGCATGCTTTAAATAAAAGAAGATCTCAACTGCGTGTTGTGCCGGCCTTCAGGTTCGATGCTCGCTTTTATTTAGCGAATGCTTACTTTAAATAGCAGATGATCTCAACTGCGTGTTGAGCCGGCCTTCAGGTTTGATGCTCGATTTTATTTAGCGAATGACTAATTTAAATAGCAGATGATAACAGCTGCGTGTTGAGCCGACCTTAGGGTTCGATGCTCGCTTTTATTTAGCGAATGCCTGCTTTGATAAGCAGATGATCTCCACTGTGTGTTGAGCCGGCCAGAAGGTTCGATGCTCGATTTTATTTAGCGAATGCCTGCTTTGAATATCAGATGATCTTAACTGTGTGTTGAGTTGGCCTGAGGGTTCGATGCTCTCTTTTATTTAGCGAATGCCTGCTTTAAATAGCAGATGATCTCAGCTGCGTGTTGAGCCTACTTTCGGGTTCGATGCTCGCCTTTATTTAGCGAATGCCTGCTTTAAATAACAGATGATCTCAACTGCGTCTTGAGTCGGCCTGAGGTTTCGATGCTCTCTTTTATTTAGCAAATACTGCTTGAATAGCAGATGATCTCAGCTGCGTGTTGAGTCGGCCTTCGGGTTCGTTGCTCGCTTTTATATAGTGAATGCCTACTTTAAAAAGCAGATGATCTCAGCTACGTGTTGAGACGACCTGAGGGTTCGATGCTCGATTTTATTTAGCGAATACCTGCTTTGAACAGTAGATGATCTCAGCTTCGTGTTGATCCGGCCTAAGGGTTTGATGTTCGATTTTATTTAGCGAATGCCAACTTTGAATAGCAGATGATCTCAACTATGTGTTGAGCCGGCCTGAGGGTTCGATGCTCGCTTTTATTTAGCGAATGCCTGCTTTGAATAGGAGATGATCTCAACTGCGTGTTGAGCCGGCCTTCGGGTTCGATGCTCACTTTTATTTAGCGAGTTCCTGCTTTAAATAGCAGAAGATCTCAACTGCGTGTTGAGCCGGCCTTCGGGTTTGAAGCTCGCTTTTATTTAGCGAATCCCTGCTTTAAATAGCAGATGATCTCAGCAGCATGTTGAGCCGGCCTTCGGGTTCGATGCTCGCTTTTACATAGCGAATGCCTGCTTTGAATAACAGATGATCTCAACTGCGCGTTGAGCCGGACTTCGGGTTCGATGCTCGCTTTTATTTAGCAAATGCATGCTTTAAATAGAAGAAGATCTCAACTGCGTGTTGTGCCGGCCTTCGGGTTCGATGCTCGCTTTTATTTAGCGAATGCCTGCTTTAAATAGCAGATGATCTCAACTGCGTGTTGAGTCGGCCTTCGGGTTTGATGCTCGCTTTAATTTAGCGAATGACTAATTTAAATAGCAGATGATCTCAGCTGCGTGTTGAGCCGGCCTTAGGGTTCGATGCTCGCTTTTATTTAGCGAATGCCTGCTTTGATAAGCAGATGATCTAAACTGTGTCTTGAGCCGGCCTGAGGGTTCGATGCTCTCTTTTATTTAGCGAATGCCTGCTTTAAATAGCAGATGATCTCAACTGCGTGTTGATCCTGCTTTCGGGTTCGATGCTCGGTTTTGTTTAGCGAATGCTTGCTTTAAATAACAGATGATCTCAACTGCGTCTTGAGTTAGCCTGAGGTTTCGATGCTTTCTTTTATTTAGCGAATACTGCTTGAATAGCAGATGATCTCAGCTGCGCGTTGAGCCGGCCTTCGGGTTCGTTGCTCGCTTTTATATAGTGAAAGCCTACTTTAAATAGCAGATGATCTCATCTACGTGTTGAGCCGACCTGAGGGTTCATGCTCGATTTTATTTAGCGAATACCTGCTTTGAACAGTAGATGATCTCAGCTTCGTGTTGATCCGGCCTAAGGGCTCGATGTTGGATTTTATTTAGCGAATGCCAACTTTGAATAGCAGATGATCTCAACTATGTGTTGAGCCGGCCTGAGGGTTCGATGCTCGCTTTTATTTAGCGAATGCCTGCTTTGAATAGGAGATGATCTCAACTGCGTGTTGAGCCGGCCTTCGGGTTCGATGCTCACTTTTATTTAGCGAATGCATGCTTTAAATATCACATGATCTCAACTGCGTGTTGGGTCGGCCTTCGGGTTCGATGCTCGCTTTTACTTAGAGAATGCCTGCTTTGAATAGCAGATGATCTCAACTGCGTGTTGAGTCGGCCTTCGGGTTTGATGCTTGGTTCTATTTAGCGAATGCCTGCTTTAAATAGCACATGATCTCAACTGCGTGTCGAGCCTGCTTTTGGGTTCGATGCTCGCTTTTATTTAGCGAATGCCTGCTTTAAATAACAGATGATCTCAACTGCGTCTTGAGCCGGCCTGAGGGTTCGATGCTCTCTTTTACTTAACGAATGCCTGCTTTAAATAGCAGATGATCTCAACTGCGTGTTGAGCCGGCCTTCGGGTTCGTTGCTCGCTTTTATTTAGTGAATGCCTACTTTAAATAGCAGATGATCTCAGCTGCGTGTTGAGCCGACCTGAGGGTTCGATGCTCGCTTTTATTTAGCGAATGCCTGCTTTGAATAGTAGATGATCTCAACTGCGTGTTGAGCCGGACTTCGGGTTCAATGCTCGCTTTTATTTACCGAATGCCTGCTTTAAATAGCAGAAGATCTCAACTGCGCATTGAGCCGGCCTTCGGGTTCGATGCTCGCTTTTATTTAGCGAATTCCTTCTTTAAATAACAGAAGATCTCAACTGCGTGTTGAGCTGGCCTACGGGTTTGATGCTTGCTTTTATTTAGCGAATCCCTGCTTTAAATAGCAGATGATCTCAGCTGCGTGTTGAGCCGGCCTTCGGGTTCGATACTCGCTTTTACATAGCGAATGCCTGCTTTGAATAGCAGATGATCTCAACTGCGTGTTGAGCCGGCCTGAGGGTTCGATGCTCGCTTTTATTTAGCGAATGCCTGCTTTGAATAGCAGATGATCTCAACTGCGTGTTGAGCCGGCCTTCGGGTTCGGTGCTCGCTTTTATTTAGCGAATGCATGCTTTAAATAGAAGAAGATCTCAACTGCGTGTTGTGCCGGCCTTCGGGTTCGATGCTCGCTTTTATTTAGCGAATGCGTGCTTTAAATAGCAGATGATCTCAACTGCGTGTTAACCCGGCCATCGGGTTTGATGCTCGCTTTTATTTAGCGAATGACTAATTTAAATAGCAGATGATCTCAGCTGCGTGTTGAGCCGGCCTTAGGGTTCGATGCTCGCTTATATTTAGCGAATGCCTGCTTTGATAAGCAGATGATCTCAACTGTGTGTTGAGCCGGCCAGAGGGTTCGATGCTCGATTTTATTTAGCGAATGCCTGCTTTGAATATCAGATGATCTTAACTGTGTGTTGAGCCGGCCTGAGGGTTCGATGCTCTCTTTTGTTTAACGAATGCCTGCTTTAAATAGCAGATGATCTCAACTGCGTGTTGAGCCTGCTTTTGGGTTCGATGCTCGCTTTAATTTAGCGAGTGCCTGCTTTAAATAACAGATGATCTCAACTGCGTCTTGAGTCGGCCTGAGGTTTCGATGCTCTCTTTTATTTAGCGAATACTGCTTGAATAGATGATGATCTCAGCTGCATGTTGAGCCGGCCTTCGGGTTCGTTGCTCACTTTTATATAGTGAATGCCTACTTTAAATAGCAGATGATCTCAACTCCGTGTTGAGCCGACCTGAGGGTTCATTGCTCGCTTTTATTTAGCGAATGCCTGCTTTGAATAGTAGATGATCTCAACTGCGTGTTGAGCCGTCCTTCGGGTTCGATGCTCGCTTTTATTTAGCGAATGCCTGCCTTAAATAGCAGAAGATCTCAACTGCGCATTGAGCCGGCCTTCGGGTTCGATGCTCGCTTTTATTTAGCGAATTCCTGCTTTGAATAGGAGATGATCTCAACTGCGTGTTGAGCCGGCCTTCGGGTTCGATGCTCGCTTTTATTTAGCGAATTCCTGCTTTAAATAGCAGAAGATCTCAACTGCGTGTTGAGTCGGCCTTCGGGTTTGATGCTCGCTTTATTTAGCGAATCCCTGCTTTAAATAACAGATGATCTCAGCTGCGTGTTGAGCCGGCCTTCGGTTTTGATGCTCGTTTTTACATAGCGAATGCCTGCTTTGAATAGCAGATGATCTCAACTGCGTGTTGAGCCAGCCTGAGGGTTCGATGCTCGCTTTTATTTATCGAATGCCTGCTTTGAATAGCAGATGATCTCAACTGCGTTTTGAGCCGGCCTTCGGGTTCGATGCTCGCTTTTATTTAGGGAATGCATGCTTTAAATAAAAGAAGATCTTAACTGCGTGTTGTGCCGGCCTTCAGGTTCGATGCTCGCTTTTATTTAGCGAATGCTTACTTTAATTAGCAGACGATCTCAACTGCGTGTTGAGCCGGCCTTCGGGTTTGATGCTCGATTTTATTTAGCGAATGACTAATTTAAATAGCAGATGATATCAGCTGCGTGTTGAGCCGGCCTTAGGGTTCGATGCTCGCTTTTATTTAGAGAATGCCTGCTTTGATAAGCAGATGATCTCAACTGTGTGTTGAGCCGGCCAGAAGGTTCGATGCTCGATTTTATTTAGCGAATGCCTGCTTTGAATATCAGATGATCTTAACTGTGTGTTGAGCTGGCCTGAGGGTTAGATGCTCTCTTTTATTTAGAGAATGCCTGTATTAAATGGCAGATGATCTCAACTGCGTGTTGAGCCTGCTTTCGGGTTCGATGCTCGCCTTTATTTAGCGAATGCCTGCTTTAAATAACAGCTGATCTCAACTGCGTCTTGAGTCGGCCTGAGGTTTCGATGCTCTCTTTTATTTAGCGAATACTGCTTGAATATCTGATGATCTCAGCTGCGTGTTGAGCCGGCCTTCGGGTTCGTTGCTCGCTTTTATATAGTGAAAGCCTACTTTAAATAGTAGATGATCTTAGCTACGTGTTGAGCCGACCTGAGAGTTCGATGCTCGATTTTATTTAGCGAATACCTGCTTTGAACAGTAGATGATCTCAGCTTCGTGTTGATCCGGCCTAAGGGTTCGATGTTCGATTTTATTTAGCGAATGCCAACTTTTAATAGCAGATGATCTCAACTATGTGTTTAGCCGGCCTGAGGGTTCGATGCTCGCTTTTATTTAGCGAATGCCTGCTTTGAATAGCAGATGATCTCAACTGCGTGTTGAGCTGGCCTTCGGGTTTGATGCTCGCTTTTATTTAGCGAATGACTAATTTAAATAGCAGATGATCTCAGCTGCGTGTTAAGCCGGCCTTAGGGTTCGATGCTCTCTTTTATTTAGCGAATGCCTGCTTTGATAAGCAGATGATATTAACTGCGTGTTGAGCCGGCAAGAGGGTTCAATGCTCGATTTTATTTAGCGAATGCCTACTTTGAATATCAGATGATCTTAACTGTGTGTTGAGCCGGCATGAGGGTTCGATGCTCTCTTTTATTTAGCGAATGCCTGCTTTAAATAGCAGATGATCTCAACTGCGTGTTGAGCCTACTTTCGGGTTCGATGCTCGCTTTTATTTAGCGAATGCCTGCTTTAAATAACAGATGATCTCAACTGCATCTTGAGTCGGCCTGAGGTTTCGATGCTCTCTTTTATTTAGCGAATACTGCTTGAATAGCAGATGATCTCAGCTGCGTGTTGAGCCGGCCTTCGGGTTCGTTGCTCGCTTTTATATAGTGAATGCCTACTTTAAAAAGCAGATGATCTCAGCTACGTGTTGAGACGACCTGAGGGTTCGATGCTCGATTTTATTTAGCGAATACCTGCTTTGAACAGTAGATGATCTCAGCTTCGTGTTGATCCGGCCTAAGAGTTCGATGTTCGATTTTATTTAGCGAATGCCAACTTTGAATAGCAGATGATCTCAACTATGTGTTGAGCCGGCCTGAGGGTTCGATGCTCGCTTTTATTTAGCGAATTCCTGCTTTGAATAGGAGATGATCTCAACTGCGTGTTGAGGTGGCCTTCGGGTTCGATGCTCACTTTTATTTAGCGAGTTCCTGCTTTAAATAGCAGAAGATCTCAACTGCGTGTTGAGCCGGCCTTCGGGTTTGAAGCTCGCTTTTATTTAGCGAATCCCTGCTTTAAATAGCAGATGATCTCAGCAGCATGTTGAGCCGGCCTTCGGGTTCGATGCTCGCTTTTACATAGCGAATGCCTGCTTTGAATAGCAGATGATCTCAACTGCGTGTTGAGCCGGCCTGAGGGTTCGATGCTCGCTTTTATTTAGCGAATGCCTGCTTTGAATAACAGATGATCTCAACTGCGTGTTGAGCCGGCCTTCGGGTTCGATGCTCGCTTTTATTTAGCGAATGCATGCTTTAAATAGAAGAAGATCTCAACTGCGTGTTGTGCCGACCTTCGGGTTCGATGCTCGCTTTTATTTAGCGAATGCTTGCTTTAAATAGCAGATGATCTCAACTGCGTGTTGAGCCGGCCTTCGGGTTTGATGCTCGCTTTAATTTAGAGAATGACTAATTTAAATAGCAGATGATCTCAGCTGCGTGTTGAGCCGGCCTTAGGGTTCGATGCTCGCTTTTATTTAGCGAATGCCTGCTTTGATAAGCAGATGATCTCAACTGTGTGTTGAGCCGGCCAGAGGGTTCGATGCTCGATTTTATTTAGCGAATGCCTGCTTTGAATATCAGATGATCTTAACTGTGTGTTGAGCCGGCCTGAGGGTTCGATGCTCTCTTTTGTTTAACGAATGCCTGCTTTAAATAGCAGATGATCTCAACTGCGTGTTGAGCCTGCTTTCGGGTTCGATGCTCGCTTTAATTTAGCGAGTGCCTGCTTTAAATAACAGATGATCTCAACTGCGTCTTGAGTCGGCCTGAGGTTTCGATGCTCTCTTTTATTTAGCGAATACTGCTTGAATAGATGATGATCTCAGCTGCATGTTGAGCCGGCCTTCGGGTTCGTTGCTCACTTTTATATAGTGAATGCCTACTTTAAATAGCAGATGATCTCAACTCCGTGTTGAGCCGACCTGAGGGTTCATTGCTCGCTTTTATTTAGCGAATGCATGCTTTGAATAGTAGATGATCTCAACTGCGTGTTGAGCCGTCCTTCGGGTTCGATGCTCGCTTTTATTTAGCGAATGCCTGCCTTAAATAGCAGAAGATCTCAACTGCGCATTGAGCCGGCCTTCGGGTTCGATGCCCGCTTTTATTTAGCGAATTCCTGCTTTGAATAGGAGATGATCTCAACTGCGTGTTGAGCCGGCCTTCGGGTTCGATTCTCGCTTTTATTTAGCGAATTCCTGCTTTAAATAGCAGAAGATCTCAACTGCGTGTTGAGTCGGCCTTCGGGTTTGATGCTCGCTTTTATTTAGCGAATCCCTGCTTTAAATAGCAGATGATCTCAGCTGCGTGTTGAGCCGGCCTTCGGTTTTGATGCTCGTTTTTACATAGCGAATGCCTGCTTTGAATAGCAGATGATCTCAACTGCGTGTTGAGCCAGCCTGAGGGTTCGATGCTCGCTTTTATTTATCGAATGCCTGCTTTGAATAGCAGATGATCTCAACTGCGTTTTGAGTCGGCCTTCGGGTTCGATGCTCGCTTTTATTTAGGGAATGCATGCTTTAAATAAAAGAAGATCTCAACTGCGTGTTGTGCCGGCCTTCAGGTTCGATGCTCGCTTTTATTTAGCGAATGCTTACTTTAATTAGCAGACGATCTCAACTGCGTGTTGAGCCGGCCTTCGGGTTTGATGCTCGATTTTATTTAGCGAATGACTAATTTAAATAGCAGATGATATCAGCTGCGTGTTGAGCCGGCCTTAGGGTTCGATGCTCGCTTTTATTTAGCGAATGCCTGCTTTGATAAGCAGATGATCTCAACTGTGTGTTGAGCCGGACAGAAGGTTCGATGCTCGATTTTATTTAGCGAATGCCTGCTTTGAATATCAGATGATCTTAACTGTGTGTTGAGCTGGCCTGAGGGTTCGATGCTCTCTTTTATTTAGAGAATGCCTGTATTAAATGGCAGATGATCTCAACTGCGTGTTGAGCCTACTTTCGGGTTCGATGCTCGCCTTTATTTAGCGAATGCCTGCTTTAAATAACAGCTGATCTCAACTGCGTCTTGAGTCGGCCTGAGGTTTCGATGCTCTCTTTTATTTAGCGAATACTGCTTGAATATCTGATGATCTCAGCTGCGTGTTGAGCCGGCCTTCGGGTTCGTTGCTCGCTTTTATATAGTGAAAGCCTACTTTAAATAGTAGATGATCTTAGCTACGTGTTGAGCCGACCTGAGAGTTCGATGCTCGATTTTATTTAGCGAATACCTGCTTTGAACAGTAGATGATCTCAGCTTCGTGTTGATCCGGCCTAAGGGTTCGATGTTCGATTTTATTTAGCGAATGCCAACTTTGAATAGCAGATGATCTCAACCATGTGTTTAGCCGGCCTGAGGGTTCGATGCTCGCTTTTATTTAGCGAATGCCTGCTTTGAATAGCAGATGATCTCAACTGCGTGTTGAGCTGGCCTTCGGGTTTGATGCTCGCTTTTATTTAGCGAATGACTAATTTAAATAGCAGATGATCTCAGCTGCGTGTTGAGCCTGCTTTCGGGTTCGATGCTCGCTTTAATTTAGCGAGTGCCTGCTTTAAATAACAGATGATCTCAACTGCGTCTTGAGTCGGCCTGAGGTTTCGATGCTCTCTTTTATTTAGCGAATACTGCTTGAATAGATGATGATCTCAGCTGCATGTTGAGCCGGCCTTCGGGTTCGTTTCTCACTTTTATATAGTGAATGCCTACTTTAAATAGCAGATGATCTCAACTCCGTGTTGAGCCGACCTGAGGGTTCATTGCTCGCTTTTATTTAGCGAATGCCTGCTTTGAATAGTAGATGATCTCAACTGCGTGTTGAGCCGTCCTTCGGGTTCGATGCTCGCTTTTATTTAGCGAATGCCTGCCTTAAATAGCAGAAGATCTCAACTGCGCATTGAGCCGGCCTTCGGGTTCGATGCTCGCTTTTATTTAGCGAATTCCTGCTTTGAATAGGAGATGATCTCAACTGCGTGTTGAGCCGGCCTTCGGGTTCGATGCTCGCTTTTATTTAGCGAATTCCTGCTTTAAATAGCAGAAGATCTCAACTGCGTGTTGAGTCGGCCTTCGGGTTTGATGCTCGCTTTTATTTAGCGAATCCCTGCTTTAAATAGCAGATGATCTCAGCTGCGTGTTGAGCCGGCCTTCGGTTTTGATGCTCGTTTTTACATAGCGAATGCCTGCTTTGAATAGCAGATGATCTCAACTGCGTGTTGAGCCAGCCTGAGGGTTCGATGCTCGCTTTTATTTATCGAATGCCTGCTTTGAATAGCAGATGATCTCAACTGCGTTTTGAGTCGGCCTTCGGGTTCGATGCTCGCTTTTATTTAGGGAATGCATGCTTTAAATAAAAGAAGATCTCAACTGCGTGTTGTGCCGGCCTTCAGGTTCGATGCTCGATTTTATTTAGCGAATGCTTACTTTAATTAGCAGACGATCTCAACTGCGTGTTGAGCCGGCCTTCGGGTTTGATGCTCGATTTTATTTAGCGAATAACTAATTTAAATAGCAGATGATATCAGCTGCGTGTTGAGCCGGCCTTAGGGTTCGATGCTCGCTTTTATTTAGCGAATGCCTGCTTTGATAAGCAGATGATCTCAACTGTGTGTTGAGCCGGACAGAAGGTTCGATGCTCGATTTTATTTAGCGAATGCCTGCTTTAAATATCAGATGATCTTAACTGTGTGTTGAGCTGGCCTGAGGGTTCGATGCTCTCTTTTATTTAGAGAATGCCTGTATTAAATGGCAGATGATCTCAACTGCGTGTTGAGCCTGCTTTCGGGTTCGATGCTCGCCTTTATTTAGCGAATGCCTGCTTTAAATAACAGCTGATCTCAACTGCGTCTTGAGTCGGCCTGAGGTTTCGATGCTCTCTTTTATTTAGCGAATACTGCTTGAATATCTGATGATCTCAGCTGCGTGTTGAGCCGGCCTTCGGGTTCGTTGCTCGCTTTTATATAGTGAAAGCCTACTTTAAATAGTAGATGATCTTAGCTACGTGTTGAGCCGACCTGAGAGTTCGATGCTCGATTTTATTTAGCGAATACCTGCTTTGAACAGTAGATGATCTCAGCTTCGTGTTGATCCGGCCTAAGGGTTCGATGTTCGATTTTATTTAGCGAATGCCAACTTTGAATAGCAGATGATCTCAACTATGCGTTTTGCCGGCCTGAGGGTTCGATGCTCGCTTTTATTTAGCGAATGCCTGCTTTGAATAGCAGATGATCTCAACTGCGTGTTGAGCTGGCCTTCGGGTTTGATGCTCGCTTTTATTTAGCGAATGACTAATTTAAATAGCAGATGATCTCAGCTGCGTGTTAAGCTGGCCTTAGGGTTCGATGCTCGCTTTTATTTAGCGAATGCCTGCTTTGATAAGCAGATGATATTAACTGCGTGTTGAGCCGGCAAGAGGGTTCAATGCTCGATTTTATTTAGCGAATGCCTACTTTGAATATCAGATGATCTTAACTGTGTGTTGAGCCGGCATGAGGGTTCGATGCTCTCTTTTATTTAGCGAATGCCTGCTTTAAATAGCAGATGATCTCAACTGCGTGTTGAGCCTACTTTCGGGTTCGATGCTCGCTTTTATTTAGCGAATGCCTGCTTTAAATAACAGATGATCTCAACTGCATCTTGAGTCGGCCAGAGGTTTCGATGCTCTCTTTTATTTAGCGAATACTGCTTGAATAGCAGATGATCTCAGCTGCGTGTTGAGCCGGCCTTCGGGTTCGTTGCTCGCTTTTATATAGTGAATGCCTACTTTAAAAAGCAGATGATCTCAGCTACGTGTTGAGACGACCTGAGGGTTCGATGCTCGATTTTATTTAGCGAATACCTGCTTTGAACAGTAGATGATCTCAGCTTCGTGTTGATCCGACCTAAGGGTTCGATGTTCGATTTTATTTAGCGAATGCCAACTTTGAATAGCAGATGATCTCAACTATGTGTTGAGCCGGCCTGAGGGTTTGATGCTCGCTTTTATTTAGCGAATTCCTGCTTTGAATAGGAGATGATCTCAACTGCGTGTTGAGCCGGCCTTCGGGTTCGATGCTCACTTTTATTTAGCGAGTTCCTGCTTTAAATA
Source organism: Lathyrus sativus (assembly GCA_963859935.3). Lineage (NCBI taxonomy): Eukaryota > Viridiplantae > Streptophyta > Magnoliopsida > Fabales > Fabaceae > Lathyrus > Lathyrus sativus. The sequence continues at coordinate 220,776,371 of OZ012739.1, read as the reverse complement.
GCAGAAGATCTCAACTGCGTGTTGAGCCGGCCTTCGGGTTTGAAGCTCGCTTTTATTTAGCGAATCCCTGCTTTAAATAGCAGATGATCTCAGCAGCATGTTGAGCCGGCCTTCGGGTTCGATGCTCGCTTTTACATAGCGAATGCCTGCTTTGAATAGCAGATGATCTCAACTGCGTGTTGAGCCGGCCTGAGGGTTCGATGCTCGCTTTTATTTAGCGAATGCCTGCTTTGAATAACAGATGATCTCAACTGCGTGTTAAGCCGGCCTTCGGGTTCGATGCTCGCTTTTATTTAGCGAATGCATGCTTTAAATAGAAGAAGATCTCAACTGCGTGTTGTGCCGACCTTCGGGTTCGATGCTCGCTTTTATTTAGCGAATGCTTGCTTTAAATAGCAGATGATCTCAACTGCGTGTTGAGCCGGCCTTCGGGTTTGATGCTCGCTTTAATTTAGAGAATGACTAATTTAAATAGCAGATGATCTCAGCTGCGTGTTGAGCCGGCCTTAGGGTTCGATGCTCGCTTTTATTTAGCGAATGCCTGCTTTGATAAGCAGATGATCTAAACTGTGTCTTGAGCCGGCCTGAGGGTTCGATGCTCTCTTTTATTTAGCGAATGCATGCTTTAAATAGCAGATGATCTCAACTGCGTGTTGATCCTGCTTTCGGGTTTGATGCTCGGTTTTGTTTAGCGAATGCCTGCTTTAAATAACAGATGATCTCAACTGCGTCTTGAGTCAGCATGAGGTTTCGATGCTCTCTTTTATTTAGCGAATACTGCTTGAATAGCAGATGATCTCAGCTGCGCGTTGAGCCGGCCTTCGGGTTCGTTGCTCGCTTTTATATAGTGAAAGCCTACTTTAAATAGCAGATGATCTCATCTACGTGTTGAGCCGACCTGAGGGTTCGATGCTCGATTTTATTTAGCGAATACCTGCTTTGAACAGTAGATAATCTCAGCTTCGTGTTGATCCGGCCTAAGGGTTCGATGTTCGATTTTATTTAGCGAATGCCAACTTTGAATAGCAGATGATCTCAACTATGTGTTGAGCCGGCCTGAGGGTTTGATACTCGCTTTTATTTAGCGAATGCCTGCTTTGAATAGGAGATGATCTCAACTGCGTGTTGAGCCGGCCTTCGAGTTCGATGCTCACTTTTATTTAGCGAATTCCTGCTTTAATTAGTAGAAGATCTCAACTGTGTGTTGAGCCGGCCTTCGGGTTTGATGCTCGCTTTTATTTAGCGAATCCCTGCTTTAAATAGCAGATGATCTCAGCTGCATGTTGAGCCGGCCTTGGGGTTCGACGCTCGCTTTTACATAGCGAATGCCTGCTTTGAATAGCAGATGATCTCAACTGCGTGTTGAGCCGGCCTGAGGGTTCGATGCTCGCTTTTATTTAGCGAATGCCTGCTTTGAATAGCAGATGATCTCAACTGCGTGTTGAGCCGGCCTTCGGGTTCGATGCTCGCTTTTATTTAGCGAATGCATGCTTTAAATAGAAGAAGATCTCAACTGCGTGTTGTGCCGGCCTTCGGGTTCGATGCTCGCTATTATTTAGCGAATGCCTGCTTTAAATAGCAGATGATCTCAACTACGTGTTGAGCCAGCCTTCGGGTTTGATGCTCGCTTTAATTTAGCGAATGACTAATTTAAATAGCAGATGATCTCAGCTGCGTGTTGAGCCGGCCTTAAGGTTCAATGCTCGCTTTTATTTAGCGAATGCCTGCTTTGATAAGCAAATGATCTAAACTGTGTCTTGAGCCGGCCTGAGGGTTCGATGCTCTCTTTTATTTAGCGAATGCCTGCTTTAAATAGCAGATGATCTCAACTGCGTGTTGATCCTGCTTTCGGGTTCGATGCTCGGTTTTGTTTAGCGAATGCCTGCTTTAAATAACAGATGATCTCAACTGCGTCTTGAGTCGGCCTGAGGTTTCGATGCTCTCTTTTATTTAGCGAATACTGCTTGAATAGCAGATGATCTCAGCTGCGCGTTGAGCCGGCCTTCGGGTTCGTTGCTCGCTTTTATATAGTGAAAGCCTACTTTAAATAGCAGATGATCTCATCTACGTGTTGAGCCGACCTGAGGGTTCGATGCTCGATTTTATTTAGCAAATACCTGCTTTGAACAGTAGATGATCTCAGCTTCGTGTTGATCCGGCCTAAGGGTTCGATGTTCGATTTTATTTAGCGAATGCCAACTTTGAATAGCAGATGATCTCAACTATGTGTTGAGCCGGCCTGAGGGTTCGATGCTCGCTTTTATTTAGCGAATGCCTGCTTTGAATAGGAGATGATCTCAACTGCGTGTTGAGCCGGCCTTCGGGTTCGATGCTCACTTTTATTTAGCGAATTCCTGCTTTAATTAGCAGAAGATCTCAACTGCGTGTTGAGCCGGCCTTCGGGTTTGATGCTCGCTTTTATTTAGCGAATCCCTGCTCTAAGTAGCAGATGATCTCAGCTGCATGTTGAGCCGGCCTTCGGGTTCGACGCTCGCTTTTACATAGCGAATGCCTGCTTTGAATAGCAGATGATCTCAACTGCGTGTTGAGCCGGCCTGAGGGTTCGATGCTCGCTTTTATTTAGCGAATGCCTGCTTTGAATAGCAGATGATCTCAACTGCGTGTTGAGCTGGCCTTCGGGTTCGATGCTCGCTTTTATTTAGCGAATGCATGCTTTAAATAGAAGAAGATCTCAACTGCGTGTTGTGCCGGCCTTCGGGTTCGATGCTCGCTTTTATTTAGCGAATGCCTGCTTTAAATAGCAGATGATCTCAACTGCGTGTTGAGCCGGCCTTCGGGTTTGATGCTCGCTTTAATTTAGCGAATGACTTATTTAAATAGCAGATGATCTCAGCTGCGTGTTGAGCCGGCCTTAAGGTTCGATGCTCGCTTTTATTTAGCGAATGCCTGCTTTGATAAGCAAATGATCTAAACTGTGTCTTGAGCCGGCCTGAGGGTTCGATGCTCTCTTTTATTTAGCGAATGCCTGCTTTAAATAGCAGATGATCTCAACTGCGTGTTGATCCTGCTTTCGGGTTCGATGCTCGATTTTGTTTAGCGAATGCCTGCTTTAAATAACAGATGATCTCAACTGCGTCTTGAGTCGGCCTAAGGTTTCGATGCTCTCTTTTATTTAGCGAATACTGCTTGAATAGCAGATGATCTCAGCTGCGCGTTGAGCCGGCCTTCGGGTTCGTTGCTCGCTTTTATATAGTGAAAGCCTACTTTAAATAGTAGATGATCTTAGCTACGTGTTGAGCCGACCTGAGAGTTCGATGCTCGATTTTATTTAGCGAATACCTGCTTTGAACAGTAGATGATCTCAGCTTCGTGTTGATCCGGCCTAAGGGTTCGATGTTCGATTTTATTTAGCGAATGCCAACTTTGAATAGCAGATGATCTCAACTATGTGTTGAGCCGGCCTGAGGGTTCGATGCTCGCTTTTATTTAGCGAATGCCTGCTTTGAATAGGAGATGATCTCAACTGCGTGTTGAGCCGGCCTTCGGGTTCGATGCTCACTTTTATTTAGCGAATTCCTGCTTTAATTAGCAGAAGATCTCAACTGCGTGTTGAGCCGGCCTTCGGGTTTGATGCTCGCTTTTATTTAGCGAATCCCTGCTCTAAATAGCAGATGATCTCAGCTGCATGTTGAGCCGGCCTTCGGGTTCGACGCTCGCTTTTACATAGCGAATGCCTGCTTTGAATAGCAGATGATCTCAACTGCGTGTTGAGCCGGCCTGAGGGTTCGATGCTCGCTTTTATTTAGCGAATGCCTGCTTTGAATAGCAGATGATCTCAACTGCGTGTTGAGCTGGCCTTCGGGTTCGATGCTCGCTTTTATTTAGCGAATGCATGCTTTAAATAGAAGAAGATCTCAACTGCGTGTTGTGCCGGCCTTCGGGTTCGATGCTCGCTTTTATTTAGCGAATGCCTGCTTTAAATAGCAGATGATCTCAACTGCGTGTTGAGCCGGCCTTCGGGTTTGATGCTCGCTTTAATTTAGCGAATGACTTATTTAAATAGCAGATGATCTCAGCTGCGTGTTGAGCCGGCCTTAAGGTTCGATGCTCGCTTTTATTTAGCGAATGCCTGCTTTGATAAGCAAATGATCTAAACTGTGTCTTGAGCCGGCCTGAGGGTTCGATGCTCTCTTTTATTTAGCGAATGCCTGCTTTAAATAGCAGATGATCTCAACTGCGTGTTGATCCTGCTTTCGGGTTCGATGCTCGATTTTGTTTAGCGAATGCCTGCTTTAAATAACAGATGATCTCAACTGCGTCTTGAGTCGGCCTGAGGTTTCGATGCTCTCTTTTATTTAGCGAATACTGCTTGAATAGCAGATGATCTCAGCTGCGCGTTGAGCCGGCCTTCGGGTTCGTTGCTCGCTTTTATATAGTGAAAGCCTACTTTAAATAGCAGATGATCTCATCTACGTGTTGAGCCGACCTGAGGGTTCGATGCTCGATTTTATTTAGCAAATACCTGCTTTGAACAGTAGATGATCTCAGCTTCGTGTTGATCCGGCCTAAGGGTTCGATGTTCGATTTTATTTAGCGAATGCCAACTTTGAATAGCAGATGATCTCAACTATGTGTTGAGCCGGCCTGAGGGTTCGATGCTCGCTTTTATTTAGCGAATGCCTGCTTTGAATAGGAGATGATCTCAACTGCGTGTTGAGCCGGCCTTCGGGTTCGATGCTCACTTTTATTTAGCGAATTCCTGCTTTAATTAGCAGAAGATCTCAACTGCGTGTTGAGCCGGCCTTCGGGTCTGATGCTCGCTTTTATTTAGCGAATCCCTGCTCTAAATAGCAGATGATCTCAGCTGCATGTTGAGCCGGCCTTCGGGTTCGACGCTCGCTTTTACATAGCGAATGCCTGCTTTGAATAGCAGATGATCTCAACTGCGTGTTGAGCCGGCCTGAGGGTTCGATGCTCGCTTTTATTTAGCGAATGCCTGCTTTGAATAGCAGATGATCTCAACTGCGTGTTGAGCTGGCCTTCGGGTTCGATGCTCGCTTTTATTTAGCGAATGCATGCTTTAAATAGAAGAAGATCTCAACTGCGTGTTGTGCCGGCCTTCGGGTTCGATGCTCGCTTTTATTTAGCGAATGCCTGCTTTAAATAGCAGATGATCTCAACTGCGTGTTGAGCCGGCCTTCGGGTTTGATGCTCGCTTTAATTTAGCGAATGACTTATTTAAATAGCAGATGATCTCAGCTGCGTGTTGAGCCGGCCTTAAGGTTCGATGCTCGCTTTTATTTAGCGAATGCCTGCTTTGATAAGCAAATGATCTAAACTGTGTCTTGAGCCGGCCTGAGGGTTCGATGCTCTCTTTTATTTAGCGAATGCCTGCTTTAAATAGCAGATGATCTCAACTGCGTGTTGATCCTGCTTTCGGGTTCGATGCTCGATTTTGTTTAGCGAATGCCTGCTTTAAATAACAGATGATCTCAACTGCGTCTTGAGTCGGCCTGAGGTTTCGATGCTCTCTTTTATTTAGCGAATACTGCTTGAATAGCAGATGATCTCAGCTGCGCGTTGAGCCGGCCTTCGGGTTCGTTGCTCGCTTTTATATAGTGAAAGCCTACTTTAAATAGCAGATGATCTCATCTACGTGTTGAGCCGACCTGAGGGTTCGATGCTCGATTTTATTTAGCAAATACCTGCTTTGAACAGTAGATGATCTCAGCTTCGTGTTGATCCGGCCTAAGGGTTCGATGTTCGATTTTATTTAGCGAATGCCAACTTTGAATAGCAGATGATCTCAACTATGTGTTGAGCCGGCCTGAGGGTTCGATGCTCGCTTTTATTTAGCGAATGCCTGCTTTGAATAGGAGATGATCTCAACTGCGTGTTGAGCCGGCCTTCGGGTTCGATGCTCACTTTTATTTAGCGAATTCCTGCTTTAATTAGTAGAAGATCTCAACTGCTTGTTGAGCCGGCCTTCGGGTTTGATGCTCGCTTTTATTTAGCGAATCCCTGCTCTAAATAGCAGATGATCTCAGCTGCATGTTGAGCCGGCCTTCGGGTTCGACGCTCGCTTTAACATAGCGAATGCCTGCTTTGAATAGCAGATGATCTCAACTGCGTGTTGAGCCGGCCTGAGGGTTCGATGCTCGCTTTTATTTAGCGAATGCCTGCTTTGAATAGCAGATGATCTCAACTGCGTGTTGAGCTGGCCTTCGGGTTCGATGCTCGCTTTTATTTAGCGAATGCATGCTTTAAATAGAAGAAGATCTCAACTGCGTGTTGTGCCGGCCTTCGGGTTCGATGCTCGCTTTTATTTAGCGAATGCCTGCTTTAAATAGCAGATGATCTCAACTGCGTGTTGAGCCGGCCTTCGGGTTTGATGCTCGCTTTAATTTAGCGAATGACTTATTTAAATAGCAGATGATCTCAGCTGCGTGTTGAGCCGGCCTTAAGGTTCGATGCTCGCTTTTATTTAGCGAATGCCTGCTTTGATAAGCAAATGATCTAAACTGTGTCTTGAGCCGGCCTGAGGGTTCGATGCTCTCTTTTATTTAGCGAATGCCTGCTTTAAATAGCAGATGATCTCAACTGCGTGTTGATCCTGCTTTCGGGTTCGATGCTCGATTTTGTTTAGCGAATGCCTGCTTTAAATAACAGATGATCTCAACTGTGTCTTGAGTCGGCCTGAGGTTTCGATGCTCTCTTTTATTTAGCGAATACTGCTTGAATAGCAGATGATCTCAGCTGCGCGTTGAGCCGGCCTTCGGGTTCGTTGCTCGCTTTTATATAGTGAAAGCCTACTTTAAATAGCAGATGATCTCATCTACGTGTTGAGCCGACCTGAGGGTTCGATGCTCGATTTTATTTAGCGAATACCTGCTTTGAACAGTAGATGATCTCAGCTTCGTGTTGATCCGGCCTAAGGGTTCGATGTTCGATTTTATTTAGCGAATGCCAACTTTGAATAGCAGATGATCTCAACTATGTGTTGAACCGGCCTGAGGGTTCGATGCTCGCTTTTATTTAGCGAAAGCCTGCTTTGAATAGGAGATGATCTCAACTGCGTGTTGAGCCGGCCTTCGGGTTCGATGCTCACTTTTATTTAGCGAATTCCTGCTTTAATTAGCAGAAGATCTCAACTGCGTGTTGAGCCGGCCTTCGGGTTTGATGCTCGCTTTTATTTAGCGAATCCCTGCTTTAAATAGCAGATGATCTCAGCTGCATGTTGAGCCGGCCTTCGGGTTCGATGCTCGCTTTTACATAGCGAATGCCTGCTTTGAATAGCAGATTATCTCAACTGCGTGTTGAGTCGGCCTGAGGGTTCGATGCTCGCTTTTATTTAGCGAATGCCTGCTTTGAATAGCAGATGATCTCAACTGCGTGTTGAGCCGGCCTTCGGGTTCGATGCTCGCTTTTATTTAGCGAATGCATGCTTTAAATAGAAAAAGATCTCAACTGCGTGTTGTGCCGGCCTTCGGGTTCGATGCTCGCTTTTATTTAGCGAATGCCTGCTTTAAATAGCAGATGATCTCAACTGCGTGTTGAGCCGGCCTTCGGGTTTGATGCTCGTTTTAATTTAGCGAATGACTAATTTAAATAGCAGATGATCTCAGCTGCGTGTTGAGTCGGCCTTAGGGTTCGATGCTCGCTTTTATTTAGCGAATGCCTGCTTTGATAAGCAGATGATCTAAACTGTGTCTTGAGCCGGCCTGAGGGTTCGATGCTCTCTTTTATTTAGCGAATGCCTGCTTTAAATAGCAGATGATCTCAACTGCGTGTTGATCCTGCTTTCGGGTTCGATGCTCGGTTTTGTTTAGCGAATGCCTGCTTTAAATAACAGATGATCTCAACTGCGTCTTGAGTCGGCCTGAGGTTTCGATGCTCTCTTTTATTTAGCGAATACTGCTTGAATACCAGATGATCTCAGCTGCGCGTTGAGCCGGCCTTCGGGTTCGTTGCTCGCTTTTATATAGTGAAAGCCTACTTTAAATAGCAGATGATCTCATCTACGTGTTGAGCCGACCTGAGGGTTTGATGCTCGATTTTATTTAGCGAATACCTGCTTTGAACAGTAGATGATCTCAGCTTCGTGTTGATCCGGCCTAAGGGTTCGATGTTCGATTTTATTTAGCGAATGCCGACTTTGAATAGCAGATGTTCTCAACAATGTGTTGAGTCGGCCTGAGGGTTCGATGCTCGCTTTTATTTAGCGAATGCCTGCTTTGAATAGGAGATGATCTTAACTGCGTGTTGAGCCGGCCTTCGGGTTCGATGCTCACTTTTATTTAGCGAATTCCTGCTTTAAATAGCATAAGATCTCAACTGCATGTTGAGCCGGCCTTCGGGTTTGATGCTCGCTTTTATTTAGCGAATCCCTGCTTTAAATAGCAGATGATCTCAGCTGCATGTTGAGCCGGCCTTCGGGTTCGATGCTTGCTTTTACATAGCGAATGCCTGCTTTGAATAGCAGATGATCTCAACTGCGTGTTGAGCCGGCCTGAGGGTTCGATGCTCGCTTTTACTTAGCGAATGCCTGCTTTGAATAGCAGACGATCTCAACTGCGTGTTGACCCGGCCTTCGGGTTCGATGCTCACTTTTATTTAGCGAATTCCTGCTTTAATTAGCAGAAGATCTCAACTGCGTGTTGAGCCGGCCTTCGGGTTTGATGCTCGCTTTTATTTAGCGAATCCCTGCTTTAAATAGCAGATGATCTCAGCTGCATGTTGAGCCGGCCTTCGGGTTCGATGCTCGCTTTTACATAGCGAATGCCTGCTTTGAATAGCAGATGATCTCAACTGCGTGTTGAGCCGGCCTGAGGGTTCGATGCTCGCTTTTATTTAGCGAATGCCTGCTTTGAATAGCAGATGATCTCAACTGCGTGTTGAGCCGGCCTTCGGGTTCGATGCTCGCTTTTATTTAGCGAATGCATGCTTTAAATAGAAAAAGATCTCAACTGCGTGTTGTGCCGGCCTTCGGGTTCGATGCTCGCTTTTATTTAGCGAATGCCTGCTTTAAATAGCAGATGATCTCAACTGCGTGTTGAGCCGGCCTTCGGGTTTGATGCTCGTTTTAATTTAGCGAATGACTAATTTAAATAGCAGATGATCTCAGCTGCGTGTTGAGCCGGCCTTAGGGTTCGATGCTCGCTTTTATTTAGCGAATGCCTGCTTTGATAAGCAGATGATCTAAACTGTGTCTTGAGCCGGCCTGAGGGTTCGATGCTCTCTTTTATTTAGCGAATGCCTGCTTTAAATAGCAGATGATCTCAACTGCGTGTTGATCCTGCTTTCGGGTTCGATGCTCGGTTTTGTTTAGCGAATGCCTGCTTTAAATAACAGATGATCTCAACTGCGTCTTGAGTCGGCCTGAGGTTTCGATGCTCTCTTTTATTTAGCGAATACTGCTTGAATACCAGATGATCTCAGCTGCGCGTTGAGCCGGCGTTCGGGTTCGTTGCTCGCTTTTATATAGTGAAAGCCTACTTTAAATAGCAGATGATCTCATCTACGTGTTGAGCCGACCTGAGGGTTTGATGCTCGATTTTATTTAGCGAATACCTGCTTTGAACAGTAGATGATCTCAGCTTCGTGTTGATCCGGCCTAAGGGTTCGATGTTCGATTTTATTTAGCGAATGCCGACTTTGAATAGCAGATGTTCTCAACTATGTGTTGAGTCGGCCTGAGGGTTCGATGCTCGCTTTTATTTAGCGAATGCCTGCATTGAATAGGAGATGATCTCAACTGCGTGTTGAGCCGGCCTTCGGGTTCGATGCTCACTTTTATTTAGCGAATTCCTGCTTTAAATAGCATAAGATCTCAACTGCATGTTGAGCCGGCCTTCGGGTTTGATGCTCGCTTTTATTTAGCGAATCCCTGCTTTAAATAGCAGATGATCTCAGCTGCATGTTGAGCCGGCCTTCGAGTTCGATGCTTGCTTTTACATAGCGAATGCCTGCTTTGAATAGCAGATGATCTCAACTGCGTGTTGAGCCGGCCTGAGGGTTCGATGCTCGCTTTTACTTAGCGAATGCCTGCTTTGAATAGCAGACGATCTCAACTGCGTGTTGACCCGGCCTGAGGGTTCGATGCTCGCTTTTATTTAGCGAATTCCTTCTTTGAATAGCAGATGATCTGAACTGCGTGTTGAGACGACCTGAGGGTTCGATGCTCGCTTTTATTTAGCGACTGCCTGCTTTGAATAGCAGATGATCTCAACTGCGTGTTGAGACGGCCTAAGGTTCGATGCTCGATTTTATTTAGCGAATTCCTGCTTTGAATAGCAGATGATCTCAACTGCGTGTTGAGCCGGCCTTCGGGTTCGATGCATGCTTTTATTTAGCGAATGCCTGCTTTGAATAGCAGATGATCTCAATTGTGTGTTGAGCTGGCCAGAGGGTTCGATGCTCGCTTTTATTTAGCCAATGCCTGCTTTGAATAGCAGATGATCACAACTGCTTGTTGAGCCGGCCTTCGGGTTCGATGCTCGCTTTTATTTAGTGAATGTGTGCTTTAAATAGCAGATGATCTCAACTGCGTGTTGAGCCGGACTTCGGGTTCGATGCATGCTTTTATTTTGCATATGCCTGCTTTGAATTGCAGATGATCTCAACTATGCGTTGAGCTTGCCCGAGGGTTCGATGCTCGCTTTTATTTAGCCAATGCCTAATTTGAATAGCAGATGATCACAACTGCGTGTTGAGCCGGCCTTGCGTTCGATGCTCGCTTTTATTTAGTGAATGCGTGCTTTAAATAGCAAATGATCTCAACTGCATTTTGAGCCGGCCTTCGGGTTCGATGCTCGCTTTTACTTCGCGAATGCCTGCTTTGAATAGCAGACGATGTCAACTGTGTGTTGACCCGACCTGAGGGTTCGATGCTCGCTTTTATTTAGCTAATTCCTTCTTTGAATAGCAGATGATCTCAACTGCGTGTTGAGCCGACCTGAGGATTCGATGCTCGCTTTTATTTAGAGAATGCCTACTTTGAATAGCAAATGATCTCAACTGCGTGTTGAGACGGCCTGAGGGTTCGATGCTCGATTTTATTTAGCAAATTCCTGCTTTGAATAGCAGATGATCTCAACTGTGTGTTGAGCCGGCCGAAGGGTTCGATGCTCGCTTTTATTTAGCCAATGCTAGCTTTGAATAGCAGATGATCTCAACTGCGTGTTGAGTTGGCCTTCGGGTTCGATGCTCGCTTTTATTTAGCGAATGCCTGCTTTAAATAGCAGATGATCTCAACTGCGTGTTGAGCCGGCCTTCGAGTTCGATGCATGCTTTTATTTAGCGAATGCTTGATTTGAATAGCAGATGATCTCAACTATGTGTTGAGCCGGCCCGAGGGTTCGATGCTCGCTTTTATTTAGCCAATGCCTGCTTTGAATAGCAGATGATCACAACTGCGTGTTGAGCCGGCGTTCGGGTTCGATGCTCGCTTTTATTTAGTGAATGCGTGCTTTAAATAGCAGATGATCTCAACTGCGTGTTGAGTCGGCCTTCGGGTTCGATGCTCGCTTTTACTTAGCGAATGCCTACTTTGAATACCAGACGATCTCAACTGCGTGTTGACCCGGTCTGAGGGTTCGATGCTCGCTTTTATTTAGCGAATTCCTTCTTTGAATAGCAGATGATTTTAACTGCGTGTTGAGACGACCTGAGGGTTCGATGCTCGCTTTTATTTAGCGACTGCCTGCTTTGAATAGCAGATGATCTCAACTGCGTGTTAAAACGGCCTAAGTTTCGATGCTCGATTTTATTTAGCGAATTCCTGCTATGAATAGCAGATGATCTCAACTGTGTGTTGAGCCAGCCGAAGGGTTCGATGCTCACTTTTATTTAGCCAATGCCTGCTTTGAATAGCAGATGATCTCAAATGAGTGTTGAGGCGGCCTTCGGGTTCGATGCTCGCTTTTATTTAGCGAATGCCTGCTTTAAATAGCAGATGATCTCAACTGCGTGTTGAGCCGGCCTTCGGGTTCGATGCATGCTTTTATTTAGCGAATGCCTGCTTTGAATAGCAGATGATCTCAACTGTGTGTTGAGTCGGCCGGAGGGTTCGATGCTCGCTTTTATTTAGCCAATGCCTGCTTTGAATAGCAGATGATCTCAACTGCGTGTTGAGCTGGCGTTCGGGTTCAATGCTCGCTTTTATTTAGCGAATGCCTGCTTTAAATAGCAGATGATCTCAACCGCGTGTTGAGCCGGCCTTCGGGTTCGATGCATGCTTTTATTTAGCGAATGCCTGCTTTGAATAGCAGATGATCTCAACTGTGTGTTGAACCGGCCGGAGGGTTCGATGCTCGCTTTTATTTAGCCAATGCCTGCTTTGAATAACAGATGATCTCAACTGCGTGTTGAGCTGGCGTTCGGGTTCGATGCTCGCTTTTATTTAGCGAATGCCTGCTTTAAATAGCAGATGATCTCAACCGCGTGTTGAGCCGTCCTTCGGGTTCGATGCATGCTTTTATTTAGCGAATGCCTGCTTTGAATAGCAGATGATCTCAACTATGTGTTGAGACGACCTGAGGGTTCGATGCTCACTTTTATTTAGCCAATGCCTGCTTTGAATAGAAGATGATCACAACTGCGTGTTGAGCCGGCCTTCGGGTTCGATGCTCACTTTTACTTAGCGAATGCCTGCTTTGAATAGCATATGATCTCAGTTGCGTGTTGAGCCGGCCTCAGGGCTCGATGCTCGCTTTTATTTAGCAAATGCCTGCTTTGATAAGCAGAGGATCTCAACTGCATGTTGAGCCGGCTTGAGGGTTCGATGCTCGATTTTATTTAGTGAATGCCTGCTTTGAATAGCAGATGATCTCAACTGCGCGTTGAGCCGATCTGAGGGTTCGATGCTCGCTTTTATTTAGCGAATGCCTGCATTGAATAGCAGATGATCTCAGCTGCGTGTTGAGTCGGCCTGAGGGTTTGACGCTTACTTTTATTTAGCAAATGCCTGCTTTGAATAGCAAATGATCTCAATTGCGTGTGGAGCCGGCCTTCGAGTTTGATGCTCGCTTTTATTTAGCGAATGCCCGCTTTGAATAGCAGATGATCTCAACTGCGTGTTGAGCCAACCTGAGGGTTCAATGCTCGCTTTTATTTAGCGAATGCCTGCTTTGAATAGCAGATGATCTCAACTATGTGTAGAGCCGGCCAAAGAGTTCGATGCTCGCTTTTTTTTAGCCAATGCCTGCTTTGAATAGCATATGATCTCAACTGCGTGTTGAGTTGGCCTTCGGGTTCGATGCTCGCTTTTATTTTGCGAAAGCCTGCTTTAAATAGCAGATGATCTCAACTGTGTTTTGGGTCGGGCTTCGGGTTCGACGCTCCCTTTAATTTAGCGAATGCCTGCTTTAAATAGCAGATGATCTCAGTTGCGTGTTGAGTCGGCCTCAGGGCTCGATGCTCGCTTTTATTTAGCAAATGCCTGCTTTGATAAGCAGAGGATCTCAACTGCGTGTTGAGCCGGCCTGAGGGTTCGATGCTCGATTTTATTTAGTGAATGCCTGCTTTGAATAGAAGATGATCTCAACTGCACGTTGAGCCGATCTGAGGGTTCGATGCTCGCTTTTATTTAGCGAATGCCTGCATTGAATAGCAGATGATCTCAGCTGCGTGTTGAGCCGGCCTGAGGGTTTGACGCTTACTTTTATTTAGCAAATGCCTGCTTTGAATAGCAAATGATCTCAATTGCGTGTGGAGCCGGCCTTCGAGTTCGATGCTCGCTTTTATTTAGCGAATGCCCACTTTGAATAGCAGATGATCTCAACCACGTGTTGAGCCAACCTGAGGGTCCGATGCTCGCTTTTATTTAGCGAATTCCTTCTTTGAATAACAGATGATCTCAACTGCGTGTTGAGCCGACCTGAGGGTTCGATGCTCGCTTTTGTTTAGCGAATGACTGCTTTGAATAACAGATGATCTCAACTACGTGTTGAGCCGGCCTGAGGGTTCGATGCTCGATTTTATTTAGCGAATTCCTGCTTTAAATAGCAGATGATCTCAACTGTGTGTTGAGCCAGCCGGAGGGTTCGATGCTCGCTTTTATTTAGCCAATGCCTGCTTTGAATAGCAGATGATCTCAACTGCGTGTTGAGCTGGCCTTCGGGTTCGATGCTCGCTTTTATTTAGCGAATGCCTGCTTTAAATAGCAGATGATCTCAACTGCGTGTTGAGCCGGCCTTCGGGTTCGATGCATGCTTTTATTTAGCGAATGCCTGCTTTGAATAGTAGATGATCTCAACTATGTGTTGAGCCTGCCCGAGGGTTCGATGCTCGCTTTTATTTAGCCAATGCCTGCTTTGAATAGCAGATGATCACAACTGCGTGTTCAGCCAGCCTTCGGGTTCGATGCTCGCTTTTATTTAGTGAATGTGTGCTTTAAATAGAAGATGATCTCAAATGCGTGTTGAGCCGGCCTTCGGGTTCGATGCTCGTTTTTACTTAGCGAATGCCTGCTTTGAATAGCGGGCGATCTCAACTGCGCATTGAGCCGGCCTTCGGGTTCGATGCTCGCTTTTATTTAGCGAATTCCTGCTTTGAATAGGAGATGATCTCAACTGTGTGTTGAGCCGTTCTTAGGGATCGATGCTCGCTTTTATTTAGCGAATGCCTGCTTTGAATAGCAGATGATCTCAACTGCGTTTTGAGACGGCCTGAGGGTTCGATGCTCGATTTTATTTAGCAAATTCCAGCTTTGAATAGCAGATGATCTCAACTGTGTGTTGAGTTGGCCGAAGGGTTCGATGCTCGCTTTTATTTAGCCAATGCCTGCTTTGAATAGCAGATGATCTCAACTGCGTGTTGAGCTGGCCTTCGGGTTCGGTGCTCGCTTTTATTTAGCGAAAGCCTGCTTTAAATAGCAGATGATCTCAATTGCGTGTTGAGCCGGCCTTCGGGTTCGATGCTCCCTTTAATTTAGCGAATGCCTGCTTTAAATAGCAAATGATCTCAGTTTCGTGTTGAGCCGGCCTTAGGGTTCGATGCTCGCTTTTATTTAGCGAATGCCTGCTTTGATAAGCAGATGATCTCAACTGCGTGTTGAGCCAGCCTGAGGGTACGATGCTCGATTTTATTTAGCGAATTCCTGCTTTGAATACCAAATGATCTCAACTGCGTGTTGAGCCGGCCTGAGGGTTCGATGCTCTCTTTTATTTAGCGAATGTCTGCTTTAAATAGCAGATGATCTCAACTGCGTGTTGCGCCTGCTTTCGGGTTCGATGCTCGCTTTTATTTAGCGAATGCCTGCTTTAAATAACAGATGATCTCATTTGCATGTTGAGCCGACCTTAGGGTTCGATGCTCACTTTTATTTAGCAAATGCCTGCTTTGAATAGCAGATGATCTCAACTGCGTGTTGAGACAGCCTGAGGGTTCGATGCTCGATTTTATTTAGCGAATTCCTACTTTAAATAGCAGATGATCTCAACTGTGTGTTGAGCCGGCCTTCGGGTTTGATGCTCGCTTTTATTTAGCAAATTCCTGCTTTAAATAGCAGATGATCTCAGTTGCGTGTTGAGCCGACCTTAGGGTTCGATGCTCGCCTTTATTTAGCGAATGCCTGCTTTGATAAGCAGATGATCTCAACTGCGTGTGGAGCCGGCCTGAGGGTTCGATGCTCGATTTTATTTAGCGAATGCCTGCTTTGAATAACAGATGATCTCAACTGTGTTTTGAGCCGGCCTTCGGGTTCGATGCTCACTTTTACTTAGTGAATGCCAGCTTTGAATAGCAGATGATCTCAGCTGCGTGTTGAGATGGCCTGAGGGCTCGATGCTCGCTTTTATTTAGCGGATAGCTGCTTTGAATAGAAGATAATCTTAACTGCATGTTGAGCCGGCCTTCGGGTTCGATGCTCGCTTTTATTTAGCAAATGCTTGCTTTGAATAGCAGATGATCTCAACAGCGTGTTGAGCCGGCTTTCGGGTTCGATGCTCGCTTTTATTTAGCGAATCCCTGCTTTAAATAGCAGATGATCTCAACTGTGTGTTGAGTCGGCCTTCGGGTTTGACGCTCGCTTTTATTCTGCGAATGCCTGCTTTGAATAGCAGATGAGCTAAACTGCGTGTTGAGCCGGCCATCGAGTTCGATGCTCGCTTTTATTTCGCGAATGCCTCCTTTGAATTCAGATGATCTCAACCGCGTGTTGAGCCAACCTGAGGGTTCGATGCTCGCTTTTATTTAGCGAATGCCTGGTTTGAATAGCAGATAATCTCAACTATGTGTTGAGCCGGCCCGAGGGTTCGATGCTCGCTTGTATTTAGCAAATGCCTGCATTGAATAGCAGATGATCTCAACTTTGTGTTGAGCCGGCCTGAGGGTTCGACGCTTACTTTTATTTAGCGAATGCTTGCTTTGAATAGCAGATGATCTCAACTGCGTGTTGAGTCGGCCTTCGGGTTCGATGCTCGCTTTTATTTAGCCAATGCCTGCTTTGAATAGCAGATGATCTCAACTGCGTGTTGAGCTGGCCTTCGGGTTCGGTGCTCGCTTTTATTTAGCGAAAGCCTGCTTTAAATAGCAGATGATCTCAATTGCGTGTTGAGCCGGCCTTCGGGTTCGATGCTCCCTTTAATTTAGCGAATGCCTGCTTTAAATAGCAAATGATCTCAGTTTCGTGTTGAGCCGGCCTTAGGGTTCGATGCTCGCTTTTATTTAGCGAATGCCTGCTTTGATAAGCAGATGATCTCAACTGCGTGTTGAGCCAGCCTGAGGGTACGATGCTCGATTTTATTTAGCGAATTCCTGCTTTGAATACCAAATGATCTCAACTGCGTGTTGAGCCGGCCTGAGGGTTCGATGCTCTCTTTTATTTAGCGAATGTCTGCTTTAAATAGCAGATGATCTCAACTGCGTGTTGCGCCTGCTTTCGGGTTCGATGCTCGCTTTTATTTAGCGAATGCCTGCTTTAAATAACAGATGATCTCATTTGCATGTTGAGCCGACCTTAGGGTTCGATGCTCACTTTTATTTAGCAAATGCCTGCTTTGAATAGCAGATGATCTCAACTGCGTGTTGAGACAGCCTGAGGGTTCGATGCTCGATTTTATTTAGCGAATTCCTACTTTAAATAGCAGATGATCTCAACTGTGTGTTGAGCCGGCCTTCGGGTTTGATGCTCGCTTTTATTTAGCAAATTCCTGCTTTAAATAGCAGATGATCTCAGTTGCGTGTTGAGCCGACCTTAGGGTTCGATGCTCGCCTTTATTTAGCGAATGCCTGCTTTGATAAGCAGATGATCTCAACTGCGTGTGGAGCTGGCCTGAGGGTTCGATGCTCGATTTTATTTAGCGAATGCCTGCTTTGAATAACAGATGATCTCAACTGTGTTTTGAGCCGGCCTTCGGGTTCGATGCTCACTTTTACTTAGTGAATGCCAGCTTTGAATAGCAGATGATCTCAGCTGCGTGTTGAGATGGCCTGAGGGCTCGATGCTCGCTTTTATTTAGCGGATAGCTGCTTTGAATAGAAGATAATCTTAACTGCATGTTGAGCCGGCCTTCGGGTTCGATGCTCGCTTTTATTTAGCAAATGCTTGCTTTGAATAGCAGATGATCTCAACAGCGTGTTGAGCCGGCTTTCGGGTTCGATGCTCGCTTTTATTTAGCGAATCCCTGCTTTAAATAGCAGATGATCTCAACTGTGTGTTGAGTCGGCCTTCGGGTTTGACGCTCGCTTTTATTCTGCGAATGCCTGCTTTGAATAGCAGATGAGCTAAACTGCGTGTTGAGCCGGCCATCGAGTTCGATGCTCGCTTTTATTTCGCGAATGCCTCCTTTGAATTCAGATGATCTCAACCGTGTGTTGAGCCAACCTGAGGGTTCGATGCTCGCTTTTATTTAGCGAATGCCTGGTTTGAATAGCAGATAATCTCAACTATGTGTTGAGCCGGCCCGAGGGTTCGATGCTCGCTTGTATTTAGCAAATGCCTGCATTGAATAGCAGATGATCTCAACTTTGTGTTGAGCCGGCCTGAGGGTTCGACGCTTACTTTTATTTAGCGAATGCTTGCTTTGAATAGCAGATGATCTCAACTGCGTGTTGAGTCGGCCTTCGGGTTCGATGCTCGCTTTTATTTAGCGAATGCCGGCATTGAATAGAAGATGATCTCAACCGCGTGTTGAGCCAACCTGAGGTTTCGATGCACGCTTTTATTTAGCGAATGCCTGCTTTGAATAGTAGATGATCTCAACTATGTGTTGAGCCGGCCCGAGGGTTCGATGCTCGCTTTTATTTAGCCAATGCCTGCTTTGAATAGCAGATGATCTCAACTGCATGTTGAGTCGGCCTTCGGGTTCGATGCTCGCTTTTATTTAGCGAATGTCTGCTTTAAATAGCAAATGATCTCAACTGCGTGTTGAGCCTGCTTTCGGGTTCGATGCTCCCGTTTTTTTAGCGAATGCCTGCTTTAAATAACAGATGATCTCAGTTGCGTGTTGAGTCGACCTTAGGGTTCGATGCTCGCTTTTATTTAGCGAATGCCTGCTTTATATAGCAGATGATCTCAACTGCGTGTTGAGACGGCCTGAGGGTTCGATGCTCGATTTTATTTAGCGAATGCCTGCTTTGAATAGCAGATGATCTCAACAGTGTGTTGAGTCGGCCTTCGGGTTCGATGCTCGCTTTTATTTAGCGAATGCCTGCTTTAAATAGCAGATGATCTCAGTTGCGTGTTGAGCCTGCTTTCGGGTTCGATGCTCCCGTTTTTTTAGCGAATGCCTGCTTTAAATAACAGATGATCTCAGTTGCGTGTTGAGCCGATCTTAGGGTTCGATGCTCGCTTTTATTAAGCGAATGCCTGCTTTATATAGCAGATGATCTCAACTGCGTGTTGAGACGGCCTGAGGGTTCGATGCTCGATTTTATTTAGTGAATTCATGCTTTAAATAGCAGATGATCTCAACTGCGTGTTGAGTCGGCCTTCGGGTTCGATGCTCGCTTTTATTTAGCGAATGCCTGCTTTAAATAGCAGATGATCTCAGTTGCGTGTTGAGCCGGCCTTAGGGTTCGATGCTCGCATTTATTTAGCGAATGCCTTCTTTGATAAGCAGATGATCTCAACTGCGAGTTGAGCCGGCCTGAGGGTTCGATGCTCGATTTTATTTTGCGAATGCCTGCTTTGAATAACAGATGATCTCAACTGTGTGTTGAGCCAGCCTTCGGGTTTGATGCTCACTTTTACTTAGTGAATGCCAGCTTTGAATAGCAGATGATCTCAGCTGCGTGTTGAGATGGCCTGAGGGCTCGATGCTCGCTTTTATTTACCGGATACCTGCTTTGAATAGAAGATAATCTTAACTGCATGTTGAGCCGGCCTTCGGGTTCGATGCTCGCTTTTATTTAGCAAATGCTTGCTTTGAATAGCAGATGATCTCAATAGCGTGTTGAGCCGACTTTCGGGTTCGATGCTCGCTTTTATTTAGCGAATCCCTGCTTTAAATAGCAGATGATCTCAACTGTGTGTTGAGTCGGCCTTCGGGTTCGACGCTCGCTTTTATTCTGCGAATGCCTGCTTTGAATAGCAGATGAGCTCAACTGCGTGTTGAGCCGGCCATCGGGTTCGACGCTCGCTTTTATTTCGCGAATGCCTGCTTCGAATTCAGATGATCTGAACCGCGTGTTGAGCCAACCTGAGGGTTCGATGCTCGCTTTTATTTAGCGAATGCCTGCTTTGAATGGCAGATAATCTCAACTATGTGTTGAGCCGGCCCGAGGGTTTCGATGCACGCTTTTATTTAGCGAATGCCTGCTTTGAATAGTAGATGATCTCAACTATGTGTTGAGCCGGCCCGAGGGTTCGATGCTCGCTTTTATTTAGCCAATGCCTGCTTTGAATAGCAGATGATCTCAACTGCATGTTGAGCCGGCCTTCGGGTTCGATGCTCACTTTTATTTAGCGAATGCCTGCTTTAAATAGCAGATGATCTCAACTGCGTTTTGAGTCGGCCTTCGTGTTTGATGGTCGCTTTTATTTAGCGAATGACTGCTTTAAATTGCAGATGATCACTGCTGCATGTTGAGTCGGCCTTAGGGTTCGATGCTCGCTTTTATTTAGCGAATTCCTGCTTTCATAAGCAGATGATCTCAACTGCGTGTTGGGTAGGCCTAAGGGTTGGATGCTCGATTTTATTTAGCGAATGCCTGCTTTGAATAGCAGATGATCTCAACAGTGTGTTGAGCCGGCCTGAGGGTTCGATGCTCTCTTTTATTTAGCGAATGTCTGCTTTAAATAGCAAATGATCTCAACTGCGTGTTGAGCCTGCTTTCGGGTTCGATGCTCCCATTTTTTTAGCGAATGCCTGCTTTAAATAACAGATGATCTCAGTTGCGTGTTGAGCCGACCTTAGGGTTCGATGCTCGCTTTTATTTAGCGAATGCCTGCTTTATATAGCAGATGATCTCAACTGCGTGTTGAGACGGCCTGAGGGTTCGATGCTCGATTTTATTTAGTGAATTCATGCTTTAAATAGCAGATGATCTCAACTGCGTGTTTAGTCGGCCTTCGGGTTCGATGCTCGCTTTTATTTAGCGAATTCCTGCTTTAAATAGGAGATGATCTCAGTTGCGTGTTGAGTCGGCCTTAGGGTTCGATGCTCGCATTTATTTAGCGAATGCCTTCTTTGATAAGCAGATGATCTCAACTGCGAGTTTAGCCGGCCTGAGGGTTCGATGCTCGATTTTATTTAGCGAATGCCTGCTTTGAATAACAGATGATCTCAACTGTGTGTTGAGCCGGCCTTCGGGTTCGATGCTCGCTTTTACTTAGTGAATGCCTGCTTTGAATAGCAGATGATCTCAGCTGCGTGTTGAGCTGGCCTGAGGGTTCGATGCTCACTTTTATTTAGCGGATGCCTGCTTTGAATAGAAGATGATCTCAACTGCCTTTTGAGCCGGCATGAGGGCTCGATGCTCGCTTTTATTTAGTGAATGCCTGCTTTGAATTGCAGATGATCTCAACCCTGTGTTGAGCCAGCCTGAGGGTTCAATGCTCGCTTTTATTTAGCGAATGCCTGCTTTGAATAGTAGATGATCTCAACTGCGTGTTGAGCCGACCTGAGGGTTCGATGCTCGCTTTTATTTAGCGAATTCGTGCTTTGAATAGCAGATGATCTGAACTTCCTGTTGAGTTGGCCTGAGGGTTTGATGCTCGCTTTTATTCTGCGATTGCCTGCTTTGAATAGCAGATGAGCTCAACTGCGTTTTGAGTCGGCCTGAGGGTTTGACGCTTGCTTTTATTTAGCGAATTCCTGCTTTGAATAGTAGATGATCTCAACTGCGTGTTGAGCCGACCTGAGGGTTCGATGTTCGCTTTTATTTAGCGCATGCCTGCTTTGAAAAGTAGATGATTTCAACCGCGTGTTGAGCCAGTCTGAGGGTTCGATGCTCGCTTTTATTTAGCGAATGCCTTCTTTTAATACGAGATGATCTCAACTACGCGTTAAGTCGATCTGAGGGTTTGATGCCCGCTTTTATTTAGCGAATGCCTACTTTGAATAGCAGATGATCTCAACTGCGTGTTGACCCGGCCTTCGGGTTTGATGCTCGCTTTTATTTCGCGAATGCCCGCTTTGAATAGCAGATGATCTCAACCGCGTGTTGAGCCAGCCTGAGGGTTCGATGCTCGCTTTTATTTAGCGAATGCCTGCTTTTAATAGCAGATAATATCAACTATGTGTTGAGCCGGCCCGAGGGTTCGAGGCTCGCTTTTATTTAGCCAATGCCTATTTTGAATAGCAGATGATCTCAACCGTGTGTTGAGCCAGCCTGAGGGGTCAATGCTCGCTTTTATTTAGAGAATGCCTGCTTTGAATAGTAGATGATCTCAACTGCATGTTGAGCCGACCTGGGGGTTCGATGCTCGCTTTTATTTAGAGAACTCGTGCTTTGAATAGTAGATGATCTGAACTTCCTGTTGAGTTGGCCTGAGGGTTTGATGCTCGCTTTTATTCTACGATTGCCTGCTTTGAATAGCAGATGAGCTCAGCTGCGTGTTGAGTCGGCCTGAGGGTTTGACGCTTGCTTTTATTTAGCGGATTCCTGCTTTGAATAGTAGATGATCTCAACTGCGTGTTGAGCCGACCTGAGGGTTCGATGCTCGCTTTTATTTAGCGCATGCCTGCTTTGAAAAGTAGATGATTTCAACCGCGTGTTGAGCCAGTTTGAGGGTTCGATGCTCGCTTTTATTTAGCGAATGCCTTCTTTTAATACGAGATGATTCAACTGCGCGTTAAGTCGATCTGAGGGTTTGATGCCCGCTTTTATTTAGCGAATGCCTACTTTGAATAGCAGATGATCTCAACTGCGTGTTGAGCCGGCCTTCGGGTTTGATGCTCACTTTTATTTCGTGAATGCCCGCTTTGAATAGCAGATGATCTCAACCGCGTGTTGAGCCATCCTGAGGGTTCGATGCTCGCTTTTATTTAGCGAATGCCTGCTTTGAATAGCAGATAATATCAACTATGTGTTGAGCCGGCCCGAGGGTTCGATGCTCGCTTTTATTTAGCCAATGGCTACTTTGAATAACAGATGATCTCAACTGCTTGTTGAGTCGGCCTTCGGGTTTGATGCTCACTTTTATTTAGCGAATGCCTGCTTTAAATAGCAGATGATCTCAACTGCATGTTGAGCCGGTCTTCGGGTTTGATGCTCGCTTTTATTTAGCGAATGACTGCTTTAAATTGCAGATGATCTCAGCTGCATGTTGAGTCGGCCTTAGGGTTCGATGCTCGCTTTTATTTAGCGAATGCCTGCTTTGATAAGCAGATGATCTCAACTGCATGTTGGGTCGGCCTAAAGGTTCGATGCTCGATTTTATTTAGCGAATGCCTGCTTTGAATAGCAGATGATCTCAACAGTGTGTTGAGCCGGCCTGAGGGTTTGATGCTCTCTTTTATTTAGCGAATGTCTGCTTTAAATAGCAGATGATCTCAACTGCGTGTTAAGCCTGCTTTCGGGTTCGATGCTCCCTTTTTTTTAGCGAATGCCTGCTTTAAATAACAGATGATCTCAGTTGCGTGTTGAGCCGACCTTAGGGTTCGATGCTCGCTTTTATTTAGCGAATGCCTGCTTTGAATAGCAGATGATCTCAACTGCGTGTTGAGACGGCCTGAGGGTTCAAAGCTCGATTTTATTTAGAGAATTCTTGCTTTAAATAGCAGATGATCTCAACTGCGTGTTGAGCCGGCCTTCGTGTTCAATGCTCGCTTTTATTTAGCGAATGCCTGCTTTAAATAGCAGATGATCTCAGTTGCGTGTTGAGCCGGCCTTAGGGTTCGATGCTCGCTTTTATTTAGCGAATGCCTGCTTTGAATAACAGATGATCTCAACTGTGTGTTGAGCCGGCCTTCGGGTCCGATGCTCGCTTTTACTTAGTGAATGCCTGCTTTGAATAGCAGATGATCTCAGCTACGTGTTGAGCTGGCCTGAGGGTTCGATGCTCTCTTTTATTTAGCGGATGCCTGCTTTGAATAGAAGATGATCTCAACTGCATGTTGAGCCGGCATGAGGGCTCGATCCTCGCTTTTATTTAGTGAATGACTGCTTTGAATAGCAGATGATCTCAACCGTGTGTTGAGCCAGCCTGAGGGTTCAATGCATGCTTTTATTTAGCGAATGCCTGCTTTTAATAGCAGATGATCTCAACTGCGTGTTGAGCCGACCTGAGAGTTCGATGCTCGCTTTTATTTAGCGAATTCGTGCTTTGAATAGCAGATGATCTGAACTTCCTGTTGAGTTGGCCTGAGGGTTTGATGCTCGCTTTTATTCTGCGATTGCCTGCTTTGAATAGCAGATGAGCTCAACTGCGTGTTGAGTCGGCCTGAGGGTTTGACGCTTGCTTTTATTTAGCGGATTCCTGCTTTGAATAGTAGATGATCTCAACTGCGTGTTGAGCCGACCTGAGGGTTCGATGTTCGCTTTTATTTAGCGCATGCCTGCTTTGAAAAGTAGATGATTTCAACCGCGTGTTGAGCCAGTCTGAGGGTTCGATGCTCGCTTTTATTTAGCGAATGCCTTCTTTTAATACGAGATGATCTCAACTACGCGTTAAGTTGATCTGAGGGTTTTATGTCCGCTTTTATTTAGCGAATGCCTACTTTGAATAGCAGATGATCTCAACTGCGTGTTGACCCGGCCTTCGGGTTTGATGCTCGCTTTTATTTCGCGAATGCCCGCTTTGAATAGCAGATGATCTCAACCGCGTGTTGAGCCAGCCTGAGGGTTCGATGCTCGCTTTTATTTAGCGAATGCCTGCTTTTAATAGCAGATAATATCAACTATGTGTTGAGCCGGCCCGAGGGTTCGATGCTCGCTTTTATTTAGCCAATGCCTACTTTGAATAGCAGATGATCTCAACCGTGTGTTGAGCCAGCCTGAGGGGTCAATGCTCGCTTTTATTTAGAGAATGCCTGCTTTGAATAGTAGATGATCTCAACTGCATGTTGAGCCGACCTGGGGGTTCGATGCTCGCTTTTATTTAGCGAATTCATGCTTTGAATAGTAGATGATCTGAACTTCCTGTTGAGTTGGCCTGAGGGTTTGATGCTCGCTTTTATTCTACGATTGCCTGCTTTGAATAGCAGATGAGCTCAGCTGCGTGTTGAGTCGGCCTGAGGGTTTGACGCTTGCTTTTATTTAGCGGATTCCTGCTTTGAATAGTAGATGATCTCAACTGCGTGTTGAGCCGACCTGAGGGTTCGATGCTCGCTTTTATTTAGCGCATGCCTGCTTTGAAAAGTAGATGATTTCAACCGCGTGTTGAGCCAGTCTGAGGGTTCGATGCTCGCTTTTATTTAGCGAATGCCTTCTTTTAATACGAGATGATCTCAACTGCGCGTTAAGTCGATCTGAGGGTTTGATGCCCGCTTTTATTTAGCGAATGCCTACTTTGAATAGCAGATGATCTCAACTGCGTGTTGAGCCGGCCTTCGGGTTTGATGCTCACTTTTATTTCGTGAATGCCCGCTTTGAATAGCAGATGATCTCAACCGCGTGTTGAGCCATCCTGAGGGTTCGATGCTCGCTTTTATTTAGCGAATGCCTGCTTTGAATAACAGATAATATCAACTATGTGTTGAGCCGGCCCGAGGGTTCGATGCTCGCTTTTATTTAGCCAATGGCTACTTTGAATAACAGATGATCTCAACTGCTTGTTGAGTCGGCCTTCGGGTTTGATGCTCACTTTTATTTAGCGAATGCCTGCTTTAAATAGCAGATGATCTCAGCTGCATGTTGAGCCGGTCTTCGGGTTTGATGCTCGCTTTTATTTAGCGAATGACTGCTTTAAATTGCAGATGATCTCAGCTGCATGTTGAGTCGGCCTTAGGGTTCGATGCTCGCTTTTATTTAGCAAATGCCTGCTTTGATAAGCAGATGATCTCAACTGCATGTTGGGTCGGCCTAAAGGTTCGATGCTCGATTTTATTTAGCGAATGCCTGCTTTGAATAGCAGATGATCTCAACAGTGTGTTGAGCCGGCCTGAGGGTTTGATGCTCTCTTTTATTTAGCGAATGTCTGCTTTAAATAGCAGATGATCTCAACTGCGTGTTAAGCCTGCTTTCGGGTTCGATGCTCCCTTTTTTTTAGCGAATGCCTGCTTTAAATAACAGATGATCTCAGTTGCGTGTTGAGCCGACCTTAGGGTTCGATGCTCGCTTTTATTTAGCGAATGCCTGCTTTGAATAGCAGATGATCTCAACTGCGTGTTGAGACGGCCTGAGGGTTCAAAGCTCGATTTTATTTAGAGAATTCTTGCTTTAAATAGCAGATGATCTCAACTGCGTGTTGAGCCAGCCTGAGGGTTCAATGCATGCTTTTATTTAGCGAATGCCTGCTTTTAATAGCAGATGATCTCAACTGCGTGTTGAGCCGACCTGAGAGTTCGATGCTCGCTTTTATTTAGCAAATTCGTGCTTTGAATAGCAGATGATCTGAACTGCCTATTGAGTTGGCCTGAGGGTTTGATGCTCGCTTTTATTCTGCGAATGCTTGCTTTGAATAGCAGATGATCTCAACTGCGTGTTGGGCCGACCTGAGGGTTTGACGCTTGCTTTTATTTAGCGGATGCCTGCTTTGAATAGCAGATGATCTCAACTGCGTGTTGAGCCGACCTGACGGTTTCATGCTCGCTTTTATTTAGCGCATGGCTGCTTTTAAAAGTAGATGATTTCAACTGCGTGTTGAGCCAGTCTAAGGGTTCGATTCTCGCTTTTATTTAGCGAATGCCTTCTTTGAATACGAGATGATCTCAACTGCGCGTTGAGCCGATCTGATGGTTTGATGCTCGCTTTTATTTAGCGAATGCCTGCTTTGAATAGCAGATGATCTCAACTGCGTGTTGAGCCGGCCTTCGGGTTCGATGCTCGCTTTTATTTCACGAATGCCCGCTTTGAATAGCAGATGATCTCAACCGCGTGTTGAGCCAGCCTGAGGGTTCGATGCTCGATTTTATTTAGCGAATGCCTGCTTTGAATAACAGATAATCTCAACTATGTGTTGAGCCGACCCGAGGGTTTGATGCTCGCCTTTATTTAGCGAATGCCTGCTTTGAATAGCAGATGATCTCAACTGCATGTTGAGCTGGCCTTCGGGTTCGATGCTCGCTTTTATTTAGCAAATGCCTGCTTTAAATAGCAGATGATCTCAACTGCGTGTTGAGCCGGCCTTCGGGTTTGATGCTCGCTTTTATTTAGCGAATGACTACTTTAAATTGCAGATGATCTCAGTTGCAGGTTGAGTCGGCCTTAGGGTTCGATGCTCGATTTTATTTAGCGAATGCTTGCTTTGAATAGCAGATGATCTCAACTGTGTGTTGAGCCGGCCTGAGGGTTCGATGCTCGATTTTATTTAGCGAATGCCTGATTTAAATAGCAGATGATCTCAACTGCGTGTTGAGCCTGTTTTCGGGTTCGATGCTCTCTTTTATTTAGCGAATGTCTGCTTTAAATAGCAGTTGATCTCAATTGCGTGTTGAGCCTGCTTTCGGGTTCGATGCTCCTTTTTTTTTTAGCGAATGCCTGCTTTAAATAAAAGATGATCTCAGTTGCGTGTTGAGCCGACCTTAGGGTTCGATGCTCGCTTTTATTTAGCGAATGCCTGCTTTGAATAGCAGATGATCTCAACTGCGTGTTGAGCCGACCTGACGGTTTCATGCTCGCTTTTATTTAGCGCATGGCTGCTTTTAAAAGTAGATGATTTCAACTCCGTGTTGAGCCAGTCTAAGGGTTCGATGCTCGCTTTTATTTAGCGAATGCCTTCTTTGAATACGAGATGATCTCAACTGCGCGTTGAGCCGATCTGAGGGTTTGATGCTCGCTTTTATTTAGCGAATGCCTGCTTTGAATAACAGATGATCTCAACTGCGTGTTGAGCCGGCCTTCGGGTTCGATGCTCGCTTTTATTTCACGAATGCCCGCTTTGAATAGCAGATGATCTCAACCGCGTGTTGAGCCAGCCTGAGGGTTCGATGCTCGATTTTATTTAGCGAATGCCTGCTTTGAATAACAAATAATCTCAACTATGTGTTGAGCCGGCCAGAGGGTTCGATGCTCGCCTTTATTTAGCGAATGCCTGCTTTGAATAGCAGATGATCTCAACTGCATGTTGAGCTGGCCTTCGGGTTCGATGCTCGCTTTTATTTAGCAAATGCCTGCTTTAAATAGCAGATGATCTCAACTGCGTGTTGAGCCGGCCTTCGGGTTTGATGCTCGCTTTTATTTAGCGAATGACTGCTTTAAATTGCAGATGATCTCAGTTGCAGGTTGAGTCTGTAACGCCCCATATTGCTTTTTGTGATTAATGACTGACCCCACAAACCAACACGGGTCTTTTCAGCATGCTTTTTCCTCACTCACATGCTTTCTGGGAAACTTCCCAGAAGGTCACCCATCCCAGAATTGCTCCAAGTCAAGCACGCTTAACTGTGGAGTTCTTATGAACGGGCTACCGAAAAGAAGATGCATCTTGTTGGTATAGGTAGTACCAATTAATCCTTATAAGCCTTCATTCAACCATGCAGTCCCATACCTACATAGCCTCAGGATCCCTCTCATTCGGATGTGAATTTGGTTTTCCCCTAGAAGGGGCTAGGAGTGTCCCATTGTCATGCCTCATGACACCGACAACCACTCCCTCGCCCACGGGTGTTACATGTAACCACCGTCCTCTTTCACCTCAGGTGTTACATGCCCACCAACTTCCGCTTGGTTCGTCCCCGAACCACATCGTACTGGGAGAGGTATGGCTCTGATACCATTTGTAACGCCCCATATTGCTTTTTAGGATTACCGACTGACCCCACAAACCAACACGGGTCTTTTCAGCATGCTTTTTCCTCACTCACATGCTTTCTGGGAAACTTCCCAGAAGGTCACCCATCCCTAGATTTCTCCAAGTCAAGCACGCTTAACTATGGAGTTCTTATGAACGGGCTACCGAAAAGAAGATGCATCTTGTTTTCGGTAGCCCGTTCATAAGAACTGTTTATATCTTTTAACCTGGTGTTGTGGTTTAAATCCCTAGTATGCGGCATGTGTGTGAAAACACTGTCGGTACATGTTGTTGTCTAACTTCGTTGGCAGAAGAGGAATGATTCCAGTGGGGGAGAAGTTTGTATTTCTCCGGAATGCTACGGTGTGGTGGCTTAGTATGTTGAGGAATGCTATCATAGTTTGGTAAAGAGGGTTTGTACCCCATCATGATTTCGGTTGTCTATTAACAAATTGAGGAACTGATCACCCTTAATCTCTTGTTAATAGTGGACAGGATTGTGTTGGATGGGATAGACGCGTCTTGCAAGCTTGGGTAGCGTAAACAGTGAATAGTCTCGAGTTAAGCTAAATGCTTAAGGGATTATTTTGAGGAATTTGGCGTAAGACGGTGTTGAAGTGTCTATTTTGACTGAAACTTCGAATGAGAAGGAAAGTGAGAAAAATTGGGATTTGTCAATTATTCGCGATTGCCGGAGGTTTCCAGATGAGGTAGGTGATTTACTATCAGAGTGTGAAGTAAAGCTCACACGTTGCCTTTGTTGTTGGAACGAGTCTGATATTAGTGACTCCATATGGTGTGTTTTCGTTGGGATTGGAGAAGTTGAAGAGTCAACTTGAAGATCTGCCGGAAGAGAAGTTCTTTCGTTTGAGTGTATTACCGTAAGGTGCGCCAATTTTGTTGGTTAAACAGACAGGGGGTTTTGTGAAGCCTTGGGTGAACTATAAATAAGTGGACAAGGTGACTATCAAGGATAGGTGTTCGCTTCCAAGAACTAATGAGTTGATGGAGCAAATGATCGAAGGATGTGATTTCCGTAGTCGTGAGATCTTGAGTAGAGTTGTTGTGGTTGTGGTATCAAAGATCGATGGTTGTATCACAACGGGAGGCCCCAAGACCTACTGTTGAGATTAGAAGTAATCGGGCTTTAAAATATTCAAAAGATTGAAAGTGTGTTGGATGGCCTCCTAAGTATAAAATTGTTGTTGTACGTCGAATTCCGGGATCGCATCTTTTTACGGAATCGAAATCGGACACTCGGAAGTCGGGTAACGGTCGAAAAGAGGATTTTGGGACTGTCATGTTCGCCTGGCGAGCATACTGGCGAACGTTCGCTACGGTGTTCGCTTGGCGAAGGGGTCCTGGGCAGAAAATGTTATTCTGGTGTTTTTGCCGTAACGGGAGAACCGTAACTCGGAATGACGCGCGATTCGAAGCGTTGGAAAGCTATTGAAATTATCTATGAGATGGTGAAGTATTGACATGGATTTAAGCTATTTATTGATGAAGTGTGTTTGAATGTTGTGGTAAGGACGGGCGGTACGGTACGTGTTCCCGCCATAACTCACAACTTGTTTGTCCATTTGGCATGGGATCTTCTTTAATTATTTATATAAGGCGTTGGTTGTGATAATAAATGATATTTTAAGGTATTCGAAGAGTATAGAGGATTATGTTGAGCATAAGGAACTGGAGTTATCAGTGTTGGAAAAAGAGCGGTGATATACTTCCGTAAGGAAAGTTCTGCCGAATCCGATAAAACTAATTGTGGTGTTTGTGATGCTTGTTGATATAATTAGGGGATTTACTAAAGACAACTTCAGCGAGTTTCAATTATGCAAAAGGCAACTTGAAGTATATAAGAGAAATCATCCGACCAGTGATTTAGAGTTGGTTACTATTGTGGTTGTACCGGAACCGGAGGCTTCGAAAGTTCAGACTGAGATCGGAGATGTTTGGTGATCTTAAGAGTTTAAGGTGTTTGTTTAATTTGATTAAGACGAATGTGAGGCATAGGAAATAATTGGGACTTCGGAAGGAGTACGGCTTCGAGTTGAATTACCATTCGGGTAAAGTGCATGTGGTAGATGATGCGGTGAGTTGGAAATGTCTGCGTATACCGAAGTTGACGGTGAGAAGAGTTAGAACTGACTGAGCAATTTTATAATATGAGTTTGGTGGGCGAATAGACCTCTTATGGAGTTAAGCGTTTATTGTTAGACCTGACGAGTGGTATGCTTGAGTTGGTGAATTAGTTGAATTTGATAAATTAGAGCCGAAGAGTGGATTGTCGGGTTTGTGGAAATAATACCACAAGGTGTTATGGTAGAGTATGTGTACCAGATTTTGTTGAGGGGAGTAGAAGTACTCGTGAAGAAATACATTAGGGTAGATGGAGTACCCATCCCGGTGCTATGAAGAAGTAACTGAATTTGAGTAGATTTTTTTTTGGTGACCATAGATGAGGAGAGCAGCGGTTGAGGTTGAATATGCTGGTTAGAATAACCGAAATTCGAAGAGTGAACATCAGAGACTATTGAGTCTGATGCAGCCTTTGAATATTCTAGAGTGGGAATCAGGTAGTATTTTTGCGGAGTTGGTGTTGAGATTTCCAAATAATTGGGAAGATATAATTTTAATTTGGGTTGTTGCGAGTGGATTAACTATTCCGTGTTGAGGATATATGAGATGCATATTGAGAAAGTGGTGAAGTTGGATGAGATACTGACGAATATTGTGTCAGATGGAAATTTGAGGTTTATATTGAGATTTTGGAGGGGCTTACAGGAAGCTTCGGGTACTAAGTTGAAGCTGAGTTCGACCTATCATCCGCAAACTGATGGTCAGTCAGAGAGGACTATTGAGTCTGTAGAGAATTGGTGAGAGCTTGGGTGTCGGATCAAGGTGGAGCGTGGGATGATTAATTATCGTTGATTGAGTTACCTATAATAACGGTTACCATCCTAGTGTCGGAATGACACTATATGTGGCTTGGTGAGATAGGGAGTGTAGGACTCTCCTGTGTTGAAATAAATCGAGTGAGAGTGTTGTACTCAGACTTGAAGATTATGCTTGAGATGGCTGAGAAGATCGAGAGGATCCAAGGAAAAATGTGTTTTGAGAGTCACGCCGGTGACTGATGTTGGTCGAACTTCGAAGTCTTAGAAGTTCGCACCGTGTTCTGTGGTTTGTATCAGAGTGGCGCAGCGGAGGCATGGGAGGAGTAACATGTTAGACTATTTTTCCGTTGCCGTCGTGAATTGGCATGACGTGTTTCGTGTGTCTTGTTGAGAAAGTACATTGAATCAGGTGGATGATGTACTAGTGGAAAATAATTTGAGTGTTGAGGCATTGCTGGTTCGTTTTGACGAACGGAAGTCAACTCCGAAGGGAGGAGATATCTTTGGTGAAAGTAGTATGGGGAGGTGCTGCAGAAGGCAGTGTGACCTGAGAATTGGAATAAAAGATGCGGGGAGCGTATCCGGAATTATTTCCATCAGATAATTTTCGAGGACGAAAATAATTAAAGTGGGGGAGAGTTGTAACACCCATTTTAATTATTTAGTCATTTTATTATTATTTTAAATATTATATGTTGATGTGCCCTTTGGTAGGGTGTATTTGATGATGTTTGGTGGGTGTCCCTGAGATGGGAGATCATTGGTGGTAATTTGGTGAGTTTATAATAATATAAGAAATAATAGTAATATTGGTGGTGGTATTAATATTATTATTATTATTATTATTATTATTATTATTATTATTATTATTATTATATTTATGATTATTATTAATATTTGTAGTAATATTATTAATATGGAGAATATAATATTATTATTAATATAGTTATTATATTATTATGATTTTTGGTGTGAATATGATAATATAATGAATAATAGTAATATTGGTGGGGGTATTATTATTATATATTATTATATTTATTAGTATTATTAATATTATTATTATTTTGGTGAGATAATAATATTATTACTATTATTATTATTATTATTATTTTGGTGAGATAATAATAATAATAATATTATTATTATTATTAAAAGTATTATTATGATTATTGGAGAGATAATAATAATATTATTATTGTTATTATTAATAGTATTATTATTATTAAGATTATTATTATTATTATTATCATTATTATTATTATTATTAGAATTATTAATATTATTACTATTATTTTGGTGAGATAATATTATTATTATTATTATTATTATTATTATTATTATTATTATTATGTTATTTTTATTAGTTATTATTATTATTATTATTATATTATATTTATTAGTTATTATTATTATTGGGATATGAAATAAAAAGGAAAATAGAATATGAGGGGTTAGGAGAGTTACGATACATTTTAGAAAATTGAGAAAAAAGAGCGATAGAAAGAGAGAAGAGGAAAGAACGAGGAAAGTGAAAAAGAACGAAGGAAAAAGGGAACGAACAACGGAAGAGGAAGGAGAAGGCCAAGAGACCAATTCTAGGAGGAATTCTATCGATCGACCAATTGTCAAGGTAAGGGGGGAGAAATTTGATTGGGAATGGTTTATACATGTATAGGGTAGAGGGGATTCCTTAACCCCGTAGGAATTTATCGTTATATAAAGTTTTATATTGGCATGCTATGATTATTGTTGATGTTGGGGGATTGATGAATGCTGATGATGCATTTTGGGGTATATATATATATGGTGATGATGTTACTGTAGTATTGATCCATTTTGTTGGATTGTTGATGTTACTGTAGTGTTGATAGTAACTAGGAATATAAAGCTGATGAGATTATGTGTTGTTACCGTAGTGTTGGCAATGACCGTGATTATAGCTTTGGGAAAAGTTATGTGTTGTTTCCCTATAGTGTCGTTAATGACTATGGTTAGGACCTTGGTGAGATTCAGAGTGACTCTGAAGTGTCGGTAATGTACCGTAATGTCGGTTCTAGAGTAGAAATTATAGGATAATTGGTAAGTATAATATCTATTGGCATGTTTGTGATTGTGGATTGATGTTGATGAATTATTGATTTTGGTGTATAGGCTGAGGTGTTGGTTTAGGGAGGTTCTGAGTAACCTCAGAGACTTTTGGTGAGATGTCTGAATTGGTCTCGTGTGATCCTTCTAGCCTTGCTGTAGTGTGAAAATGATGAGTATGGGATATAACTTGTGTACTTGGTGATAGTACGTGTTTCCCTTAATATTGTTGGTGAGCAATTAGTTAATGTATATGTGTGTAGTGATCAGTAGGATCGTGTATCCCCGAGTGGGGGGGGGGGGGGGGGACGTAGTTATATCCGGTGTGATAGTATGAATTCGTTTACTATCTGATTGATTTATATGGTGTTGGTGTAATATATCTATACATATGCATTGTTGTATGATGATATGATCAGGAGGATCGTGTGCACTTAGCGTGCCAGAATATAATAATTATGCATTGGTGTCTTGCATATCATGGTGTTTTGGTGGGATGAATCATGTCTCAGGAGGAGCGTAAGTGATTCATCCGTACTCCTTTGTGGAGAATGGTGGGGGATAGATCATGTCTCAGGAGGAGCGTAAGTGATCTATCCAGGTTCGATTGAATGAACCAATGAGTCGGTACCGCATGCATGGTGTTGAGTTGCATTTTGCATTATAATATGTTATATTGTAATTTGAACAGTAGGTTCGTTGTGTGGCGTTGTTGGGGTGAATATTGGTGTTGGTGTATTGTACTACCTTATTTACATGTACTACATTACCATTATATTTTTGATCATGATTTCTCACCCCTTTGTTGTTGTTGTGTCTGTACTTCTCCGGAAGTACAGATAATCCAGGTACTTAGATAGCTTGGATGGTGGTGTGCCAGTCGAGTCTAGGATGCTCTGATACGTAACACGGGATATGGGTGCTTTAATTGTTTTATGTCAAATTTGTTGTAATCCTGTGACGTATCACATTTTTAGTGAATTATAATAATAAATATTTTTATGAAATCTGGCGGATGGCCGAGAATGTTGGAATAATGTTTTCCGCTGTAATATTTTTGAAAAGGATGATTAAGTATTTTTATAAAGATTTGGTGATGTGATATCCCACTATTTTGGTGAAGAACTCTGATGTTTATTTATAATGTTTATATTTTATTTAATTTGGAAAGTGGGGTGTTACAGAGTCGGCCTTAGGGTTCGATGCTCGATTTTATTTAGCGAATGCTTGCTTTGAATAGTAGATGATCTCAACTGTGTGTTGAGCCGGCCTGAGGGTTCGATGCTCGATTTTATTTAGAGAATGCCTGATTTAAATAGCAGATGATCTCAACTGCGTGTTGAGCCTGTTTTCGGGTTCGATGCTCTCTTTTATTTAGCGAATGTCTGCTTTAAATAGCAGTTGATCTCAATTGTGTGTTGAGCCTGCTTTCGGGTTCGATGCTCCTTTTTTTTTTTAGCGAATGCCTGCTTTAAATAAAAGATGATCTCAGTTGCGTGTTGAGCCGACCTTAGGGTTCGATGCTCGCTTTTATTTAGCGAATGCCTGCTTTGAATAGCAGATGATCTCAACTGCGTGTTGAGACGGCCTGAGGGTTCAAAGCTCGATTTTATTTAGAGAATTCTTGCTTTAAATAGCAGATGATCTCAACTGCGTGTTGAGCCGGCCTTCGGGTTCAATGCTCGCTTTTATTTAGCGAATGCCTGCTTTAAATAGCAGATGATCTCAGTTGCGTGTTGAGCCGGCCTTAGGGTTCGATGCTCGCTTTTATTTAGCGAATGCGTGCTTTGAATAACAGATGATCTCAACTGTGTGTTGAGCCGGCCTTCGGGTCCGATGCTCGCTTTTACTTAGTGAATGCCTGCTTTGAATAGCAGATGATCTCAGCTACGTGTTGAGCTGGCCTGAGGGTTCGATGCTCGCTTTTATTTAGCGGATGCCTGCTTTGAATAGAAGATGATCTCAACTGCATGTTGAGCCGGCATGAGGGCTCGATGCTCGCTTTTATTTAGTGAATGACTGCTTTGAATAGCAGATGATCTCAACCGTGTGTTGAGCCAGCCTGAGGGTTCAATGCATGCTTTTATTTAGCGAATGCCTGCTTTTAATAGCAGATGATCTCAACTGCGTGTTGAGCCGACCTGAGAGTTCGATGCTCGCTTTTATTTAGCAAATTCGTGCTTTGAATAACAGATGATCTGAACTGCCTATTGAGTTGGCCTGAGGGTTTGATGCTCGCTTTTATTCTGCGAATGCTTGCTTTGAATAGCAGATGATCTCAACTGCGTGTTGGGCCGACCTGAGGGTTTGACGCTTGCTTTTATTTAGCGGATGCCTGCTTTGAATAGCAGATGATCTCAACTGCGTGTTGAGCCGACCTGACGGTTTCATGCTCGCTTTTATTTAGCGCATGGCTGCTTTTAAAAGTAGATGATTTCAACTGCGTGTTGAGCCAGTCTAAGGGTTCGATGCTCGCTTTTATTTAGCGAATGCCTTCTTTGAATACGAGATGATCTCAACTGCGCGTTGAGCCGATCTGAGGGTTTGATGCTCGCTTTTATTTAGCGAATGCCTGCTTTGAATAGCAGATGATCTCAACTGTGTGTTGAGCCGGCCTTCGGGTTCGATGCTCGCTTTTATTTCACGAATGCCCGCTTTGAATAGCAGATGATCTCAACCGCGTGTTGAGCCAGCCTGAGGGTTCGATGCTCGATTTTATTTAGCGAATGCCTGCTTTGAATAACAGATAATCTCAACTATGTGTTGAGCCGGCCCGAGGGTTCGATGCTCGCCTTTATTTAGCGAATGCCTGCTTTGAATAGCAGATGATCTCAACTGCATGTTGAGCTGGCCTTCGGGTTCGATGCTCGCTTTTATTTAGCAAATGCCTGCTTTAAATAGCAGATGATCTCAACTGCGTGTTGAGTCGGCCTTCGGGTTTGATGCTCGCTTTTATTTAGCGAATGACTGCTTTAAATTGCAGATGATCTCAGCTGCAGGTTGAGTCGGCCTTAGGGTTCGATGCTCGATTTTATTTAGCGAATGCTTGCTTTGAATAGCAGATGATCTCAACTGTGTGTTGAGCCGGCCTGAGGGTTCGATGCTCGATTTTATTTAGCGAATGCCTGATTTAAATAGCAGATGATCTCAACTGCGTGTTGAGCCTGTTTTCGGGTTCGATGCTCTCTTTTATTTAGCGAATGTCTGCTTTAAATAGCAGTTGATCTCAATTGCGTGTTGAGCCTGCTTTCGGGTTCGATGCTCCTTTTTTTTTTAGCGAATGCCTGCTTTAAATAAAAGATGATCTCAGTTGCGTGTTGAGCCGACCTTAGGGTTCGATGCTCGCTTTTATTTAGCGAATGCCTGCTTTGAATAGCAGATGATCTCAACTGCGTGTTGAGACGGCCTGAGGGTTCAAAGCTCGATTTTATTTAGAGAATTCTTGCTTTAAATAGCAGATGATCTCAACTGCGTGTTGAGTCGGCCTTCGGGTTCAATGCTCGCTTTTATTTAGCGAATGCCTGCTTTAAATAGCAGATGATCTCAGTTGCGTGTTGAGCCGGCCTTAGGGTTCGATGCTCGCTTTTATTTAGCGAATGCCTGCTTTGAATAACAGATGATCTCAACTGTGTGTTGAGCCGGCCTTCGGGTCCGATGCTCGCTTTTACTTAGTGAATGCCTGCTTTGAATAGCAGATGATCTCAGCTACGTGTTGAGCTGGCCTGAGGGTTCGATGCTCGCTTTTATTTAGCGGATGCCTGCTTTGAATAGAAGATGATCTCAACTGCATGTTGAGCCGGCATGAGGGCTCGATGCTCGCTTTTATTTAGTGAATGACTGCTTTGAATAGCAGATGATCTCAACCGTGTGTTGAGCCAGCCTGAGGGTTCAATGCATGCTTTTATTTAACAAATGCCTGCTTTTAATAGCAGATGATCTCAACTGCGTGTTGAGCCGACCTGAGAGTTCGATGCTCGCTTTTATTTAGCAAATTCGTGCTTTGAATAACAGATGATCTGAACTGCCTATTGAGTTGGCCTGAGGGTTTGATGCTCGCTTTTATTCTGCGAATGCTTGCTTTGAATAGCAGATGATCTCAACTGCGTGTTGGGCCGACCTGAGGGTTTGACGCTTGCTTTTATTTAGCGGATGCCTGCTTTGAATAGCAGATGATCTCAACTGCGTGTTGAGCCGACCTGACGGTTTCATGCTCGCTTTTATTTAGCGCATGGCTGCTTTTAAAAGTAGATGATTTCAACTGCGTGTTGAGCCAGTCTAAGGGTTCGATGCTCGCTTTTATTTAGCGAATGCCTTCTTTGAATACGAGATGATCTCAACTGCGCGTTGAGCCGATCTGAGGGTTTGATGCTCGCTTTTATTTAGCGAATGCCTGCTTTGAATAGCAGATGATCTCAACTGCGTGTTGAGCCGGCCTTCGGGTTCGATGCTCGCTTTTATTTCACGAATGCCCGCTTTGAATAGCAGATGATCTCAACCGCGTGTTGAGCCAGCCTGAGGGTTCGATGCTCGATTTTATTTAGCGAATGCCTGCTTTGAATAACAGATAATCTCAACTATGTGTTGAGCCGGCCCGAGGGTTCGATGCTCGCCTTTATTTAGCGAATGCCTGCTTTGAATAGCAGATGATCTCAACTGCATGTTGAGCTGGCCTTCGGGTTCGATGCTCGCTTTTATTTAGCAAATGCCTGCTTTAAATAGCAGATGATCTCAACTGCGTGTTGAGTCGGCCTTCGGGTTTGATGCTCGCTTTTATTTAGCGAATGACTGCTTTAAATTGCAGATGATCTCAGCTGCAGGTTGAGTCGGCCTTAGGGTTCGATGCTCGATTTTATTTAGCGAATGCTTGCTTTGAATAGCAGATGATCTCAACTGTGTGTTGAGCCGGCCTGAGGGTTCGATTCTCGATTTTATTTAGCGAATGCCTGATTTAAATAGCAGATGATCTCAACTGCGTGTTGAGCCTGTTTTCGGGTTCGATGCTCTCTTTTATTTAGCGAATGTCTGCTTTAAATAGCAGTTGATCTCAATTGCGTGTTGAGCCTGCTTTCGGGTTCGATGCTCCTTTTTTTTTTAGCGAATGCCTGCTTTAAATAAAAGATGATCTCAGTTGCGTGTTGAGCCGACCTTAGGGTTCGATGCTCGCTTTTATTTAGCGAATGCCTGCTTTGAATAGCAGATGATCTCAACTGCGTGTTGAGACGGCCTGAGGGTTCGATGCTCGCTTTTATTTAGCGAATGCCTGCTTTAAGTAGCAGATGATCTCAGTTGCGTGTTGAGCCGGCCTTAGGGTTCGATGCTCGCTTTTATTTAGCGAATGCCTTCTTTGATAAGCAGATGATCTCAACTGCAAGTTGAGCCGGCCTGAGGGTTCGATGCTCGATTTTATTTAGCGAATGCCTGCTTTGAATGACAGATGATCTCAACTGTGTGCTGAGTCGGCCTTCGGGTTCGATGCTCGCTTTTACTTAGTGAATGCCTGCTTTGAATAGCAGATGGTCTCAGCTGCGTGTTGAGCTGGCCTGAGGGTTCGATGCTCACTTTTATTTAGCGGATTCCTGCTTTGAATAGAAGATGATCTCAACTGCCTGTTAAACCGGCATGAGGGATCGATGCTCGCTTTTATTTAGTGAATGCCAGCTTTGAATAGCAGATGATCTCAACCGTGTGTTG
Source organism: Lathyrus sativus (assembly GCA_963859935.3). Taxonomy (NCBI): domain Eukaryota; kingdom Viridiplantae; phylum Streptophyta; class Magnoliopsida; order Fabales; family Fabaceae; genus Lathyrus; species Lathyrus sativus. The sequence continues at coordinate 220,737,455 of OZ012739.1, read as the reverse complement.
AGCCAGCCTGAGGGTTCAATGCTCGCTTTTATTTAGCGAATGCCTGCTTTGAATAGTAGATGATCTCAACTGCGTGTTGAGCCGACCTGAGGGTTCGATGCTCGCTTTTATTTAGCGAATTCGTGCTTTGAATAGCAGATGATCTGAACTTCCTGTTGAGTTGGCCTGAGGGTTTGATGCTCGCTTTTATTCTGCGATTGCCTGCTTTGAATAGCAGATGAGCTCAACTGCGTGTTGAGCCGGCCTGAGGGTTTGACGCTTGCTTTTATTTAGCGGATTCCTGCTTTGAATAGTAGATGATCTCAACTGCGTGTTGAGCCGACCTTAGGGTTCGATGCTCGCTTTTATTTAGCACATGCCTGCTTTGAATAGCAGATGATCTCAACCGTGTGTTGAGCCAGCCTGAGGGTTCGATGCTCGCTTTTATTTAGCGAATGCCTCCTTTGAATAGCAGATAATCTCAACTATGTGTTGATCCGGCCCGAGGGTTCGATGCTCGCTTTTATTTAGCCAATGCCTACTTTGAATAGCAGATGATCTCAACTGCTTGTTGAGCCGGCCTTTGGGTTCGATGCACACTTTTATTTAGCGAATGCCTGCTTTAAATAGCACATGATCTCAACTGCATGTTGAGCCGGCCGTCGGGTTTGATGCTCGCTTTTATTTAGCGAATGACTGCTTTAAATTGCAGATGATCTCAGCTGCATGTTGAGTTGGCCTTAGGGTTCGATGCTCGCTTTTATGTAGCGAATGCCTGCTTTGATAAGCAGATGATCTCAACTGCGTGTTGGGTCGGCCTAAAGGTTCGATGCTCGATTTTATTTAGCAAATGCCTGCTTTGAATAGCAGATGATCTCAACATTGTGTTGAGCCGGCCTGAGGGTTTGATGCTCTCTTTTATTTAGCGAATGTCTGCTTTAAATAGCAGATGATCTCAACTGCGTGTTAAGCCTGCTTTCGGGTTCGATGCTCCCTTTTTTTTAGCGAATGCCTGCTTGAAATAACAGATGATCTCAGTTGCGTGTTGAGCCGACCTTAGGGTTCGATGCTCGCTTTTATTTAGCGAATGCCTGCTTTGAATAGCAGATGATCTCAACTGTGTGTTGAGACGGCCTGAGGGTTCGATGCTCGATTTTATTTAGCGAGTTCTTGCTTTAAATAGCAGATGATCTCAACTGCGTGTTGAGCCGGCCTTCGGGTTCGATGCTCGCTTTTATTTAGCGAATGCCGGCTTTAAATAGCAGATGATCTCAGTTGCCTGTTGAGCCGGCCTTAGGGTTCGATGCTCGCTTTTATTTAGCGAATGCCTTCTTTGATAAGTAGATGATCTCAACTGCGTGTTGAGTCGGCCTGAGGGTTCGATGCTCGATTTTATTTAGCGAATGCCTGCTTTGAATAACAGATGATCTCAACTGTGTGTTGAGCCGGCCTTCGGGTTCGATGCTCGCTTTTACTTAGTGAATGCCTGCTTTGAATAGAAGATGATCTCAGCTGCGTGTTGAGCTGGCCTGAGGGTTCGATGCTCGCTTTTATTTAGCGGATGCCTGCTTTGAATAGAAGATGATCTCAACTGCATGTTGAGCCGGCATGAGGGCTCGATGCTCGCTTTTATTCAGTGAATGACTGCTTTGAATAGCAGATGATCTCAACCGTGTGTTGAGCCAGCCTGAGGGTTCAATGCATGGTTTTATTTAGCGAATGCCTGCTTTTAATAGCAGATGATCTCAACTGCGTTTTGAGCTGACCTGAGAGTTCGATGCTCGCTTTTATTTAGCGAATCCGTGCTTTGAATAGCAGATGATCTGAACTGCCTATTGAGTTGGCCTGAGGGTTTGATGCTCGCTTTTATTCTGCGAATGCTTGCTTTGAATAGCAGATGATCTCAACTGCGTGTTGGGACGACCTGAGGGTTTGACGCTTGCTTTTATTTAGCGGATGCCTGCTTTGAATAGCAGATGATCTCAACTGCGTGTTAAGCCGACCTAACGGTTTCATGCTCGCTTTTATTTAGGGCATGCCTGCTTTGAAAAGTAGATGATTTCAACTGCGTGTTGAGCTAGTCTAAGGGTTCGATGCTCGCTTTGATTTAGCGAATGCCTTCTTTGAATACGAGATGATCTCAACTGCGCGTTGAGCCGATCTGAGGGTTTGATGCTCGCTTTTATTTAGCGAATGCCTGCTTTGAATAGCAGATGATCTCAACTGCGTGTTGAGTCGGCCTTCGGGTTCGATGCTCGCTTTTATTTCGCGTTGCCCGCTTTGAGTAGCAGATGATCTCAACCGCGTGTTGAGCCAGCCTGAGGGTTCGATGCTCGATTTTATTTAGCGAATGCCTGCTTTGAATAACAGATAATCTCAACTATGTGTTGAGCCGGCCCGAGGGTTCGATGCTCGCTTTTATTTAGCCAATGCCTGCTTTGAATAGCAGATGATCTCAACTGCATGTTGAGCTGGCCTTCGGGTTCGATGCTCGCTTTTATTTAGCGAATGCCTGCTTTAAATAGCAGATGATCTCAACTGCGTGTTGAGCCGGCCTTCGGGTTCGATGCTCGCTTTTATTTCGCGAATGCCCGCTTTGAATAGCAGATGATCTCAACCGCGTGTTGAGCCAGCCTGAGGGTTCGATGGTCGATTTTATTTAGCGAATGCCTGCTTTGAATAGCAGATGATCTCAACTGTGTGTTGAGCCGGCCTGAGGGTTCGATGCTCGATTTTATTTAGCGAATGCCTGCTTTAAATAGCAGATGATCTCAACTGCGTGTTGAGCCGGCCTTCGGGTTCAATGCTCGCTTTTATTTAGCGAATGCCTGCTTTAAATAGCAGATGATCTCAGTTGCGTGTTGAGCCGGCCTTAGGGTTCGATGCTCGCTTTTATTTAGCGAATGCCTGCTTTGAATAACAGATGATCTCAACTGTGTGTTGAGCCGGCCTTCGGGTCCGATGCTCGCTTTTACTTAGTGAATGCCTGCTTTGAATAGCAGATGATCTCAGCTACGTGTTGAGCTGGCCTGAGGGTTCGATGCTCGCTTTTATTTAGCGGATGCCTGCTTTGAATAGAAGATGATCTCAACTACATGTTGAGCCGGCATGAGGGCTCGATGCTCGCTTTTATTTAGTGAATGACTGATTTGAATAGCAGATGATCTCAACCGTGTGTTGAGCCAGCCTGAGGGTTCAATGCATGCTTTTATTTAGCGAATGCCTGCTTTTAATAGCAGATGATCTCAACTGCGTGTTGAGCCGACCTGAGAGTTCGATGCTCGCTTTTATTTAGCAAATTCGTGCTTTGAATAGCAGATGATCTGAACTGCCTATTGAGTTGGCCTGAGGGTTTGATGCTCGCTTTTATTCTGCGAATGCTTGCTTTGAATAGCAGATGATCTCAACTGCGTGTTGGGCCGACCTGAGGGTTTGACGCTTGCTTTTATTTAGCGGATGCCTGCTTTGAATAGCAGATGATCTCAACTGCGTGTTGAGCCGACCTGACGGTTTCATGCTCGCTTTTATTTAGCGCATGGCTGCTTTTAAAAGTAGATGATTTCAACTGCGTGTTGAGCCAGTCTAAGGGTTCGATGCTCGCTTTTATTTAGCGAATGCCTTCTTTGAATACGAGATGATCTCAACTGCGCGTTGAGCCGATCTGAGGGTTTGATGCTCGCTTTTATTTAGCAAATGCCTGCTTTGAATAGCAAATGATCTCAACTGCGTGTTGAGCCGGCCTTCGGGTTCGATGCTCGCTTTTATTTCACGAATGCCCGCTTTGAATAGCAGATGATCTCAACCGCGTGTTGAGCCAGCCTGAGGGTTCGATGCTCGATTTTATTTAGGGAATGCCTGCTTTGAATAACAGATAATCTCAACTATGTGTTGAGCTGGCCCGAGGGTTCGATGCTCGCCTTTATTTAGCGAATGCCTGCTTTGAATAGCAGATGATCTCAACTGCATGTTGAGCTGGCCTTCGGGTTCGATGCTCGCTTTTATTTAGCAAATGCCTGCTTTAAATAGCAGATGATCTCAACTGCGTGTTGAGCCGGCCTTCGGGTTTGATGCTCGCTTTTATTTAGCGAATGACTGCTTTAAATTGCAGATGATCTCAGCTGCAGGTTGAGTCGGCCTTAGGGTTCGATGCTCGATTTTATTTAGCGAATGCTTGCTTTGAATAGCAGATGATCTCAACTGTGTGTTGAGTCGGCCTGAGGGTTCGATGCTCGATTTTATTTAGCGAATGCCTGATTTAAATAGCAGATGATCTCAACTGCGTGTTGAGCCTGTTTTCGGGTTCGATGCTCTCTTTTATTTAGCGAATGTCTGCTTTAAATAGCAGTTGATCTCAATTGCGTGTTGAGCCTGCTTTCGGGTTCGATGCTCCTTTTTTTTTTAGCGAATGCCTGCTTTAAATAAAAGATGATCTCAGTTGCGTGTTGAGCCGACCTTAGGGTTCGATGCTCGCTTTTATTTAGCGAATGCCTGCTTTGAATAGTAGATGATCTCAACTGCGTGTTGAGACGGCCTGAGGGTTCGATGCTCGCTTTTATTTAGCGAATGCCTGCTTTAAGTAGCAGATGATCTCAGTTGCGTGTTGAGCCGGCCTTAGGGTTCGATGCTCGCTTTTATTTAGCGAATGCCTTCTTTGATAAGCAGATGATCTCAACTGCAAGTTGAGCCGGCCTGAGGGTTCGATGCTCGATTTTATTTAGCGAATGCCTGCTTTGAATAACAGATGATCTCAACTGTGTGCTGAGTCGGCCTTCGGGTTCGATGCTCGCTTTTACTTAGTGAATGCCTGCTTTGAATAGCAGATGGTCTCAGCTGCGTGTTGAGCTGGCCTGAGGGTTCGATGCTCACTTTTATTTAGCGGATTCCTGCTTTGAATAGAAGATGATCTCAACTGCCTGTTAAACCGGCATGAGGGATCGATGCTCGCTTTTATTTAGTGAATGCCTGCTTTGAATAGCAGATGATCTCAACCGTGTGTTGAGCCAGCCTGAGGGTTCAATGCTCGCTTTTATTTAGCGAATGCCTGCTTTGAATAGTAGATGATCTCAACTGCGTGTTGAGCCGACCTGAGGTTTCGATGCTCGCTTTTATTTAGCGAATTCGTGCTTTGAATAGCAGATGATCTGAACTTCCTGTTGAGTTGGCCTGAGGGTTTGATGCTCCCTTTTATTCTGCGATTGCCTGCTTTGAATAGCAGATGAGCTCAACTGCGTGTTGAGCCGGCCTGAGGGTTTGACGCTTGCTTTTATTTAGCGGATTCCTGCTTTGAATAGTAGATGATCTCAACTGCGTGTTGAGCCGACCTTAGGGTTCGATGCTCGCTTTTATTTAGCACATGCCTGCTTTGAATAGCAGATGATCTCAACCGCGTGTTGAGCCAGCCTGAGGGTTCGATGCTCGCTTTTATTTAGCGAATGCCTCCTTTGAATAGCAGATAATCTCAACTATGTGTTGATCCGGCCCGAGGGTTCGATGCTCGCTTTTATTTAGCCAATGCCTACTTTGAATAGCAGATGATCTCAACTGCTTGTTGAGCCGGCCTTTGGGTTCGATGCACACTTTTATTTAGCGAATGCCTGCTTTAAATAGCAGATGATCTCAACTGCATGTTGAGTCGGCCTTCGGGTTTGATGCTCGCTTTTATTTAGCGAATGACTGCTTTAAATTGCAGATGATCTCAGCTGCATGTTGAGTTGGCCTTAGGGTTCGATGCTCGCTTTTATGTAGCGAATGCCTGCTTTGATAAGCAGATGATCTCAACTGCGTGTTGGGTCGGCCTAAAGGTTCGATGCTCGATTTTATTTAGCAAATGCCTGCTTTGAATAGCAGATGATCTCAACATTGTGTTGAGCCGGCCTGAGGGTTTGATGCTCTCTTTTATTTAGCGAATGTCTGCTTTAAATAGCAGATGATCTCAACTGCGTGTTAAGCCTGCTTTCGGGTTCGATGCTCCCTTTTTTTTAGCGAATGCCTGCTTGAAATAACAGATTATCTCAGTTGCGTGTTGAGCCGACCTTAGGGTTCGATGCTCGCTTTTATTTAGCGAATGCCTGCTTTGAATAGCAGATGATCTCAACTGCGTGTTGAGACGGCCTGAGGGTTCGATGCTCGATTTTATTTAGCGAGTTCTTGCTTTAAATAGCAGATGAGCTCAACTGCGTGTTGAGCCGGCCTTCGGGTTCGATGCTCGCTTTTATTTAGCGAATGCCGGCTTTAAATAGCAGATGATCTCAGTTGCCTGTTGAGCCGGCCTTAGGGTTCGATGCTCGCTTTTATTTAGCGAATGCCTTCTTTGATAAGTAGATGATCTCAACTGCGTGTTGAGTCGGCCTGAGGGTTCGATGCTCGATTTTATTTAGCGAATGCCTGCTTTGAATAACAGATGATCTCAACTGTGTGTTGAGCCGGCCTTCGGGTTCGATGCTCGCTTTTACTTAGTGAATGCCTGCTTTGAATAGAAGATGATCTCAGCTGCGTGTTGAGCTGGCCTGAGGGTTCGATGCTCGCTTTTATTTAGCGGATGCCTGCTTTGAATAGAAGATGATCTCAACTGCATGTTGAGCCGGCATGAGGGCTCGATGCTCGCTTTTATTCAGTGAATGACTGCTTTGAATAGCAGATGATCTCAACCGTGTGTTGAGCCAGCCTGAGGGTTCAATGCATGGTTTTATTTAGCGAATGCCTGCTTTTAATAGCAGATGATCTCAACTGCGTTTTGAGCTGACCTGAGAGTTCGATGCTCGCTTTTATTTAGCGAATCCGTGCTTTGAATAGCAGATGATCTGAACTGCCTATTGAGTTGGCCTGAGGGTTTGATGCTCGCTTTTATTCTGCGAATGCTTGCTTTGAATAGCAGATGATCTCAACTGCGTGTTGGGACGACCTGAGGGTTTGACGCTTGCTTTTATTTAGCGGATGCCTGCTTTGAATAGCAGATGATCTCAACTGCGTGTTAAGCCGACCTAACGGTTTCATGCTCGCTTTTATTTAGGGCATGCCTGCTTTGAAAAGTAGATGATTTCAACTGCGTGTTGAGCTAGTCTAAGGGTTCGATGCTCGCTTTTATTTAGCGAATGCCTTCTTTGAATACGAGATGATCTCAACTGCGCGTTGAGCCGATCTGAGGGTTTGATGCTCGCTTTTATTTAGCGAATGCCTGCTTTGAATAGCATATGATCTCAACTGCGTGTTGAGTCGGCCTTCGGGTTCGATGCTCGCTTTTATTTCGCGAATGCCCGCTTTGAGTAGCAGATGATCTCAACCGCCTGTTGAGCCAGCCTGAGGGTTCGATGCTCGATTTTATTTAGCGAATGCCTGCTTTGAATAACAGATAATCTCAACTATGTGTTGAGCCGGCCCGAGGGTTCGATGCTCACTTTTATTTAGCCAATGCCTGCTTTGAATAGCAGATGATCTCAACTGCATGTTGAGCTGGCCTTCGGGTTCGATGCTCGCTTTTATTTAGCGAATGCCTGCTTTAAATAGCAGATGATCTCAACTGCGTGTTGAGCCGGCCTTCGGGTTCGATGCTCGCTTTTATTTCGCGAATGCCCGCTTTGAATAGCAGATGATCTCAACCGCGTGTTGAGCCAGCCTGAGGGTTCGATGGTCGATTTTATTTAGCGAATGCCTGCTTTGAATAGCAGATGATCTCAACTGTGTGTTGAGCCGGCCTGAGGGTTCGATGCTCGATTTTATTTAGCGAATGCCTGCTTTAAATAGCAGATGATCTCAACTGCGTGTTGAGCCGGCCTTCGGGTTCAATGCTCGCTTTTATTTAGCGAATGCCTGCTTTAAATAGCAGATGATCTCAGTTGCGTGTTGAGCCGACCTTAGGGTTCGATGCTCGCTTTTATTTAGCGAATGCCTGCTTTGAATAACAGATGATCTCAACTGTGTGTTGAGCCGGCCTTCGGGTCCGATGCTCGCTTTTACTTAGTGAATGCCTGCTTTGAATAGCAGATGATCTCAGCTACGTGTTGAGCTGGCCTGAGGGTTCGATGCTCGCTTTTATTTAGCGGATGCCTGCTTTGAATAGAAGATGATCTCAACTACATGTTGAGCCGGCATGAGGGCTCGATGCTCGCTTTTATTTAGTGAATGACTGATTTGAATAGCAGATGATCTCAACCGTGTGTTGAGCCAGCCTGAGGGTTCAATGCATGCTTTTATTTAGCGAATGCCTGCTTTTAATAGCAGATGATCTCAACTGCGTGTTGAGCCGACCTGAGAGTTCGATGCTCGCTTTTATTTAGCAAATTCGTGCTTTGAATAGCAGATGATCTGAACTGCCTATTGAGTTGGCCTGAGGGTTTGATGCTCGCTTTTATTCTGCGAATGCTTGCTTTGAATAGCAGATGATCTCAACTGCGTGTTGGGCCGACCTGAGGGTTTGACGCTTGCTTTTATTTAGCGGATGCCTGCTTTGAATAGCAGATGATCTCAACTGCGTGTTGAGCCGACCTGACGGTTTCATGCTCGCTTTTATTTAGCGCATGGCTGCTTTTAAAAGTAGATGATTTCAACTGCGTGTTGAGCCAGTCTAAGGGTTCGATGCTCGCTTTTATTTAGCGGATGCCTGCTTTGAATAGAAGATGATCGCAACTGCATGTTGAGCTGGCATGAGGGCTCGATGCTCGCTTTTATTTAGTGAATGACTGCTTTGAATAGCAGATGATCTCAACCGTGTGTTGAGCCAGCCTGAGGGTTCAATGCATGCTTTTATTTAGCGAATGCCTGCTTTTAATAGCAGATGATCTCAACTGCGTGTTGAGCTGACCTGAGAGTTCGATGCTCGCTTTTATTTAGTGAATCCGTGCTTTGAATAGCTGATGATCTGAACTGCCTATTGAGTTGGCCTGAGGGTTTGATGCTCGCTTTTATTCTGCGAATGCTTGCTTTGAATAGCAGATGATCTCAACTGCGTGTTGGGCCGACCTGAGGGTTTGACGCTTGCTTTTATTTAGCGGATGCCTGCTTTGAATAGCAGATGATCTCAACTGCGTGTTAAGCCGACCTAACGGTTTCATGCTCGCTTTTATTTAGGGCATGCCTGCTTTGAAAAGTAGATGATTTCAACTGCGTGTTGAATTAGTCTAAGGGTTCGATGCTCGCTTTTATTTAGCGAATGCCTTCTTTGAATACGAGATGATCTCAACTGCGCGTTGAGCCGATCTGAGGGTTTGATGCTCGCTTTTATTTAGCGAAGGCCTGCTTTGAATAGCAGATGATCTCAACTGCGTGTTGAGCCGGCCTTCGGGTTCGATGCTCGCTTCTATTTCGCGAATGCCCGCTTTGAATAGCAGATGATCTCAACCGCGTGTTGAGCCAGCCTGAGGGTTCGATGCTCGATTTTATTTAGCGAATGCCTGCTTTGAATAACAGATAATCTCAACTATGTGTTGAGCCGGCCCGAGGGTTCGATGCTCGCTTTTATTTAGACAATGCCTGCTTTGAATAGCAGATGATCTCAACTGCATGTTGAGCTGGCCTTCGGGTTCGATGCTCGCTTTTATTTAGCGAATGCCTGCTTTAAATAGTAGATGATCTCAACTGCGTGTTGAGCCGGCCTTCGGGTTTGATGCTCGCTTTTATTTAGCGAATGACTGCTTTAAATTGCAGATGATCTCAGCTGCAGGTTGAGTCGGCCTTAGGGTTCGATGCTCGATTTTATTTAGCGAATGCCTGCTTTGAATAGCAGATGATCTCAACTGTGTGTTGAGCCGGCCTGAGGGTTCGATGCTCGATTTTATTTAGCGAATGCCTGCTTTAAATAGCAGATGATCTCAACTGCGTGTTGAGCCTGTTTTCAGGTTCGATGCTCTCTTTTATTTAGCGAATGTCTGCTTTAAATAGCAGATGATCTCAACTGCGTGTTGAGCCTGCTTTTGGGTTCGATGCTCCATTTTTTTTAGCGAATGCTTGCTTTAAATAAAAGATGATCTCAGTTGCGTGTTGAGCCGACCTTAGGGTTCGATGCTTGCTTTTATTTAGCGAATGTCTGCTTTGAATAGCAGATGATCTCAACTGCGTGTTGAGACGGCCTGAGGGTTCGATGCTCGCTTTTATTTAGCGAATGCCTGCTTTAAGTAGCAGATGATCTCAGTTGCGTGTTGAGCCGGCCTTAGGGTTCGATGCTCGCTTTTATTTAGCGAATGCCTTCTTTGATAAGCAGATGATCTCAACTGCAAGTTGAGCCGGCCTGAGGGTTCGATGCTCGATTTTATTTAGCGAATGCCTGCTTTGAATAACAGATGATCTCAACTGTGTGCTGAGTCGGCCTTCGGGTTCGATGCTCGCTTTTACTTAGTGAATGCCTGCTTTGAATAGCAGATGGTCTCAGCTGCGTGTTGAGCTGGCCTGAGGGTTCGATGCTCACTTTTATTTAGCGGATTCCTGCTTTGAATAGAAGATGATCTCAACTGCCTGTTAAACCGCCATGAGGGATCGATGCTCGCTTTTATTTAGTGAATGCCTGCTTTGAATAGCAGATGATCTCAACCGTGTGTTGAGCCAGCCTGAGGGTTCAATGCTCGCTTTTATTTAGCGAATGCCTGCTTTGAATAGTAGATGATCTCAACTGCGTGTTGAGCCGACCTGAGGGTTCGATGCTCGCTTTTATTTAGCGAATTCGTGCTTTGAATAGCAGATGATCTGAACTTCCTGTTGAGTTGGCCTGAGGGTTTGATGCTCCCTTTTATTCTGCGATTGCCTGCTTTGAATAGCAGATGAGCTCAACTGCGTGTTGAGCCGGCCTGAGGGTTTGACGCTTGCTTTTATTTAGCGGATTCCTGCTTTGAATAGTAGATGATCTCAACTGCGTGTTGAGCCGACCTTAGGGTTCGATGCTCGCTTTTATTTAGCACATGCCTGCTTTGAATAGCAGATGATCTCAACCGCGTGTTGAGCCAGCCTGAGGGTTCGATGCTCGCTTTTATTTAGCGAATGCCTCCTTTGAATAGCAGATAATCTCAACTATGTGTTGATCCGGCCCGAGGGTTCGATGCTCGCTTTTATTTAGCCAATGCCTACTTTGAATAGCAGATGATCTCAACTGCTTGTTGAGCCGGCCTTTGGGTTCGATGCACACTTTTATTTAGCGAATGCCTGCTTTAAATAGCAGATGATCTCAACTGCATGTTGAGTCGGCCTTCGGGTTTGATGCTCGCTTTTATTTAGCGAATGACTGCTTTAAATTGCAGATGATCTCAGCTGCATGTTGAGTTGGCCTTAGGGTTCGATGCTCGCTTTTATGTAGCGAATGCCTGCTTTGATAAGCAGATGATCTCAACTGCGTGTTGGGTCGGCCTAAAGGTTCGATGCTCGATTTTATTTAGCAAATGCCTGCTTTGAATAGCAGATGATCTCAACATTGTGTTGAGCCGGCCTGAGGGTTTGATGCTCTCTTTTATTTAGCGAATGTCTGCTTTAAATAGCAGATGATCTCAACTGCGTGTTAAGCCTGCTTTCGGGTTCGATGCTCCCTTTTTTTTAGCGAATGCCTGCTTGAAATAACAGATTATCTCAGTTGCGTGTTGAGCCGACCTTAGGGTTCGATGCTCGCTTTTATTTAGCGAATGCCTGCTTTGAATAGCAGATGATCTCAACTGCGTGTTGAGACGGCCTGAGGGTTCGATGCTCGATTTTATTTAGCGAGTTCTTGCTTTAAATAGCAGATGATCTCAACTGCGTGTTGAGCCGGCCTTCGGGTTCGATGCTCGCTTTTATTTAGCGAATGCCTGCTTTAAATAACATATGATCTCAGTTGCCTGTTGAGCCGGCCTTAGGGTTCGATGCTTGCTTTTATTTAGCGAATGCCTTCTTTGATAAGCAGATGATCTCAACTGCGTGTTGAGTCGGCCTGAGGGTTCGACGCTCGATTTTATTTAGCGAATGCCTGCTTTGAATAACAGATGATCTCAATTGTGTGTTGAGCCGGCCTTCGGGTTCGATGCTCGCTTTTACTTAGTGAATGCCTGCTTTGAATAGAAGATGATCTCAGCTGCGTGTTGAGCTGGCCTGAGGGTTCGATGCTCGCTTTTATGTAGCGGATGCCTGCTTTGAATAGAAGATGATCGCAACTGCATGTTGAGCCGGCATGAGGGCTCGATGCTCGCTTTTATTTAGTGAATGACTGCTTTGAATAGCAGATGATCTCAACCGTGTGTTGAGCCAGCCTGAGGGTTCAATGCATGCTTTTATTTAGCGAATGCCTGCTTTTAATAGCAGATGATCTCAACTGCGTGTTGAGCTGACCTGAGAGTTCGATGCTCGCTTTTATTTAGTGAATCCGTGCTTTGAATAGCTGATGATCTGAACTGCCTATTGAGTTGGCCTGAGGGTTTGATGCTCGCTTTTATTCTGCGAATGCTTGCTTTGAATAGCAGATGATCTCAACTGCGTGTTGGGCCGACCTGAGGGTTTGACGCTTGCTTTTATTTAGCGGATGCCTGCTTTGAATAGCAAATGATCTCAACTGCGTGTTAAGCCGACCTAACGGTTTCATGCTCGCTTTTATTTAGGGCATGCCTGCTTTGAAAAGTAGATGATTTCAACTGCGTGTTGAATTAGTCTAAGGGTTCGATGCTCGCTTTTATTTAGCGAATGCCTTCTTTGAATACGAGATGATCTCAACTGCGCGTTGAGCCGATCTGAGGGTTTGATGCTCGCTTTTATTTAGCGAAGGCCTGCTTTGAATAGCAGATGATCTCAACTGCGTGTTGAGCCGGCCTTCGGGTTCGATGCTCGCTTCTATTTCGCGAATGCCCGCTTTGAATAGCAGATGATCTCAACCGCGTGTTGAGCCAGCCTGAGGGTTCGATGCTCGATTTTATTTAGCGAATGCCTGCTTTGAATAACAGATAATCTCAACTATGTGTTGAGCCGGCCCGAGGGTTCGATGCTCGCTTTTATTTAGACAATGCCTGCTTTGAATAGCAGATGATCTCAACTGCATGTTGAGCTGGCCTTCGGGTTCGATGCTCGCTTTTATTTAGCGAATGCCTGCTTTAAATAGTAGATGATCTCAACTGCGTGTTGAGCCGGCCTTCGGGTTTGATGCTCGCTTTTATTTAGCGAATGACTGCTTTAAATTGCAGATGATCTCAGCTGCAGGTTGAGTCGGCCTTAGGGTTCGATGCTCGATTTTATTTAGCGAATGCCTGCTTTGAATAGCAGATGATCTCAACTGTGTGTTGAGCCGGCCTGAGGGTTCGATGCTCGATTTTATTTAGCGAATGCCTGCTTTAAATAGCAGATGATCTCAACTGCGTGTTGAGCCTGTTTTCAGGTTCGATGCTCTCTTTTATTTAGCGAATGTCTGCTTTAAATAGCAGATGATCTCAACTGCGTGTTGAGCCTGCTTTTGGGTTCGATGCTCCATTTTTTTTAGCGAATGCTTGCTTTAAATAAAAGATGATCTCAGTTGCGTGTTGAGCCGACCTTAGGGTTCGATGCTTGCTTTTATTTAGCGAATGTCTGCTTTGAATAGCAGATGATCTCAACTGCGTGTTGAGACGGCCTGAGGGTTCGATGCTCGATTTTATTTAGCGAATTCTTGCTTTAAATAGCAGATGATCTCAACTGCGTGTTGTGTAACACCCCACTTCCCAAAATCAATTAAATTAATAAACATTATAAATAAACAAAATCAGAGTTCCAATTCTCCCAAGTGGGATATCACATAAAAACAACGTTTCCTTATAAAAAGGTTTTTCTCCAATTACAGCGGAATGTTAAATAATAAAATCCAATAAATGTTTGATATGTTCACAGGGAAATAAAATATAAGTTCTTCATAAAGTAAATAAAAACGCCCAAGTCCCGTGCTACGTATCAGAGCATCCTAGACTCGACAATCACACCAATATCCAAGCTAGCTAAGCACCTGGATTATCTGTACTTCCGAAGAAGCACAGACCACAACAACAACAAAGGGGTGAGAAATCATGATCAAAAATATAATGGTAATGTAATACATGTAATAAGGCAGTAAAACACACCAACACATCAATTATTCACCCCAACAACACCATATAACGAACCTACTGTTCAAATTACAATATAACATATTATAATGCAAAATGCAACTCAACACCAAGCATGCGGTACCGACTCATTGGTTCATTCAATCGAACCCACCATTCTCCACAAAGGAGTACGGGTGAATCACTTACGTTCCATCCGAGACATGATTCAACCCCACCATTCTCCACAAAGGAGTACGGGTGAATCACTTACGCTCCATCCGAGACATGATTCAACCCCACCATCCTCCACAAAGGAGTACGGGTGAATCACTTACGCTCCATCCGAGACATGATTCAACCCCACCATTCTCCACAAAGGAGTACGGACAGATCAGTTACGCTCCATCTGAGACATGATCCATCCCACCAAGACACCATGATATGCACACACCAATGCATAACTATTATATTCAGGCACACTAAGTGCACACGATCCACCTGATCGTATCATTATACATCACATATATATGCATAGATATAACATGCACCAACACCATATAAATCAATCAATTAGTAAACAAGTTCATATTCTATCACCAAGATACAAACACATCCCACTACTCGGGGATACACGATCCTACTGATCACTACATACATATATATCAACTAGTTGTCCACCAGTAATAATTACGGGAAACATGCACTATCACCAAGTACACAAGTTAGTCCCCACACTCATCATTCTTGCAGTGCATCAAGGCCAAAGGGATCACACAAGCCCAAGCTCAAGGCCAAAACATCACAAAATCACATTCTGGTTCTGCTACGTTCGTTGACATTCGCCAGGCGAAGCCCCGTAGCGAACCTTCGCTAGCATTCGCCAGGCGAACCTGCTGGCGAAGCCCTCATTTCACTATCGTGCATTCGCCAGGCGAACCTTCGCTGGCCACACTCGCCAGGCGAAGTTCCTACCCTTTAGGTCTGGGACTTAATTCTGAATTATTCGCTACCACTCGCCTCAGCTCGCCAGGCGAACACTCGCCCCCATTCACCAGGCGAAGCTTCGCCAACACTCGCCAGGCGAAGCCCAGCGAATGCTGCGATTCACCAAGTTTTCTCACAGTTCTGCAGTGTTTTTAGGGAAAACTCTATATGGCTCTGGAGGTATCGATAAAGTGTGTAGGTGATGATTTTGGGAATAGGAATTAGAAATCGATTGGTTACCGTAACCGATTGGTTACGGTAATGTGCAAGATTGGTACTAGAATAGACCGAGCATCGAACCCTCCGGCAGGCTCAACACACAGTTGAGATCATCTGTATTCAAAGCATGCATTCGCTAAATAAAAGCGAGCATCAAACCCTCAGGTCGTCTCAACACGCAGTTGAGATCATCTGCTATTCAAAGCAAGCATTCGCTAAATAAAGCGAGCATCGAACCCTAAGGCCGGCTCAACACGCAACTGAGATCATCTGTTATTTAAAGCCGTCATTCGCTAAATAAAAGAGAGCATCAAACCCTCAGGCCGGCTCAACACACAGTTGAGATCATCTGCTATTCAAAGCAGGCATTCGCTAAATAAAATCGAGCATCGAACCCTCGGGCCGGCTCAACATGCAGTAGAGGGTTCGATGCTCGCTTTTATTTAGCCAATGTCTGCTTTGAATAGCGTATGATATCAACTTCGTGTTGAGCCGGCCTTCGGGTTCGATGCTCGCTTTTATTTAGCGAATGCTTGCTTTAAATAGCAGATGATCTCAGTTGCGTGTTTTCCGGCCACAGGGTTCGATGCTCGCTTTTATTTAGCGAATGCTTGCTTTGATAAGCAGATGATCTCAACTGCGTGTTGAGCCGGCCTGAGGGTTCGATGCTCGATTTTATATAGCGAATGCCAACTTTGAATAACGGATGATCTCAACTGTGTGTTGAGCCGGCCTTAGGGTTCGATGCTCGCTTTTATTTAGCGAATGCTTGCTTTGATAAGCAGATGATCTCAACTGCGTGTTGAGCCGGCCTGAGGGTTCGATGCTCGATTTTATATAGCGAATGCCTGCTTTGAATAACCGATGATCTCAACTGTGTGTTGAGTCGGCCTTCAGGTTCGATGCTCGCTATTACTTAGTGAATGCCTGCTTTGAATAGCAGATGATCTAACCTGCGTGGTGAGCTGACCTGAGGGTTCGATGCTCGCTTTTATTTAGCGAATCCGTGCTTTGAATAGCAGATGATCTGAACTGCCTGTTGAGCTGGCCTGAGAGTTTGATTATCGCTTTTATTCTGCGAATGCCTGCTTTGAATAGCAGATGATCTCAACTGCGTGTTGAGCCGGACTGAGGGTTTGACGCTCGCTTTTATTTAGCGGATGCCTGCTTTGAATAGCAGATGATCTGAACTGCGTCTTGAGCCGACCTCAGAGTTCGATGCTCGCTTTTATTTAGCGCATGCCTGCTTTAAATAGCAGATGATTTCAACCGCGTGTTGAGCCATCCTGAGGGTTCGATGCTCACTTTTATTTAGCGAATTCCTTCTTTGAATAGGAGATGATCTCAACTGCGCGTTGAGCCGAACTGAGGGTTCGATGCTCGCTTTTATTTAGCGAATGAGTGCATTGAATAGCAGATGATCTCAATTGTGTGTTGAGCCAGCTTGAGGGTTTGAGGCTCGCTTTTATTTCGCGAATGCCTCCTTTGAAAAGAAGATGATCTCAACTGCGTGTTGAGCCGGCCTGAGTGTTCGATGCTCGCTTTTATTTAGCGAATGCCTGCTTTGAATAGCAGATGATCTCAACTATGTGTTGAGCCGACCCGAGGGTTCAATGCTCGCCTTTATTTAGCCAATGCCTGCTTTTAATAGTAGATGATCTCAACTGCATGTTGAGCCGGCCTTCGGGTTTGATGCTTGCTTTTATTTAGCGAATGCCTGCTTTAAATAGCAGATGATCTCAACTGCGTGTTGAGCCGGCCTTCGGGTTTGATGCTCGCTTTTATTTAGCGAATGACTGCTTTAAATAGCAGATGATCTATGCTGCATATTAAGTCGGCCCGAGTGTTCGATGCTCGATTTTATTTAGCGAATGCCTGCTTTGAATAGCAGATGATCTCAACTGTGTGTTGAGCCAGCCAGAGGGTTTGATGCTCTCTTTTATTTAGCGAATGACTGCTTTAAATAACAGATGATCTCAGTTACCTGTTGAGCCGGCCTTAGGGTTCGATGCTCGCTTTTATTTAGCGAATGCCTGCTTTGAATAGCAGATCATCTCAACTGCGTCTTGAGACGGCCATAGGGTTCGATGCTCGCTTTTATTTAGCCAATGCCTGCTTTGAATACAGATGATCTCAACTGTGTGTTGAGCCGGCCGGAGGGTTCGATGCTCGTTTTTATTTAGCCAATGCCTGCTTTGAATAACAGATGATCTCAACTGCGTGTTGAGCTGGCC
Organism: Lathyrus sativus; assembly: GCA_963859935.3. Classification (NCBI taxonomy): domain Eukaryota; kingdom Viridiplantae; phylum Streptophyta; class Magnoliopsida; order Fabales; family Fabaceae; genus Lathyrus; species Lathyrus sativus. The sequence goes on along the minus strand of OZ012739.1, from coordinate 220,720,054 downwards.
TTCGGGTTCGACGCTCGCTTTTATTTAGCGAATGCTTGCTTTAAATAGCAGATGATCTCAGTTGTGTGTTTTCCGGCCTTAGGGTTCGATGCTCGCTTTTATTTAGCGAATGCTTGCTTTGATAAGCAGATGATCTCAACTGCGTGTTGAGCCGGCCTGAGGGTTCGATGCTCGATTTTATATAGCGAATGCCTGCTTTGAATAACAGATGATCTCAACTGTGTGTTGAGCCGGCCTTCGGGTTCGATGCTCGCTTTTACTTAGTGAATGCCTGCTTTGAATAGCAGATGATCTCACCTGCGTGTTGAGCTGGCCTGAAGGTTCGATGCTCGCATTTATTTAGCGGATGCCTGCTTTGAATAGAAGATGATCTCAACTGCGTGTTGAGCCGACATGAGGGCTCGATGCTCGCTTTTATTTAGTGAATGCCTGCTTTGAATAGAAGATGATCTCAACTGCGTGTTGAGCCGACCTGAGGGTTCGATGCTCGCTTTTATTTAGCGAATTCGTGCTTTGAATAGCAGATGATCTGAACTGCCTGTTGAGCTGGCCTGAGGGTTTGATTCTCGCTTTTATTCTGCGAATGCCTGCTTTGAATAGCAGATGATCTCAACTGCGTGTTGAGCCGGCCTGAGGGTTTGACGCTCGCTTTTATTTAGCGGATGCCTGCTTTGAATAGGAGATGATCTCAACTGCGCATTGAGCCGAACTGAGGGTTCGATGCTCGCTTTTATTTAGCGAATTCCTGCATTGAATAGCAGATGATCTCAACTGCGTGTTGAGCCGGCCTGAGGGTTCGATGCTCGCTTTTATTTAGCGAATGCCTGCTTTGAATAGCAGATGATCTCAACTATGTGTTGAGCCGGCCCGAGGGTTCGATGCTCGCCGTTATTTAGCCAATGCCTGCTTTTAATAGTAGATGATCTCAATTGCATGTTGAGTTGGCCTTCGGGTTTGATGCTTGCTTTTATTTAGCGAATGCCTGCTTTAAATAGCAGATGATCTCAACTGCGTGTTGAGCCGGCCTTCGGGTTTGATGCTCGCTTTTATTTAGCGAATGACTGCTTTAAATAGCAGATGATCTATGCTGCATGTTGAGCCGGCCCGAGGGTTTGATGCTCGATTTTATTTAGCGAATGCCTGCTTTGAATAGCAGATGATCTCAACTGTGTGTTGAGCCGGCCTGAGGGTTTGATCCTCTCTTTTATTTAGTGAATGACTACTTTAAATAATAGATGATCTCAGTTGCGTGTATAGTCGGCCTTAGGGTTCGATGCTCGCTTTTATTTAGCAAATGCCTGCTTTGAATAGCTGATGATCTCAAATGCGTGTTGAGACGACCTGAGGGTTCGATGCTCGCTTTTATTTAGCAAATGCCTGCTTTGAATAGCTGATGATCTCAAATGCGTGTTGAGACGACCTGAGGGTTCGATGCTCGCTTTTATTTAGCGAATGTATGCTTTGAATACAGATGATCTCACCTGTGTGTTGAGCCGGCCGGAGGGTTCGATGCTCGCTTTTATTTAGCCAATGCTCGCAACTGAGATCTCAACTGCGTGTTTAGATGGCCTTCGGGTTCGATGCTCGCTTTTATTTAGCGAATGCCTACTTTAAATAGCATATGATATCAACTGCATGTTGAGACGGCCTTCGGGTTCGATGCTCGCTTTGATTTAGCGAATGCTTGCTTTAAATAGCAGATGATCTCAGTTGTGTGTTTTTCGGCCTTAGGGTTCGATGCTCGCTTTTATTTAGCGAATGCTTGCTTTGATAAGCAGATGATCTCAACTGCGTGTTGAGCCGGCCTGAGGGTTCGATGCTCGATTTTATATAGCGAATGCCTGCTTTGAATAACCGATGATCTCAACTGTGTGTTGAGCCAGCCTTCAGGTTCGATGCTCGCTATTACTTAGTGAATGCCTGCTTTGAATAGCAGATGATCTCACCTGCGTGTTGAGCTGGCCTGAGGGTTCGATGCTCGCTTTTATTTAGCGGATGCCTGCTTTGAATAGAAGATGATCTCAACTGCGTGTTGAGCCAGAATGAGGGCTCGATGCTCGCTTTTATTTAGTGAATGCCTGCTTTGAATATAAGATGATCTCAACTGCGTGTTGAGCCGACCTGAGGGTTCGATGCTCGCTTTTATTTAGCGAATCCTTGCTTTGAATAGCAGATGATCTGAACTGCCTGTTGAGCTGGCCTGAGGGTTTGATTCTCGCTTTTATTCTGCGAATGCCTGCTTTGAATAACAGATGATCTCAACTGCGTGTTGAGCCGGCCTGAGGGTTTGACGCTCGCTTTTATTTAGCGGATGCCTGCTTTGAATAGCAGATGATCTCAACTGCGTGTTGAGCCGACCTGAGAGTTTGATGCTCACTTTTATTTAGCGCATGCCTTCTTTGAATAGCATATGATTTCAACCGCGTGTTGAGCCAGCCTGAGGGTTCGATGCTCACTTTTATTTAGCGAAATCCTTCTTTGAATAGGAGATGATCTCAACTGCGTGTTGAGCCGAACTGAGGGTTCGGTGCTCGCTTTTATTTAGCGAATGCCTGCATTGAATAGCACATGATCTCAACTGCGTGTTTAGCCAGCTTGAGGGTTCGAGGCTCGCTTTTATTTCGCGAACGCCTCCTTTGAATAGCAGATGATCTCAACTGCGTGTTGAGCCGGCCTGAGGGTTCGATGCTCGCTTTTATTTATCGAATGCTTGCTTTGAATACAAATGATCTCAACTGTGTGTTGAGCCGGCCGGAGGGTTCGATGCTCGCCTTTATTTAGCCAATGCCTTCTTTGAATAGCAGATGATCTCAATTGCGTGTTGAGTTGGCCTTCGGGTTCGATGCTCGCTTTTATTTAGCGAATGCCTCAATTAAATAGCAAATGATATCAACTGTGTGTTAAGCTGGCCTTCGGGTTCGATGCTCGCTTTTATTTAGCGAATGCTTGCTTTAAATAGCAGATGATCTCAGTTGCGTGTTTTCCGGCCTTAGGGTTCGATGCTCGCTTTTATTTTGCGAATGCTTGCTTTGATAAGCAGATGATCTCAACTGCGTGTTGAGCCGGCCTGAGGGTTCGATGCTCGATTTTATATAGCGAATGCCTGCTTTGAATAACAGATGATCTCAACTGTGTGTTGAGCCGGCCTTCGGGTTCGATGCTCGCTTTTACTTAGTGAATGCCTGCTTTGAATAGCAGATGATCTCAACAGCGTGTTGAGCTGGCCTGAGGGTTCGATGCTCGCTTTTATTTAGCGGATGCCTGCTTTGAATAGAAGATGATCTCAACTTCGTGTTGAGCCGACATGAGGGCTCGATGCTCGCTTTTCTTTAGTGAATGCCTGCTTTGAATAGCAGATGATCTCAACTGCGTGTTGAGCCGACCTGAGGGTTCAATGCTCGCTTTTATTTAGCGAATCCTTGCTTTGAATAGCAGATGATCTGAACTGCCTGTTGAGCTGGCCTGAGGGTTTGATTCTCGCTTTTATTCTGCGAATGCCTGCTTTGAATAGCAGATGATCTCAACTGCGTATTGAGCCGGCCTGAGGGTTTGACGCTCGCTTTTAATTAGCGGATGCCTGCTTTGAATAGCAGAAGATCTCAACTGCGTGTTGAGCCGACCTGAGAGTTCGATGCTCGCTTTTATTTAGCGCATGCCTGCTTTGAATAGCAGATGGTTTCAACCGCGTGTTGAGCCAGCCTGAGGGTTCGATGCTCACTTTTATTTAGCGAAATCCTTCTTTGAATAGGAGATGATCTCAACTGCGCGTTGAGCCGAACTGAGGGTTCGATGCTCGCTTTTATTTAGCGAATGCCTGCATTGAATAGCAGATGATCTCAACTGCGTGTTGAGCCAGCTTGAGGGTTCGAGGCTCGCTTTTATTTCGCGAATGCCTCCTTTGAATAGCAGATGATCTCAACTGCGCGTTGAGCCGGCCTGAGGGTTCGATGCTCGCTTTTATTTAGCGAATGCCTGCTTTGAATAGCAGATGATCTCAACTATGTGTTGAGCCGGCCCGAGGTTTCGATGCTCGGCTTTATTTAGCCAATGCCTGCTTTTAATAGTAGATGATATCAACTGCATGTTGAGCCGACCTTCGGGTTTGATGCTTGCTTTTATTTAGCGAATGCCTGCTTTAAATAGTAGATGATCTCAACTGCTTGTTGAGCCGGCCTTCGGGTTTGATGCTCGCTTTTATTTAGCGAATGACTGCTTTCAATAGCAGATGATCTATGCGGCATGTTGAGACGGCCCGAGGGTTCGATGCTCACTTTTATTTAGCGAATTCCTGCTTTGAATAGGAGATGATCTCAACTGCGCGTTGAGCCGAACTGAGGGTTCGATGCTCGCTTTTATTTAGTGAATGCCTGCATTGAATAGCAGATGATCTCAACTGCGTGTTGAGCCAGCTTGAGGGTTCGAGGCTCGCTTTTATTTCGTGAATGCCTCCTTTGAGTAGCAGATGATCTCAATTGCGTGTTGAGCCGACCTGAGGGTTTGATGCTCGCTTTTATTTAGCGAATGCATGCTTTGAATACAGATGATCGCAACTGGGTGTTGAGCCGGCCGGAGGGTTCGATGCTCGCTTTTATTTAGCCAATGCCTGCTTTGAATAGCAGATGATCTCAACTGCGTATTGAGTTGGCCTTCGGGTTCGATGCTCGCTTTTATTTAGCGAATGCCTCCTTTAAATAGCAGATGATATCAACTGCGTGTTGAGCCGGCCTTCGGGTTCGATGCTCGCTTTTATTTAGCAAATGCTTGCTTTAAATAGCAGATGATCTCAGTTGCGTGTTTTCCGGCCTTAGGGTTCGATGCTCGCTTTTATTTTGTGATTGCTTGCTTTGATAAGCAGATGATCTCAACTGCGTGTTGACCCGGCCTGAGGGTTCGATGCTCGCTTTTATATAACGAATGCCTGCTTTGAATAACAGATGATCTCAACTTTGTGTTGAGCCGGCCTTCGGGATCGATGCTCGCTTTTACTAAGTGAATGCTTGCTTTGAATAGCAGATGATCTCAGCTGCGTGTTGAGCTGGCCTAATAGTTCGATGCTCGCTTTTATTTAGCGAATGCCTGCTTTGAATAGAAGATGATCTCAACTCTGTGTTGAGCCGGCATGAGGGCTCGATGCTCACTTTTATTTAGTGAATGCCTGCTTTGAATAGCAGATGATCTCAACTGCGTGTTGAGCCGACCTGAGGGTTCGATGCTCGCTTTTATTTAGCGAATCCGTGCTTTGAATAGCAGATGATCTGAACTGCCTGTTGAGCTGGCCTGAGGGTTTGATTCCCGCTTTTATTCTGCGAATGCCTGCTTTGAATAGCAGATGATCTCAACTGCGTGTTGAGCCAGCCTGAGGGTTTGACGCTCGCTTTTACTTAGCGGATGCCTGCTTTAAATAGCAGATGATCTCAACTGCGTGTTGAGCCGACCTGAGAGTTCGATGCTCGCTTTTATTTAGCGCATGCCTGCTTTGAATAGCAGATGATTTCAACCGCGTGTTGAGCCAGCCTGAGGGTTCGATGCTCACTTTTATTTAGCGAATTCCTTCTTTGAATAGGAGATGATCTCAACTGCGCGTTGAGCCGAACTGAGGGTTCGATGCTCGCTTTTATTTAGCGAATGCCTGCATTGAATAGCAGATGATCTCAACTGCGTGTTGAGCCAGCTTGAGGGTTCGAGGCTCGCTTTTATTTCGCGAATGCCTCCTTTGAATAGCAGATGATCTCAACTGCGCGTTGAGCCGGCCTGAGGGTTCGATGCTCGCTTTTATTTAGCGAATGCCTGCTTTGAATAGCAGATGATCTCAACTATGTGTTGAGCCGGCCCGAGGTTTCGATGCTCGGCTTTATTTAGCCAATGCCTGCTTTTAATAGTAGATGATATCAACTGCATGTTGAGCCGACCTTCGGGTTTGATGCTTGCTTTTATTTAGCGAATGCCTGCTTTAAATAGTAGATGATCTCAACTGCTTGTTGAGCCGGCCTTCGGGTTTGATGCTCGCTTTTATTTAGCGAATGACTGCTTTCAATAGCAGATGATCTATGCGGCATGTTGAGACGGCCCGAGGGTTCGATGCTCACTTTTATTTAGCGAATTCCTGCTTTGAATAGGAGATGATCTCAACTGCGCGTTGAGCCGAACTGAGGGTTCGATGCTCGCTTTTATTTAGTGAATGCCTGCATTGAATAGCAGATGATCTCAACTGCGTGTTGAGCCAGCTTGAGGGTTCGAGGCTCGCTTTTATTTCGTGAATGCCTCCTTTGAGTAGCAGATGATCTCAATTGCGTGTTGAGCCGACCTGAGGGTTTGATGCTCGCTTTTATTTAGCGAATGCATGCTTTGAATACAGATGATCGCAACTGGGTGTTGAGCCGGCCGGAGGGTTCGATGCTCGCTTTTATTTAGCCAATGCCTGCTTTGAATAGCAGATGATCTCAACTGCGTATTGAGTTGGCCTTCGGGTTCGATGCTCGCTTTTATTTAGCGAATGCCTCCTTTAAATAGCAGATGATATCAACTGCGTGTTGAGCCGGCCTTCGGGTTCGATGCTCGCTTTTATTTAGCAAATGCTTGCTTTAAATAGCAGATGATCTCAGTTGCGTGTTTTCCGGCCTTAGGGTTCGATGCTCGCTTTTATTTTGTGATTGCTTGCTTTGATAAGCAGATGATCTCAACTGCGTGTTGACCCGGCCTGAGGGTTCGATGCTCGCTTTTATATAACGAATGCCTGCTTTGAATAACAGATGATCTCAACTTTGTGTTGAGCCGGCCTTCGGGATCGATGCTCGCTTTTACTAAGTGAATGCTTGCTTTGAATAGCAGATGATCTCAGCTGCGTGTTGAGCTGGCCTAATAGTTCGATGCTCGCTTTTATTTAGCGAATGCCTGCTTTGAATAGAAGATGATCTCAACTCTGTGTTGAGCCGGCATGAGGGCTCGATGCTCACTTTTATTTAGTGAATGCCTGCTTTGAATAGCAGATGATCTCAACTGCGTGTTGAGCCGACCTGAGGGTTCGATGCTCGCTTTTATTTAGCGAATCCGTGCTTTGAATAGCAGATGATCTGAACTGCCTGTTGAGCTGGCCTGAGGGTTTGATTCCCGCTTTTATTCTGCGAATGCCTGCTTTGAATAGCAGATGATCTCAACTGCGTGTTGAGCCAGCCTGAGGGTTTGACGCTCGCTTTTACTTAGCGGATGCCTGCTTTAAATAGCAGATGATCTCAACTGCGTGTTGAGCCGACCTGAGAGTTCGATGCTCGCTTTTATTTAGCGCATGCCTGCTTTGAATAGCAGATGATTTCAACCGCGTGTTGAGCCAGCCTGAGGGTTCGATGCTCACTTTTATTTAGCGAATTCCTTCTTTGAATAGGAGATGATCTCAACTGCGCGTTGAGCCGAACTGAGGGTTCGATGCTCGCTTTTATTTAGCGAATGCATGCATTGAATAGCAGATGATCTCAACTGCGTGTTGAGCCAGCTTGAGGGTTCGAAGCTCGCTTTTATTTCGCGAATGCCTCCTTTGAATAGCAGATGATCTCAACTGCGTGTTGAGCCGGCCTGAGGGTTCGATGCTCGCTTTTATTTAGCGAATGCCTGCGTTGAATAGCAGATGATATCAACTATGTGTTGAGCCGGCCCGAGGGTTCGATGCTCACTTTTATTTAGCGAATTCCTGCTTTGAATAGGAGATGATCTCAACTGCGCGTTGAGCCGAACTGAGGGTTCGATGCTCGCTTTTATTTAGCGAATGCCTGCATTGAATAGCAGATGATCTCAACTGCGTGTTGAGCCAGCTTGAGGGTTCGAGGCTCGCTTTTATTTCGCGAATGCCTCCTTTGAATAGCAGATGATCTCAACTGCGTGTTTAGCCGGCCTGAGGGTTTGATGCTCGCTTTTATTTAGCGAATGCCTGCTTTGAATACAGATGATCTCAACTGTGTGTTGAGCCGGCCGGAGGGTTCGATGCTCGCTTTTATTTAGCCAATGCCTGCTTTGAATAGCAGATGATCTCAACTGCGTATTGAGCTGGCCTTCGGGTTCGATGCTCGCTTTTATTTAGCGAATGCCTCCATTAAATAGCAGATGATATCAACTGCGTGTTGAGCCGGCCTTCGGGTTCGATGCTCGCTTTTATTTAGCGAATGCTTGCTTTAAATAGCAGATGATCTCAGTTGCGTGTTTTCCGGCCTTAGGGTTCGATGCTCGCTTTTATTTTGCGATTGCTTGCTTTGATAAGCAGATGATCTCAACTGCGTGTTGACCCGGCCTGAGGGTTCGATGCTCGATTTTATATAGCGAATGCCTGCTTTGAATAACAGATGATCTCAACTGTGTGTTGAGCCTGTAACACCCCCTTTCTATACCCCCAAATTAATCAAATAAATCAATTAGGCACTTAGAAAATTTATTTCATCAGAGTTTAATTAGAACATGGTATATAAGAGGCGCATCACATTATCATGAAATTAAACACATACGATACCTGCTCAAATAGATATGCAGCAATGGGTAACCCACATCTCAATATTTAGAATAAAAGCGGAAACATCCAAATATTGAATCGATCACATACATAAAAGTATATACAGCCATTCAATCAATTCATGCTTTACAACCATATCCACAGCGGATACATACACAGATATATCACAAGGAATCAAAACAAATGTAACTCCAAAGGAGTCAAAGGCTTCCTAACTACCCAGATGTTACATATCAGAGCCATTGACCAAAAAGAATGAAGACATCGCTTCACAAAAGAACCTCCAGCTTCCTACTCTGCAATGCCTCATAGAGCATTATAAAATAGCAGAAGGGTGAGAAACAATATCATAACAGTTAATGCATAAAATTATATATATACATATACTCATATTTGTACAAATTATACTCAAATTATGTTCTCACCACATTAAGCATATACAATTAATCATGCCTCTACACATGCTCATGAACATTCACTATATGTTCCTCCAAACAATCATATATAACATACACAGTTACATTCATACAACTAATGCATCATACACAGATGACTCATGCAACTCATAGAGACCGACACACGACTCTATGCAGATGCAAATGCGGTACCGACTCATTTCAATATATTCTCTAAGGAATCGAGTATTCAGCAGATTCTCCATGGAATCAAGTATTCAGCAGATTCTCCACGGAATCAAATATTCATCAGATTCTCCACGGAATCAAATATTCAGCAGATTCTCCACGGCATCAAATACTCAGCAGATTCTCCACGGAATCAAATACTCTAGTCAATCCTCCAAGGGATTACATGTTATGACCGATTCTCCGAGGAATCACACAATGCAACCGATTCTCCAAGGAATCTAATGTAACCATCGTATCATACGAGGTTCTGCAAATCCTCCGAGGGATCATTCAACACAAAAATGCATACTAAGATGCTACACAATACTAATCCTCCGAGGGATCGATCAATACAGAATGCATACTATGTTCACAAACATAATCATTGCATTTATCACATACATCGCATATATCTATCATGCATTCACATTATGCACCATTTCACACATGGTTTACACACATATCAGCCTATCAATGCGTTTCTATTCAATTCAAGCAAATACACAAGATTATCAAACGTTCAAGATTCACCATTGGCTCTACAATCTAGGATTCACGCCTTTCGGCCACCCACAGCACGACATGTCGAAACAGTTCACACATCAATCATTCATATAGGCATTAATCATAATTGAATCGGCCAAAAATCATGCTATGAATAAACAGCAAAACAAATAACACTGTCAGGTTTGCCAACCTTCGCCTGGCGAAGCCACGCAGCGAATACTCGCTGGCCTTCGCCTGGCGAACTTCCCAGCGAAGTCCACTGGGAGTAATTCTGGAATTACTCGCTGAGGCTCGCTACACACTCGCCTGGCGAACCTTCGCCAACCAACCTCGCCTGGCGAACTTGCCAGCGAATACAGGGTGTTGCTTCTGACTTGCTTCGCTACAGCTCGCTGGACTTCGCCTGGAGAATCTTCGCTGCCATTCGCCTGGCGAGCCTACGAAGACAGAACCTCCATGGCTGTTCCAAAGCCCAAACTCCACACAACCAACCGATTAAATCCAAACCAGTCTCAGTGGCACAACCCTACCATCACCCGACTAAACTACATCGTCTAATCTGAGTTCTAACCGATTAAAACCTCATTCTACTCACAAAACCAACTTCTAACCTAAGTGGAAAAAGAGTAGAAACTCTACAAAATCCAAACACATACACATACAATCATATACATTAAAGAGATGATGGAGTTTCACACCCTTACCGATCGATTGCAAGCTTTGGTGATGATCCCTTGATGATTCTAGGTTTTCCTCTCCACTTTCTCTTCTCTTTCTCTTCTCCTCTTTTCTTTCTCTTGTTTTTCCTCTTATGTTACTATCTTTCTTTCTTTTCCTCTCTTATTCTATTTCTATCTCTATTTCTTTCCTCTCAAATTCTTTCCAACACTTACCAATCAATTCTCACACTAAATTGCTAAATGTCTAAAACGCCCTTTTTTACTCTAATTCCCCCGAAAACTCTCTGAATCGGTAAAAATAAATAAAATAAGCAAACACCACATAGTAATATATAATTTCTCAATTTAAAACAAACATCAATTAAATAAATTAAAAGACTCAACAATTAATGGGAATTCAGAATCGGGGCGTTACAGAGCCGGCCTTCGGGATCGATGCTCGCTTTTACTTAGTGAATGCCTGCTATGAATAGCAGATGATCTCAGCTGCGTGTTGAGCTGTCCTGAGAGTTCGATGCTCGCTTTTATTTAGCGAATGCCTGCTTTGAATAAAAGATGATCTCAACTCCGTGTTGAGCCGGCATGAGGGCTCGATGCTCGCTTTTATTTAGTGAATGCCTGCTTTGAATAGCAGATGATCTCAACTGCGTGTTGAGCCGACCTGAGGGTTCGATGCTCGCTTTTATTTAGCGAATTCGTGCTTTGAATAGCAGATGATCTGAACTGCCTGTTGAGCTGGCCTAAGGGTTTGATTCTCGCTTTTATTCTGCGAATGCCTGCTTTGAATAGCAGATGATCTCAACTGCGTGTTGAGTCGGCCTGAGGGTTTGACGCTCGCTTTTACTTAGCGGATGCCTGCTTTAAATAGCAGATGATCTCAACTGCGTGTTGAGCCAACCTGAGAGTTCGATGCTCGCTTTTATTTAGCGCATGCCTGCTTTGAATAGCAGATGATTTCAACCGCGTGTTGAGCCAGCCTGAGGGTTCGATGCTCACTTTTATTTAGCGAATTCTTTCTTTGAATAGGAGATGATCTCAACTGCGCGTTGAGCCGAACTGAGGGTTCGATGCTCGCTTTTATTTAGCGAATGCCTGCATTGAATAGCAGATGATCTCAACTGCGTGTTGAGCCAGCTTGAGGGTTCGAGGCTCGCTTTTATTTCGCGAATGCCTCCTTTGAATAACAGATGATCTCAATTGCGTGTTGAGCCGGCCTGAGGGTTCGATGCTCGCTTTTATTTAGCGAATGCCTGCTTTGAATAGCAGATGATATCAACTATGTGTTGAGCCGGCCCGAGGGTTCGATGCTCGCCTTTATTTAGCCAATGCCTGCTTTTAATAGTAGATGATCTCAACTGCATATTGAGTCGGCCTTCGGGTTTGATGCTTGCTTTTATTTAGCGAATGCCTGCTTTAAATAGCAGATGATCTCAACTGCATGTTGAGCCGGCCTTCGGGTTTGATGCTCGCTTTTATTTAGCGAATGACTGCTTTAAATAGCATATGATCTATGCTGCATGTTGAGTCGGCCCGAGGGTTCGATGCTCGATTTTATTTAGCGAATGCCTGCTTTGAATAGCAGATGATCTCAACTGTGTGTTGAGCCGGCCTGAGGGTTTGATGCTCTCTTTTATTTAGCGAATGACTGCTTTAAATAACAGATGATCTCAGTTACGTGTTGAGTCGGCCTTAGGGTTCGATGCTCGCTTTTATTTAGCGAATGCCTGCTTTGAATAGCAGATGATCTCAACTGCGTGTTGAGACGGCCTGAGGGTTCGATGCTCGCTTTTATTTAGCGAATGCCTGCTTTGAATACAGATGATCTCAACTGTGTGTTGAGCCGGCCAAAGGGTTCGATGCTCGCTTTTATTTAGCCAATGCCTGCTTTGAATAGCAGATGATCTCAACTGCGTGTTGAGCTGGCCTTCCGGTTTGATGCTCGCTTTTATTTAGTGAATGCCTGCTTTAAATAGCAGATGATATCAACAGCGTGTTGAGCCGGCCTTCGGGTTCGATGCTCTCTTTTATTTAGCGAATGCTTGCTTTAAATAGCAGATGATCTTAGTTGCGTGTTTTCCGGTCTTAGGGTTCGATGCTCGCTTTTATTTAGCGAATGCTTGCTTTGATAAGCAGATGATCTCAACTGCGTGTTGAGCCGGCCTGAGGGTTCGACGCTCGATTTTATATAGCGAATGCCTGCTTTGAATAACGGATGACCTCAACTGTTTGTTGAGCCGGCCTTCGGGATTGATGCTCGCTTTTACTTAGTGAATGCCTGCTTTGAATAGCAGATGATATCACCTGCATGTTGAGCTAGCTTGAGGGTTCGATGCTCGTTTTTATTTAGCGGATGCCTGCTTTGAATAGAAGATGATCTCAACTGCGTGTTGAGCCAGCATGAGGGCTCGATGCTCGCTTTTATTTAGTGAATTCCTGCTTTGAATAGCAGATGATCTCAACTGCGTGTTGAGCCGACCTGAGGGTTCGATGCTCGCTTTTATTTAGCGAATCCGTGCTTTGAATAGCAGATGATCTGAACTGCCTGTTGAGCTGGCCTGAGGGTTTGACTCTCGCTTTTATTCTGCGAATGCCTGCTTTGAATAGCAGATGATCTCAACTGCGTGTTGAGCCGGCCTGAGGGTTTGACGCTCGCTTTTATTTAGCAGATGCCTTCTTTGAATAGCAGATGATCTCAACTGCGTGTTGAGCCGACCTGAGAGTTCGATGCTCGCTTTTATTTAGCGCATGCCTGCTTTGAATATCAGATGATTTCAACCGCGTGTTGAGCCAGCCTGAGGGTTCGATGCTCACTTTTATTTAGCGAATGCCTTATTTGAATAGGAGATGATCTCAACTGCGCGTTGATCCGAAATGAGGGTTCGATGCTCGCTTTTATTTAGCGAATGCTTGCATTGAATAGCAGATAATCTCAACTGCGTGTTGAGCCATCTTGAGGGTTCGAGGCTCGCTTTTATTTCGCGAATGCCTCCTTTGAATAGCAGATGATCTCAACTGCGTGTTGAGCCGGCCTGAGGGTTCGATGCTCGCTTTTATTTAGCGAATGCCTGCTTTGAATACAGATGATCTCAACTGTGTGTTGAGCCGGCCGGAGGGTTCGATGCTCGCTTTTATTTAGCCAATGCCTGCTTTGAATAGCAGATGATCTCAACTGCGTGTTGAGCTGGCCTTCGGGTTCGATGCTCGCTTTTATTTAGCGAATGCCTGCTTTAAATAGCAGATGATATCAACTGCGTGTTGAGCCGGCCTTCGGGTTCGATGCTCGCTTTTATTTAGCGAATGCTTGCTTTAAATAGCAGATGATCTCAGTTGCATGTTTTCCGGCCTTAGGGTTCGATGCTCGCTTTTATTTTGCGAATGCTTGCTTTGATAAGCAGATGATCTCAACTGCGTGTTGAGCCAGCCTGAGGGTTCGATGCTCGATTTTATATAGCGAATGCCTGCTTTGAATAACAGATGATCTCAACTATGTGTTGAGCCGACCTTCGGGTTCGATGCTCGCTTTTACTTAGTGAATGCCTGCTTTGAATAGAAGATGATCTCAGCTGCGTGTTGAGCTGGCCTGAGGGTTCGATGCTCGCTTTTATTTAGCGGATGCCTGCTTTGAATAGAAGATGATCTAAACTGCGTGTTGAGCGGGCATGAGGGCTCGATGCTCGCTTTTATTTAGTGAATGCCTGCTTTGAATAGCAGATGATCTCAACTGCGTTTTGAGCCGACCTGAGGGTTCGATGCTCGTGTTTATTTAGCGAATCCGTGCTTTTAATAGCAGATGATATGAACTGCCTGTTGAGCTGGCCTGAGGGTTTGATTCTCGCTTTTATTCTGCGAATGCCTGCTTTGAATAGCAGATGATCTCAACTACGTGTTGAGTCGGCCTGAGGGTTTGACGCTCGCTTTTATTTAGCGGATGCCTGCTTTGAATAGCAGATGATCTCAACTGCGTGTTGAGCCGACCTGAGAGTTCGATGCTCGCTTTTATTTAGCGCATGCCTGCTTTGAATAGCAGATGATTTCAACCGCGTGTTGAGCCAGCCTGAGGGTTCGATGCTCACTTTTATTTAGCGAATTCCTTCTTTGAATAGGAGATGATCTCAACTGCGCGTTGAGCCGAACTGAGGGTTCGATGCTCGCTTTTATTTAGCGAATGCCTGCATTGAATAGCAGATGATCTCAACTGCGTGTTGAGCCAGCTTTAGGGTTCGAGGCTCACTTTTATTTCACGAATGCCTCCTTTGAATAGCAGATGATCTCAACTGCGTGTTGAGCCGGCCTGAGGGTTCGATGCTCGCTTTTATTTAGCGAATGCCTGCTTTGAATAGCAGATGATCTCAACTATGTGTTGAGCCGACCCGAGGGTTCGATGCTCGCCTTTATTTAGCCAATGCCTGCTTTTAATAGTAGATGATCTCAACTGCATGTTGAGCCGGCCTTCGGGTTTGATGCTTGCTTTTATTTAGCGAATGCCTGCTTTAAATAGCAGATGATCTCAACTGCGTGTTGAGCGGGCCTTCGGGTTTGATGATCGCTTTTATTTAGCGAATGACTGCTTTAAATAGCAGATGATCTATGCTGCATGTTGAGCCGGCCTGAGGGTTCGATGCTCGATTTTATTTAGTGAATGCCTGCTTTGAATAGCAGATGATCTCAACTGTGTGTTGAGCCGGCCTGAGGGTTTGATGCTCTCTTTTATTTAGCGAATGACTGCTTTAAATAACAGATGATCTCAGTTACGTGTTGAGCCGACCTTAGGGTTCGATGCTCGCTTTTATTTAGCGAATTCCTGCTTTGAATAGCAGATGATCTCAACTGCGTGTTGAGACGGCCTGAGGGTTTGATGCTCGCTTTTATTTAGCGAATGCCTGCTTTGAATACAGATGATCTCAACTGTGTGTTGAGCCGGCCAGAGGGTTCGATGCTCGCTTTTATTTAGCCAATGCCTGCTTTGAATAGTAGATGATCTCAACTGCGTGTTGAGCTGGCCTTCGGGTTTGATGCTCGCTTTTATTTAGCGAATGCCTGCTTTAAATAGCAGTTGATATCAACTGCGTGTTGAGCCGGCCTTCGGGTTCAATGCTCGCTTTTATTTAGCGAATGCTTGCTTTAAATAGCAGATGATCTCAGTTGCGTGTTTTCCGGCCTTAGGGTTCGATGCTCGCTTTTATTTAGCGAATTCCTGCTTTGAATAGCAGATGATCTCAACTGCGTGTTGAGCCGGCCAGAGGGTTCGATGCTCGCTTTTATTTAGCGAATGCCTGCTTTGAATACAGATGATCTCAACTGTGTGTTGAGCCGGCCGGAGGGTTCGATGCTCGCTTTTATTTAGCCAATGCCTGCTTTGAATAGCAGATGATCTCAACTGCGTGTTGAGCTGGCCTTCGGGTTCGATGCTGGCTTTTATTTAGCGAATGCCTGCTTTAAATAGCAGATGATATCAACTGCGTGTTGAGCCGGCCTTCGGGTTCGATGCTCGCTTTTATTTAGCGAATGCTTGCTTTAAATAGCAGATGATCTCAGTTGCATGTTTTCCGGCCTTAGGGTTCGATGCTCGCTTTTATTTTGCGAATGCTTGCTTTGATAAGCAGATGATCTCAACTGCGTGTTGAGCCAGCCTGAGGGTTCGATGCTCGATTTTATATAGCGAATGCCTGCTTTGAATAACAGATGATCTCAACTATGTGTTGAGCCGACCTTCGGGTTCGATGCTCGCTTTTACTTAGTGAATGCCTGCTTTGAATAGAAGATGATCTCAGCTGCGTGTTGAGCTGGCCTGAGGGTTCGATGCTCGCTTTTATTTAGCGGATGCCTGCTTTGAATAGAAGATGATCTAAACTGCGTGTTGAGCGGGCATGAGGGCTCGATGCTCGCTTTTATTTAGTGAATGCCTGCTTTGAATAGCAGATGATCTCAACTGCGTTTTGAGCCGACCTGAGGGTTCGATGCTCGTGTTTATTTAGCGAATCCGTGCTTTGAATAGCAGATGATATGAACTGCCTGTTGAGCTGGCCTAAGGGTTTGATTCTCGCTTTTATTCTGCGAATGCCTGCTTTGAATAGCAGATGATCTCAACTACGTGTTGAGTCGGCCTGACGGTTTGACGCTCGCTTTTATTTAGCGGATGCCTGCTTTGAATAGCAGATGATCTCAACTGCGTGTTGAGCCGACCTGAGAGTTCGATGCTCGCTTTTATTTAGCGCATGCCTGCTTTGAATAGCAGATGATTTCAACCGCGTGTTGAGCCAGCCTGAGGGTTCGATGCTCACTTTTATTTAGCGAATTCCTTCTTTGAATAGGAGATGATCTCAACTGCGCATTGAGCCGAACTGAGGGTTCGATGCTCGCTTTTATTTAGCGAATGCCTGCATTGAATAGCAGATGATCTCAACTGCATTTTGAGCCAGCTTTAGGGTTCGAGGCTCACTTTTATTTCGCGAATGCCTCCTTTGAATAGCAGATGATCTCAACTGCGTGTTGAGCCGGCCTGAGGGTTCGATGCTCGCTTTTATTTAGCGAATGCCTGCTTTGAATAGCAGATGATCTCAACTATGTGTTGAGCCGGCCCGAGGGTTCGATGCTCGCCTTTATTTAGCCAATGCCTGCTTTTAATAGTAGATGATCTCAACTGCATGTTGAGCCGGCCTTCGGGTTTGATGCTTGCTTTTATTTAGCGAATGCCTGCTTTAAATAGCAGATGATCTCAACTGCGTGTTGAGCGGGCCTTCGGGTTTGATGATCGCTTTTATTTAGCGAATGACTGCTTTAAATAGCAGATGATCTATGCTGCATGTTGAGCTGGCCTGATTGTTCGATGCTCGATTTTATTTAGCGAATGCCTGCTTTGAATAGCAGATGATCTCAACTGTGTGTTGAGCCGGCCTGAGGGTTTGATGCTCTCTTTTATTTAGCGAATGACTGCTTTAAATAACAGATGATCTCAGTTACGTGTTGAGCCGGCCTTAGGGTTCGATGCTCGCTTTTATTTAGCGAATTCCTGCTTTGAATAGCAGATGATCTCAACTGCGTGTTGAGACGGCCTGAGGGTTTGATGCTCGCTTTTATTTAGCGAATGCCTGCTTTGAATACAGATGATCTCAACTGTGTGTTGAGCCGGCCAGAGGGTTCGATGCTCGCTTTTATTTAGCCAATGCCTGCTTTGAATAGCAGATGATCTCAACTGCGTGTTGAGCTGGCCTTCGGGTTTGATGCTCGCTTTTATTTAGTGAATGCCTGCTTTAAATAGCAGTTGATATCAACTGCGTGTTGAGCCGGCCTTCGGGTTCGATGCTCGCTTTTATTTAGCGAATGCTTGCTTTAAATAGCAGATGTTCTCAGTTGCGTGTTTTCCAGCCTTAGGGTTCGATGCTCGCTTTTATTTAGCGAATGCTTGCTTTGATAAGCAGATGATCTCAACTGCGTGTTGAGCCGGCCTTCGGGTTTGATGCCTGCTTTTATTTAGCGAATGACTGCTTTAAATAGCAGATGATCTATGCTGCATGTTGAGCCGGCCTGAGGGTTCGATGCTCGATTTTATTTAGCGAATGCCTGCTTTGAATAGCAGATGATCTCAACTGTGTGTTGAGCCGCCTTGAGGGTTTGATGCTCTCTTTTATTTACCGAATGCCTGCTTTGAATACAGATGATCTCAACTGTGTGTTGAACCGGCCGGAGGGTTCGATGCTCGCTTTTATTTAGCCAATGCCTTCTTTGAATAGCAGATGATCTCAACTGCGTGTTGAGCTGGCCTTCGGGTTCGATGCTCGCTTTTATTTAGTGAATGCCTGCTTTAAATAGCAGATGATATCAACTGCGTGTTGAGCCGGCCTTCGGGTTCGATGCTCGCTTTTATTTAGCGAATGCTTGCTTTAAATAGCAGATGATCTCATTTGCGTGTTTTCCAGCCTTAGGGTTCGATGCTCGCTTTTATTTAGCGAATGCTTGCTTTGATAAGCAGATGATCTCAACTGCGTGTTGAGCTGGCCTGAGGGTTCGATGCTCGATTTTATATAGCGAATTCCTGCTTTGAATAACAGATGATCTCAACTGTGTGTTGAGTCGGCCTTCGGGTTCGATGCTCGCTTTTACTTAGTGAATGCCTGCTTTGAATAGCAGATGATCTCACCTGCATGTTGAGCTGGCCTGAGGGTTCGATGCTCGCTTTTATTTAGCGGATGCCTGCTTTGAATAGAAGATGATCTCAACTGCGTGTTGAGCCGGCATGAGGGCTCGATGCTCGCTTTTATTTAGTGAATGTCTGCTTTGAATAGCAGATGATCTCAACTGCGTGTTGAGCCGACCTGAGGGTTCGATGCTCGCTTTTATTTAGCGAATCCGTGCTTTGAATAGCAGATGATATGATTTTCCTGTTGAGCTGGCCTGAGGGTTTGATTCTCGCTTTTATTCTGCGAATGCCTGCTTTGAATAGCAGATGATCTCAACTGCGTGTTGAGCCGGCCTGAGGGTTTGACGCTCGCTTTTATTTAGCGGATGCCTGCTTTGAATAGCAGATGATCTCAACTGCGTGTTGAGCCGACCTGAGAGTTCGATGCTCGCTTTTATTTAGCGCATGCCTGCTTTGAATAGCAGATGATTTCAACCGCGTGTTGAGCCAGCCTGAGGGTTCGATGCTCACTTTTATTTAGCGAATGCCTTCTTTGAATAGGAGATGATCTCAACTGCGCGTTGAGCCGAACTGAGGGTTCGATGCTCGCTTTAATTTAGCAAATGCCTGCATTGAATAGCAGATGATCTCAACTGCATGTTGAGCCAGCTTGAGGGTTCGAGGCT
This sequence comes from Lathyrus sativus, assembly GCA_963859935.3. Lineage (NCBI taxonomy): Eukaryota > Viridiplantae > Streptophyta > Magnoliopsida > Fabales > Fabaceae > Lathyrus > Lathyrus sativus. The sequence continues at coordinate 220,700,948 of OZ012739.1, read as the reverse complement.
CGCTTTTATTTCGCGAATGCCTCCTTTGAATAGTAGATGATCTCAACTGCGTGTTGAACCGGCCGGAGGGTTCGATGCTCGCTTTTATTTAGCCAATGCCTTCTTTGAATAGCAGATGATCTCAACTGCGTGTTGAGCTGGCCTTCGGGTTCGATGCTCGCTTTTATTTAGTGAATGCCTGCTTTAAATAGCAGATGATATCAACTGCGTGTTGAGCCGGCCTTCGGGTTCGATGCTCGCTTTTATTTAGCGAATGCTTGCTTTAAATAGCAGATGATCTCATTTGCGTGTTTTCCAGCCTTAGGGTTCGATGCTCGCTTTTATTTAGCGAATGCTTGCTTTGATAAGCAGATGATCTCAACTGCGTGTTGAGCTGGCCTGAGGGTTCGATGCTCGATTTTATATAGCGAATTCCTGCTTTGAATAACAGATGATCTCAACTGTGTGTTGAGTCGGCCTTCGGGTTCGATGCTCGCTTTTACTTAGTGAATGCCTGCTTTGAATAGCAGATGATCTCACCTGCATGTTGAGCTGGCCTGAGGGTTCGATGCTCGCTTTTATTTAGCGGATGCCTGCTTTGAATAGAAGATGATCTCAACTGCGTGTTGAGCCGGCATGAGGGCTCGATGCTCGCTTTTATTTAGTGAATGCCTGCTTTGAATAGTAGATGATCTCAACTGCGTGTTGAGCCGGCCTTCGGGTTCGATGCTCGCCTTTATTTAGCCAATGCCTGCTTTTAATAGTAGATGATCTCAACTGCATGCTGAGCCGGCCTTCGGGTTTGATGCTTGCTTTTATTTAGCGAATGCCTGCTTTAAATAGCAGATGATCTCAACTGCTTGTTGAGCCGGCCTTCGGGTTTGATGCTCGCTTTTATTTAGCGAATGACTGCTTTAAATGGCAGATGATCTATTCTGCATGTTGAGTCGGCCCGAGGGTTCGATGCTCGATTTTATTTAGCGAATGCCTGCTTTGAATAGCAGATGATCTCAACTGTCTGTTGAGCTGGCCTGAGGGTTTTATGCTCTCTTTTATTTAGCGAATGACTGCTTTAAATAACAGATGATCTCAGTTACGTGTTGAGCCGGCCTTAGGGTTCGATGCTCGCTTTTATTTAGCGAATGCCTGCTTTGAATAGTAGATGATCTCAACTGCGTGTTGAGACGGCCTGAGGGTTCGATGCTCGCGTTTATTTAGCGAATTCCTGCTTTGAATACAGATGATCTCAATTGTGTGTTGAGCCGGCCGGATGGTTCGATGCTCGCTTTTATTTAGCCAATGCCTGCTTTGAATAGAAGATGATCTCAACTGCGTGTTGAGCTGGCCTTCGGGTTCGATGCTCGCTTTTATTTAGCGAATGCCTGCTTTAAATAACAGATGATATCAACTGCGTGTTGAGCCGGCCTTCGGGTTCGATGCTCGTTATTATTTAGCGAATGCTTGCTTTAAATAGCAGATGATCTCAGTTGCGTGTTTTCCGGCCTTAGGGTTCGATGCTCGCATTTATTTTGCGAATGCTTGCTTTGATAAGCAGATGATCTCAACTGCGTGTTGAGCCGGCCTAAGGGTTCGATGCTCGATTTTATATAGCGAATGCCTGCTTTGAATAACAGATGATCTCAACTGTGTGTTGAGCCGGCCTTCGGGTTCGATGCTCGCTTTTACTTAGTGAATGCCTGCTTTGAATAGCAGATGATCTCAGCTACGTGTTGAGCTGGCCATAGGGTTCGATGCTCGCTTTTATTTAGCGGATGCCTGCTTTGAATAGAAGATGATCTCAACTACGTGTTGAGCCGGCATGAGGGCTCAATGCTCGCTTTTATTTAGTGAATGCCTGCTTTGAATAGCAGATGATCTCAACTGCGTGTTGAGCCGACCTGAGGGTTCGATGCACGCTTTTATTTAGCGAATCCGTGCTTTGAATAGAAGATGATCTGAACTGCCTGTTGAGCTGGCCTGAGGGTTTGATTCTCGCTTTTATTCTGCGAATGCCTGCTTTGAATAGCAGATGATCTCAACTGCGTGTTGAGCCGGCCTGAGGGTTTGATGCTCGCTTTTATTTAGCGAATGCCTTCTTTGAATAGGAGATGATATCAACTGTGCATTGAGCCGAACTAAGGGTTCGATGCTCGCTTTTATTTAGCGAATGCATGCATTGAATAACAGATGATCTCAACTGCGTGTTTAGCCAGCTTGAGGGTTCGAGGCTCGCTTTTATTTCGCGAATGCCTAATTTGAATAACAGATGATCTCAACTGCGTGTTGAGCCAGCCTGAGAGTTCGATGCTCGCTTTTATTTAGGGAATGCCTGCTTTGAATAGCAGATGATCTCATCTATGTGTTGAGCAGGCCCGAGGGTTCGATGCTCGCCTTTATTTAGCCAATGCCTGCTTTTAATAGTAGATGATCTCAACTGCATGTTGAGCCGGCCTTCGGTTTTTGATGCTTGCTTTTATTTAGCGAATGCCTGCTTTAAAAAGCAGATGATCTCAACTGCGTGTTGAGCCGGCCTTCGGGTTTGATGCTCGCTTTTATTTAGTGAATGACTGCTTTAAATAGCAGATGATCTATGTTGCATGTTGAGCCGGCCCGAGGGTTCGATGCTCGATTTTATTTAGCGAATGCCTGCTTTGAATAGCAGATGATCTCAACTGTGTGTTGAGCCTCCCTGAGGGTTTGATGCTCTCTTTTATTTAGCGAATGTCTGCTTTGAATACAGATGATCTCAACTGTGTGTTGAGCCGGCCGGAGGGTTCGATGCTCGCTTTTATTTAGCCAATGCCTTCTTTGAATAGCAGATGATCTCAACTGCGTGTTGAGCTGGCCTTCGGGTTCGATGCTCGCTTTTATTTAGCGAATGCCTGCTTTAAATAGCAGATGATATCAACTGCGTGTTGAGCCGGCCTTCGGGTTCGATGCTCGCTTTTATTTAGCGAATGCTTGCTTTAAATAGCATATGATCTCAGTTGCGTGTTTTCCAGCCTTAGGGTTCGATGCTCGCTTTTATTTAGCGAATGCTTGCTTTAATAAGCAGATGATCTCAACTGCGTGTTGAGCCGGCCTGAGGGTTCGATGCTCGATTTTATATAGCGAATGCCTGCTTTGAATAACAGATGATCTCAACTGTGTGTTGAGTCGGCCTTCGGGTTCGATGCTCGCTTTTACTTAGTGAATGCCTGCTTTGAATAGCAGATGATCTCACCTGCATGTTGAGCTGGCCTGAGGGTTCGATGCTCGCTTTTATTTAGCGAATGCCTGCATTGAATAGCAGATGATCTCAACTGCGTGTTAAGCCAGCTTAAGGGTTCGAGGCTCGCTTTTATTTCGCGAATGCCTCCTTTGAATAGCAGATGATCTCAACTGCGTGTTGAGCCGGCCTGAGGGTTTGATGCTCGCTTTTATTTAGCGAATGCCTGCTTTGAATAGCAGATGATCTCAACTGCGTGTTGAGCCGTCCTTCGGGTTCGATGCTCGCCTTTATTTAGCCAATGCCTGCTTTTAATAGTAGATGATCTCAACTGCATGTTGAGCCGGCCTTCGGGTTTGATGCTTGCTTTTATTTAGCGAATGCCTGCTTTAAATAGCAGATGATCTCAACTGCGTGTTGAGCCGGCCTTCGGGTTTGATGCTCGCTTTTATTTAGCGAATAACTGCTTTAAATAGCAGATGATCTATGCTGCATGTTGAGCCGGCCCGAGGGTTCGATGCTCGATTTTATTTAGCGAATGCCTGCTTTGAATAGCAGATGATCTCAACTGTGTGTTGAGCTGGCCTGAGGGTTTGATGCTCTCTTTTTATTTAGCGAATGACTGCTTTAAATAACAGATGATCTCAGTTACGTGTTGAGCCGGCCTTAGGGTTCGATGCTCGCTTTTATTTAGCGAATGCCTGCTTTGAATAGTAGATGATCTCAACTGCGTGTTGAGACGGCCTGAGGGTTCGATGCTCGCTTTTATTTAGCGAATTCCTGCTTTGAATACAGATGATCTCAACTGTGTGTTAAGCCGGCCGGAGGGTTCCATGCTCGCTTTTATTTAGCCAATGCCTGCTTTGAATAGAAGATGATCTCAACTGCGTGTTGAGCTGGCCTTCGGGTTCGATGCTCGCTTTTATTTAGCGATTGCCTGCTTTAAATAACAGATGATATCAACTGCGTGTTGAGCCGGCCTTCGGGTTCGATGCTCGTTTTTATTTAGCGAATGCTTGCTCTAAATAGCAGATGATCTCAGTTGCGTGTTTTCCGGCATTAGGGTCCGATGCTCGCTTTTATTTTCCGAATGCTTGCTTTGATAAGCAGATGATCTCAACTGCGTGTTGAGCCGGCCTGAGGGTTCGATGCTCGATTTTATATAGCGAATGCCTGCTTTAAATAACAGATGATCTCAACTGTGTGTTGAGCCGGCCTTCGGGTTCGATGCTCGCTTTTACTTAGTGAATGCCTGCTTTGAATAGCAGATGATCTCAGCTGCGTGTTGAGCTGGCCTGAGGGTTCGATGCTCGCTTTTATTTAGCGGATGCCTGCTTTGAATAGAAGATGATCTCAATTGCGTGTTGAGCCGGCATGAGGGCTCAATGCTCGCTTTTATTTAGTGAATGCCTGCTTTGAATAGAAGATGATCTCAACTACGTGTTGAGCCGACCTGAGGGTTCGATGCACGCTTTTATTTAGCGAATCCGTGCTTTGAATAGCAGATGATCTGAACTGCCTGTTGAGCTGGCCTGAGGGTTTGATTCTCGCTTTTATTCTGCGAATGCCTGCTTTGAATAGCAGATGATCTCAACTGCGTGTTGAGCCGGCCTGAGGGTTTGATGCTCGCTTTTATTTAGCGAATGCCTTCTTTGAATAGGAGATGATATCAACTGTGCGTTGAGCCGAACTGAGGGTTCGATGCTCGCTTTTATTTAGCGAATGCATGCATTGAATAACAGATGATCTCAACTGCGTGTTGAGCCAGCTTGAGGGTTCGAGGCTCGCTTTTATTTCGTGAATGCCTACTTTGAATAGCAGATGATCTCAACTGCGTGTTGAGCCAGCCTGAGAGTTCGATTCTCCCTTTTATTTAGCGAATGCCTGCTTTAAATAGCAGATGATCTCAACTGCGTGTTGAGCCGGTCTTCGGGTTTGATGCTCGCTTTTATTTAGCGAATGAATGCTTTAAATAGTAGATGATCTCTGCTGCATGTTGAGCCGGCCCGAGGGTTCGATGCTCGATTTTATTTAGCAAATTCCTGCTTTGAATAGCAGATGATCTCTGGTCGCTACCGCGAAAATAAGGTGCCGGCAAAACAGAACAGTCGCCACCTTTCGTTATTTATCCCTCAGAACGGGAAAGGAAACGATCGGAAAAACCTGACGAAAAGGCATAAGACAAGGTCATCGCAACCATTGTCTGGGTTTGGGAGTCGGTTACGCAAGGGGAAGGTATTAGCACCCCTCACGTCCATCGTACTCGATGGGATCCACGCTTGTTGTGCTTATCTGACGGGTTGGTTTCCTATCTACCTATCAAGGCTGGTCTGAAAAAGAAAAGAAAATGACTCGACAAAGCATCACACTTTATGCCTACGTATTCTCATCAGAGAATGAGAAATCAGAGTCAACGTAGTTCGACTAACTACGGGTTACGGGGAAGGTGGCTCGCCAATACGTCAGTATTGTGCCTACGTACTCTCAACAGGCTTGAGAGATCAGAGCTTACGTAGTTCGGGATAATCCGTATTACGGGAATTCAGATTCATCTATTTTTCGAGTAGGGTTAACAAACAGATCCAGCAGTTTGGTGTACGCAGCTCGACCCTTGGAGACTTATGTGTTACCGTTTGCGGTAGAACTGGGAGTTAACGACACTCTTTTCTTCAAAAAAGCTTCCTTTGAATTACGGGCCCACGGGGCAAAAAGGTTTGAAGTTTGTTTTCTGTCTTTTACGGAAGAACTGTTTTTTATGGATGTTTGCAACCAATATCGCACTAGAGACTATGACCTGAGAGTGAATGCGTCGCATGTCACCTAAAGGGTGCCATACTAAACATCCAAGCTGTCGGAAAGAAACTCTTCGACGACCCTTTCTTAGATAGCTTAAGGCTCGTAACGTACGACATCAGTTAACCTTTATTACTGTATTTTAATTTGTTTTGAGATGAGAAGAGAGAATGAACAGGTTCAACTAAGGGGAGACTATCATGTCCTAATGTTATCATGCCAAGGATTCATCCTACGGTTGAGGTTTGAAGCAGGGAACTCCTAGAAGTTATCATGCATAGGTTTTAACCTAAAGTTCTATCATCACTTCCTTATCAAAGAAAGTGAGAGTCCTAGGGGATCATATCAATGATAAATAGAAACAGATAAAGCATCAGCTTAAACAGTAAACAGTAAACATGCATGCAATACAAGTGAGGGAGGAAATGTGTGTGGGACATCAGCCTCCATAAGCTCATCTCAACCTCAAGCCAGATATGAATAACTGTAATCATACAGGAGAAATAACATGCTATCAAGCAAAATATGAGTGACTGTAATCATACAGAAGAAGTGAAATAAAATGCCATCCTGCAAAGCACAAACCACATAGGCAAGGGAGCAGGGCTCTACCGAATACCCGCAAGCAAAGCCACACAGTAAAAATACAAGCAGAGGGAGAAACTCAACCTCTAGTGCAATCATGATCCAAGCTTAACACAATCTAAACATGAACTTATTCTAATGCATCAAGCAAATCAAACAAGTCACAACAATACAGTTGCACAGCAAGCAAACAGACAGGAAAGAAAACAGATCAACCACTCCTACAGCTTCACATCAAAGCTCCTCTGACAGCAGTTCAGTCCTCAGTCTTCAACTGTTCCTCAAGGCTATTCTCTTCAACAACAAATATCAACTTACTTCTTCAAGCTTTCAATACATCAACCATAAGTATCAACTCATTCTTTCTTCTTCAAGCTTTAGCTCCAAAGTAGACTCCACCTTCAGGCTTCAATCCCAATTGCAAGTATCAACTTGTTCTCCAACTTCAAGCTTCAGCTTCTTCATTTGATCTCAACTGGATTCTCTTCACAAGTGTCAACTTGTTCCTCTTCTTCTTCAAGCTTCAGCTCTCTCTTCCTTACAAGTATCAACTTGCTCTTCCTGATCTACAAGCTTCAGCTTCAATGGTAGTCTTCAAATACAGAGAAGTATCAACTTCTAGCCTCTTCAGTCTTCTAACAAGGAACTCTATCCTCTAGCAATGGGGAAAGATTCATCTAACAAGAGCAGGGTTTGGATAATAGACAGCAGAGTGAAGACCAAAGGTCACCACTAAGCATCCTATTATCAGAGAAAGGGACCCTCAAAGGTTATACCAACTTGTAAAGAGCCACACATCCTACCAAAGGAGGCATGAGGCCTTTACAAGGGGACCTTACATCATAGGGAATAATGGAAGTGATCAACATCTTCCATGTTTATGAAGGAAGAGAATCTATCTAGAAGCTCTGCCTACAAACCCTAATCTTAACACCTAATCAACACTACACCAAAAGAGGGGAAGATCTTCACATCCAAACTTCTTCAAGCACTCCATTGCATCTTCAACTTGCTTTCATCATCCACCAAGGGTAAAAACAACATAAGCTTACTCTAAGGGAGCCTAAGGGGTTAGTCTAGTCAAATTAGTGCATTAGAATCATCCAAAGTTAGCACCTAAACTAAAATCAAACTAAAATAGTAAAATACATTGTAAATTCCTACAAAAATTCCCAAAGGACCCTAATTCAATCATGAATCTACCATACAAAATTCAGAGGTTGAATCATCCACCAAGTTCTAGATATAAAACCTAAATCATAAGGTATTAACCATAAACCCTAAAAATGGATCTCCAAAAATTTCAACCTAAAACTACCACTTAATTTCATCACAAAAATGTGAGAAAAATCTAGGGGGAACATGCATATCTATGCTAGCTACACACAAAATTCAAGGCAAAAATCATCATCAAATGCTCAAACCAAATTCAACAAAACAAAGTATCAACCATGATTATTTTAACATCAATTAAAATTCAACAAATGCAAATAAAATTAAAAATGCATGAAATATTAATATTTTTTATCTAAAAAAAACTAGATTCAATCATGAATCAATGGAAAAAAGAATGGAATTATTTGAGTTAGTTTTCAATTTTTTATGGATTATTTACTAAACTATGTGAAATGAAGAAATTAAAAGAAATTAAAAGAAATTGGTGAAACCTGCGTGGTAAATAGCAAATAAACCCAGTTCATCTCAAGGTTTGGGCCAGAAAGGGGGGTGTTGATATCAAATGCAACCCAAGCCCACGCGCCAATTCTCAGTTCACAAAAATTAAAAGAAAAAGTTTACACAAGAAGACTCGAACCCATGCACCTTTGGTATATGCGGCGAAGCACACAAGCCTGAAGTTCTCATTAATCAAAACGGTGCGTTGCAAGGCCAGCTCACGTGGCTCAACGAGAGCACTAGGATGAAGAGACCAAGTCAAGTTCTTCACACAAACGGATGGAGGAGATTATCTCTTCTCCAATTTGAATCTCTGCAAGTGTCAAACATGCGCGCGCAGCAAGGCCGTCGCCGGTGACTCCTCCGGTCACCCCTGTGCAACCCTAGATCCCTCTACACTCAACCATTGGCCACGATTTTTTGATGAAAGTTGACCAGAATTTCCTCAGGAATTCAATCATGCCACTAGTTTATGCTAAAAACGCATGGTTTGCAAAAAACACGATCTCAACCGAAAATGGCATAACCCCTAACTTGTCTCTAACCATCAAATTAATTAACTAGAATCCATCTACATCCTAAGGGGAACTGAACCACATGCTTCTAATGGATTAAAAGTTCATAATCAGAGAGATATTTTAAGAATTTAGAACCAACCTTGAAGCTTGAATTGCAGTGGTTATGCGCCTCAATTCTCTTCCAAACTTTGCAGAATCCTTCAAGGAGTAATGGTGGACAATTCTTGATGCTCAACTCTTGCTGAAACCTCTTGATTCTCCAAAACGAATTTTCAAATTTCAAGCTTTTCCTTCACCTCACTCCAATGGCTTCTCAACAGAATTCTGCACTAGAACTTTCCTATCATGATCCAAATCCTATTTATAATGTGTTCTGATGGATATGAAGCCCAAACTAGGCCCAATTATGGATTTTTGGATCTTCACTTTTCCTTCCAAATTTCAACATTGATGTGTCCCTTCAAGCCTTACTCATGCTCTACTAAACTTCCAAAACATTCACTTAATCATTAAGGAGTGTAATGAAATGGTTTTCTTCCTTTGGTTTCAACATATGGAAGGTATATGATATGTTTCTTACTTGTGAAGTAACCATCCAAATGACTATGTTATGGACCTCAAATCAAAAATGTGGCAATGCCAATCTTTCTAAAACATCAATTCCATTCAAATGACCACAAATTTGACTTGGAAACATGTTAATCTCATTTATTTTGAATTTTCTCATTTTAATTCATTAAAATGACTTTTATGTGAAGTTTCTTCAACCAATGCTTGATATAATCCATATCAATGGACACTTGATGTTTAGACAATCTAAAAACATCATTTTGAACAACTTTCATGTTGAACAAAAATGCATTTGAGACCTCTAAGTTGGTGAAAATGGCCTATGATCACAAATGACCTATAATCACCAAATGTCCAAAATACCCTTGACTTGTCAAAGCCATAACTTGAGTTCTACAAATCTTATCAAGGACTTCTAGTACTATCTAGAAAGCTAAGAGGATAAGGAACAACATTCATGTTGACCAAAAGTTCATAGGAATCATCCCTCTTAGGAAAAAGTTTCATGCAAGCTGGGTAACTTTCAAGCTCCAAATTCACATTCCTCAGATGACTTGTAACTTGTCAAAGCCATAACTTGAGTTCTACAAATCCTATCAAGGACTTCTAGCACTCAAATTAAAGCTAAGACCATGATCTACAACAATAATGTTGGGGGAAAGATGGGATGACAATAACATCTTGAGCTAAATTTCCTTGAAGATAGGGGTCAAACTAGGGGATTTTACACTGTCAAGCCTTAGAAACCCTAGCTTGAAACTTCTCAAACTCTTCAATCATGATGAGTTAACCTTGGAATCATCCTTATCACATCTCAATGTATCAATCCATGATCACATGGCTCTTGGATTAGGTATCAACCTTCTTCAAATCATCAGTTGACTTAGAGTTGACCCAGTCAAACCCTAGTTGCACCAATCATGGCTGAGGCTTCTTAATCTTAAACAATGACCTGTCTAAGCCTCAAAGTGATCTTCAACACTTCTCATGAGCTCTCTCAAGACCCCAAGTCCAACATCATGGCTTCAGAATCATCTGATGGCTTCCCACAACTCTCAAGTTAGGAGACCTACACACTTGGCTTCAACCACTCTATCTGAGGATCTTTTAACTTCTCTGACAAGGATATCCACCCTTGAACACTTGAATAACTTTCTTAGCTAGCTTCAAAGTCTTGTGTAGCTCTTGATTGGCAATCATACCTCTTGATCTCCTGCATACATGTCAATGAAATGCAAATGATAATGCTAATGTGAATGAAATGAAACATAAGCTAGGTAAAGAAATGTTGGGAAAATTTTGGGGTGCAACAATCTCAACTGTGTGTTGAGCCGGCCTGAGGGTTTGATGCTCTCTTTTATTTAGCGAATGACTGCTTTAAATAACATATGATCTCAGTTGCGTGTTGAGCCGACCTTAGGGTTCGATGATCGCTTTTATTTAGCGAATGCCTGCTTTGAATAGCAGATGATCTCAACTGCGTGTTGAGACGGCCTGAGGGTTCGATGCTCGATTTTATTTAGCGAATGCCTGCTTTGAATACAGATGATCTCAATTGTGTTTTGAGCTGGCCGGAGGGTTCGATGCTCGCTTTTATTTAGCCAATGCCTGCTTTGAATAGCAGATGATCTCAACTGCGTGTTGAGCTGGCCTTCGGGTTCGATGCTCACTTTTATTTAGCGAATGCCTGCTTTAAATAGCAGATGATATCAACTGCGTGTTGAGTCGGCATTCGGATTCGATGCACGCTTTTATTTAGAGACTTCTTGCTTTAAATAGCAGATGATCTCAGTTGCGCGTTTTCAGCCTTAGGGTTCGATGCTCGCTTTTATTTAGCGAATTCCTGCTTTGATAAGCAGATGATCTCAACTGCGCGTTTAGCCGGCCTGAGGGTTCGATGCTCGATTTTATTTAGTGAATGCCTGCTTTGAGTAACAAATGATCTCAACTATGTGTTGAGCCGACCTTCGGGTTCGATGCTCGCTTTTACTTAGTGAATGCCTGCTTTGAATAGCAGATGATCTCAGCTGCGTGGTGAGATGGACGAGAGTTCGATGCTCGCTTTTATTTAGCGGATGCCTGCTTTGAATAGAAGATGATCTCAACTGCGTGTTGAGCCGGCATGAGGGCTCGATGCTCGCTTTTATTTAGTGAATGCCTGCTTTGAATAGCAGATGATCTCAACCGTGTGTTTAGCCAACCTGAGGATTCAATGCTCGCTTTTATTTAGCGAATGCCTGCTTTGAATAGCATATGATCTCAATTGCGTGTTGAGCCGACCTGAGGGTTCGATGCTCGCTTTTATTTAGCGAATCCGTGCTTTGAATAGCAGATGATCTGAACTGTCTATTGAGCTGGCCTGAGGGTTTGATGCTCGCTTTTATTCTACGAATGCCTGCTTTGAATAGCAGATGATCTTAACTGCGTGTTGAGTTGGCCTGAGGGTTTACGCTCGCTTTTATTTAGCGGATGCCTGCTTTGAATAGCACACGATCTTAAATGCGTGTTGAGCTGATCTGAGGGTTCGATGCTCGCTTTTATTTAGCGAATGCCTGCATTAAATAGCAGATGATCTCAACTGCGTGTTGAGCCGGCCTTCGGGTTTGATGCTCGCTTTTATTTAGTTAATGACTGCTTTAAATAGCAGATGATCTCAGCTGCATGTTCAGTCGACCTTAGGGTTCGATGCTCGCTTTTATTTAGCGAATGCCTACTTTGATAAGCAGATGATCTCAACTGCGTGTTGAGTCAGCCTGAGGGTTAGATGCTAGATTTTATTTAGCGAATGACTGCTTTGAATAGCAAATGATCTCAATTGTGTGTTGAGCCGGCCTGAGGGTTTGATGCTCTCTTTTATTTAGAGAATGCCTGCTTTAAATAGCAGATGATCTCGCGTGTTGAGCCTGCTTTCGGGTTCGATGCTCGCTTTTATTTAGCGAATGCCTGCTTTGAATAGCAGACGATCTCAACTGCATGTTGAGACGGCCTGAGGGTTCGATGCTCGATTTTAATTAGCGAATGCCTGCTTTGAATAGAAGATGATCTCAATTGTGTGTTGAGCCGGCCGGAGGGTTTGATGCTCGCTTTTATTTAGCCAATGTCTGCTTTGAATAGCAGATGATCTCAACTGCGTGTTGAGCTGGCCTTCAGGTTCGATGCTCGCTTTTATTTAGCGAATGCCTGCTTTAAATAGCAGATGATCTCAACTGCATGTTGAGCCGGCCTTCGGGTTCGATGCTCGCTTTTATTTAGCGAATGCCTGCTTTGATAAGCAGATGATCTCAACTGCGAGTTGAGCCTGCCTAAGGGTTCGATGCTTAAATTTATTTAGCGAATGCCTGCTTTGAATAACAGATGATCTCAACTGTGTGTTGAGCCGACCTTCTGGTTCGATGCTCGCTTTTACTTAGTGAATGCCTGCTCTGAATAGTAGATGATCTCAGTTGTGAGTTGAGTTGGCCTGAGGGTTCGATGCTCGCTTTTATTTAGCAAATGCCTGCTTTGAATAGAAGATTATCTAAACTGCGTGTTAAGCCGGCATGAGGGCTCGATGCTCGCTTTTATTTAGTGAATGCCTGCTTTGAATAACAGATGATCTCAACTGTGTGTTGAGCCGACCTGAGGGTTCGATGCTCGCTTTTATTTAGCGAATCCGTGCTTTGAATAACAGATGATCTGAACTGCCTGTTGAGCCGGCCTGAGGGTTTGACACTCGCTTTTATTTAGAGGATGCCTGCTTTGAATAACAGATGATCTCAACTGCGTGTTGAGCCGACCTGAGGGTTCGATGCTCGCATTTATTTAGCGCATGTCTGCTTTGAATAGCAGATGATTTCAACCGCGTGTTGAGCCAACCAGAGGGTTCGATGCTCGCTTTTATTTAGCGAATGCCTTCTTTGAATAGGAGATGATCTCAACTGCGCGTTGAGCCGAACTGAGGGTTCGATGCTGGATTTTATTTAGCGAATGCCTGCATTGAATAGAAGATGATCTCAACTGCGTGTTGTGCCAAGTTGAGGGTTCGAGGCTCGCTTTTATTTCGCGAATGCCTACTTTGAATAGCAGATGATCTCAACTGCGTGTTGAGCCGGCCTGAGGATTCGATGCACACTTTTATTTAGCGAATGCCTGCTTTGAGTAGCAGATGATCTCAACTATGTGTTGAGCTGGCCCGAGGGTTCGATGCTCGCTTTTATTTAGCCAATGCCTGCTTTGAATAGCAGATTATCTCAAATGCGTGTTTTCCGGCCTTCAGGTTTGATGCTCGCTTTTATTTAGCGAATTCCTACTTTAAATAGCAGATGATCTCAACTGCGTGTTGAGCCGGCCTTCAGGTTTGATGCTCGCTTTTATTTAGCGAATGACTGCTTTAAATAGTAGATGATCTCTGCTGCATGTTGAGCCGGCCCGAGGGTTCGATGCTCGATTTTATTTAGCGAATGCCTGCTTTGAATAGCAGATGATCTCAACTGTGTGTTGAGTCGGCCTGAGGGTTTGATGCTCTCTTTTATTTAGCGAATGACTGCTTTGAATAGCAGATGATCTCATTTGCGTGTTGAGACGGCCTGAGGGTTCGATGCTCGATTTTATTTAGCGAATGTCTGCTTTGAATACTGATGATCTTAACTGTGTGTTGAGCCGGCCGGAGGGTTCGATGCTCGCTTTTATTTAGCCAATGCCTGCTTTGAATAGAAGATGATCTCTATGCGTGTTGAGCCGGCCTTCGGGTTCGATGCTCACTTTTGTTTAGCGAATGCCTGTTTTAAATAGCAGATGATATCAACTACGTGTTGAGCCGGCCTTCGGATTCGATGCTCGCTTTTATTTAGAGAATGCCTGCTTTAAATAGCAGATTATCGCAGTTGCGTGTTTTCCGGCCTTAGGGTTCGATGCTCGCTTTTATTTAGCGAATTCCTGCTTTGATAAGCAGATGATCTCAACTGCGTGTTGAGCAAGCCTGAGGGTTCGATGCTCGATTTTATTTAGTGAATGCCTGCTTTGAATAACAGATGATCTCAACCGTGTGTTGAGCCGATCTTGGGGTTCGATGATCACTTTTACTTAGTGTATGCCTGCTTTGAATAGCAGATGATCTCAGCTGCGTGTTGAGTTGGCCGAGGGTTCGATGCTCTCTTTTATTTAGCGGATGCCTGCTTTGAATAGAAGATGATCTCAACTGCATGTTGAGCCAGCATGAGGTCTTGATGCTCGCTTTTATTTAGTGAATGCCTGCTTTGAATAGCAGATGATCTCAACCGTGTGTTGAGCCAACCTGAGGATTCAATGCTCGCTTTTATTTAGCTAATGCCTTCTTTGAATAGCATATGATCTCAACTACATGTTGAGCCGACCTGAGGGTTCGATGCTCGCATTTATTTAGCGAATCCGTGCTTTGAATAGCAGATGATCTGAACTGCCTGTTGAGCTGGCCTGAGGGTTTGATGCTCGCTTTTATTCTACGAATTCCTGCTTTGAATAGCAGATGATATCAACTGCGTGTTGAGCCGGCCTGAGGGTTTGACGCTCGCTTTTATTTAGCGGATGCCTGCTTTGAATAGCAGACGATCTCAACTGCGTGTTGAGCTGACCTGAGGGTTCGATGCTCGCTTTTATTTAGCGAATGCCTGCATTAAATAGCAGATGATCTCAACTGCGTGTTGAGCCGGCCTTAGGGTTTGATGCTTGCTTTTATTTAGTTAATGACTGCTTTAAATAGCAGATGATCTCAGCTGCATGTTCAGTCGGCCTTAGGGTTCGATGCTCGCTTTTATTTAGCGAATGCCTACTTTGATAAGCAGATGATCTCAACTGCGTGTTGAGTCAGCCTGAGGGTTAGATGCTCGATTTTATTTAGCGAATGCCTGCTTTGAATAGCAGATGATCTCAACTGTGTGTTGAGCCGGCCTGAGGGTTTCATGCTCTCTTTTATTTAGCGAATACCTGCTTTAAATAGCAAATGATCTCAAGTGCGTGTTGAGCCTGCTTTCGGGTTTGATGCTCGCTTTTATTTAGCGAATGACTGCTTTAAATAACAGATGATCTCAGTTGCATGTTGAGCCAGCCTTAGGGTTCGATGCTCGCTTTGATTTAGCGAATGCCTGCTTTGAATAGGAGATGATCTCAACTGCGTGTTGAGTCAGCCTGAGGGTTCGATGCTCGATTTTATTTAGCGAATGCCTGTTTTAAATAGAAGATGATCTCAACTATGTGTTGAGACGGCCAGAGGGTTCGATGCTCGCTTTTATTTAGCCAATGTCTGCTTGGAATAGCAGATGATCTCAACTGCGTGTTGAGCTGGCCTTCAGGTTCGATGCCCGCTTTTATTTAGCGATGCCTGCTTTAAATAGCAGATGATCTTAACTGCGTGTTGAGCCAGCCTTCGGGTTCCATGCTCGCTTTTATTTAGCGAATGCCTGCTTTAAATAGCAGATGATCTCAGTTGTGTGTTTTCCGGTTGTAGGGTTCGATGCTCGCTTTTATTTAGCGAATGCCTGCTTTGATAAGCAGATGATCTCAACTACGAGTTGAGCCAGCCTAAGGGTTCGATGTTGGATTTTATTTAGCGAATGCCTGCTTTGAATAACAGATGATCTCAACTGTGTGTTGAGCTGGCCTTCGGGTTCGATGCTCGCTTTTACTTAGTGAATGCCTGCTCTGAATAGCAGAGGATTTCAGCTGCGTGCTGAGCTGGCCTGAGGGTTCGATGCTCGCTTTTATTTAGTAAATGCCTGCTTTGAATAGAAGAAGATCTCAACTGCGTGTTGGGCCGGCATGAGGGCTCGATTCTCGCTTTTATTTAGTGAATGCCTGCTTTGAATAGCAGATGATCTCAACCGTGTGTTGAGCCAGCCTGAGGGTTCATTGCTCGCTTTTATTTAGCGAATGCCTACTTTGAATAGCAGATGATCTCAACTGCGTGTTGAGCCGACCTGAGGGTTCGATGCTCGCTTTTATTTAGAGAATTCGTGCTATGAATAGAAGATGATCTGAATTGCCTGTTGAGCTAGCCTGAGGGTTTGATGCTCGCTTTTATTCTGTGAATGCCTGCTTTGAATAGCAGATGATCTCAACAGCGTGTTGAGCCGGCCTGAGGGTTTGATGCTCGCTTTTATTTAGCGAATGCCTTCTTTGAATAGGAGATGATTTCAACCGCGTGTTGAGCCAGCCAGAGGGTTCGATGCTCGCTTTTATTTCGAGCATGCCTTCTTTGAATAGGAGATGATCTAAACTGCGCGTTGAGCCGATCTGAGGGTTCGATGCTCGCTTTTATTTAGCGAATGCCTGCATTGAGTAGCAGATGATCTCAACTGCATGTTGAGCCAGCTTGAGGGTTCGTAGCCCGCTTTTATTTCGCGAATGCCTACTTTGAATAGCAGATGATCTCAATTGCGTGTTGAGCTGGCCTAAGGGTTCGAAGCTCCCTTTTATTTAGCGGATGCTTGCTTTAAATAGTAGATGATCTCAGCTTCGTGTTGAGCCGGCCTAAGGGTTCGATGTTTGATTTTATTTAGCGAATGCCGGCTTTGAATAGCAGATGATATAAACTATGTGTTGAGCAGTCCTGAGGGTTCGATGCTTACTTTTATTTAGCGAATGCCTGCTTTGAATAGCAGATGATCTCAACTGCGTGTTGATCCAGCCTTCGGGTTCGATGCTCGCTTTTATTTAGCAAATGCCCGCTTTGAATAGCAGATGATCTCAACCGCGTGTTGATCCAGCCTGACGGTTCGATGCTCGCTTTTATTTAGCGAACACCTGCTTCAAAATAGCAGATGATCTAAACTATGTGTTGAGCCGGTCCGAGGGTTCGATGCTCGCTTTTATTTAGCCAATGCCTGCTTGGAATAGAAGATGATCTCAACTGCATATTGAGCAGACCTTCGGGTTCGATGCTCGCTTTTATTTAGCGAATACCTTCTTTAAAAAGCAGATGATCTCAACTGCATGTTGAGCCGGCCTTCGGGTTTAATGGTCGCTTTTATTTAGCGAATGCCTGCTTCAAATAGCAGATGATCTCAACTGTGTGTTGAGCCTGCTTTCGGGTTCGATGCTTGCTTTTATTTAGCGAATGCCTGCTTTAAATAACAGATGATCACAACTACGTCTTGAGTCGGCCTGAGGATTCGATGATCTCTTTTATTTAGCGAATACTGCTTGAATAACAGATGATCTCGGCTGCGTGTTGAGCCGGCCTTCAGGTTCGATGCTCACTTTTATTTAGTGAATGCCTGCTTTAAATAGCAGATGATCTCAGCTGAGTGTTAAGCCGACCAGAGGGTTCGATGCTCTCTTTTATTTAGCGAATACCTGCTTTGAATAGTAGATGATCTCAGCTTAGTATTGAGCCGGCCTAAGGGTTCGATGTTCTTTGTTATTTAGCGAATGCCGCTTTGAATAGCAGATGATCTCAACTATGTGTTGAGACGACCAGAGGGTTCGATGCTCGCTTTTATTTAGCAAATCCATGCTTTGAATAGCAGATGATCTGAACTGCCTGTTGAGCTGGCCTGAGGGTTTGATGCTCGCTTTTATTCTACGAATGCCTGCTTTGAATAGAAGATGATCTCAACTGCGTGTTGAGCCGACCTGAGGGTTCGATGCTCGCTTTTATTTAGCGAATGCCTGCTTTAAATAGCAGATGATCTCAACTGCGTGTTGAGCCGGCCTTCGGGTTTGATGCTCGCTTTTATTTAGCGAATGACTACTTTAAATAGCAGATTATCTCAGCTGCATGTTGAGTCGGCATTAGGGTTCAATGCTCTCTTTTATTTAGCGAATGCCTACTTTGATAAGCAGATGATCTCAACTGCGTGTTGAGTCGGCCTGAGGGTTCGATGCTCGATTTTATTTAGCGAATGCCTGCTTTGAATAGAAGATAATCTCAGCTGTGTGTTGAGCCAGCCTCAGGGTTTGATGCTCTCTTTTATTTAGCGAATGCCTGCTTTAAATAGCAGATGATCTCAACTGCGTGTTGAGCTTGCTTTCGGGTTCGATGGTCGCTTTTATTTAGCGAATCACTGCTTTAAATAACAGATGATCTCAGTTACGAGTTGAGCCGGCGTTAGGGTTCGATGCTCGCTTTTATTTAGCGAATGCCTGCTTTGAATAGCAGATGATATCAACTGCGTGTTGAGACGGTCTGAGGGTTGGATGCGCGATTTATTTAGTGAATGCCTGCTTTGAATAGAAGATGATCTCAACTGTGTATTGAGCCGGCCGGAGGGTTCGATGCAGGCTTTTATTTAGCCAATGTCTGCTTTGAATAGCAGATGATCTCAACTGCGTGTTGAGCCGACCTTCGGGTTTGATGCTCGCTTTTATTTAGCGAATGCCTGCTTTAAATAGCAGATGATCTCAATTGCGTGTTGCGCCGGCCTTCGGGTTCGATGCTCGCTTTTATTTAGCGAATGCCTGCTTTAAATAGAAGATGATCTCAGTTGCGTGTTTTCCGGCCTTACGGTTCGATGCTCACTTTTATTTAGCGAATGCCTGCTTTGATAAGCAGATGATCTCAACTGCGAGTTGAGCCGGCCTAAGGGTTCGATGCTCGATTTTATTTAGCGAATTCCTGCTTTGAATAACAGATGATCTCAACTGTGTGTTGAGTCGGCCTTCGGGTTCGATGCTCACTTTTACTTAGTGAATGCCTACTTTGAATAGCAGATGATCTCAGCTGCGTGTTGAGCTGGCCTGAGGGTTCGATGCTCACTTTTATTTAACAAATGCTTGCTTTGAATAGAAGATGATCTCAACTGCGTGTTGAGACGACATGAGGGCTCGGTGCTCGCTTTTATTTAGTGAATGCCTGCTTTGAATAGCAGATGATCTGAACTGTGTGTGGAGCCAGCCTGAGGTTTCATTGCTCGCTTTTATTTTGCGAATCTGTGCTTTGAATAGTAGATGATCTGAACTGCCTGTTGATCTAGACTGAGGGTTTGATGCTCGCTTTTATTCTGCGAATGCCTGCTTTGAATAACAGACGATCTGAACTGCGTGTTGAACCGACCTGAGTTTCGATGCTCGCTTTTATTTAGCGCATGCCAGCTTTGAATAGTAGATGATTTCAACCGCGTGTTGAGCCAACCTGAGGGTTCGATGCTCGCTTTTATTTAGAAAATGCCTTCTTTGAATAGGAGATGATCTCAACTGCGCGTTGAGTCGATCTGAGGGTTCGATGCTCGCTTTTATTTAGAGAATGCCTGCATTGAATAGTAGATGATCTCAACTGCGTGTAGAGCCAGCTTGAGGGTTCGAGGCCCGCTTTTATTTCGCGAATGCCTACTTTGAATAGCAAATGATCTCAACTGCGTGTTGAGCCAGCTTAAGGGTTCGAGGCCCGCTTTTATTTCGCGAATGCCTATTTTGAATAGCAGATGATCTCAACTGCGTGTTCTCCGGCCTGAGGGTTCGACACTCGCTTTTATTTAGCGGATGCTTGCTTTGAATAGTAGATGACCTCAGCTTCGTGTTGAGCCGGCCTAAGGGTTCGATGTTCGATTTTATTTAGCGAATGCCGGCTTTGAATAGCAGATGATCTCAACTACGTGTTGAGCCGACCTGAGGGTTCGATGCTCGCTTTTATTTAGCGAATACGTGCTTTGAATAGCAGATGATATGAACTGCCTGTTGAGCTGGCCTGAGGGTTTGATGCTCGCTTTTATTCTACGAATGCCTCCTTTGAATAGCAGATGATCTCAACTGCGTGTTGAGCCGGCCTGAGGGTTTGACGCTCGCTTTTATTTAGCGGATGCCTACATTGAATATCAGACGATCTCAACTGCGTGTTGAGCTGACCTGAGGGTTCGATGCTCGCTTTTATTTAGCGAATGCCTGCTTTAAATAGCAGATGATCTGAACTGCATATTGAGTCGGCCTTCGGGTTTGATGCTCGCTTTTATTTAGCAAATGCCTGCTTTGATAAGCAAATGATCTCAACTACGTGTTGAGTCGGCCTGATGGTTCGATGATCTCTTTTATTTAGCGAATGCCTGCTTTGAATAGCAGATGATCTCACCTGCGTGTTGAGCCGGCGTGAGGGTTTGATGCTCGCTTTTATGTAGCGAATGCATGCTTTAAATAGCAGATGATCTCAGCTGCGTGTTGAGCCGGCCTTAGAATTCGATGCTCGCTTTTATTTAGCGAAAGCCTGCTTTGAATAACAGATGATCTCAACTACGTGTTGTGTCGGCCTAAGGGTTCGATGCTCGATTTTATTTAGCGAATGCCTGCTTTGAATAGAAGACGATCTCAACTGCCTGTTGAGCCTGCTTTCGGGTTCGATGCTCGCTTTTATTTAGCGAATGCCTGCTTCAAATAGCAGATGATCTCAACTGTGTGTTGAGCCTGCTTTCTGGTTCGATGCTTGCTTTTATTTAGCGAATGCCTGCTTTAAATAACAGATGATCACAACTACGTCTTGAGTCGGCCTTAGGATTCGATGATCTCTTTTATTTACCGAATACTGCTTGAATAACAGATGATCTCAGCTGCGTGTTGAGCCGGCCTTCAGGTTCGATGCTCGCTTTTATTTAGTGAATGCCTGCTTTAAATAGCAGATGATCTCAGCTGAGTGTTGAGCCGACCAGAGGGTTCGATGCTCGCTTTTATTTAGCGAATACCTGCTTTGAATAGTAGATGATCTCAGCTTAGTGTTGAGCCGGCCTAAGGGTTCGATGTTCTTTTTTATTTAGCGAATGCCGGCTTTGAATAGCAGATGATCTCAACTATGTGTTGAGACGACCTGAGGGTTCGATGCTCGCTTTTATTTAGCAAATCCATGCTTTGAATAGCAGATGATCTGAACTGCCTGTTGAGCTGGCCTGAGGGTTTGATGCTCGCTTTTATTCTACGAATGCCTGCTTTGAATAGAAGATGATCTCAACTGCGTGTTGAGCCGACCTGAGGGTTCGATGCTCGCTTTTATTTAGCGAATGCCTGCTTTAAATAGCAGATGATCTCAAATGCGTGTTGAGCCGGCCTTCGGGTTTGATGCTCGCTTTTATTTAGCGAATGACTACTTTAAATAGCAGATTATCTCAGCTGCATGTTGAGTCAGAATTAGGGTTCGATGCTCTCTTTTATTTAGCGAATGCCTACTTTGATAAGCAGATGATCTCAACTGCGTGTTGAGTCGGCCTGATGGTTCGATGCTCGATTTTATTTAGCGAATGCCTGCTTTGAGTAGCAGATGATCTCAGCTGTGTGTTGAGCCGGCCTGAGGGTTTGATGCTCTCTTTTATTTAGCGAATGCCTGCTTTAAATATCAGATGATCTCAACTGCGTGTTGAGCTTGCTTTCGGGTTCGATGGTCGCTTTTATTTAGCGAATGACTGCTTTAAATAACAGATGGTCTCAGTTGCGAGTTGAGCCGGCGTTAGGGTTCGATGCTCGCTTTTATTTGGCGAATGCCTGCTTTGAATAGCAGATGATCTCAACTGCGTGTTGAGACGGTCTGAGGGTTCGATGCGCGATTTATTTAGTGAATGCCTGCTTTGAATAGAAGATGATCTCAACTGTGTGTTGAGCCGGCCGGAGGGTTCGATGCAGGCTTTTATTTAGCCAATGTCTGCTTTGAATAGCAGATGATCTCAACTGCGTGTTGAGCTGGCCTTCGGGTTCGATGCTCGCTTTTATTTAGCGAATGCCTGCTTTAAATAGCAGATGATCTAAACTGCGTGTTGAGCCAACCTTCGGGTTCGATGCTCGCTTTTATTTAGCGAATGCCTGCTTTAAATAGTAGATGATCTCAGTTGTGTGTTTTCCGGCCTTAGGGTTCGATGCTCGCTTTTATTTAGCGAATGCCTGCTTCGATAAGCAGATGATCTCAACTACAAGTTGAGCCGACCTAAGGGTTCGATGCTTGATTTTATTTAGCGAATGCTTGCTTTGAATAACAGATGATCTCAACTTTGTGTTGAGCTGGCCTTCGGGTTCGATGCTCGCTTATACTTAGTGAATGCCTACTTTGAATAGCAGATGATCTCAGCTGCGTGTTGAGCTGGCCTGAGGGTTCGATGCTCGCTTTTATTTAGCAAATGCCTGCTTTGAATAGAAGATGATCTCAACTGCGTGTTGAGCCGACATGAGAGCTCGGTGCTTGCTCTTATTTAGTGAATGCCTGCTTTGAATAGCAGATGATCTGAACCGTGTGTTGAGCCAGCCTGAGGGTTCATTGCTTGCTTTTACTTAGCGAATCCGTGCTTTGAATAGCAGATGATCTGAACTGCCTGTTGATCTAGCCTGAGGGTTTGATGCTCGCTTTTATTCTGCGAATGCCTGCTTTGAATAGCAGACGATCTCAACTGCGTGTTGAGCCGATCTGAGGTTCAATGCTCGCTTTTATTTAGCGCATGCCTGCTTTGAATAGCAGATGATTTCAACCGCGTGTTGAGCCAGCCTGAGGGTTCGATGCTCACTTTTATTTAGCGAATGCCTTCTTTGAATAGGAGATGATCTCTACTGCGTGTTGAGCCGATCTGAGGGTTCGATGCTCGCTTTTATTTAGCGAAGTCTTGCATTGAATAGCAGATGATCTTAACTGCGTGTTGAGCCAGCTTGAGGGTTCGAGGCCCGCTTTTATTTCGTGAATGCCTACTTTGAATAGCAGATGATCTCAACTGCGTGTTGAGCCAGCTTGAGGGTTCGAGGCCCGATTTTATTTCGCGAATGCCTACTTTGAATAGGAGATGATCTCAACTGCGTGTTGAGCCAGCCTGAGGGTTCGACGCTCGCTTTTATGTAGCGGATGCTTGCTTTGAATAGTAGATGACCTCAGCTTCGTGTTGAGCCGGCCTAAGGGTTCGATGTTCGATTTTATTTAGCGAATGCCTGCTTTAAATAGCAGATGATCTCAACTGCGTGTTGAGCCGGCCTGAGGATTCGATGCTCGCTTTTATTTAGTGAATGCCTGCTTTGAATAACAGATGATCTCAACAATGTGTTGAGCCGGCCCGAGGGTTCGATGCTCACTTTTATTTAGCGAATCCGTGCTTTGAATAGCAGATGATCTGAACTGCCTGTTGAGCTGGCCTGAGGGTTTGATGCTCGCTTTTATTCTACGAATGCCTGCTTTAAATAGCAGATGATCTCAACTTTATGTTGAGCCTGCTTTCGGGTTTGATGCTCGCTTTTATTTAGCGAATGTCTGCTTTAAATAACAGATGATCACAACTACGTCTTGAGTCGGCCTGAGGATTCGATGATCTCAGATGCGTGTTGAGCCGGCCTTCAGGTTCGATACTCGCTTTTATTTAGTGAGTGCCTGCTTTAAATAGCAGATGATCTCAGGTGAGTGTTGAGCCGACCTGAGGGTTCGATGCTCGCTTTTATTTAGCGAATACCTAATTTGAATAGTAGATGATCTCAGCTTCGTGTTGAGCTGGCCTAAGGGTTCGATGTTCGATTTTAATTAGCGAATGCTGGCTTTGAATAGCAGATGATCTCAACTACGTGTTGAGCCTACCCGAGGGTTCGATGCTCGCTTTTATTTAGCGAATCCGTGCTTTGAATAGCAGATGATCTGAACTGCCTGTTGAGCTGGCCTGAGGGTTTGATGCTCGCTTTTATTCTACGAATGCCTACTTTCAATAGCAGATGATCTCAACTGCGTGTTGAGCCGACCTGAGGGTTTGATGCTCGCTTTTATTTAGCGAATGCCTGCTTTAAATAGCAGATGATCTCAATTGCGTGTTGAGCCGGCCTTCGGGTTTGACGCTCACTTTTATTTAGCGAATGACTGCTTTAAATAGCAGATTATCTTAGCTGTATGTTGAGTCGGCCTTAGGGTTCGATGATCGCTTTTATTTAGCGAATTCCTACTTTGATAAGCAGATGATCTCAACTGCGTGTTGAGTCGGCCTGATGGTTCGATGCTCGCTTTTATTTAGCGAATGCCTGCTTTGAATAGCAAATGATCTCAACTGCGTGTTTTGACGGCCTGAGGGTTCGATGCTCGATTTTATTTAGCGAATGCCTGCTTTGAATAGAAGATGATCTGAACTGTGTGTTGAGCCGGCCGGAGGGTTCGATGCAGGCTTTTATTTAGCCAATGCCTGCTTTGAATAGCAGATGATCTCAACTACGTGTTGAGCCGGCCTTCGGGTTTGATGCTTGGTTTTGTTTAGCGAATGCCTGCTTTAAATAGCAGATGATCTCAACTGCGTGTTGAGCCGGCCTTCGGGTTCGAAGCTCGCTTTTATTTAGCGAATGCCTGCTTTAAATTGAAGATGATCTCAGTTGCGTGTTTTCCGGCCTTACGGTTCGATGCTCGCTTTTATTTAGCGAATGCCTGCTTTGATAAGCAAATGATATCAACTGCGAGTTGAGCCGGCCTAAGGGTTCGATGCTCGATTTTATTTAGCGAATGCCTGCTTTGAATAACAGATGATCTCAACTGTGTATTGAGTCGGCCTTCAGGTTCGATGCTCACTTTTACTTAGTGAATGCCTACTTTGAATAGCAGATGATCTCAGTTGCGTGTTGAGCTGGCCTGAGGGTTCGATGCTCACTTTTATTTAACAAATGCTTGCTTTGAATAGAAGATGATCTCAACTGCGTGTTGAGACGACATGAGGGCTCGATGCTCGCTTTTATTTAGTGAATGCCTGCTTTGAATAGCAGATGATCTGAACTGTGTGTTGAGCCAACCTGAGGGTTCATTGCTCGCTTTTATTTTGCGAATCCGTGCTTTGAATAGTAGATGATCTGAACTGCCTGTTGATCTAGCCTGAGGGTTCGATGCTCGATTTTATTTAGCGAATGCCTGCTTTGAATAGAAAACGATCTCAACTGCCTGTTGAGCCTGCTTTCGGGTTCGATGCTCGCTTTTATTTAGCGAATGCCTACTTTAAATAGCAGACGATCTCAACTGCGTGGTGAGCCGGCCTTTGGGTTCGATGCTCGATTTTATTTAGCGAATGCCTGCTTTGAATAGCAGATGATCTAAACTGCATGTTGATCCGGCCTTCGGGTTCGATGCTCGCTTTTATTTAGCGAATGCCTGCATTGAATAGTAGATGATCTCAACTGCGTGTTGAGCCAGCTTAAGGGTTTGAGGCCCGCTTTTATTTCGCGAATGCCTATTTTGAATAGCAGATGATCTCAACTGCGTGTTCTCCGGCCTGAGGGTTCGACACTCGCTTTTATTTAGCGGATGCTTGCTTTGAATAGTAGATGACCTCAGCTTCGTGTTGAGCCGGCCTAAGGGTTCGATGTTCGATTTTATTTAGCGAATGCCGGCTTTGAATAGCAGATGATCTCAACTACGTGTTGAGCCGACCTGAGGGTTCGATGCTCGCTTTTATTTAGCGAATACGTGCTTTGAATAGCAGGTGATATGAACTGCCTATTGAGCTGGCCTGAGGGTTTGATGCTCGCTTTTATTCTACGAATGCCTCCTTTGAATAGCAGATGATCTCAACTGCGTGTTGAGCCGGCCTGAGGGTTTGACGCTCGCTTTTATTTAGCGGATGCCTACATTGAATATCAGACGATCTCAACTGCGTGTTGAGCTGACCTGAGGGTTCGATGCTCGCTTTTATTTAGCGAATGCCTGCTTTAAATAGCAGATGATCTGAACTGCATGTTGAGCCGGCCTTCGGGTTTGATGCTCGCTTTTATTTAGCAAATGCCTGCTTTGATAAGCAAATGATCTCAACTACGTGTTGAGTCGGCCTGATGGTTCGATGATCTCTTTTATTTAGCGAATGCCTGCTTTGAATAGCAGATGATCTCACCTGCGTGTTGAGCCGGCGTGAGGGTTTGATGCTCGCTTTTATGTAGCGAATGCATGCTTTAAATAGCAGATGATCTCAGCTGCGTGTTGAGCCGGCCTTAGAATTCGATGCTCGCTTTTATTTAGCGAAAGCCTGCTTTGAATAACAGATGATCTCAACTACGTGTTGTGTCGGCCTAAGGGTTCGATGCTCGATTTTATTTAGCGAATGCCTGCTTTGAATAGAAGACGATCTCAACTGCCTGTTGAGCCTGCTTTCGGGTTCGATGCTCGCTTTTATTTAGCGAATGCCTGCTTCAAATAGCAGATGATCTCAACTGTGTGTTGAGCCTGCTTTCTGGTTCGATGCTTGCTTTTATTTAGCGAATGCCTGCTTTAAATAACAGATGATCACAACTACGTCTTGAGTCGGCCTTAGGATTCGATGATCTCTTTTATTTACCGAATACTGCTTGAATAACAGATGATCTCAGCTGCGTGTTGAGCCGGCCTTCAGGTTCGATGCTCGCTTTTATTTAGTGAATGCCTGCTTTAAATAGCAGATGATCTCAGCTGAGTGTTGAGCCGACCAGAGGGTTCGATGCTCGCTTTTATTTAGCGAATACCTGCTTTGAATAGTAGATGATCTCAGCTTAGTGTTGAGCCGGCCTAAGGGTTCGATGTTCTTTTTTATTTAGCGAATGCCGGCTTTGAATAGCAGATGATCTCAACTATGTGTTGAGACGACCTGAGGGTTCGATGCTCGCTTTTATTTAGCAAATCCATGCTTTGAATAGCAGATGATCTGAACTGCCTGTTGAGCTGGCCTGAGGGTTTGATGCTCGCTTTTATTCTACGAATGCCTGCTTTGAATAGAAGATGATCTCAACTGCGTGTTGAGCCGACCTGAGGGTTCGATGCTCGCTTTTATTTAGCGAATGCCTGCTTTAAATAGCAGATGATCTCAAATGCGTGTTGAGCCGGCCTTCGGGTTTGATGCTCGCTTTTATTTAGCGAATGACTACTTTAAATAGCAGATTATCTCAGCTGCATGTTGAGTCGGAATTAGGGTTCGATGCTCTCTTTTATTTAGCGAATGCCTACTTTGATAAGCAGATGATCTCAACTGCGTGTTGAGTCGGCCTGATGGTTCGATGCTCGATTTTATTTAGCGAATGCCTGCTTTGAGTAGCAGATGATCTCAGCTGTGTGTTGAGCCGGCCTGAGGGTTTGATGCTCTCTTTTATTTAGCGAATGCCTGCTTTAAATATCAGATGATCTCAACTGCGTGTTGAGCTTGCTTTCGGGTTCGATGGTCGCTTTTATTTAGCGAATGACTGCTTTAAATAACAGATGGTCTCAGTTGCGAGTTGAGCCGGCGTTAGGGTTCGATGCTCGCTTTTATTTGGCGAATGCCTGCTTTGAATAGCAGATGATCTCAACTGCGTGTTGAGACGGTCTGAGGGTTCGATGCGCGATTTATTTAGTGAATGCCTGCTTTGAATAGAAGATGATCTCAACTGTGTGTTGAGCCGGCCGGAGGGTTCGATGCAGGCTTTTATTTAGCCAATGTCTGCTTTGAATAGCAGATGATCTCAACTGCGTGTTGAGCTGGCCTTCGGGTTCGATGCTCGCTTTTATTTAGCGAATGCCTGCTTTAAATAGCAGATGATCTCAACTGCGTGTTGAGCCAACCTTCGGGTTCGATGCTCGCTTTTATTTAGCGAATGCCTGCTTTAAATAGTAGATGATCTCAGTTGTGTGTTTTCCGGCCTTAGGGTTCGATGCTCGCTTTTATTTAGCGAATGCCTGCTTCGATAAGCAGATGATCTCAACTACAAGTTGAGCCGACCTAAGGGTTCGATGCTTGATTTTATTTAGCGAATGCTTGCTTTGAATAACAGATGATCTCAACTTTGTGTTGAGCTGGCCTTCGGGTTCGATGCTCGCTTATACTTAGTGAATGCCTACTATGAATAGCAGATGATCTCAGCTGCGTGTTGAGCTGGCCTGAGGGTTCGATGCTCGCTTTTATTTAGCAAATGCCTGCTTTGAATAGAAGATGATCTCAACTGCGTGTTGAGCCGACATGAGAGCTCGGTGCTTGCTCTTATTTAGTGAATGCCTGCTTTGAATAGCAGATGATCTGAACCGTGTGTTGAGCCAGCCTGAGGGTTCATTGCTTGCTTTTACTTAGCGAATCCGTGCTTTGAATAGCAGATGATCTGAACTGCCTGTTGATCTAGCCTGAGGGTTTGATGCTCGCTTTTATTCTGCGAATGTCTGCTTTGAATAGCAGACGATCTCAACTGCGTGTTGAGCCGATCTGAGGTTCAATGCTCGCTTTTATTTAGCGCATGCCTGCTTTGAATAGCAGATGATTTCAACCGCGTGTTGAGCCAGCCTGAGGGTTCGATGCTCACTTTTATTTAGCGAATGCCTTCTTTGAATAGGAGATGATCTCTACTGCGTGTTGAGCCGATCTGAGGGTTCGATGCTCGCTTTTATTTAGCGAAGTCTTGCATTGAATAGCAGATGATCTCAACTGCGTGTTGAGCCAGCTTGAGGGTTCGAGGCCCGCTTTTATTTCGTGAATGCCTACTTTGAATAGCAGATGATCTCAACTGCGTGTTGAGCCAGCTTGAGGGTTCGAGGCCCGATTTTATTTCGCGAATGCCTACTTTGAATAGGAGATGATCTCAACTGCGTGTTGAGCCAGCCTGAGGGTTCGACGCTCGCTTTTATGTAGCGGATGCTTGCTTTGAATAGTAGATGACCTCAGCTTCGTGTTGAGCCGGCCTAAGGGTTCGATGTTCGATTTTATTTAGCGAATGCCTGCTTTAAATAGCAGATGATCTCAACTGCGTGTTGAGCCGGCCTGAGGATTCGATGCTCGCTTTTATTTAGTGAATGCCTGCTTTGAATAACAGATGATCTCAACAATGTGTTGAGCCGGCCCGAGGGTTCGATGCTCACTTTTATTTAGCGAATCCGTGCTTTGAATAGCAGATGATCTGAACTGCCTGTTGAGCTGGCCTGAGGGTTTGATGCTCGCTTTTATTCTACGAATGCCTGCTTTAAATAGCAGATGATCTCAACTTTATGTTGAGCCTGCTTTCGGGTTTGATGCTCGCTTTTATTTAGCGAATGTCTGCTTTAAATAACAGATGATCACAACTACGTCTTGAGTCGGCCTGAGGATTCGATGATCTCAGATGCGTGTTGAGCCGGCCTTCAGGTTCGATACTCGCTTTTATTTAGTGAGTGCCTGCTTTAAATAGCAGATGATCTCAGGTGAGTGTTGAGCCGACCTGAGGGTTCGATGCTCGCTTTTATTTAGCGAATACCTAATTTGAATAGTAGATGATCTCAGCTTCGTGTTGAGCTGGCCTAAGGGTTCGATGTTCGATTTTAATTAGCGAATGCTGGCTTTGAATAGCAGATGATCTCAACTACGTGTTGAGCCTACCCGAGGGTTCGATGCTCGCTTTTATTTAGCGAATCCGTGCTTTGAATAGCAGATGATCTGAACTTCCTGTTGAGCTGGCCTGAGGGTTTGATGCTCGCTTTTATTCTACGAATGCCTACTTTCAATAGCAGATGATCTCAACTGCGTGTTGAGCCGACCTGAGGGTTTGATGCTCGCTTTTATTTAGCGAATGCCTGCTTTAAATAGCAGATGATCTCAATTGCGTGTTGAGCCGGCCTTCGGGTTTGACGCTCACTTTTATTTAGCGAATGACTGCTTTAAATAGCAGATTATCTTAGCTGTATGTTGAGTCGGCCTTAGGGTTCGATGATCGCTTTTATTTAGCGAATTCCTACTTTGATAAGCAGATGATCTCAACTGCGTGTTGAGTCGGCCTGATGGTTCGATGCTCGCTTTTATTTAGCGAATGCCTGCTTTGAATAGCAAATGATCTCAACTGCGTGTTTTGACGGCCTGAGGGTTCGATGCTCGATTTTATTTAGCGAATGCCTGCTTTGAATAGAAGATGATCTGAACTGTGTGTTGAGCCGGCCGGAGGGTTCGATGCAGGCTTTTATTTAGCCAATGCCTGCTTTGAATAGCAGATGATCTCAACTACGTGTTGAGCCGGCCTTCGGGTTTGATGCTTGGTTTTGTTTAGCGAATGCCTGCTTTAAATAGCAGATGATCTCAACTGCGTGTTGAGCCGGCCTTCGGGTTCGAAGCTCGCTTTTATTTAGCGAATGCCTGCTTTAAATTGAAGATGATCTCAGTTGCGTGTTTTCCGGCCTTACGGTTCGATGCTCGCTTTTATTTAGCGAATGCCTGCTTTGATAAGCAAATGATATCAACTGCGAGTTGAGCCGGCCTAAGGGTTCGATGCTCGATTTTATTTAGCGAATGCCTGCTTTGAATAACAGATGATCTCAACTGTGTGTTGAGTCGGCCTTCAGGTTCGATGCTCACTTTTACTTAGTGAATGCCTACTTTGAATAGCAGATGATCTCAGTTGCGTGTTGAGCTGGCCTGAGGGTTCGATGCTCACTTTTATTTAACAAATGCTTGCTTTGAATAGAAGATGATCTCAACTGCGTGTTGAGACGACATGAGGGCTCGATGCTCGCTTTTATTTAGTGAATGCCTGCTTTGAATAGCAGATGATCTGAACTGTGTGTTGAGCCAACCTGAGGGTTCATTGCTCGCTTTTATTTTGCGAATCCGTGCTTTGAATAGTAGATGATCTGAACTGCCTGTTGATCTAGCCTGAGGGTTTGATGCTCGCTTTTATTCTGCGAATGCCTGCTTTGAATAGCAGACGATCTGAACTGCGTGTTGAACCGACCTGAGTTTCGATGCTCGCTTTTATTTAGCGCATGCCAGCTTTGAATAGCAGATGATTTCAACCGCGTGTTGAGCCAGCCTGAGGGTTTGATGCTCGCTTTTATTTAGCAAATGCCTTCTTTGAATAGGAGATGATCTCAACTGCGCGTTGAGTCGATCTGAGGGTTCGATGCTCGCTTTTATTTAGCGAATGCCTGCATTGAATAGTAGATGATCTCAACTGCGTGTTGAGCCAGCTTGAGGGTTCGAGGCCCGCTTTTATTTCGCGAATGCCTACTTTGAATAGCAAATGATCTCAACTGCGTGTTGAGCCAGCTTAAGGGTTCGAGGCACGCTTTTATTTCGCGAATGCCTATTTTGAACAGCAGATGATCTCAACTGCGTGTTCTCCGGCCTGAGGGTTTGACACTCGCTTTTATTTAGCGGATGCTTGCTTTG
Source organism: Lathyrus sativus (assembly GCA_963859935.3). Lineage (NCBI taxonomy): Eukaryota > Viridiplantae > Streptophyta > Magnoliopsida > Fabales > Fabaceae > Lathyrus > Lathyrus sativus. Next base: position 220,669,662 of record OZ012739.1, on the reverse strand, counting down.
AATAGTAGATGACCTCAGCTTCGTGTTGAGCCGGCCTAAGGGTTCGATGTTCGATTTTATTTAGCGAATGCCGGCTTTGAATAGCAGATGATCTCAACTATGTGTTGAGCCGACCTGAGGGTTCGATGCTCGCTTTTATTTAGCGAATACGTGCTTTGAATAGCAGGTGATATGAACTGCCTATTGAGCTGGCCTGAGGGTTTGATGCTCGCTTTTATTCTATGAATGCCTCCTTTGAATAGCAGATGATCTCAACTGCGTGTTGAGTCGGCCTGAGGGTTTGACGCTCGCTTTTATTTAGCGGATGCCTACATTGAATATCAGACGATCTCAACTGCGTGTTGAGCTGACGTGAGGGTTCGATGCTCGCTTTTATTTAGCGAATGCCTGCTTTAAATAGCAGATGATCTGAACTGCATGTTGAGCCGGCCTTCGGGTTTGATGCTCGCTTTTATTTAGCAAATGCCTGCTTTGATAAGCAAATGATCTCAACTACGTGTTGAGTCGGCCTGATGGTTCGATGATCTCTTTTATTTAGCGAATGCCTGCTTTGAATAGCAGATGATCTCACCTGCGTGTTGAGCCGACGTGAGGGTTTGATGCTCGCTTTTATGTAGCGAATGCATGCTTTAAATAGCAGATGATCTCAATTGCGTGTTGAGCCTGCGTTCGGTTTTGATGCTCGCTTTTATTTAGCGAATGACTGCTTTAAATAACAGATGATCTCAGCTGCATGTTGAGCCGACCTTAGAATTCGATGCTCGCTTTTATTTAGCGAAAGCCTGCTTTGAATAGCAGATGATCTCAACTACGTGTTGTGTCGGCCTGAGGGTTCGATGCTCGATTTTATTTAGCGAATGCCTGCTTTGAATAGAAGATGATCTCAACTGCCTGTTGAGCCTGCTTTCGGGTTCGATGCTCGCTTTTATTTAGCGAATGCCTACTTTAAATAGCAGACGATCTCAACTGCGTGGTGAGCCGGCCTTTGGGTTCGATGCTCGATTTTATTTAGCGAATGCCTGCTTTGAATAGCAGATGATCTAAACTGCGTGTTGATCCGGCCTTCGGGTTCGATGCTCGCTTTTACTTAGCGAATGCCTGCTTTGAATAGCAAATGATCTGAACTGCGTGTTGAGCCGGCCTGAGGGTTCGATGCTCGCTTTTATTTAGCGAATGCCTACTTTGAATAGCAGATGATCTCAACTGCGTGTTGAGCCGGCCTTTAGGTTCGATGCTCGCTTTTATTTAGCGAATGCCTGCTTTAAATAGCAGAAGATCTCAACTGCGTGTTGAGTCGGCCTTTGGGTTCGATGCTCACTTTTATTTAGCGAATGCCTGCTTTAAATAGAAGATGATCTCAGTTGTGCGTTGATCCGGCCTTCGGGTTCGATGATCTCTTTTATTTAGCGAATGCCTGCTTTAAATAGCAGATGATCTCAACTGCGTGTTTAGCCGGCCTTCGGGTTTGATGCTCGCTTTTATGTAGCGAATGCATGCTTAAAATAGCAGATGATCTCAATTGCGTGTTGAGACGGCCTTAGGATTCGATGCTCGCTTTTTTTTAGTGAATGCCTGCTTTAAATAGCAGATGATCTCAGCTGCGTGTTGAGTCGGCCTTAGAATTCGATGCTCGCTTTTATTTAGCGAATGCCTGCTTTGATAAGCAGATGATCTTAACTGCGTGTTGTGTCGGCCTGAGGGTTCGATGCTCGATTTTATTTAGCGAATTCCTGCTTTGAATAGCAGATGATCTCAACTGCCTGTTGAGCCTGCTTTCGGTTTCGATGCTCGCTTTTATTTAGCGAATTGCTACTTTAAATAGCATATGATCTCAACTGCGTGTTGAGCCTGCTTTCGGGTTCGATGCTCGCTTTTATTTAGCGAATGCCTACTTTAAATAACAGATGATCTCAACTGCGTCTTGAGACGGCCTGAGGTTTCGATGCTCTCTTTTATTTAGCGAGTACGACTTGAATAACAGATGATCTCAGCCGCGTGTTGAGCCGGCCTTCGGGTTCGATGGTCGCTTTTATTTAGTGAATGCCTGCTTTAAATAGCAGATGATCTCAGCTGCGTGTTGAGCCGACCTGAGGGTTCGATGCTCGCTTTTATTTAGCGAATACCTGCTTTGAATAGCAGATGATCTCAACTGCGTGTTGAGCCGGCCTTCGGGTTCGATGCTCGCTTTTATTTAGCAAATGCCCGCTTTGAATAGCAGATGATCTCAACCGCGTGTTGAGCCATCATGAGGGTTCGATGCTCGCTTTTATTTAGTGAATGCCTGCTTTGAATAGCAGATGATCTCAATTATGTGTTGAGCCGGCCTTCGGGTTCGATGCTTACATTTATTTAGTGAATGCCTGCTTTAAATAGCAGATGATCTCAACTGCGTGTTGAGTCGGCCTGAGGGTTTGACGCTCGCTTTTATTTAGCGGATGCCTGCTTTGAATAGCAGATGATCTCACCTGCGTGTTGAGCCGGCGTGAGGGTTTGATGCTCGCTTTTATTTAGCGGATGCATGCTTTAAATAGAAGATGATCTCAATTGCGTGTTGAGCCGGCCTTCGGGTTTGATGCTCGCTTTTATTTAGCGAATGACTGCTTTAAATAGCAGATAATCTCAGCTGCATGTTGAGTCGGCCTTAGGGTTCGATGCTCGCTTTTATTTAGCGAATTCCTACTTCGATAAGCAGATGATCTCAACTTCGTGTTGAGTCGGCCTGAGAGTGAGATGCTCGATTTTATTTAGCGAATGCCGGCTTTGAATAGCAGATGATCTCAACTGTGTGTTGAGTCGGCCTGAGGGTTTGATGCTCTCTTTTATTTAGCGAATGCCCGCTTTAAATAGAAGATGATCTCAACTGCGTGTTGAACCTGCTTTCGGGTTCGATGCTCGCTTTTATTTAGCGAATGACTACTTTAAATAACAGATGATCTCAGTTGCGTGTTGAGCTGGCCTTAGGGTTCGATGCTCGCTTTTATTTAGCGAATGCCTGCTTTGAATAGCAGATGATCTCAACTGCGTGTTGAGACGGCCTGAGGGTTCGATGCTCGATTTTATTTAGCGAATGCCTGCTTTGAATAACAGCTGATCTCAACTGTGTGTTGAGTCGGCCTTCGGTTTCGATGCTCACTTTTACTTAGTGAATGCCTACTTTGAATAGCAGATGATCTCAGCTGTGGGTTGAGCTGGCCTGAGGGTTCGATGCTCACTTTTATTTAACAAATGCTTGCTTTGAATAGAAGATGATCTCAACTGCGTGTTGAGACGACATGAGGGTTTGATGCTCGCTTTTATTTAGCAAATGCCTGCTTTGATAAGCAAATGATCTCAACTACGTGTTGAGTCGGCCTGATGGTTCGATGATCTCTTTTATTTAGCGAATGCCTGCTTTGAATAGCAGATGATCTCACCTGCGTGTTGAGCCGACGTGAGGGTTTGATGCTCGCTTTTATGTAGCGAATGCATGCTTTAAATAGCAGAAATCTCAATTGTGTGTTGAGCCTGCGTTCGGTTTCGATGCTCGCTTTTATTTAGCGAATGACTGCTTTAAATAACAGATGATCTCAGCTGCGTGTTGAGCCGACCTTAGAATTCGATGCTCGCTTTTATTTAGCGAAAGCCTACTTTGAATAGCAGATGATCTCAACTACGTGTTGTGTCGGCCTGAGGGTTCGATGCTCGATTTTATTTAGCGAATGCCTGCTTTGAATAGAAGACGATCTCAACTGCCTGTTGAGCCTGCTTTCGGGTTCGATGCTCGCTTTTATTTAGCGAATGCCTACTTTAAATAGCAGACGATCTCAACTGCGTGTTGAGTCGGCCTTTGGGTTCGATGCTCGATTTTATTTAGCGAGTGCCTGCTTTGAATAGCAGATGATCTAAACTGCGTGTTGAGCCGGCCTTCGGGTTCGATGCTCGCTTTTACTTAGCGAATGCCTGCTTTGAATAGCAAATGATCTGAACTGCGTGTTGAGCCGGCCTGAGGGTTCGATGCTCGCTTTTATTTAGCGAATGCCTACTTTGAATAGCAGATGATCTCAACTGCGTGTTGAGCCGGCCTTTAGGTTCGATGCTCGCTTTTATTTAGCGAATGCCTGCTTTAAATAGCAGAAGATCTCAACTGCGTGTTGAGTCGGCCTTTGGGTTCGATGCTCACTTTTATTTAGCGAATGCCTGCTTTAAATAGAAGATGATCTCAGTTGTGCGTTGATCCGGCCTTCGGGTTCGATGATCTCTTTTATTTAGCGAATGCCTGCTTTAAATAGCAGATGATCTCAACTGCGTGTTGAGCCGGCCTTCGGGTTTGATGCTCGCTTTTATGTAGCGAATGCATGCTTAAAATAGCAGATGATCTCAATTGCGTGTTGAGACGGCCTTAGGATTCGATGCTCGCTTTTTTTTAGTGAATGCCTGCTTTAAATAGCAGATGATCTCAGCTGCGTGTTGAGTCGGCCTTAGAATTCGATGCTCGCTTTTATTTAGCGAATGCCTGCTTTGATAAGCAGATGATCTTAACTGCGTGTTGTGTCGGCCTGAGGGTTCGATGCTCGATTTTATTTAGCGAATGCCTGCTTTGAATAGCAGATGATCTCAACTGCCTGTTGAGCCTGCTTTCGGTTTCGATGCTCGCTTTTATTTAGCGAATTGCTACTTTAAATAGCATATGATCTCAACTGCGTGTTGAGCCTGCTTTCGGGTTCGATGCTCGCTTTTATTTAGCGAATGCCTGCTTTAAATAACAGATGATCTCAACTGCGTCTTGAGACGGCCTGAGGTTTCGATGCTCTCTTTTATTTAGCGAGTACGACTTGAATAACAGATGATCTCAGCCGCGTGTTGAGCCGGCCTTCGGGTTCGATGGTCGCTTTTATTTAGTGAATGCCTGCTTTAAATAGCAGATGATCTCAGCTGCGTGTTGAGCCGACCTGAGGGTTCGATGCTCGCTTTTATTTAGCGAATACCTGCTTTGAATAGCAGATGATCTCAACTGCGTGTTGAGCCGGCCTTCGGGTTCGATGCTCGCTTTTATTTAGCAAATGCCCGCTTTGAATAGCAGATGATCTCAACCGCGTGTTGAGCCAGCATGAGGGTTCGATGCTCGCTTTTATTTAGTGAATGCCTGCTTTGAATAGCAGATGATCTCAATTATGTGTTGAGCCGGCCTTCGGGTTCGATGCTCACATTTATTTAGTGAATGCCTGCTTTAAATAGCAGATGATCTCAACTGCGTGTTGAGCCGGCCTGAGGGTTTGACGCTCGCTTTTATTTAGCGGATGCCTGCTTTGAATAGCAGACGATCTCAACTGCGTGTTAAGCCGACCTGAGAGTTTGATGCTCGCTTTTATTTAGCGAATGCCTGCTTTAAATAGCAGATGATCTCAACTGCGTGTTGAGCCGGCCTTCGGGTTTGATGCTCGCTTTTATTTAGCGAATGACTGCTTTAAATAGCAGATAATCTCAGCTGCATGTTGAGTCGGCCTTAGGGTTCGATGCTCGCTTTTATTTAGCGAATTCCTACTTCGATAAGCAGATGATCTCAACTTCGTGTTGAGTCGGCCTGAGAGTGAGATGCTCGATTTTATTTAGCGAATGCCGGCTTTGAATAGCAGATGATCTCAACTGTGTGTTGAGTCGGCCTGAGGGTTTGATGCTCTCTTTTATTTAGCGAATGCCCGCTTTAAATAGAAGATGATCTCAACTGCGTGTTGAACCTGCTTTCGGGTTCGATGCTCGCTTTTATTTAGCGAATGACTACTTTAAATAACAGATGATCTCAGTTGCGTGTTGAGCTGGCCTTAGGGTTCGATGCTCGCTTTTATTTAGCGAATGCCTGCTTTGAATAGCAGATGATCTCAACTGCGTGTTGAGACGGCCTGAGGGTTCGATGCTCGATTTTATTTAGCGAATGCCTGCTTTGAATAACAGATGATCTCAACTGTGTGTTGAGTCGGCCTTCGGGTTCGATGCTCACTTTTACTTAGTGAATGCCTACTTTGAATAGCAGATGATCTCAGCTGTGTGTTGAGCTGGCCTGAGGGTTCGATGCTCACTTTTATTTAACAAATGCTTGCTTTGAATAGAAGATGATCTCAACTGCGTGTTGAGACGACATGAGGGTTTGATGCTCGCTTTTATTTAGCAAATGCCTGCTTTGATAAGCAAATGATCTCAACTACGTGTTGAGTCGGCCTGATGGTTCGATGATCTCTTTTATTTAGCGAATGCCTGCTTTGAATAGCAGATGATCTCACCTGCGTGTTGAGCCGACGTGAGGGTTTGATGCTCGCTTTTATGTAGCGAATGCATGCTTTAAATAGCAGATGATCTCAATTGCGTGTTGAGCCTGCGTTCGGTTTCGATGCTCGCTTTTATTTAGCGAATGACTGCTTTAAATAACAGATGATCTCAGCTGCGTGTTGAGCCGACCTTAGAATTCGATGCTCGCTTTTATTTAGCGAAAGCCTGCTTTGAATAGCAGATGATCTCAACTACGTGTTGTGTCGGCCTGAAGGTTCGATGCTCGATTTTATTTAGCGAATGCCTGCTTTGAATAGAAGACGATCTCAACTGCCTGTTGAGCCTGCTTTCGGGTTCGATGCTCGCTTTTATTTAGCGAATGCCTACATTAAATAGCAGACGATCTCAACTGCGTGGTGAGCCGGCCTTTGGCTTCGATGCTCGATTTTATTTAGCGAATGCCTGCTTTGAATAGCAGATGATCTAAACTGCGTGTTAAGCCGGCCTTCGGGTTCGATGCTCGCTTTTACTTAGCGAATGCCTGCTTTGAATAGCAAATGATCTGAACTGCGTGTTGAGCCGGCCTGAGGGTTCGATGCTCGCTTTTATTTAGCGAATGCCTACTTTGAATAGCAGATGATCTCAACTGCGTGTTGAGCCGGCCTTTAGGTTCGATGCTCGCTTTTATTTAGCGAATGCCTGCTTTAAATAGCAGAAGATCTCAACTGCGTGTTGAGTCGGCCTTTGGGTTCGATGCTCACTTTTATTTAGCGAATGCCTGCTTTAAATAGAAGATGATCTCAGTTGTGCGTTGATCCGGCCTTCGGGTTCGATGATCTCTTTTATTTAGCGAATGCCTGCTTTAAATAGCAGATGATCTCAACTGCGTGTTGAGCCGGCCTTCGGGTTTGATGCTCGCTTTTATGTAGCGAATGCATGCTTAAAATAGCAGATGATCTCAATTGCATGTTGAGACGGCCTTAGGATTCGATGCTCGCTTTTTTTTAGTGAATGCCTGCTTTAAATAGCAGATGATCTCAGCTGCGTGTTGAGTCGGCCTTAGAATTCGATGCTCGCTTTTATTTAGCGAATGCCTGCTTTGATAAGCAGATGATCTTAACTGCGTGTTGTGTCGGCCTGAGGGTTCGATGCTCGATTTTATTTAGCGAATGCCTGCTTTGAATAGCAGATGATCTCAACTGTGTGTTGAGTCGGCCTGAGGGTTTGATGCTCTCTTTTATTTAGCGAATGCCTGCTTTAAATAACAGATGATCTCAACTGCGTGTTGAGCCGGCCTTCGGGTTTGATGCTCGCTTTTATTTAGCGAATGACTGCTTTAAATAGCAGATAATCTCAGCTGCATGTTGAGTCGGCCTTAGGGTTCGATGCTCGCTTTTATTTAGCGAATTCCTACTTCGATAAGCAGATGATCTCAACTTCGTGTTGAGTCGGCCTGAGAGTGAGATGCTCGATTTTATTTAGCGAATGCCGGCTTTGAATAGCAGATGATCTCAACTGTGTGTTGAGTCGGCCTGAGGGTTTGATGCTCTCTTTTATTTAGCGAATGCCCGCTTTAAATAGAAGATGATCTCAACTGCGTGTTGAACCTGCTTTCGAGTTCGATGCTCGCTTTTATTTAGCGAATGACTACTTTAAATAACAGATGATCTCAGTTGCGTGTTGAGCTGGCCTTAGGGTTCGATGCTCGCTTTTATTTAGCGAATGCCTGCTTTGAATAGCAGATGATCTCAACTGCGTGTTGAGACGGCCTGAGGGTTCGATGCTCGATTTTATTTAGCGAATGCCTGCTTTGAATAACAGATGATCTCAACTGTGTGTTGAGTCGGCCTTCGGGTTCGATGCTCACTTTTACTTAGTGAATTCCTACTTTGAATAGCAGATGATCTCAGCTGTGTGTTGAGCTGGCCTGAGGGTTCGATGCTCACTTTTATTTAACAAATGCTTGCTTTGAATAGAAGATGATCTCAACTGCGTGTTGAGACGACATGAGGGTTTGATGCTCGCTTTTATTTAGCAAATGCCTGCTTTGATAAGCAAATGATCTCAACTACGTGTTGAGTCGGCCTGATGGTTCGATGATCTCTTTTATTTAGCGAATGCCTGCTTTGAATAGCAGATGATCTCACCTGCGTGTTGAGCCGACGTGAGGGTTTGATGCTCGCTTTTATGTAGCGAATGCATGCTTTAAATAGCAGATGATCTCAATTGCGTGTTGAGCCTGCGTTCGGTTTCGATGCTCGCTTTTATTTAGCGAATGACTGCTTTAAATAACAGATGATCTCAGCTGCGTGTTGAGCCGACCTTAGAATTCGATGCTCGCTTTTATTTAGCGAAAGCCTGCTTTGAATAGCAGATGATCTCAACTACGTGTTGTGTCGGCCTGAAGGTTCGATGCTCGATTTTATTTAGCGAATGCCTGCTTTGAATAGAAGACGATCTCAACTGCCTGTTGAGCCTGCTTTCGGGTTCGATGCTCGCTTTTATTTAGCGAATGCCTACTTTAAATAGCAGACGATCTCAACTGCGTGGTGAGCCGGCCTTTGGGTTCGATGCTCGATTTTATTTAGCGAATGCCTGCTTTGAATAGCAGATGATCTAAACTGCGTGTTAAGCCGGCCTTCGGGTTCGATGCTCGCTTTTACTTAGCGAATGCCTGCTTTGAATAGCAAATGATCTGAACTGCGTGTTGAGCCGGCCTGAGGGTTCGATGCTCGCTTTTATTTAGCGAATGCCTGCTTTAAATAGCAGAAGATCTCAACTGCGTGTTGAGTCGGCCTTTGGGTTCGATGCTCACTTTTATTTAGCGAATGCCTGCTTTAAATAGAAGATGATCTCAGTTGTGCGTTGATCCGGCCTTCGGGTTCGATGATCTCTTTTATTTAGCGAATGCCTGCTTTAAATAGCAGATGATCTCAACTGCGTGTTGAGCCGGCCTTCGGGTTTGATGCTCGCTTTTATGTAGCGAATGCATGCTTAAAATAGCAGATGATCTCAATTGCGTGTTGAGACGGCCTTAGGATTCGATGCTCGCTTTTTTTTAGTGAATGCCTGCTTTAAATAGCAGATGATCTCAGCTGCGTGTTGAGTCGGCCTTAGAATTCGATGCTCGCTTTTATTTAGCGAATGCCTGCTTTGATAAGCAGATGATCTTAACTGCGTGTTGTGTCGGCCTGAGGGTTCGATGCTCGATTTTATTTAGCGAATGCCTGCTTTGAATAGCAGATGATCTCAACTGCCTGTTGAGCCTGCTTTCGGTTTCGATGCTCGCTTTTATTTAGCGAATTGCTACTTTAAATAGCATATGATCTCAACTGCGTGTTGAGCCTGCTTTCGGGTTCGATGCTCGCTTTTATTTAGCGAATGCCTGCTTTAAATAACAGATGATCTCAACTGCGTCTTGAGACGGCCTGAGGTTTCGATGCTCTCTTTTATTTAGCGAGTACGACTTGAATAACAGATGATCTCAGCCGCGTGTTGAGCCGGCCTTCGGGTTCGATGGTCGCTTTTATTTAGTGAATGCCTGCTTTAAATAGCAGATGATCTCAGCTGCGTGTTGAGCCGACCTGAGGGTTCGATGCTCGCTTTTATTTAGCGAATACCTGCTTTGAATAGCAGATGATCTCAACTGCGTGTTGAGCCGGCCTTCGGGTTCGATGCTCGCTTTTATTTAGCAAATGCCCGCTTTGAATAGCAGATGATCTCAACCGCGTGTTGAGCCAGCATGAGGGTTCGATGCTCGCTTTTATTTAGTGAATGCCTGCTTTGAATAGCAGATGATCTCAATTATGTGTTGAGCCGGCCTTCGGGTTCGATGCTCACATTTATTTAGTGAATGCCTGCTTTAAATAGCAGATGATCTCAACTGCGTGTTGAGCCGGCCTGAGGGTTTGACGCTCGCTTATATTTAGCGGATGCCTGCTTTGAATAGCAGACGATCTCAACTGCGTGTTAAGCCGACCTGAGAGTTTGATGCTCGCTTTTATTTAGCGAATGCCTACTTTAAATAGCAGATGATCTCAACTGCGTGTTGAGCCGGCCTTCGGGTTTGATGCTCGCTTTTATTTAGCGAATGACTGCTTTAAATAGCAGATAATCTCAGCTGCATGTTGAGTCGGCCTTAGGGTTCGATGCTCGCTTTTATTTAGCGAATTCCTACTTCGATAAGCAGATGATCTCAACTGCGTGTTGAGTCGGCCTGAGAGTGAGATGCTCGATTTTATTTAGCGAATGCCGGCTTTGAATAGCAGATGATCTCAACTGTGTGTTGAGTCGGCCTGAGAGTTTGATGCTCTCTTTTATTTAGCGAATGCCCGCTTTAAATAGAAGATGATCTCAACTGCGTGTTGAACCTGCTTTCGGGTTCGATGCTCGCTTTTATTTAGCGAATGACTACTTTAAATAACAGATGATCTCAGTTGCGTGTTGAGCTGGCCTTAGGGTTCGATGCTCGCTTTTATTTAGCGAATGCCTGCTTTGAATAGCAGATGATCTCAACTGCGTGTTGAGACGGCCTGAGGGTTCGATGCTCGATTTTATTTAGCGAATGCCTGCTTTGAATAACAGATGATCTCAACTGTGTGTTGAGTCGGCCTTCGGGTTCGATGCTCACTTTTACTTAGTGAATGCCTACTTTGAATAGCAGATGATCTCAGCTGTGTGTTGAGCTGGCCTGAGGGTTCGATGCTCACTTTTATTTAAAAAATGCTTGCTTTGAATAGAAGATGATCTCAACTGCGTGTTGAGACGACATGAGGGCTCGATGCTCGCTTTTATTTAGTGAATGCCTGCTTTGAATAGCAGATGATCTGAACTGTGTGTTGAGCCAGCCTGAGGGTTCATTGCTCGCTTTTATTTTGCGAATCTGTGCTTTGAACAGTAGATGATCTGAACTGCCTGTTGATCTAGCCTGAGGGTTTGATGCTCGCTTTTATTCTGCGAATGCCTGCTTTGAATAGCAGACGATCTGAACTGCGTGTTGAACCGACCTGAGTTTCGATGCTCGCTTTTATTTAGCGCATGCCAGCTTTGAATAGCAGATGATTTCAAATGCGTGTTGAGCCAGCCTGAGGGTTCGATGCTCGCTTTTATTTATCAAATGCCTTCTTTGAATAGGAGATGATCTCAACTGCACGTTGAGTCGATCTGAGGGTTTGATGCTCGCTTTTATTTAGCGAATGCCTGCATTGAATAGTAGATGATCTCAACTGCGTGTTGAGCCAGCTTGAGGGTTCGAGGCCCGCTTTTATTTCGCGAATGCCTACTTTTAATAGCAAATGATCTCAACTGCGTGTTGAGCCAGCTTAAGGGTTTGAGGCCCGCTTTTATTTCGCGAATGCCTATTTTGAATAGCAGATGATCTCAACTGCGTGTTATCCGGCCTGAGGGTTCGACACTCGCTTTTATTTAGCGGATGCTTGCTTTGAATAGTAGATGACCTCAGCTTCGTGTTGAGTCGGCCTAAGGGTTCGATGTTCGATTTTATTTAGCGAATGCCGGCTTTGAATAGTAGATGATCTCATCTGTGTGTTGAGCCGACCTGAGGGTTCGATGCTCGCTTTTATTTAGCGAATACGTGCTTTGAATAGCAGGTGATCTCAGCTGCGTGTTGAGACGACCTGAGGGTTCGATGCTCGCTTTTATTTAGCGAATACCTGCTTTGAATAGCAGATGATCTCAACTGCGTGTTGAGCCGGCCTTCGGGTTCGATGCTCGCTTTTATTTAGCAAATGCCCGCTTTGAATAGCAGATGATCTCAACCGCGTGTTGAGCTGACCTGAGGGTTCGATGCTCGCTTTTATTTAGTGAATGCCTGCTTTGAATAACAGATGATCTCAACTATGTGTTGAGTCGGCCCGAGGGTTCGATGATCTCTTTTATTTAGCGAATGCCTGCTTTGAATAGCAGATGATCTCAACTGCATGTTGAGCCCGCCTTCGGGTTCGATGCTCGCTTTTATTTAGCGAATGCCTGCTTTAAATAGCAGATGATCTCAACTGCGTGTTGAGACGACCTTCGGGTTTGATGCTCGCTTTTATTTAGCGAATGCCTGCTTTAAATAGCAGAAGATCTCAACTGCGTGTTGAGCCGGCCTTTGGGTTCGATGCTCACATTTATTTAGTGAATGCCTGCTTTAAATAGCAGATGATCTCAACTGCGTGTTGAGCCGGCCTGAGGGTTTGACGCTCGCTTTTATTTAGCGGATGCCTGCTTTGAATAGCAGACGATCTCAACTGCGTGTTAAGCCGACCTGAGAGTTTGATGCTCGCTTTTATTTAGCGAATGCCTGCTTTAAATAGCAGATGATCTCAACTGCGTGTTGAGCCGGCCTTCGGGTTTGATGCTCGTTTTTATTTAGCGAATGACTGCTTTAAATAGCAGATAATCTCAGCTGCATGTTGAGTCGGCCTTAGGGTTCGATGCTCGCTTTTATTTAGCGAATTCCTACTTTGATAAGTAGATGATCTCAACTGCGTGTTGAGTCGGCCTGAGAGTGAGATGCTCGATTTTATTTAGCGAATGCCGGCTTTGAATAGCAGATGATCTCAACTGTGTGTTGAGCCGGCCTGAGGGTTTGATGCTCTCTTTTATTTAGCGAATGCCCGCTTTAAATAGAAGATGATCTCAACTGCGTGTTGAACCTTCTTTCAGGTTCGATGCTCGCTTTTATTTAGCGAATGACTACTTTAAATAACAGATGATCTCAGTTGCGTGTTGAGCTGGCCTTAGGGTTCGATGCTCGCTTTTATTTAGCGAATGCCTGCTTTGAATAGCAGATGATCTTAACTGCGTGTTGAGACGGCCTGAGGGTTCGATGCTCGATTTTATTTACTGAATGCCTGCTTTGAATAGTAGATGATCTCATCTGTGTGTTAAGCCGGCCGGAGGGTTCGATGCTCGCTTTTATTTAGCGAATGCCTGCTTTAAATAGTAGATGATCTCAACTGCGTGTTGAGCCGGCCTTCGGGTTCGATGCTCACTTTTATTTAGCGAATGTCTGCTTTAAATAGCAAATGATCTCAGTTGTGTGTTTTCTGGCCTTAGGGTTCGATGCTCGCTTTTATTTAGCAAATTCCTGCTTTGATAAGCAGATGATCTCAACTGCGAGTTGAGCCGACCTGAGGGTTCGATGCTCGATTTTATTTAGCGAATGCCTACTTTGATAAGCAGATGATCTCAACTGCGTGTTGAGTCGGCCTGAGAGTTCGATGCCTGATTCTATTTAGCGAATGCCTGCTTTGAATAGCAGATGATCTAAACTGCATGTTGAGCCGGCCTTCAGGTTCGATGCTGCTTTTATTTAGCGAATGCCTGCTTTAAATAGCAGACAATCTCAACTGCGTGTTGAGCCAACCTTCGGGTTTGATGCTCGCTTTTATTTAGCGAATGACTGCTTTAAATAACAGATAATCTCAGCTGCATGTTGAGTCGGCCTTAGGGTTCGATGCTCGCTTTTATTTAGCGAATGCCTACTTTGATAAGCAGATGATCTCTACTGCGTGTTGAGTCGGCCTGAGAGTTCGATGCTCGATTTTATTTAGCGAATGCCTGCTTTGAATAGCAGATGATCTCAACCATGTGTTGAGCCGGCCTGAGGGTTTGATGCTCTCTTTTATTTAGCGAATGCCTGCTTTAAATAGCAGATGATCTCAACTGCGTGATGAGCCTGCTTTCGGGTTCGATGCTCGCTTTTATTTAGCCAATGCCTTCTTTGAATAGCAGATGATCTCAACTGCATGTTGAGGCGGCCTTAGGGTTCGACGTTCGCTTTTATTTTGCGAATTCCTGCTTTAAATTGCAGATGATCTCAACTGCGTGTTAAGACGGCCTGAGGGTTCGATGCTCGATTTTATTTAGTGAATGCCTGCTTTGAATAATAGATGATCTCAACCGTGTGTTGAGCCGGGCGGAGGGTTCGATGCTCGCTTTTATTTAGCCAATGCCTGCTTTGAATAGCAGATGATCTCAACTGCGTGTTAAGCTGGCCTTCGGGTTCGATGCTCGCTTTTATTTAGCGAATGCCTGCTTTAAATAGAAGATGGTCTCAACTGCGTGTTGAGCTGGCCTTCGGGTTTGATGTTCACTTTTATTTAGCGAATGCCTGCTTTAAATAGCAGATGATCTCAGTTGTGTGTTTTCCGGCCTTAGGGTTCGATGCTCTCTTTTATTTAGCGAATGCCTGCTTTGATAAGCAGATGATCTCAACTTCGAGTTTAGCCGGCCTGAAGGTTCGATGCTCGCTTTTATTTAGCGAATGCCTACTTTGATAAGCAGATGATCTCAACTGCATGTTGAGTCGGCCTGAGAGTTCGATGCTCGATTTTATTTAGCGAATGCCTGCTTTGAATAGCAGAAGATCTAAACTGCGTGTTGAGCCAGCCTTCGGGTTCGATGCTCGCTTTTATTTAGCGAATGCCTGCTTTAAATAGCAGACGATCTCAAATGCGTGTTGAGCCGGCCTTCGGGTTCGATGCTCGCTTTTATTTAGCGAATGCCTGCTTTAAATAGCAAATGATCTCATCTGCGTGTTGAGCCGGCCTTCGGGTTCGATGCTCGCTTTTACTTAGCGAATGCCTGCTTTGAATAGCAAATGATCTGAACTGCGTGTTGAGCCGGCCTTCGGGTTCGATGCTCGCTTTTATTTAGCGAATGCCTGCTTTAAATAGCAGATGATCTCAACTGCGTGTTGAGACGGCCTTCGGGTTTGATGCTCGCTTATATTTAGCGAATGCCTACTTTAAATAGCAGATGATCTCATCTGCGTGTTGAGCCTGCTTTCGGGTTTTATACTAGCTTTTATTTAGCGAATGGCTGCTTTAAATAACAGATGATCACAATTGCGTCTTGAGCCGGCCTGAGGTTTCGATGCTCTCTTTTATTTAGCGAATACTGTTTGAATAGCAGATGATCTCAACTGCATGTTGAGCCGGCCTTCGGGTTCCATGCTCGCTTTTATTTTGCGAATGCCTGCTTTAAATAGCAAAAGATCTCAATTGCGTGTTGAGCCGGCCTTCGGGTTCGATGCTCACATTTATTTAGCGAATGCCTGCTTTAAATAGCAGATGATCTCAACTGTGTGTTGAGCCGGCCTGAGGGTTTGACGCTTGCTTTTATTTAGCGGATGCCTGCTTTGAATAGCAGACGATCTCAACTGCGTGTTAAGCCGACCTGAGGGTTTGATGCTTGCTTTTATTTAGCGAATGCCTGCTTTAAATAGCAGATGATCTCAACTGCGTGTTGAGCCGGCCTTCGGGTTTGATGCTCGCTTTTATTTAGCGAATGACTGCTTTAAATAGCAGATAATCTCAGTTGCATGTTTAGTCGGCCCCGATGCTCGCTTTTATTTAGAGAATGCCTTCTTTGATAAGCAGATGATCTCAACTGCGTGTTGAGTCGGCTTGAGGGTTCGATGCTCGATTTTATTTAGCGAATACTTGCTTTGAATAGCAGATGATATCAACTGTGTGTTGAGTCGGCCTGAGGGTTTGATGCTCTCTTTTATTTAGCGAATGCCTGCTTTAAATAGCAGATGATCTCAACTGCGTGTTGAGCCTGCTTTCGGGTTCGATGCTCACTTTTATTTAGCGAATGACTGCTTTAAATAACAGATGATCTCAGTCGCGTGTTGAGTTGGCCTTAGGGTTCGATGCTCGCTTTTATTTAGCGAATGCCTGCTTTGAGTAGCAGATGATCTCAACTGCGCGTTGAGACGGCCTGAGGGTTCGATGCTCGATTTTATTTAGTGAATGCCTGCTTTGAATAGTAGATGATCTCAACTGTGTGTTCAGCCGACCGGAGGGTTCGATGCTCGCTTTTATTTAGCCAATGCCTGCTTTGAATAGCAGATGATCTCAATTGTGTGTTAAGCTGGCCTTCGGGTTCGATGCTCGCTTTTATTTAGCGAATGCCTGCTTTAAATAGAAGATGATCTCAACTGCATGTTGAGCCGGCCTTCGGGTTCGATGCTCAATTTTATTTAGAGAATTTCTGCTTTAAATAGCAGATGATCTCAGTTGTGTGTTTTCCGGCCTTAGGGTTCGATGCTCGCTTCTATTTAGCGAATGCCTGCTTTGATAAGCAGATGATCTCAACTGCGAGTTGAGCCGGCCTAAGGGTTCGATGCTCGATTTTATTTAGCGAATGCCTGCTTTGAATAATAGATGATCTCAGCCGCGTGTTGAGTCGGCCTTCGGGTTCGATGCTCGCTTTTATTTAGTGAATGCCTGCTTTGAATAGCAGATGATCTCAACTATGTATTGAGCCGGGCCGAGGGTTCGATGCTCGCTTTTATTTATCCAATGCCTGCTTTGAATAGCAGATAATCTCAACTGCATGTTGAGCCGGCCTTCGGGTTCGATGCTCGCTTTTATTTAGCGAATGCCTGCTTTAAATAGCAGATGAACTCAACTGCGTGTTGAGACGGCCTTCGGATTTGATGCTCGCTTATATTTAGCGAATGCCTACTTTAAATAGCAGATGATCTCATCTGCGTGTTGAGCCTGCTTTCGGGTTTTATACTAGATTTTATTTAGCGAATGGCTGCTTTAAATAACAGATGATCACAATTGCGTCTTGAGCCGGCCTGAGGTTTCGATGCTCTCTTTTATTTAGCGAATACTGTTTGAATAGCAGATGATCTCAACTGCATGTTGAGCCGGCCTTCGGGTTCGATGCTCGCTTTTATTTAGCGAATGCCTGCTTTAAATAGCAAAAGATCTCAACTGCGTGTTGAGCCGGCCTTCGGGTTCGATGCTCACATTTATTTAGCGAATGCCTGCTTTAAATAGCAGATGATCTCAACTGTGTGTTGATCCGGCCTGAGGGTTTGACGCTTGCTTTTATTTAGCGGATGCCTGCTTTGAATTGCAGACAATCTCAACTGCGTGTTAAGCTGACCTGAGGGTTTGATGCTTGATTTTATTTAGCGAATGCCTGCTTTAAATAGCAGATGATCTCAACTGCGTGTTGAGCCGGCCTTCGGGTTTGATGCTCGCTTTTATTTAGCGAATGACTGCTTTAAATAGCAGATAATCTCAGTTGCATGTTTAGTCGGCCCCGATGCTCGCTTTTATTTAGCGAATGCCTACTTTGATAAGCAGATGATCTCAACTGCGTGTTGAGTCGGCTTGAGGGTTCGATGCTCGATTTTATTTAGCGAATACCTGCTTTGAATAGCAGATGATCTCAACTGTGTGTTGAGTCGGCCTGAGGGTTTGATGCTCTCTTTTATTTAGCGAATGTCTGCTTTAAATAGAAGATGATCTCAACTGCGTGTTGAGCCTGCTTTCGGGTTCGATGCTCACTTTTATTTAGCGAATGACTGCTTTAAATAACAGATGATCTCAGTCGCGTGTTGAGCTGGCCTTAGGGTTTGATGCTCACTTTTATTTAGCGAATGCCTGCTTTGAATAGCAGATGATCTCAACTGCGCGTTGAGACGGCCTGAGGGTTCGATGCTCGATTTTATTTAGTGAATGCCTGCTTTGAATAGTAGATGATCTCAACTGTGTGTTCAGCCGACCGGAGGGTTCGATGCTCGCTTTTATTTAGCCAATGCCTGCTTTGAAAAGCAGATGATCTCAACTGTGTGTTAAGCTGGCCTTCGGGTTCGATGCTCGCTTTTATTTAGCGAATGCCTGCTTTAAATAGCAGATGATCTCAACTGCGTATTGAGCCGGCCTTCGGGTTCGATGCTCAATTTTATTTAGAGAATTTCTGCTTTAAATAGCAGATGATCTCAGTTGTGTGTTTTCCGGCCTTAGGGTTCGATGCTCGCTTTTATTTAGCGAATGCCTGCTTTGATAAGCAGATGATCTCAACTGCGAGTTGAGCCGGCCTAAGGGTTCGATGCTCGATTTTATTTAGCGAATGCCTGCTTTGAATAATAGATGATCTCAGCCGCGTGTTGAGCCGACCTACGGGTTCGATGCTCGCTTTTATTTAGTGAATGCCTGCTTTGAATAGCAGATGATCTCAACTATGTATTAAGCCGGGCCGAGGGTTCGATGCTCGCTTTTATTTATCCAATGCCTGCTTTGAATAGCAGATAATCTCAACTGCATGTTGAGCCGGCCTTCGGGTTCGATGCTCGCTTTTATTTAGCTAATGCCTGCTTTAAATAGCAGATGATCTCAACTGCATGTTGAGACGGCCTTCGGGTTTGATGCTCGCTTATATTTAGCGAATGCCTACTTTAAATAGCAGATGATCTCATCTGCGTGTTGAGCCTGCTTTCGGGTTTTATACTCGCTTTTATTTAGCGAATGGCTGCTTTAAATAACAGATGATCACAATTGCGTCTTGAGCCGACCTGAGGTTTCGATGCTCTCTTTTATTTAGCGAATACTGTTTGAATAGCAGATGATCTTAACTGCATGTTGAGCCGGCCTTCGGGTTCGATGCTCGCTTTTATTTAGCAAATGCCTGCTTTAAATAGCAAAAGATCTCAACTGCGTGTTGAGCCAGCCTTCGGGTTCGATGCTCACATTTATTTAGCGAATGCCTGCTTTAAATAGCAAATGATCTCAACTGTGTGTTGAGCCGGCCTGAGGGTTTGACGCTTGCTTTTATTTAGCGGATGCCTGCTTTGAATAGCAGACGATCTCAACTGCGTGTTAAGCCGACCTAAGGGTTTGATGCTTGCTTTTATTTAGCGAATGCCTGCTTTAAATAGCAGATGATCTCAACTGGGTGTTGAGCCGGCTTTCGGGTTTGATGCTCGCTTTTATTTAGCGAATGACTGCTTTAAATAACAGATAATCTCAGTTGCATGTTTAGTCGGCCATAGGGTTCGATGCTCGCTTTTATTTAGCGAATGCCTACTTTGATAAGCAGATGATCTCAACTGCGTGTTGAGTCGGCTTGAGGGTTCGATGCTCGATTTTATTTAGCGAATACCTACTTTGAATAGCAGATGATCTCAATTGTGTGTTGAGTCGGCCTGAGGGTTTGATGCTCTCTTTTATTTAGCGAATGCCTGCTTTAAATAGCAGATGATCTCAACTGCGTGTTGAGCCTGCTTTCGGGTACGATGCTCGCTTTTATTTAGCGAATGACTGCTTTAAATAACAGATGATCTCAGTTGCGTGTTGAGCTGGCCTTAGGGTTCGATGCTCGCTTTTATTTAGCGAATGCCTGCTTTGAATAGCAGATGATCTCAACTACGCGTTGAGACGGCCTGAGGGTTCGATGCTCGATTTTATTTAGTGAAGGCCTGCTTTGAATAGCAGATGATCTAAACTGTGTGTTGAGCCGGCCGGAGGGTTCGATGCTCACTTTTATTTAGCGAATGCCTGCTTGAAATAGCAGATGATCTCAACTGCGTGTTGAGCCGGCCTTCGGGTTCGATGCTCACTTTTATTTAGAGAATTCCTGCTTTAAATAGCAGATGATCTCAGTTGTGTGTTTTCCGGCTTTAGGGTTCGATGCTCGCTTTTATTTAGCGAATGCCTGCTTTGATAAGCAGATGATCTCAACTGCGAGTTGAGCCGGCCTGAGGGTTCGATGCTCGATTTTATTTAGCGACTGCCTGCTTTGAATTACAGATGATCTCAGCCGCGTGTTGAGCCGGCCTTCGGGTTCGATGCTCGCTTTTATTTAGTTAATGCCTGCTTTAAATAGCAGATGATCTCAGCTGCGTGTTGAGCCGACCTAAGGGTTCGATGCTCACTTTTATTTACTGAATACCTGCTTTGAATAGCAGACAATCTCAGTCGCGTGTTGAGCCGGCCTTCGGGTTCAATGCTCGCTTTTATTTAGCGCATGCCTGCTTTGAATAGCAGATGATCTCAACCGCGTGTTGAGCCAGCCTGAGGGTTCGATGCTCGCTTTTATTTAGCGAATGCCTGCTTTGAAGAGCAGATGATCTCAACTATGTGTTGAGCCAACCCGAGGGTTTGATGCTCGCTTTTATTTAGCCAATGCCTGCTTTGAATAATAGATAATCTCAACTGCATGTTGAGCCGGCCTTCGGGTTCGATGCTCCCTTTTATTTAGCGAATGCCTGCTTTAAACAGCAGATGATCTCAACTGCGTGTTGAGCCGGCCTTCGGGTTTGATGCTAGCTTTTATTTAGCGAATGCCTACTTTAAATAGAAAATGATCTCAGCTGCGTGTTGAGCCGGTCTGAGGTTTCGATGCTCTCTTTTATTTAGCGAATATTGTTTGAATAGCAGATGATCTCAACTGCATGTTGAGCTGGCCTTCAGGTTCGATGCTCGCTTTAATTTAGCGAATGCCTGCTTTAAATAGCAGAAGATCTCAACTACGTCATGAGCTGGCCTGAGGTTTCGATGCTCTCTTTTATTTAGCGAATACTGTTTGAATAGCAGATGATCTCAACTGCATGTTGAGCTGACCTTCGGGTTCAATGCTCGCTTTTATTTAGCGAATGCCTGGTTTAAATAGCAGAAGATCTCAACTGCGTGTTGAGCCGGCCTTCGGGTTCGATGCTCGCTTTTATTTAGCGAATGCCTACTTTGATAAGCAGATGATCTCAACTGCGTGTTAAGTCGGCCTGAGAGTTCGATGCTCGATTTTATTTAGCGAATGCCTGCTTTGAATAGCAGATGATCTCAACTATGTGTTGAGCCGACCTGAGGGTTTAATGCTCTCTTTTATTTAGCGAATGCCTGCTTTAAATAGCAGATGATCTCAACTGCGTGTTGAGCCTGCTTTCGGGATCGATGCTCGGTTTTATTTAGCGAATGACTGCTTTAAATAACAGATGATCTCAGTTGCGTGTTGAGTTGGCCTTAGGGTTCAATGCTCGCTTTTATTTAGCGAATGCCTGCTTTGAATAGCAGATGATCTCAACTGCGTGTTGAGACGGCCTGAGTGTTCGATGCTCGATTTTATTTAGTGAATGCCTGCTTTGAATAGCAGATGATCTCAACTTTGTGTTGAGCCGGCCGGAGGGTTCGATGCTCGCTTTTATTTAGCCAATGCCTGCTTTGAATAGCATATGATCTCAACTGCTTATTAAGCTGGCCTTCAGGTTCGATGCTCGCTTTTATTTAGCGAATGCCTGCTTTAAATAGCAAATGATCTCAACTGCATGTTGAGTCGGCCTTCGGGTTTGATGCTCTCTTTTATTTAGCGAATGCCTGCTTTAAATAACAGATGATCTCAGTTGTGTGTTTTCCGGCCTTAGGGTTCGATGCTCGCTTTTATTTAGCGAATGACTGCTTTAAATAACAGATGATCTCAGTTGCGTGTTGAGTTGGCCTTAGGGTTCGATGCTCGCTTTTATTTATCGAATGCCTGCTTTGAATAACAGATGATCTCAACTGCGTGTTGAGACGGCCTGAGTGTTCGATGCTCGTTTTTATTTAGTGAATACCTGCTTTGAATAGAAGATGATCTCAACTGCGTGTTGAGCCGGCCTTCGGGTTTGATGCTCGCTTTTATTTAGCGAATGACTGCTTTAAATAGCAGATAATCTCAGTTGCATGTTTAGTCGGCCATAGGGTTCGATGCTCGCTTTTATTTAGCGAATGCCTACTTTGATAAGCAGATGATCTCAACTGCGTGTTGAGTCGGCTTGAGGGTTCGATGCTCGATTTTATTTAGCGAATACCTGCTTTGAATAGCAGATGATCTCAACTGTGTGTTGAGTCGGCCTGAGGGTTTGATGCTCTCTTTTATTTAGCGAATGCCTGCTTTAAATAGCATATGATCTCAACTGCGTGTTGAGCCTGCTTTCGGGTTCGATGCTCGCTTTTATTTAGCGAATGACTGCTTTAAATAACAGATGATCTCAGTTGCGTGTTGAGCTGGCCTTAGGGTTCGATGCTCGCTTTTATTTAGCGAATGCCTGCTTTGAATAGCAGATGATCTCAACTACGCGTTGAGACGGCCTGAGGGTTCGATGCTCGATTTTATTTAGTGAAGGCCTGCTTTGAATAGTAGATGATCTCAACTGTGTGTTGAGCCGGCCGGAGGGTTCGATG
Organism: Lathyrus sativus; assembly: GCA_963859935.3. Classification (NCBI taxonomy): domain Eukaryota; kingdom Viridiplantae; phylum Streptophyta; class Magnoliopsida; order Fabales; family Fabaceae; genus Lathyrus; species Lathyrus sativus. The sequence goes on along the minus strand of OZ012739.1, from coordinate 220,647,454 downwards.
CTCGCTTTTATTTATCCAATGCCTGCTTTGAATAGCAGATGATCTAAACTGTGTGTTAAGCTGGCCTTCGGGTTCGATGCTCACTTTTATTTAGCGAATGCCTGCTTGAAATAGCAGATGATCTCAACTGCGTGTTGAGCCGGCCTTCGGGTTCGATGCTCACTTTTATTTAGAGAATTCCTGCTTTAAATAGCAGATGATCTCAGTTGTGTGTTTTCCGGCCTTAGGGTTCGATGCTCGCTTTTATTTAGCGAATGCCTGCTTTGATAAGCAGATGATCTCAACTGCGAGTTGAGCCGGCGTGAGGGTTCGATGCTCGATTTTATTTAGCGAATGCCTGCTTTGAATTACAGATGATCTCAGCCGCATGTTGAGCCGGCCTTCGGGTTCGATGCTCGCTTTTATTTAGTTAATGCCTGCTTTAAATAGCAGATGATCTCAGCTGCGTGTTGAGCCGACCTAAGGGTTCGATGCTCACTTTTATTTACTGAATACCTGCTTTGAATAGCAGACAATCTCAGCCGCATGTTGAGCCGGCCTTCGGGTTCAATGCTCGCTTTTATTTAGCGCATGCCTGCTTTGAATAGCAGATGATCTCAACCGCGTGTTGAGCCAGCCTGAGGGTTCGATGCTCGCTTTTATTTAGCGAATGCCTGCTTTGAAGAGCAGATGATCTCAACTATGTGTTGAGCCAACCCGAGGGTTTGATGCTCGCTTTTATTTAGCCAATGCCTGCTTTGAATAACAGATAATCTCAACTGCATGTTGAGCCGGCCTTCGGGTTCGATGCTCCCTTTTATTTAGCGAATGCCTGCTTTAAACAGCAGATGATCTCAACTGCGTGTTGAGCCGGCCTTCGGGTTTGATGCTAGCTTTTATTTAGCGAATGCCTGCTTTAAATAGAAAATGATCTCAGCTGCGTGTTGAGCCGGCCTGAGGTTTCGATGCTCTCTTTTATTTAGCGAATACTGTTTGAATAGCAGATGATCTCAACTGCATGTTGAGCTGGCCTTCAGGTTCGATGCTCGCTTTAATTTAGCGAATGCCTGCTTTAAATAGTAGAAGATCTCAACTGCGTCATGAGCTGGCCTGAGGTTTCGATGCTCTCTTTTATTTAGCGAATACTGTTTGAATAGCAGATGATCTCAACTGCATGTTGAGCCGACCTTCGGGTTCAATGCTCGCTTTTATTTATCGAATGCCTGGCTTAAATAGCAGAAGATCTCAACTGCGTGTTGAGCCGGCCTTCGGGTTCGATGCTCGCTTTTATTTAGCGAATGCCTACTTTAATAAGCAGATGATCTCAACTGCGTGTTAAGTCGGCCTGAGAGTTCGATGCTCGATTTTATTTAGCGAATGCCTGCTTTGAATAGCAGATGATCTCAACTATGTGTTGAGTCGGCCTGAGGGTTTGATGCTCTCTTTTATTTAGCGAATGCCTGCTTTAAATAGAAGATGATCTCAGTTGCGTGTTGAGTTGGCCTTAGGGTTCGATGCTCGCTTTTATTTAGCGAATGCCTGCTTTGAATAACAGATGATCTCAACTGCGTGTTGAGACGGCCTGAGTGTTCGATGCTCGATTTTATTTAGTGAATGCCTGCTTTGAATAGCAGATGATCTCAACTGTGTGTTGAGACGGCCGGAGGGTTCGATGCTCACTTTTATTTAGCCAATGCCTGCTTTGAATAGCATATGATCTCAACTGCTTATTAAGCTGGCCTTCAGGTTCGATGCTCGCTTTTATTTAGCGAATGCCTGCTTTAAATAGCAGATGATCTCAACTGCATGTTGAGTCGGCCTTCGGGTTCGATGCTCTCTTTTATTTAGCGAATGCCTGCTTTAAATAACAGATGATCTCAGTTGTGTGTTTTCCGGCCTTAGGGTTCGATGCTCGCTTTTATTTAGCGAATGCCTGCTTTGAATAATAGATGATCTCAGCCGCGTGTTGAGCCGACCTTCGGGTTTGATGCTCGCTTTTATTTAGTTAATGCCTGCTTTAAATAGCAGATGATCTCAGCTGCGTGTTGAGTCGACCTAAGGGTTCGATGCTCGTTTTTATTTAGTGAATACCTGCTTTGAATAGAAGATGATCTCAACTGCGTGTTGAGCCGGCCTGAGGGTTTAACGCTCGCTTTTATTTAGCGGATACCTACTTTGAATAGTAGACGATCTCAACTGCGTGTTGAGCCGACCTGAGGGTTCGATGCTCGCTTTTATTTAGCGCATGCCTGCTTTGAATAGCAGATGATTTCAACCGCGTGTTGAGCCAGCCTGAGGGTTCGATGCTCGGTTTTATTTAGGGAATGCCTGCTTTGAATAGCAGATGATCTCAACTATGTGTTGAGCCGGCCCGAGGGTTCGATGCTCGCTTTTATTTAGCCAATGCCTGCTTTGAATAGCAGATGATCTCAACTGCATGTTGAGCCGGCCTTCGGGTTCGATGCTCGCTTTTATTTAGCAAATGCCTGCTTTAAATAGCAGATGATCTCAACTGCGTGTTGAGCCGGCCTTCGGGTTCGATGCTCACTTTTATTTAGCGAATTCCTGCTTTAAATAGCAGATGATCTCAGTTGTGTGTTTTCCGGCCTTAGGGTTCGATGCTCGCTTTTATTTAGCGAATGCCTGCTTTGATAAGCAGATGATCTAAACTGCGAGTTGAGCCGGCCTAAGGGTTCGATGCTCGATTTTATTTAGCGAATGCCTGCTTTGAATAATAGATGATCTCAGTCGCGTGTTGAGCCGGCCTTCGGGTTCGATGCTCGCTTTTATTTAGTGAATGCCTTCTTTGAATAGTAGATGATCTCAACTATGTATTGAGCCGGGCCGAGGGTTCGATGCTCGCTTTTATTTATTCAATGCCTGCTTTGAATAGCAGATAATCTCAACTGCATGTTGAGCCGGCCTTCGGGTTTGATGCTCGCTTTTATTTAGTGAATGCCTGCTTTAAATAGCAGATGATCTCAACTGCGTGTTGAGCCTGCTTTCGGGATCGATGCTCGGTTTTATTTAGCGAATGACTGCTTTAAATAACAGATGATCTCAGTTGCGTGTTGAGTTGGCCTTAGGGTTCAATGCTCGCTTTTATTTAGCGAATGCCTGCTTTGAATAGCAGATGATCTCAACTGCGTGTTGAGACGGCCTGAGTGTTCGATGCTCGATTTTATTTAGTGAATGCCTGCTTTGAATAGCAGATGATCTCAACTGTGTGTTGAGCCGGCCGGAGGGTTCGATGCTCGCTTTTATTTAGCCAATGCCTGCTTTGAATAGCATATGATCTCAACTGCTTATTAAGCTGGCCTTCAGGTTCGATGCTCGCTTTTATTTAGCGAATGCCTGCTTTAAATAGCAAATGATCTCAACTGCATGTTGAGTCGGCCTTCGGGTTCGATGCTCTCTTTTATTTAGCGAATGCCTGCTTTAAATAACAGATGATCTCAGTTGTGTGTTTTCCGGCCTTAGGGTTCGATGCTCGCTTTTATTTAGCGAATGACTGCTTTAAATAACAGATGATCTCAGTTGCGTGTTGAGTTGGCCTTAGGGTTCGATGCTCGCTTTTATTTATCGAATGCCTGCTTTGAATAACAGATGATCTCAACTGCGTGTTGAGACGGCCTGAGTGTTCGATGCTCGTTTTTATTTAGTGAATACCTGCTTTGAATAGAAGATGATCTCAACTGCGTGTTGAGCCGGCCTTCGGGTTTGATGCTCGCTTTTATTTAGCGAATGACTGCTTTAAATAGCAGATAATCTCAGTTGCATGTTTAGTCGGCCATAGGGTTCGATGCTCGCTTTTATTTAGCGAATGCCTACTTTGATAAGCAGATGATCTCAACTGCGTGTTGAGTCGGCTTGAGGGTTCGATGCTCGATTTTATTTAGCGAATACCTGCTTTGAATAGCAGATGATCTCAACTGTGTGTTGAGTCGGCCTGAGGGTTTGATGCTCTCTTTTATTTAGCGAATGCCTGCTTTAAATAGCAGATGATCTCAACTGCGTGTTGAGCCTGCTTTCGGGTTCGATGCTCGCTTTTATTTAGCGAATGACTGCTTTAAATAACAGATGATCTCAGTTGCGTGTTGAGTTGGCCTTAGGGTTCGATGCTCGCTTTTATTTAGCGAATGCCTGCTTTGAATAGCAGATGATCTCAACTACGCGTTGAGACGGCCTGAGGGTTCGATGCTCGATTTTATTTAGTGAAGGCATGCTTTGAATAGTAGATGATCTCAACTGTGTGTTGAGCCGGCCGGAGGGTTCGATGCTCGCTTTTATTTATCCAATGCCTGCTTTGAATAGCAGATGATCTAAACTGTGTGTTAAGCTGGCCTTCGGGTTCGATGCTCACTTTTATTTAGCGAATGCCTGCTTGAAATAGCAGATGATCTCAACTGCGTGTTGAGCCGGCCTTCGGGTTCGATGCTCACTTTTATTTAGAGAATTCCTGCTTTAAATAGCAGATGATCTCAGTTGTGTGTTTTCCGGCCTTAGGGTTCGATGCTCGCTTTTATTTAGCGAATGCCTGCTTTGATAAGCAGATGATCTCAACTGCGAGTTGAGCCGGCGTGAGGGTTCGATGCTCGATTTTATTTAGCGAATGCCTGCTTTGAATTACAGATGATCTCAGCCGCATGTTGAGCCGGCCTTCGGGTTCGATGCTCGCTTTTATTTAGTTAAGGCCTGCTTTAAATAGCAGATGATCTCAGCTGCGTGTTGAGCCGACCTAAGGGTTCGATGCTCACTTTTATTTACAGAATACCTGCTTTGAATAGCAGACAATCTCAGCCGCATGTTGAGCCGGCCTTCGGGTTCAATGCTCGCTTTTATTTAGCGCATGCCTGCTTTGAATAGCAGATGATCTCAACCGCGTGTTGAGCCAGCCTGAGGGTTCGATGCTCGCTTTTATTTAGCGAATGCCTGCTTTGAAGAGCAGATGATCTCAACTATGTGTTGAGCCAACCCGAGGGTTTGATGCTCGCTTTTATTTAGCCAATGCCTGCTTTGAATAACAGATAATCTCAACTGCATGTTGAGCTGGCCTTCGGGTTCGATGCTCCCTTTTATTTAGCGAATGCCTGCTTTAAACAGCAGATGATCTCAACTGCGTGTTGAGCCGGCCTTCGGGTTTGATGCTAGCTTTTATTTAGCGAATGCCTGCTTTAAATAGAAAATGATCTCAGCTGCGTGTTGAGCCGGCCTGAGGTTTCGATGCTCTCTTTTATTTAGCGAATACTGTTTGAATAGCAGATGATCTCAACTGCATGTTGAGCTGGCCTTCAGGTTCGATGCTCGCTTTAATTTAGCGAATGCCTGCTTTAAATAGTAGAAGATCTCAACTGCGTCATGAGCTGGCCTGAGGTTTCGATGCTCTCTTTTATTTAGCGAATACTGTTTGAATAGCAGATGATCTCAACTGCATGTTGAGCCGACCTTCGGGTTCAATGCTCGCTTTTATTTAGCGAATGCCTGGCTTAAACAGCAGAAGATCTCAACTGCGTGTTGAGCCGGCCTTCGGGTTCGATGCTCGCTTTTATTTAGCGAATGCCTACTTTAATAAGCAGATGATCTCAACTGCGTGTTAAGTCGGCCTGAGAGTTCGATGCTCGATTTTATTTAGCGAATGCCTGCTTTGAATAGCAGATGATCTCAACTATGTGTTGAGTCGGCCTGAGGGTTTGATGCTCTCTTTTATTTAGCGAATGCCTGCTTTAAATAGAAGATGATCTCAGTTGCGTGTTGAGTTGGCCTTAGGGTTCGATGCTCGCTTTTATTTAGCGAATGCCTGCTTTGAATAACAGATGATCTCAACTGCGTGTTGAGACGGCCTGAGTGTTCGATGCTCGATTTTATTTAGTGAATGCCTGCTTTGAATAGCAGATGATCTCAACTGTGTGTTGAGACGGCCGGAGGGTTCGATGCTCGCTTTTATTTAGCCAATGCCTGCTTTGAATAGCATATGATCTCAACTGCTTATTAAGCTGGCCTTCAGGTTCGATGCTCGCTTTTATTTAGCGAATGCCTGCTTTAAATAGCAGATGATCTCAACTGCATGTTGAGTCGGCCTTCGGGTTCGATGCTCTCTTTTATTTAGCGAATGCCTGCTTTAAATAACAGATGATCTCAGTTGTGTGTTTTCCGGCCTTAGGGTTCGATGCTTGGTTTTATTTAGCGAATGCCTGCTTTGAATAATAGATGATCTCAGCCGCGTGTTGAGCCGACCTTCGGGTTTGATGCTCGCTTTTATTTAGTTAATGCCTGCTTTAAATAGCAGATGATCTCAGCTGCGTGTTGAGTCGACCTAAGGGCTCGATGCTCGTTTTTATTTAGTGAATACCTGCTTTGAATAGAAGATGATCTCAAATGCGTGTTGAGCCGGCCTGAGGGTTTAACGCTCGCTTTTATTTAGCGGATACCTACTTTGAATAGTAGACGATCTCAACTGCGTGTTGAGCCGACCTGAGGGTTCGATGCTCGCTTTTATTTAGCGCATGCCTGCTTTGAATAGCAGATGATTTCAACCGCGTGTTGAGCCAGCCTGAGGGTTCGATGCTCGCTTTTATTTAGGGAATGCCTGCTTTGAATAGCAGATGATCTCAACTATGTGTTGAGCCGGCCCGAGGGTTCGATGCTCGCTTTTATTTAGCCAATGCCTACTTTGAATAGCAGATGATCTCAACTGCATGTTGAGCCGGCCTTCGGGTTCGATGCTCGCTTTTATTTAGCAAATGCCTGCTTTAAATAGCAGATGATCTCAACTGCGTGTTGAGCCGGCCTTCGGGTTCGATGCTCACTTTTATTTAGCGAATTCCTGCTTTAAATAGCAGATGATCTCAGTTGTGTGTTTTCCGGCCTTAGGGTTCGATGCTCGCTTTTATTTAGCGAATGCCTGCTTTGATAAGCAGATGATCTAAACTGCGAGTTGAGCCGGCCTAAGAGTTCGATGCTCGATTTTATTTAGCGAATGCCTGCTTTGAATAATAGATGATCTCAGTCGCGTGTTGAGCCGGCCTTCGGGTTCGATGCTCGCTTTTATTTAGTGAATGCCTTCTTTGAATAGTAGATGATCTCAACTATGTATTGAGCCGGGCCGAGGGTTCGATGCTCGCTTTTATTTATTCAATGCCTGCTTTGAATAGCAGATAATCTCAACTGCATGTTGAGCCGGCCTTCGGGTTTGATGCTCGCTTTTATTTAGTGAATGCCTGCTTTAAATAGCAGAAGATCTCATCTGCGTGTTGAGCCTGCTTTCGGGTTTTATACTCGCTTTTATTTAGCGAATGGCTGCTTTAAATAACAGATGATCACAATTGCGTCTTGAGCCGGCCTGAGGTTTCGATGCTCTCTTTTATTTAGCGAATACTGTTTGAATAGCAGATGATCACAACTGCATGTAGAGCCGGCCTTCGGGTTCGATGCTCGCTTTTATTTAGCGAATGCCTGCTTTAAATAGCAGAAGATCTCAACTGCGTGTTGAGCCGGCCTTCGGTTTCGATGCTCACATTTATTTAGCGAATGCATGCTTTAAATAGCAGATGATCTCAACTGTGTGTTGAGCCGGCCTGAGGGTTTGACGCTTGCTTTTATTTAGCGGATGCCTGCTTTGAATAGCAGACGATCTCAACTGCGTGTTAAGCTGACCTGAGGGTTTGATGCTTGCTTTTATTTAGCGAATGCCTGCTTTAAATAGCAGATGATCTCAACTGCGTGTTGAGCTGGCCTTCGGGTTTGATGCTCGCTTTTATTTAGCGAATGACTGCTTTAAATAGCAGATAATCTCAGTTACATGTTTAGTCGGCCATAGGGTTCGATGCTCGCTTTTATTTAGCGAATGCCTACTTTGATAAGCAGATGATCTCAACTGCGTGTTGAGTCGGCTTGAGGGTTCGATGCTCGATTTTATTTAGCGAATACCTTCTTTGAATAGCAGATGATCTCAACTGTGTGTTGAGCCGGCCTGAGGGTTTGATGCTCTCTTTTATTTAGCGAATGCCTGCTTTAAATAGCAGATGATCTCACTTGCGTGTTGAGCCTGCTTTCGGGTTCGATGCTCGCTTTTATTTAGCGAATGACTGCTTTAAATAACAAATGATCTCAGTTGCGTGTTGAGCTGGCCTTAGGGTTCGATGCTCGATTTTATTTAGTGAAGGCCTGCTTTGAATAGTAGATGATCTCAACTGTGTGTTGAGCCGGCCGGAGGGTTCGATGCTCGCTTTTATTTAGCCAATGCTTGCTTTGAATAGCAGATGATCTCAACTGTGTGTTAAGCTGGCCTTCGGGTTCGATGCTCACTTTTATTTAGCGAATGCCTGCTTTGAATAACAAATGATCTCAGCCGCGTGTTGAGCCGGCCTTCGGGTTCAATGCTCGCTTTTATTTAGTTAATGCCTGCTTTAAATAGCAGATGATCTCAGCTGCGTGTTGAGCCGACCTAAGGGTTCGATGCTCACTTTTATTTACTGAATACCTGCTTTGAATAGCAGACAATCTCAGCCGCGTGTTGAGCCGGCCTTCGGGTTCAATGCTCGCTTTTATTTAGCGCATGCCTGCTTTGAATAGCAGATGATCTCAACCGCGTGTTGAGCCAGCCTGAGGGTTCGATGCTCGCTTTTATTTAGCGAATGCCTGCTTTGAAGAGCAGATGATCTCAACTATGTGTTGAGCCAACCCGAGGGTTTGATGCTCGCTTTTATTTAGAAAATGCCTGCTTTGAATAACAGATGATCTCAACTGCATGTTGAGCCGGCCTTCGGGTTCGATGCTCCCTTTTATTTAACGAATGCCTGCTTTAAACAGCAGATGATCTCAACTGCGTGTTGAGCCGGCCTTCGGGTTTGATGCTAGCTTTTATTTAGCGAATGCCTGCTTTAAATAGAAAATGATCTCAGCTGCGTGTTGAGCCGGCCTGAGGTTTCGATGCTCTCTTTTATTTAGCGAATACTGTTTGAATAGCAGATGATCTCAACTGCATGTTGAGCCGGCCTTCGGGTTCGATGCTCGCTTTAATTTAGCGAATGCCTGCTTTAAATAGCAGAAGATCTCAACTGCGTCATGAGCTGGCCTGAGGTTTTGATGCTCTCTTTTATTTAGCGAATACTGTTTGAATAGCAGATGATCTCAACTGCATGTTGAGCCGGCCTTCGGGTTCGATGCTCGCTTTTATTTAGCGAATGCCTGCTTTAAATAGCAGAAGATCTCAACTGCGTGTTGAGCCGGCCTTCGGGTTCGATTCTCACATTTATTTAGCGAATGCCTTCTTTAAATAGTAGATGATCTCAACTGCGTGTTGAGCCGGCCTGAGGGTTTGACGCTCGCTTTTATTTAGCGGATGCCTGCTTTGCATAGAAGACGATCTCAACTGCGTGTTAAGCCGACCTGAGGGTTTGATGCTCGCTTTTATTTAGCGAATGCCTGCTTTAAATAGCAGAAGATCTCAACTGCATGTTGAGCCGGCCTTCGGGTTCGAAGCTCGCTTTTATTTAGCGAATGCCTACTTTGATAAGCAGATGATCTCAACTGCGTGTTAAGTCGGCCTGAGAGTTCGATGCTCGATTTTATTTAGCGAATGCCTGCTTTGAATAGCAGATGATCTCAACTATGTGTTGAGTCGGCCTGAGGGTTTGATGCTCGCTTTTATTTAGCGAATGCCTGCTTTAAATAGCAGATGATCTCAACTGCATGTTGAGTCGGCCTTCGGGTTCGATGCTCTCTTTTATTTAGCGAATGCCTGCTTTAAATAACAGATGATCTCAGTTGTGTGTTTTCCGGCCTTAGGGTTCGATGCTCGCTTTTATTTAGCGAATGCCTGCTTTGAATAATAGATGATCTCAGCCGCGTGTTGAGCCGGCCTTCGGGTTTGATGCTCGCTTTTATTTAGTTAATGCCTGCTTTAAATAGCAGATGATCTCAGCTGCGTGTTGAGCCGACTTAAGGGTTTGATGCTCGTTTTTATTTAGTGAATACCTGCTTTGAATAGAAGATGATCTCAACTGCGTGTTGAGCCGACCTGAGGGTTTAACGCTCGCTTTTATTTAGCGGATACCTACTTTGAATAGTAGACGATCTCAACTGCGTGTTGAGCCGACCTGAGGGTTCGATGCTCGCTTTTTATTTAGCGCATGCCTGCTTTGAATACTACATGATTTCAACCGCGTGTTGAGCCAGCCTGAGGGTTCGATGCTCGCTTTTATTTAGGGAATGCCTGCTTTGAATAGCAGATGATCTCAACTATGTGTTGAGCCGGCCCGAGGGTTCGATGCTCGCTTTTATTTAGCCAATGCCTGCTTTGAATAGCAGATGATCTCAACTGCATGTTGAGCCGGCCTTCGGGTTCGATGCTCGCTTTTATTTAGCGAATGCCTGCTTTAAATAGCAGATGATCTCAACTGCGTGTTAAGTCGGCCTTCGGGTTTGATGCTCGCTTTTATTTAGCGAATGCCTGCTTTAAATAGCAGATGATCTCAACTGCGTGTTAAGCCTGCTTTCGGGTTCGATGCTCGCTTTTATTTAGCGAATGCCTACTTTAAATAACAGATGATCGCAACTGTGTCTTGAGCCGGCCTGAGGTGTCGATGCTCTCTTTTATTGAGCGAATACTGTTTGAATAGCAGATGATCTCAACTGCATGTTGAGCCGGCCTTCGGGTTCGATGCTCGCTTTTATTTAGCGAATGCCTGCTTTAAATAACAGATGATCTCAGCTGCGTGTTGAGCTGACCTAAGGGTTCGATGCTCGCTTTTATTTAGTGAATACCTGCTTTGAATAGCAGATGATCTCAACTGCGTGTTGCGCCGGCCTGAGGGTTTGACGCTCGCTTATATTTAGCGGATGCCTGCTTTGAATAGCAGATGATCTCAACTGCGTGTTGAGCTGACCTGAGGGTTCAATGCTCGCTTTTATTTAGCGCATGCCTGCTTTGAATAGCAGATGATTTCAACCGCGTGTTGAGCCACCCTGAGGGTTCGATGCTCGCTTTTATTTAGCGAATGCCTGCTTTGAAGAGCAGATGATCTCAACTATGTGTTGAGTCGGCCCGAGGGTTCGATGCTCGCTTTTATTTAGCCAATGCCTGCTTTGAATAACAGATGATCTCAACTGCATGTTGAGCCGGCCTTCGGGTTCGATGCTCCCACTTATTTAGCGAATACCTACTTTAAACAGCAGATGATCTCAACTGTGTGTTGAGCCGGCCTTCGGGTTTGATGCTCGCTTTTATTTAGCGAATGCCTGCTTTAAATAGCAGATGATCTCAGCTGCGTGTTGAGCCGGCCTGAGGTTTTGAAGCTCTCTTTTATTTAGCGAATACTATTTGAATAGTAGATGATCTCAGCTGCATGTTGAGCTGGCCTTCGGGTTCGATGCTCGCTTTTATTTAGCGAATGCCCGCTTTAAATAGCAGAAGATCTCAACTGCATCTTTAGCCGGCCTGAGGTTTCGATTCTCTCTTTTATTTAGCGAATACTGTTCGAATAGCAGATGATCTCAACTGCATGTTGAGTCGGCCTTCGAATTCAATGCTCGCTTTTATTTAGCGAAAGCCTGCTTTAAATAGCAGAAGATCTCAACTGCGTGTTGAGCCGGCCTTCGGGTTCGATGGTCACATTTATTTAGCGAATGCCTGCTTTAAATAGCAGATGATCTCAACTGCGTGTTGAGCCGGCCTGAGGGTTTGACGCTCGCTTTTATTTAGCGGATGCCTGCTTTGAATAGCAGACGATATCAACTGCGTGTTAAGCCGACCTGAGGGTTTGATGCTCGCTTTTATTTAGCGAATGCCTGCTTTAAATAGCAGATGATCTCAACTGCATGTTGAGCCGGCCTTCGGGTTTTTGCTCGCTTTTATTTAGCGAATGACTGCTCTAAATAGCAGATGATCTCAGCTGCATGTTGAGTCGGCCTTAGGGTTCGATGCTCGCTTTTATTTAGCGAATGCCTACTTTGATAAGCAGATGATCTCAACTGCGTGTTGAGTCGGCCTGAGAGTTCGATGCTCGATTTTATTTAGCGAATGCCTGCTTTGAATAGCAGATGATCTCAACTGTGTGTTGAGCGGGCCTGAGGGTTTGATGCTCTCTTTTATTTAGCGAATGCCTGCTTTAAATAGCAGATGATCTCAACTGCGTGTTGAGCCTACTTTTGGGTTTGATGCTCGCTTTTATTTAGCGAATGACTGCTTTAAATAGCAGATAATCTCAGTTACATGTTTAGTCGGCCATAGGGTTCGATGCTCGCTTTTATTTAGCGAATGCCTACTTTGATAAGCAGATGATCTCAACTGCGTGTTGAGTCGGCTTGAGGGTTCGATGCTCGATTTTATTTAGCGAATACCTTCTTTGAATAGCAGATGATCTCAACTGTGTGTTGAGCCGGCCTGAGGGTTTGATGCTCTCTTTTATTTAGCGAATGCCTGCTTTAAATAGCAGATGATCTCACTTGCGTGTTGAGCCTGCTTTCGGGTTCGATGCTCGCTTTTATTTAGCGAATGACTGCTTTAAATAACAGATGATCTCAGTTGCGTGTTGAGCTGGCCTTAGGGTTCGATGCTCGATTTTATTTAGTGAAGGCCTGCTTTGAATAGTAGATGATCTCAACTGTGTGTTGAGCCGGCCGGAGGGTTCGATGCTCGCTTTTATTTAGCCAATGCTTGCTTTGAATAGCAGATGATCTCAACTGTGTGTTAAGCTGGCCTTCGGGTTCGATGCTCACTTTTATTTAGCGAATGCCTGCTTTGAATAACAAATGATCTCAGCCGCGTGTTGAGCCGGCCTTCGGGTTCAATGCTCGCTTTTATTTAGTTAATGCCTGCTTTAAATAGCAGATGATCTCAGCTGCGTGTTGAGCCGACCTAAGGGTTCGATGCTCACTTTTATTTACTGAATACCTGCTTTGAATAGCAGACAATCTCAGCCGCGTGTTGAGCCGGCCTTCGGGTTCAATGCTCGCTTTTATTTAGCGCATGACTGCTTTGAATAGCAGATGATCTCAACCGCGTGTTGAGCCAGCCTGAGGGTTCGATGCTCGCTTTTATTTAGCGAATGCTTGCTTTGAAGAGCAGATGATCTCAACTATGTGTTGAGCCAACCCGAGGGTTTGATGCTCGCTTTTATTTAGAAAATGCCTGCTTTGATTAACAGATGATCTCAACTGCATGTTGAGCCGGCCTTCGGGTTCGATGCTCCCTTTTATTTAACGAATGCCTGCTTTAAACAGCAGATGATCTCAACTGCGTGTTGAGCCGGCCTTCGGGTTTGATGCTAGCTTTTATTTAGCGAATGCCTGCTTTAAATAGAAAATGATCTCAGCTGCGTGTTGAGCCGGCCTGAGGTTTCGATGCTCTCTTTTATTTAGCGAATACTGTTTGAATAGCAGATGATCTCAACTGCATGTTGAGCCGGCCTTCGGGTTCGATGCTCGCTTTAATTTAGCGAATGCCTGCTTTAAATAGCAGAAGATCTCAACTGCGTCATGAGCTGGCCTGAGGTTTTGATGCTCTCTTTTATTTAGCGAATACTGTTTGAATAGCAGATGATCTCAACTGCATGTTGAGCCGGCCTTCGGGTTCGATGCTCGCTTTTATTTAGCGAATGCCTGCTTTAAATAGCAGAAGATCTCAACTGCGTGTTGAGCCGGCCTTCGGGTTCGATGCTCACATTTATTTAGCGAATGCCTTCTTTAAATAGTAGATGATCTCAACTGCGTGTTGAGCCGGCCTGAGGGTTTGACGCTCGCTTTTATTTAGCGGATGCCTGCTTTGCATAGAAGACGATCTCAACTGCGTGTTAAGCCGACCTGAGGGTTTGATGCTCGCTTTTATTTAGCGAATGCCTGCTTTAAATAGCAGAAGATCTCAACTGCATGTTGAGCCGGCCTTCGGGTTCGAAGCTCGCTTTTATTTAGCGAATGCCTACTTTGATAAGCAGATGATCTCAACTGCGTGTTAAGTCGGCCTGAGAGTTCGATGCTCGATTTTATTTAGCGAATGCCTGCTTTGAATAGCAGATGATCTCAACTATGTGTTGAGTCGGCCTGAGGGTTTGATGCTCGCTTTTATTTAGCGAATGCCTGCTTTAAATAGCAGATGATCTCAACTGCATGTTGAGTCGGCCTTCGGGTTCGATGCTCTCTTTTATTTAGCGAATGCCTGCTTTAAATAACAGATGATCTCAGTTGTGTGTTTTCCGGCCTTAGGGTTCGATGCTCGCTTTTATTTAGCGAATGCCTGCTTTGAATAATAGATGATCTCAGCCGCGTGTTGAGCCGGCCTTCGGGTTTGATGCTCGCTTTTATTTAGTTAATGCCTGCTTTAAATAGCAGATGATCTCAGCTGCGTGTTGAGCCGACTTAAGGGTTTGATGCTCGTTTTTATTTAGTGAATACCTGCTTTGAATAGAAGATGATCTCAACTGCGTGTTGAGCCGACCTGAGGGTTTAACGCTCGCTTTTATTTAGCGGATACCTACTTTGAATAGTAGACGATCTCAACTGCGTGTTGAGCCGACCTGAGGGTTCGATGCTCGCTTTTTATTTAGCGCATGCCTGCTTTGAATACTACATGATTTCAACCGCGTGTTGAGCCAGCCTGAGGGTTCGATGCTCGCTTTTATTTAGGGAATGCCTGCTTTGAATAGCAGATGATCTCAACTATGTGTTGAGCCGGCCCGAGGGTTCGATGCTCGCTTTTATTTAGCCAATGCCTGCTTTGAATAGCAGATGATCTCAACTGCATGTTGAGCCGGCCTTCGGGTTCGATGCTCGCTTTTAGTTAGCGAATGCCTGCTTTAAATAGCAGATGATCTCAACTGCGTGTTAAGTCGGCCTTCGGGTTTGATGCTCGCTTTTATTTAGCGAATGCCTGCTTTAAATAGCAGATGATCTCAACTGCGTGTTGAGCCTGCTTTCGGGTTCGATGCTCGCTTTTATTTAGCGAATGCCTACTTTAAATAACAGATGATCGCAACTGTGTCTTGAGCCGGCCTGAGGTGTCGATGCTCTCTTTTATTGAGCGAATACTGTTTGAATAGCAGATGATCTCAACTGCATGTTGAGCCGGCCTTCGGGTTCGATGCTCGCTTTTATTTAGCGAATGCCTGCTTTAAATAACAGATGATCTCAGCTGCGTGTTGAGCTGACCTAAGGGTTCGATGCTCGCTTTTATTTAGTGAATACCTGCTTTGAATAGCAGATGATCTCAACTGCGTGTTGCGCCGGCCTGAGGGTTTGACGCTCGCTTATATTTAGCGGATGCCTGCTTTGAATAGCAGATGATCTCAACTGCGTGTTGAGCTGACCTGAGGGTTCAATGCTCGCTTTTATTTAGCGCATGCCTGCTTTGAATAGCAGATGATTTCAACCGCGTGTTGAGCCACCCTGAGGGTTCGATGCTCGCTTTTATTTAGCGAATGCCTGCTTTGAAGAGCAGATGATCTCAACTATGTGTTGAGTCGGCCCGAGGGTTCGATGCTCGCTTTTATTTAGCCAATGCCTGCTTTGAATAACAGATGATCTCAACTGCATGTTGAGCCGGCCTTCGGGTTCGATGCTCCCACTTATTTAGCGAATACCTACTTTAAACAGCAGATGATCTCAACTGTGTGTTGAGCCGGCCTTCGGGTTTGATGCTCGCTTTTATTTAGCGAATGCCTGCTTTAAATAGCAGATGATCTCAGCTGCGTGTTGAGCCGGCCTGAGGTTTTGAAGCTCTCTTTTATTTAGCGAATACTATTTGAATAGTAGATGATCTCAGCTGCATGTTGAGCTGGCCTTCGGGTTCGATGCTCGCTTTTATTTAGCGAATGCCCGCTTTAAATAGCAGAAGATCTCAACTGCATCTTTAGCCGGCCTGAGGTTTCGATTCTCTCTTTTATTTAGCGAATACTGTTCGAATAGCAGATGATCTCAACTGCATGTTGAGTCGGCCTTCGAATTCAATGCTCGCTTTTATTTAGCGAAAGCCTGCTTTAAATAGCAGAAGATCTCAACTGCGTGTTGAGCCGGCCTTCGGGTTCGATGGTCACATTTATTTAGCGAATGCCTGCTTTAAATAGCAGATGATCTCAACTGCGTGTTGAGCCGGCCTGAGGGTTTGACGCTCGCTTTTATTTAGCGGATGCCTGCTTTGAATAGCAGACGATCTCAACTGCGTGTTAAGCCGACCTGAGGGTTTGATGCTCGCTTTTATTTAGCGAATGCCTGCTTTAAATAGCAGATGATCTCAACTGCATGTTGAGCCGGCCTTCGGGTTTTTGCTCGCTTTTATTTAGCGAATGACTGCTCTAAATAGCAGATGATCTCAGCTGCATGTTGAGTCGGCCTTAGGGTTCGATGCTCGCTTTTATTTAGCGAATGCCTACTTTGATAAGCAGATGATCTCAACTGCGTGTTGAGTCGGCCTGAGAGTTCGATGCTCGATTTTATTTAGCGAATGCCTGCTTTGAATAGCAGATGATCTCAACTGTGTGTTGAGCGGGCCTGAGGGTTTGATGCTCTCTTTTATTTAGCGAATGCCTGCTTTAAATAGCAGATGATCTCAACTGCGTGTTGAGCCTACTTTTGGGTTTGATGCTCGCTTTTATTTAGCGAATGACTTCTTTAAATAACAGATGATCTCAATTGCGTGTTAAGTCGGCCTTCGGGTTTGATGCTCGCTTTTATTTAGCGAATGCCTGCTTTAAATAGCAGATGATCTCAGCTGCGTGTTGAGCCTGCTTTCGGGTTCGATGCCTGCTTTTATTTAGCAAATGCCTGCTATAAATAACAGATTATCGCAACTGCGTCTTGAGCCGGCCTGAGGTTTCGATGCTCTCTTTTATTGAGCGAATACTGTTTGAATAGCAGATGATCTCAACTGCATGTTGAGCCGGCCTTCGGGTTCGATGCTCGCTTTTATTTAGCGAATGCCTGCTTTAAATAACAGATGATCTCAGCTGCGTGTTGAGCTGACCTAAGGGTTCGATGCTCGCTTTTATTTAGTGAATACCTGCTTTGAATAGCAGATGATCTCAACTGCGTGTTGCGCCGGCCTGAGGGTTTGACGCTCGCTTATATTTAGCGGATGCCTGCTTTGAATAGCAGATGATCTCAACTGCGTGTTGAGCTGACCTGAGGGTTCAATGCTCGCTTTTATTTAGCGCATGCCTGCTTTGAATAGCAGATGATTTCAACCGCGTGTTGAGCCACCCTGAGGGTTCGATGCTCGCTTTTATTTAGCGAATGCCTGCTTTGAAGAGCAGATGATCTCAACTATGTGTTGAGTCGGCCCGAGGGTTCGATGCTCGCTTTTATTTAGCCAATGCCTGCTTTGAATAACAGATGATCTCAACTGCATGTTGAGCCGGCCTTCGGGTTCGATGCTCCCACTTATTTAGCGAATACCTACTTTAAACAGCAGATGATCTCAACTGTGTGTTGAGCCGGCCTTCGGGTTTGATGCTCGCTTTTATTTAGCGAATTCCTGCTTTAAATAGCAGATGATCTCAGCTGCGTGTTGAGCCGGCCTGAGGTTTTGAAGCTCTCTTTTATTTAGCGAATACTATTTGAATAGTAGATGATCTCAGCTGCATGTTGAGCTGGCCTTCGGGTTCGATGCTCGCTTTTATTTAGCGAATGCCCGCTTTAAATAGCAGAAGATCTCAACTGCATCTTTAGCCGGCCTGAGGTTTCGATTCTCTCTTTTATTTAGCGAATACTGTTCGAATAGCAGATGATCTCAACTGCATGTTGAGTCGGCCTTCGAATTCAATGCTCGCTTTTATTTAGCGAAAGCCTGCTTTAAATAGCAGAAGATCTCAACTGCGTGTTGAGCCGGCCTTCGGGTTCGATGGTCACATTTATTTAGCGAATGCCTGCTTTAAATAGCAGATGATCTCAACTGCGTGTTGAGCCGGCCTGAGGGTTTGACGCTCGCTTTTATTTAGCGGATGCCTGCTTTGAATAGCAGACGATCTCAACTGCGTGTTAAGCCGACCTGAGGGTTTGATGCTCGCTTTTATTTAGCGAATGCCTGCTTTAAATAGCAGATGATCTCAACTGCATGTTGAGCCGGCCTTCGGGTTTTTGCTCGCTTTTATTTAGCGAATGACTGCTCTAAATAGCAGATGATCTCAGCTGCATGTTGAGTCGGCCTTAGGGTTCGATGCTCGCTTTTATTTAGCGAATGCCTACTTTGATAAGCAGATGATCTCAACTGCGTGTTGAGTCGGCCTGAGAGTTCGATGCTCGATTTTATTTAGCGAATGCCTGCTTTGAATAGCAGATGATCTCAACTGTGTGTTGAGCGGGCCTGAGGGTTTGATGCTCTCTTTTATTTAGCGAATGCCTGCTTTAAATAGCAGATGATCTCAACTGCGTGTTGAGCCTACTTTTGGGTTTGATGCTCGCTTTTATTTAGCGAATGACTTCTTTAAATAACAGATGATCTCAATTGCGTGTTAAGTCGGCCTTCGGGTTTGATGCTCGCTTTTATTTAGCGAATGCCTGCTTTAAATAGCAGATGATCTCAGCTGCGTGTTGAGCCTGCTTTCGGGTTCGATGCCTGCTTTTATTTAGCAAATGCCTGCTATAAATAACAGATTATCGCAACTGCGTCTTGAGCCGGCCTGAGGTTTCGATGCTCTCTTTTATTTAGCGAATACTGTTTGAATAGCAAATGATCTCAACTGCATGTTGAGCCGGTCTTCGGGTTCAATGCTCGCTTTTATTTAGCGAATGCCTGCTTTAAATGGAAGATGATCTCAGCTGCGTGTTGAGCCGACCTAAGGGTTCGATGCTCGCTTTTATTTATTGAATACCTGCTCTGAATAGCAGATGATCTCAACTGCGTGTTGAGCCGGCCTTCGGGTTTGACGCTCGCTTTTATTTAGCGGATGCCTGCTTTGAATAGCAGACGATCTCAACTGCGTGTTGAGCCGGCCTTCGGGTTTGACGCTCGCTTTTATTTAGCGGATGCCTGCTTTGAATAGCAGACGATCTCAACTGCGTGTTGAGCCGACCTGAGGGTTCAATGCTCGCTTTTATTTAGCGAATGCCGGCTTTGAATAGCAGATGATCTCAACTGCGTGTTAAGCTGGCCTTAGGGTTTGACGCTCGCTGGTATTTAGCAGATGCCTGCTTTGAATAGCAGACGATCTCAACTGCGTGTTAAGCCGACCTGAGGGTTTGATGCTCGCTTTTACTTAGCGAATGCCTGCTTTAAATAGCAGATGATCTCAACTGCGTGTTGAGCCGGCCTTCGGGTTTGATGTTCGCTTTTATTTAGCGAATGCCTGCTTTAAATAGCAGAAGATCTCAACTGCGTGTTGAGCCGGCCTTCGGGCTCGATGCTCTCATTTATTTAGGGAATGCCTGCTTTAAATAGCAGATGATCTCAACTGCGTGTTGAGTCGGCCTGCGGGTTTGACGCTCTCTTTTATTTAGCGGATGCTTGCTTTGAATAGCAGACGATCTCAACTGCGTGTTAAGCCGACCTGAGGGTTTGATGCTCGCTTTTATTTAGCGAATGCCTGCTCTAAATAGCAGATGATCTCAACTGCGTGTTGAGCCGGCCTTCAGGTTTGATGCTCACTTTTATTTAGCGAATGACTGCTTTAAATAGCAGATGATCTCAGCTGCATGTTGAGTCGGCCTTAGGGTATGATGCTCTCTTTTATTTAGCGAATGCCTACATTGATAAGCAGATGATCTCAACTGTGTCTTGAGTCGGCCTGAGGGTTTGATGCTCGATTTTATTTAGCGAATGCCTGCTTTGAATGACAGATGATTTCAACTGTGGGTTGAGCCGGCCTGAGGATTTGATGCTCTCTTTTATTTAGCGAATGCCCGCTTTAAATAGCAGATGATCTCAACTGCGTGTTGAGCCTGCTTTTGGGTTCGATGCTCGCTTTTATTTAGCGGATGCCTGCTTTGAATAGCAGACGATCTCAACTGCAAGTTGAGCCGACCTGAGGGTTCAATGCTCGCTTTTATTTAGTGAATGCCTGCTTTGAATAGCAGATGATCTCAACTGCGTGTTGAGACGGCGTGAGGGTTCGATGCTCGATTTTATTTAGTGAATGTCTGCTTTTAATAGCAGATGATCTCAACTGCGTGTTGAGCCGGCCTTCGGGTTTGACGCTCGATTTTATTTAGCGGATGCCTGCTTTGAATAGCAGACGATCTCAACTGCGTGTTAAGCCGACCTGAGGGTTTGATGCTCACTTTTATTTAGCGAATGCCTGCTTTAAATAGCTGATGATCTCAACTGCGTGTTGAGCCGGCCTTCGGGTTTGATGCTCGCTTTTATTTAGTGAATGCCTGCTTTAAATAGCAGAAGATCTCAACTGCGTGTTGAGCCGGCCTTCGGGTTCGATGATCTCCTTTATTTAGGGAATGCCTGCTTTAAATAACAGATGATCTCAACTGCGTGTTGAGTCGGCCTGCGGGTTTGAAGCTCGCTTTTATTTAGCGGATGCCTGCTTTGAATAGCAGACGGTCTCAACTGCGTGTTAAGCCGACCTGAGGGTTTGATGCTCGCTTTTATTTAGCGAATGCGTGCTCTGAATAGCAGATGATCTCAACTGCGTGTTGAGACGGCCTTAGGGTACGGTGCTCGCTTTTATTTAGCGAATGCCTACATTGATAAGCAGATGATCTCAACTGCGTCTTGAGTCAGCCTGAGGGTTTGATGCTCGATTTTATTTAGCGAATGCCTGCTTTGAATGACAGATGATCTCAACTTTGGGTTGAGCCGGCCTGAGGATTTGATGCTCTCTTTTATTTAGCGAATGCCTGCTTTAAATAGCAGATGATCTCAACTGCGTGTTGAGCCTCCTTTCGGGTTCGATGCTCGCTTTTATTTAGCGGATGCTTGCTTTGAATAGCAGACGATCTCAACTGCGTGTTGAGACGGCCTGAGGGTTCGATGCTCGATTTTATTTAGTGAATGCCTGCTTTGAATAGCAGATGATCTCAACTGTGTGTTGAGCCGGCCGGAGGGTTCGATGCTTGCTTTTATTTAGCCAATGCCTGCTTTGAATAGCAGATGATCTCAACTGCGTGTTAAGCCGGCCTTCGGGTTTGATGCTCGCTTTTATTTAGCGAATGCCTGCTTTAAATAGCAGATGATCTCAACTGCGTGTTGAGCCTGCTTTCGGGTTCGATGCTCGCTTTTATTTAGCCAATGCCTGCTTTAAATAACAGATGATCACAACTGCGTCTTGAGCCGGTCTGAGGTTTTGATGCTCTCTTTTATTTAGCAAATACTGTTTGAATAGAAGATGATCTCAACTGCATGTTGAGCCGGCCTTCGGGTTCGATGCTCGCTTTTATTTAGCGAATGCCTGCTTTAAATAGCAGATGATCTCAATTACGTGTTGAGCGAGCCTGAGGGTTCGATGCTCACTTTTATTTAGCGAATGCCTACTTTGAATAGCAGATGATCTCAACTGCATGTTGAGTCGGCCTTTCGGGTTCGATGCTCGCTTACATTTAGCAAATGCCTGCTTTAAATAGCAGAAGATCTTAACTGCGTGTTGAGCCGGCCTTCGGGTCGATGCACACATTTATTTAGCGAATGCCTGCTTTAAATAGCAGACGATCTCAACTGCGTGTTAAGCCGGCTTGAGGGTTTGATGCTCGCTTTTATTTAGCAAATGCCTGCTTTAAATAGTAGAAGATCTCAACTGCGTGTTGAGCCGGCCTTCGGGCTCGATGCTCACATTTATTTAGCGAATGTTTGCTTTAAATAGCATATGATCTCAATTGCATGTTGAGCCGGACTGAGGGTTTGACGCTCTCTTTTATTTAGCGGATACCTGATTTGAATAGCAGACGATATCAACTGCGTGTTAAGCCGACCTGAGGGTTTGATGCTCGCTTTTATTTAGCGAATGCCTGCTTTAAATAGCAGATGATCTCAATTGCGTGTTGAGCCGGCCTTCGGGTTTGATGCTCGCTTTTATTTAGCGAATGACTGCTTTAAATAGCAGATGATCTCAGCTGCATGTTGAGTCGGCCTTAGGGTACGATGCTCGCTTTTATTTAGCGAATGCCTACTTTGATAAGTAGATGATCTCAACTATGTCTTGAGTCGGCCTGAGGGTTTGTTGCTCGATTTTATTTAGTGAATGCCTACTTTGAATAGCAGATGATCTCAACTGTTGGTTGAGCCGGCCTGAGGGTTTGATACTCTCTTTTATTTAGCGAATGCCTGCTTTAAATAGCAGATGATCTCTGTAACACCCATTTTAATTATTTAGTCATTTTATTATTATTTTAAATATTATATGTTGGGGTACCCTTTGGTGGGGGTGTATTTGGTAATGTTTGGTTGGTGTCCCTAATGTGGGAGGATTATTGGTGGTGTTTTGGTGAATATAATAATATAGTGTATAATATTAATATTGGTGGGAATATTATTATTATCATTATCTTTATTATAGTTACTATTGTTATTAATATTATTATTATTTTGGTGAGATAATATTATTATTATTATTATTATTATTATTATTATTATTATTATTATTATTATTATTATTATTAAATTATTATTATTATTGGGATTAGAGAATTAAAATAGAGAATGTGAGGGGTTAGTAGTTTTTACACGATACATTGTGAGAAGTTAGAGAAAGTGGAAAAAGAACGATAGAAAGGAGAGAAGTGAGAAGAACGGAAAAGAGAACGGAAAAGGGAGCGAAGAACGAAGGAACGGGGGAAAATCTGAATTGGCCAAACCTTGGAGGATTCTTTCATCGATCAACCGATTAACAAGGTAAGGGGGGAGA
Organism: Lathyrus sativus; assembly: GCA_963859935.3. NCBI lineage: Eukaryota > Viridiplantae > Streptophyta > Magnoliopsida > Fabales > Fabaceae > Lathyrus > Lathyrus sativus. Next base: position 220,624,703 of record OZ012739.1, on the reverse strand, counting down.
AACTTGATTGGGAATGGTTTATACATGTATAGGGTAGTTGGGGATTCCTTAACCCCGTAGGAAATTGATCAATATATGATAATATATATATTGTTCTGTTATGATTGATGATGATTGTTGTTAATTATATAGTAATCGTTAATGAATTGGTGATTTGGGTTGATTTGGCATATAGGGCATATAGGGTGTTTTTACAGTTTTAGGGAAAGTTCTGTATGGCTTTTGAGGTATCAATAAAGTGTGTAGGTGATGATTTTGGGAATAGGAATTAGAAACCGATTGCTTACGGTAATAGGCAAGATTGGTACTAGAATAGGCTGAGAACCTGAGTTGAGATGATAGGCATAATTTAGCCTAGAATAGCACTGCAGAATTGTGAGGAAACTGGTAAATCGCAGCATTCGCTGGGCTTCGCCTGGCGAGTGTTGGCGAGGTTTCGCCTGGAGAAGGGAGGCGACAGTTCGCCTGGCGAGCTGAGGCGAGTGGTAGCGAATAATTCAGAATTAAGTCCCAGACCTAAAGGGTGGGAACTTCGCCTGGCGAGTGTGGCCAGCGAAGGTTCGCCTGGCGAATGAAGGTTCGCCTGGCGAGTGCACGATAGTGAAATGAGGGCTTCGCCAGCCGGTTCGCCTGGCGAATGCTAGCGAAGGTTCGCTACAGGGCTTCGCCTGGCGAATGCCAGCGAACGTAGCAGAACCAGAATGTGATTTCGTGATGTTTTGGCCTTGAGCTTGGGCTTGTGTGATCCCTTTGGCCTTGATGCACTGTAAGAATGATGAGTGTGGGGACTAACTTGTGTACTTGGTGATAGTGCATGTTTCCCGTAATAATGACTGGTGGACAATTAGTTAATGTGTATGTATGTAGTGATCAATAGTATCGTGTATCCCCGAGTAGTGGGATGTGTTTGTATCTTGGTGATAGAATATGAACCTGTTTACTAACTGATTGATTTATATGGTGTTGGTGCATGTTATATCTATGCATATATATGTGATGTATAATGATACGATCAGGTGGATCGTGTGCACTTAGTGTGCCTGAACATAATAGTTATGCATTGGTGTGTGCATATCATGGTGTCTTGGTGGGATGGATCATGTCTCGGATGGAGCGTAAGTGATCTGTCCGTACTCCTTTGTGGAGAATGGTGGGGTTGAATCATGTCTCGGATGGAGCGTAAGTGATTCACCCGTACTCCTTTGTGGAGAATGGTGGGGTTGAATCATGTCTCGGATGGAGCGTAAGTGATTCACCCGTACTCCTTTGTGGAGAATGGTGGGTTCGATTGAATGAACCAATGACTCGGTACCACATGCATGGTGTTGAGTTGCATTTTGCATTATAATATGTTATATTGTAATTTGAACAGTAGGTTCGTTATATGGTGTTGTTGGGGTGAATAATTGATGTGTTGGTGTGTTTTACTGCCTTATTACATGTATTACATTACCATTATATTTTTGATCATGATTTCTCACCCCTTTGTTGTTGTTGTGGTCTGTGCTTCTTCGGAAGTACAGATAATCCAGGTGCTTAGCTAGCTTGGATATTGGTGTGATTGTCGAGTCTAGGATGCTCTGATACGTAGCACGGGACTTGGGCGTTTTTATTTGTTTTATGTTGAACTTATATTTTATTTCCCTGTGAACGTATCAAACTTTTATTGAATTTTATTATTTAATATTCCGCTGAAGTTGGAGATAAACCTTTTTATAAGGAAACGTTGTTTTTATGTAATATCCCACTTGGGAGAATTGGAACTCTGATTTTGTTTAATTATAATGTTTATTAATTTAATTGATTTTGGGAAGTGGGGTGTTACAATTGGTATCAGAGCAGGTTGGTCCGTCCGGCCAGTGTTGTTGAGTCGAGTTGAGTCTGTCCTTTATGATGTAGTTGAATATCTTTTAAACCTAGTGTTGTTGTTTGGAGCAGTATGGCAGGAAGGAACGATGCTGCATTGGCTGCTGCTATGCAAGCAATGGCACAGGCTGTTGCTAATCAGAATCAAACTGCAGATGCCCAATTCAGGAGTTTGGCGCAGTTTCGGAGCAACAAGCCGCCAACGTTCGAAGGGGGAATTCTGGACCCCAAAGCTGCTCAGAAGTGGCTGAAGGCAATTGAGAAGATCTTCAGAACTATGGAGTGTAGCGATGAGCAAAAGGTGAAGTTTGGTACTCACATGCTGAAGGGTGAAGCTGAAGCCTGGTGGGACAATAGTCGCCAAAGGTTGGAAGCTGTTGGAACTACCATTACTTGGGAGGTGGTTCGGAAAGGTTTCCTGGAGAAGTATTTCCCGGAAGATATCCGAAGCGCTAAGGAAATTGAATTCTTAGAGCTGAAACAGGGTAGTATGACTGTAGCAGAGTATGCTGCCAAGTTTGAGGAGCTGGTGCAGTATTGTCCCCACTATAATGTGGAAGGAGCAATGACCTCTAAGTGCTTAAAGTTTGAGAATGGACTGCGTCCAGAGATTAAGTTGGGGATTGCTTGTCAGAAGATCAGGAGCTATCCTGAGCTGGTAAGCAGAAGCAGGATTTATGACAACGATAACCGAGCAAGGATTGCGCACTACAAAGCTGTTAATGACCGTAAGGGTAAGCAGAGGTTTAGTGGTACTCCTTATAGTGTTGCTGCTGATAAGGGAAAACGTAAAGCTGTTGTTGATAAGAAGCCTAGAGATGGGAGAGCATCTGTTGAAGGGAAATGTTTTCGGTGCGGTGGTATAGGACACCGTTCTAATGATTGTCCTAATGAAGCCAAGAAGTGTTTTAAGTGTGGGAAACCAGGTCATGTGATAGCTGACTGCAGAGCAACTATGCCGACCTGTTATAACTGTGGTGAGAAGGGTCATATCAGTACACATTGTGAGAAGCCGAAGAAGCCTCAAACGTCTCCGGCTGGTGGAAAAGTGTTTGCCTTGGCAGGAACTCAAGCTGCCAGTGATGAGCGTGTTATCAAAGGTACTTGTATTATCAATAATATTCCTTTGATTGCTATTATTGATACGGGTGCAACGCACTCGTTTATTTCTGTAGATTGTGTGGAGAGGATAGGTTTGGTGTCGTCCACTCTGGAGATACAGATGACTATTGAGACACCCTCTATAGGTTCAGTGACTACTTCTTTGGTATGCCTGAAGTGTCTGCTGACTATTTTCGATAGAGAATTTGGAGTGGATCTGATTTGTCTACCACTTGGTAAGTTGGATGTTATTCTGGGTATGAACTGTTTAGAGTTCAACCGAGTCTACATCGATTGTTTTCGGAAGGAATTGTTGTTCCTGACCCCTGAAGAGGAAGTTGTGGCAAGTTCTTTGTCTAATAAAGAATTGAGGGCCTTGTTGGAAGATGAAACTAGAGTGTTTGCGTTATTTGCAACTTTATCGATGGATAACAAAGTGCCAATGGAGGAATTAGCAGTGGTGAATGAATTTCCGGAAGTGTTTCCTGACGACATTACGGAATTGCCTCCGACGCGAGAAGTAGAATTTGGTATTGATCTTGTTCCTGGTACGAGACCTATTTCTATGGCGCCGTACAGGATGTCTGCAGTGGAATTGGCTGAGTTGAAGTCTCAGATTGGAGAATTGTTGGATAGAAAGCTTATTAGACCAAGTGTATCGCCGTGGGGAGCCCCAGTGTTGTTGGTGAAGAAGAAGGATGGTAGTATGCGTCTGTGCATCGATTACCGTCAACTGAATAAAGTGACTATTAAGAATAAGTATCCTCTACTTAGGATTGATGATTTGATGGACCAGCTGGTGGGAGCTCGTGTATTTAGTAAGATCGACTTAAGATCGGGTTATCATCAGATGAGAGTAAAAGAAGGGGATATTCAGAAGACTGCCTTTAGGACTCGATATGGACATTACGAATATGCTGTAATGCCGTTTGGAGTGACTAATGCATCGGGAGTATTTATGGAGTATATGAACATAATTTTTCATTCGTACTTGGATCAGTTCATTGTAGTGTTTATTGATGATATATTAATTTATTCTAAATCTGATGAAGAGCATGCAGGACATCTGAGAATTGCCTTGCAAGTGTTGAAGGAAAATAAATTATTCGCTAAACTGTCAAAGTGTGACTTTTGGTTGAAGAAAGTAAGTTTCTTGGGGCATGTAATATCTGAAGATGGAATAGCGGTGGATCCGTCAAAAGTAAGTGCAGTATTGCAGTGGGAACCGCCGAAGACAGCGACAGAGATTAGAAGCTTTTTGGGGTTAGCCGGTTATTACCGCAGGTTTATTGAAGGGTTCTCTAATTTGGCGTTGCCATTAACTCAGTTGACGAGAAAGAACCAAGTTTTTGTATGGGATGCCGCTTGTGAAGAAAGTTTTGAAGAGTTGAAAAAGAGATTGACTACGGCACCGGTGTTAGTGTTACCGACTCCGAGTGAATCGTTTGTGGTGTACTGTGATGCGTCTAAGATGGGATTAGGCGGGGTTCTGATGCAGAATGGTAAAGTAGTAGCATATGCATCGCGGCAATTGAGAGTGCATGAGCGAAATTATCCGACTCATGATCTTGAATTAGCTGCGGTTGTTTTTGTGTTGAAAATTTGGAGACACTATTTATATGGTTCAAGATTTGAAGTGTTTAGTGATCATAAGAGTCTGAGATACCTGTTTGATCAGAAAGAGCTGAATATGAGGCAGAGAAGATGGTTGGAATTTTTGAAGGATTATGACTTCAGTTTGAGTTATCATCCAGGAAAGGCCAATGTAGTGGCGGATGCTTTGAGTAGGAAAGCAGTTCATATGGCAGCTCTGATGGTGAAAGAAATTGAGTTAATTGAACAGTTTAGAGATTTGAGCATGGTTTGTGAGACTACTGCAGATAGTGTAATGTTGGGTATGTTGCAGGTAAATAATGACTTCTTGAATATGATTAGAGAAAATCAGAAGTTGGATGTGAAATTGGTAGATTTGATGCCTGGAGTAGGGAGTGACTCCGATAGTGACTTTAAATTGGATAGTACAGGTGTGTTGAGATTTAGAGGCAGGATTTGTGTACCAGATGATGAAGAATTGAAAAAGTCAATTTTGAGCGAAGGACATCGTAGTAGCCTGAGTATTCATCCGGGAGCTACGAAAATGTATCATGATTTGAGGAAATTATTTTGGGGGTCTGGTATGAAAAGAGACGTAGCTCAATTCGTGTATGCCTGTTTGACATGTCAGAAGTCGAAGGTGGAACACCAGAGACCTTCTGGATTTATGCAACCATTAGAGATTCCGGTTTGGAAATGGGATTGCATTACCATGGATTTTTTGACAGGTTTGCCGAATACGGCGAGAGGTTTTGATGCTATATGGGTGATTGTGGATCGATTGACGAAGTCTGCACACTTTGTGCCGATCAATATTAGTTTTCCGTTAACGAAGCTGGCGGAGATTTATATTCGGGTAATTATGAAGTTGCATGGTGTTCCGTCCAGTATTGTATCAGATAGAGATCCGCGGTTTACTTCGGAATTTTGGAAAAGCTTGCAGGAAGCTTTGGGAACTAAGTTGAAGTTGAGTTCAGCTTATCATCCGCAAACTGATGGTCAGTCAGAGAGGACTATTCAGTCGCTTGAGGATTTGTTGAGAGCTTGTGTATTGGAAAAGGGTGGTGCGTGGGATACTCATTTACCGTTGATTGAGTTCACGTACAATAACAGTTACCATTCTAGTATCGGAATGGCACCGTTTGAAGCTTTGTATGGGAGGAGGTGTAGGACTCCTCTGTGTTGGAATGAGACTGGTGAGAGTGTGGTGCTTGGACCAGAAATTGTACAGCAGACTACCGAGACAATTCAAATGATTCGTGAGAAATTGAAAGTGTCTCACAGTAGGCAGAAAAGCTATCATGATAATCGGAGGAAAGAGTTGGAATTCTGTGTAGGTGATCACGTATTCCTAAGAGTTAATCCAATGACTGGTGTGGGTCGTGCATTGAAGTCCAAGAAGCTGGATCCTAAGTTCATTGGACCTTATGAGATTTTGCAGAGAATTGGTGATGTGGCTTATAGGGTGGCGTTGCCGCCTGAGTTGTCAAACTTACATGATGTGTTTCATGTGTCGCAATTGCGAAAGTATGTTTCTGATCCATCTCATGTGATTCAGAGAGATGATGTTCAGATTCGGGAGAATCTTACTGTTGAGACGATGCCTTGAGGATCAAGGACCGTAAGATGAAACAGCTCCGAGGGAAAGAGATACCTTTGGTGAGGGTAGCTTGGGGAGGTGCTGCAGGAGGCAGTGTGACCTGGGAGTTGGAAAGCAGGATGCGAGAAGCGTATCCGGAGCTATTTCCATCAGGTGATTTTCGGGGACGAAAATAATTAAAGTGGGGGAGAGTTGTAACACCCATTTTAATTATTTAGTCATTTTATTATTATTTTAAATATTATATGTTGGTGTACCCTTTGGTGGGGGTGTATTTGGTGATGTTTGGTGGGTGTCCCTAATGTGGGAGGATTATTGGTGGTGTTTTGGTGAATATAATAATATAGTGTATAATATTAATATTGGTGGGAATATTATTATTATCATTATATTTATTATAGTTACTATTGTTATTAATATTATTATTATTTTGGTGAGATAATAATATTATTATTATTATTATTATTATTATTATTTTATTAAGTTATTATTATTATTATTATTAAATTATTATTATTATTATTGGGATTAGAGAATTAAAATAGAGAATGTGAGGGGTTAGTAGTTTTTACACGATACATTGTGAGAAGTTAGAGGAAGTGGAAAAAGAACGATAGAAAGGAGAGAAGTGAGAAGAACGGAAAAGAGAACGGAAAAGGGAGCGAAGAACGAAGGAACGGGGGAAAATCTGAATTGGCCAAACCTTGGAGGATTCTTTCATCGATCAACCGATTAACAAGGTAAGGGGGAGAAACTTGATTGGGAATGGTTTATACATGTATAGGGTAGTTGTGGATTCCTTAACCCCGTAGGAAATTGATCAATATATGATAATATATATTGTTCTGTTATGATTGATGATGATTGTTGTTAATTATATAGTAATCGTTAATGAATTGGTGATTTGGGTTGATTTGGCATATAGGGCATATAGGGTGTTTTTACAGTTTTAGGGAAAGTTCTGTATGGCTTTTGAGGTATCAATAAAGTGTGTAGGTGATGATTTTGGGAATAGGAATTAGAAACCGATTGCTTACGGTAATAGGCAAGATTGGTACTAGAATAGGCTGAGAACCTGAGTTGAGATGATAGGCATAATTTGGCCTAGAATAGCACTGTAGAATTGTGAGGAAACTGGTAAATCGCAGCATTCGCTGGGCTTCGCCTGGCGAGTGTTGGCGAGGCTTCGCCTGGCGAAGGGAGGCGAGAGTTCGCCTGGCGAGCTGAGGCGAGTGGTAGCGAATAATTCAGAATTAAGTCCCAGACCTAAAGGGTAGGAACTTCGCCTGGCGAGTGTGGCCAGCGAAGGTTCGCCTGGCGAATGAAGGTTCGCCTGGCGAGTGCACGATAGTGAAATGAGGGCTTCGCCAGCAGGTTCGCCTGGCGAATACTAGCGAAGGTTCGCTATGGGGCTTCGCCTGGCGAATGCCAGCGAACGTAGCAGAACCAGAATGTGATTTCGTGATGTTTTGGCCTTGAGCTTGGGCTTGTGTGATCCCTTTGGCCTTGATGCACTATAAGAATGATGAGTGTGGGGACTAACTTGTGTACTTGGTGATAGTGCATGTTTCCCGTAATGATGACTGGTGGACAATTAGTTGATGTATATGTATGTAGTGATCAATAGTATCGTGTATCCCCGAGTAGTGGGATGTGTTTGTATCTTGGTGATAGAATATGAACCTGTTTACTAACTGATTGATTTATATGGTGTTGGTGCATGTTATATCTATGCATATATATGTGATGTATAATGATACGATCAGGTGGATCGTGTGCACTTAGTGTGCCTGAACATAATAGTTATGTATTGGTGTGTGCATATCATGGTGTCATGGTGGGATGGATCATGTCTCGGATGGAGCGTAAGTGATCTATCCGTACTCCTTTGTGGAGAATGGTGGGGTTGAATCATGTCTCGGATGGAGCGTAAGTGATTCACCCATACTCCTTTGTGGAGAATGGTGGGGTTGAATCATGTCTCGGATGGAGCGTAAGTGATTCACCCGTACTCCTTTGTGGAGAATGGTGGGTTCGATTGAATGAACCAATGAGTCGGTACCGCATGCATGGTGTTGAGTTGCATTTTGCATTATAATATGTTATATTGTAATTTGAACAGTAGGTTTGTTATATGGTGTTGTTGGGGTGAATAATTGATGTGTTGGTGTGTTTTACTGCCTTATTACATGTATTACATTACCATTATATTTTTGATCATGATTTCTCACCCCTTTGTTGTTGTTGTGGTCTGTGCTTCTTCGGAAGTACAGATAATCCAGGTGCTTAGCTAGCTTGGATATTGGTGTGATTGTCGAGTCTAGGATGCTCTGATACGTAGCACGGGACTTGGGCGTTTTTATTTGTTTTATGTTGAACTTATATTTTATTTCCCTGTGAACGTATCAAACTTTTATTGAATTTTATTATTTAATATTCCGCTGAAGTTGGAGATAAACCTTTTTATAAGGAAACGTTGTTTTTATGTGATATCCCACTTGGGAGAATTGGAACTCTGATTTTGTTTAATTATAATGTTTATTAATTTAATTGATTTTGGGAAGTGGGGTGTTACAATCTCAACTGCGTGTTGAGCCTGCTTTCGGGTTCGATGCTCGCTTTTATTTAGTGAATGACTGCTTTAAATAACAGATGATCTCAGTTGCGTGTTGAGCTGTCCTTAGGGTTCGATGCTTTCTTTTATTTAGCGAATGCCTGCTTTGAATAGCAGATGATCTCAACTGCGTGTTGAGACGGCCTGAGAGTTCGATGCTCGATTTTATTTAGTGAATGGCTACTTTGAATTACCGATGATCTCAACTGTGTGTTGAGCCGGCCGGAGGGTTCGATGCTCGCTTTTATTTAGCCAATTCCTGCTTTGAATAGCAGATGATCTCAACTGCGTGTTAAGCTGGCCTTCGGGTTCGATGCTCGCTTTTATTTAGCGAATGCCTGCTTTAAATAGCAGATGATCTCAACTGCGTGTTGAGTCGGCCTTCGGGTTCGATGCTCGCTTTTATTTAGCGAATGCCTGCTTTAATAAGTAGATGATCTCAACTGCGTGTTGAGAGGGCCTGAGGGTTCTATGCTCGATTTTATTTAGTGAATGCCTGCTTTGAATAGCAGATGATCTCAACTGTGTGTTGAGCCGGACGGAGGGTTTGATGCTCGCTTTTATTTAGCCAATGCCTGCTTTGAATAGAAGATGATCTCAACTGCGTGTTAAGTCGGCCTTCGGGTTTGATGCTCGCTTTTATTTAGCGAATGCCTGCTTTAAATAGCAGATGATCTCAACTGCATGTTGAGCCTGCTTTCGGGTTCGATGCTCGCTTTTATTTAGCGAATGCCTGCTTTAAATAACAGATGATCACAACTGCGTCTTGAGCTTGTCTGAGGTTTTGATGCTCTCTATTATTTAGAGAATACTGTTTGAATAGAAGATGATCTCAACTGCATGTTGAGCCGGCCTTCGGGTTTGATTCTCGCTTTTATTTACCAAATGCCTGCTTTAAATAGCAGATGATCTCAACTGCGTGTTTAGCAGGCCTGAGGGTTCGATGCTCACTTTTATTTAGCGAATGCCTACTTTGAATAGCAGATGATCTCAACTGCGTGTTGAGCCGGCCTTCGGGTTCGATGCTCGCTTATATTTAGCGAATGCCTGCTTTAAATAGCAGAAGATCTCAACTGCGTGTTGTGCCGGCCTTCAGGTTCGATGCTCACATTTATTTAGCGAATGCCTGCTTTAAATAGCAGTCGATCTCAACTGCGTGTCAAGCCGACCTGAGGGTTTGATGCTCGCTTTTATTTAGCGAATGCCTGCTTTAAATAGCAGAAGATCTCAACTGCGTGTTGAGCCGGCCTTCGGGCTCGATGCTCACATTTATTTAGCGAATGCCTGCTTTAAATAGCATATGATCTCAACTGCGTGTTGAGCCGGATTGAGGGTTTGACGCTCGCTTTTATTTAGCGGATGCCTGATTTGAATAGCAGACGGTCTCAATTGCGTGTTAAGCCGACCTGAGGGTTTGATGCTCGCTTTTATTTAGCGAATGCCTGCTTTAAATAGCAGATGATCTCAACTGCATGTTGAGCCGGCCTTCGGGTTTGATGCTCGCTTTTATTTAGCGAATGACTGCTTTAAATAGCAGATGATCTCAGCTGCATGTTGAGTCAGCCTTAGGGTACGATGCTCGCTTTTATTTAGCGAATGCCTACTTTGATAAGCAGATGATCTCAACTACGTCTTGAGTCAGCCTGAGGGTTTGATGCTCGATTTTATTTAGTGAATGCCTTCTTTGAATTGCAGATGATCTCAACAGTGTGTTGAGCCGGCCGGAGGGTTCGATGCTCGCTTTTATTTAGCCAATGCCTGCTTTGAATAGCAGATGATCTCAACTGCGTGTTGAGCCTGCTTTCGGGTTCGATGCTCGCTTTTATTTAGCGAATGACTGCTTTAAATAGCAGATGATCTCAGTTGCATGTTGAGCTGTCCTTAGGGTTCGATGCTCGCTTTTATTTAGCGAATGCCTGCTTTGAATAGCAGATGATCTCAACTGCATGTTGAGACGGCCTGAGGGTTCGATGCTCGATTTTATTTAGTGAATGCCTGCTTTGAATTGCAGATTATCTCAACTGTGTGTTGAGCCGGCCGGAGGGTTCGATGCTCGCTTTTATTTAGCCAATGCCTGCTTTGAATAGCAGATGATCTCAACTGCGTGTTAAGCTGGCCTTCAGGTTCGATGCTCCCTTTTATTTAGCCAATGCCTGCTTTAAATAGCAGATGATCTCAACAACGTGTTGAGTCGGCCTTCGGGTTCGATGCTCACTTTTATTTAGCGAATGCCTGCTTTGATAAGTAGATGATCTCAACTGCGAGTTGAGCCGGCCTGAGGGTTCGATGCTCGATTTTATTTAGCGAATGCCTGCTTTCAATAACAGATGATCTCAGTCGCGTGTTGTGCCGACCTTCGAGTTCGATGCTCGCTTTTATTTAGTTAATGCCTGCTTTAAATAGCAGATGATCTCAGCTTCGTGTTGAGCCGACCTGAGGGTGTGATGCTCGCTTTTATTTAGTGAATACCTACTTTGAATAGCAGATGATCTCAACTGCGTGTTGAGCCGGCCTGAGGGTTTGACGCTCGCTTTTATTTAGCGGATGCTTGCTTTAAATAGAAGACGATCTCAACTGCGTGTTGAACCGACCTGAGGGTTCGATGCTCGCTTTTATTTAGCGCATGTCTGCTTTGAATAGCAGATGATTTCAACCGCGTGTTGAGCCAGCCTGAGGGTTCGATGCTGGCTTTTATTTAGAGAATGCCGTCTTTGAATAGGAGATGATATCAACTGCGAGTTGAGTCGATCTTAGGGTTCGATGCTCGCTTTTATTTATCAAATTCCTGCATTGAATAGAAGATTATCTCAACTGCGTGTTGAGCCAGCTTGAGGGTTCGAGGCTCGCTTTTATTTCGCGAATGCCTACTTTAAATAGCAATTGATCTCAACTGCGTGTTGAGCCGGCTTGAGGGTTCGATACTCGGTTTTATTTAGCGGATGCTTGCTTTGAATAGTAGATGATCTCAGCTTCGTGTTGAGCAGGCCTAAGGGTTCGATATTCGATTTTATTTAGCGAATGCCAGATTTAAATAGCAGATGATATCAACTATGTGTTGAGCAGTCCTGAGGGTTTGATGCTTTCTTTTATTTAGCGAATTCCTGCTTTGAATAGCAGATGATCTCAACTGCGTGTTGAGCCGGCCTTCGGGTTCGATGCTCGCTTTTATTTAGAAAATGCCCGCTTTGAATAGCAGATGATCTCAACCGCGTGTTGAGCCAGCCTGAGGATTCGATGCTCGCTTTTATTTAGCGAATTCCTGCTTTGAATAACAGATGATCTCAACTATATGTTGAGCCGGCCCGAGGGTTCGATGCTCGCTTTTATTTGGCCAATGCCAGCTTTGAATAGCAGATGATCTCAACTGCATGTTGAGCCGGCCTTCGGGTTCGATGCTCGCTTTTATTTAGTGAATGCCTGCTTTAAATAGCAGATGATCTCAACTGCGTGTTGAGCCGGCCTGAGGGTTCGATGCTCGCTTTTATTTAGCGAATGCCTACTTTGAATAGCAAATGATCTCAACTGTGTGTTGAGCCGACTTTCGGGTTCGATGCTCGCTTTTATTTAGCGAATGCCTGCTTTAAGTAGCAGAAGATCTCAACTGCGTGTTGAGCCGGCCTTTGGGTTCGATGCTCACATTTATTTAGCGAATGCCTGCCTTAAATAGCAGATGATCTCAACTGCGTGTTGAGCCGGCCTGAGGGTTTCACGCTCGCTTTTATTTAGCGGATCCTGCTTTGAATAACAGACGATCTCAACTGCGTGTTAAGCCGACCTGTGGGTTTGATGCTCAATTTTATTTAGCGAATGCCTGCTTTAAATAGCATATGATCTCAACTGCGTGTTGAGCCGGCCTTCGGGTTTGATGCTCGCTTTTATTTAGCGAATGACTGCTTTAAATAGCAGATGATCTCAAATGCATGTTGAGTCGGCCTTCAGGTTTGATGCTCGATTTTATTTAGCGAATGCCTGCTTTGAATAACAGATGATCTCAACTGCATGTTGAGTCGGCCTGAGGGTTCGATGCTCGATTTTATTTAGCGAATGCCTGCTTTGAATAGCAGATGATCTCAACTGTGTGTTGAGCCAGCTTGAGGGTTTGATGCTCTCTTTTATTTTGCGAATGCTTGCTTTAAATAGAAGATGATTTCAACTACGTGTTAAGCCTGCTTTCGGGTTCGATGCTCGCTTTTATTTAGCGAATGACTGCTTTAAATAATAGATGACATCAGGTGCGTGTTGAGCTGGCCTTAGGGTTTGATGCTCGCTTTTATTTAGAGAATACCTGCTTTGAATAGCAGATGATCTCAACTGCGTGTTGAGAGAGCCTGAGGGTTCGATGCTCGATTTTATTTAGTGAATGCCTGCTTTGAATAGCAGATGATCTCAACTGTGTGTTAAGCCGGCCGGAGGGTTCGATGCTCGCTTTTATTTAGCCAATGCCTGCTTTGAATAGCAGATGATCTCAACTACGTGTTGAGCTGGCCTTCGGGTTGGATGCTCGCTTTTATTTAGCGAATGCCTGCTTTAAATAGCAGATGATCTCAACTGCATGTTGAGCGAGCCTTCGGGTTCGATGCTCTCTTTTATTTAGCGAATGCCTGCTTTAAATAGCAGATGATCTCAGTTGCGTGTTTTCCGGCCTTAGGGTTCGATGCTCGCTTTTATTTAGCGAATGCCTGCTTTGATAAGCAGATGATCTCAACAGCGAGTTGAGCCGACCTGAGGGTTCGATGCTCGCTTTTATTTAGTGAATACCTGCTTTGAATAGCAGATGATCTCAACTGCGTGTTGAGCCGGTGTGAGGGTTTGACGCTCGCTTTTATTTAGTGGAAGCCTGCTTTGAATAGCAGACGATCTCAACTGCGTGTTGAGCCGACCTGGGGGTTCGATGCTCGCTTTTATTTAGCAAATGCCTGCATTGAATAGCAGATGATCTCAACTGCGTGTTGAGCCAGCTTGAGGGTTCGCGGCTCGCTTTTATTTCGCGAATGCCTACTTTGAATAGCAGGTGATCTCAACTACGTGTTGAGCCGGCTTGAGGGTTCGACGCTCGCTTTTATTTTAGCAGATGCTTGCTTTGAATAGTAGATGATCTCAGCTTCGTGTTGAGCCGGCCTAAGGGTTCGATGCTCGATTTTATTTGGCTAATGCCGGATTTGAATAGCAGATGATATTAACTATGTGTTGAGTAGTCCTGAGGGTTCGATGCTTACTTTTATATAACGAATGCCTGCTTTGAATAGCAGATGATCTCAACTGTGTGTTGAGCCGGCCTGAGGGTTTGATGCTCGCTTTTATTTAGAAAATGCCCACTTTGAATAGCAGATGATCTCAACCGCGTGTTGTGCCAGCCTGAGGGTTCGATGCTCGCTTTTATTTTGCGAATGCCTGCTTTGAATAGAAGATGAGCTCAACTATGTGTTGAGTCGCCCCAAGGGTTCGATGCTCGTTTTATTTAGCAAATGCCTGCTTTGAATAGCAGATGATCTCAACTGCATGTTGAGTCGGCCTTCGGGTTCGATGCCCGCTTTTATTTAGCAAACACCTGCTTTAAATAGCAGATGATCTCAACTGCGTGTTGAGCCGGCCTTCGGGTTTGATGCTCGCTTTTATTTAGCTAATGCCTGCTTTAAATAGCAGATGATCTCAACTGCGTGTTGAGCCTGCTTTCGGGTTCGATGCTCGCTTTTATTTAGCGAATGCCTTCTTTAAATAACAGATGATCACAACTGTGTCTTCAGCCGGCCTGCGGTTTCGATGCTCTCCTTTATTTAGCGAATACTCTTTGAATAGCATATGATCTTAACTGCATGTTGAGCCGGGTTTCGGGTTCGATGCTTGCTTTTATTTAGTGAATGCCTGCTTTAAATAGCAGATGATCTCAACTGCGTGTTGAGCCAGCCTGAGGGTTCGATGCTCACTTTTATTTAACGAATGCCTACTTTGAATAGCAGATGATCTCAACTGCGTGTTGAGCCTGGCTTCGGGTTCGATGCTCGCTTTTATTTAGCGAATGCCTGCTTTAAATAGCAGAAGATCTCAAATGCGTGTTGAGTCGGCCTTCGGGTTCGATGCTCACATTTATTTAGCGAATGTCTGCTTTAAATAGCAGATGATCTCAACTGCGTGTTGAGCCGGCCTGAGGGTTTGACGCTCGCTTTTATTTAGCGGATGCCTGCTTTGAATAGCAGACAATCTCAACTGCGTGTTAAGCCGACCTGAGGGTTTGATGCTCGCTTTTATTTAGCGAATGCCTGATTTAAATAGCAGAGGATCTCAACTGCGTGTTGAGCCGGCCTTCGGGTTTGATGCTCGCTTTTATTTAGCGAATGACTGCTTTAAATAGCAGATGATCTCAGCTGCATGTTGAGTCGGCCTTAGGGTTCGATGCTCATTTTATTTAGCGAATGCCTACTTTTGATAAGCAGATGATCTCAACTGCATGTTGAGTCGGCCAAAGGGTTCGATGCTCGATTTTATTTAGCGAATGCCTGCTTTGAATAATAGATGATCTCAACTGTGTGTTGAGTCGGCCTGAGGGTTTGATGCTCTCTTTTATTTAGCGAATGCCTGCTTTAAATAGAAGATGATCTCAACTGCGTGTTAAGCCTGCTTTCGGGTTCGATGCTCGCTTTTATTTAGCGAATGACTGCTTTAAATAACAGATGATCTCAGTTGCGTGTTGAGCTGGCCTTAGGGTTCATGCTCGTTTTTATTTAGCGAATGCCTGCTTTGAATAGCAGATGATCTCAACTGCGTGTTGAGAGAGCCTGAGGGTTCGATGCTCGATTTTATTTAGTGAATGCCTGCTTTGAATAGCAGATGATCTGAACTGTGTGTTGAGCTGGCCGGAGGGTTTGATGCTCGCTTTTATTTAGCCAATGCCTGCTTTAAATAGCAGATGATCTCAACTGGATGTTGAGTCGGCCTTCGGGTTCGATGCTTGATTTTATTTAGCGAATGCCTGCTTTGAATAGGAGATGATCTCAACTATGTGTTGAGCCGGCCTGAGGGTTTGATGCTCTCTTTTATTTAGCAAATTCCTGCTTTAAATAGCAGATGATCTCAACTATGTGTTGAGCCTGCTTTCGTGTTCGATGCTCGCTTTTATTTTGCGAATGACTGCTTTAAATAACAGATGATCTCAGTTGCGTGTTGAGCTGGCCTTAGGCTTCGATGCTCGCTTTTATTTAGCGAATGCCTGCTTTGAATAGCAGATGATCTCAATTGCGTGTTGAGACGGCCTGAGGGTTCGATGCTCGATTTTATTTAGTGACTGCCTTCTTTGAATAGCAGATGATCTCAACTGTGTGTTGAGTCGGCCTTCGGGTTTGATGCTAGCTTTTATTTAGCGAATGACTGCTTTAAATAGCATATGATCTCAGCTGCATGTTGAGTCGGCCTTAAGGTTCGATGCTCGGTTTTATTTAGCGAATTCCTACTTTGATAAGCAGATGATCTCAACTGCGTGTTGAGTCGGCCTGAGGGTTCGATGCTTGATTTTATTTAGCGAATGCCTGCTTTGAATAGCAGATGATCTCAACTGCGTGTTGAGCCAACCTGAGGGTTCGATGCTCGCTTTTATTTAGCGGATGCCTGCTTTGAATAGCAGACGATCTCAACTGCGTGTTAAGCCGACCTGAGGGTTTGATGCTCGCATTTATTTAGCGAATGCCTGCATTAAATAGCAGATGATCTCAACTGCGTGTTGAG
Organism: Lathyrus sativus; assembly: GCA_963859935.3. Lineage (NCBI taxonomy): Eukaryota > Viridiplantae > Streptophyta > Magnoliopsida > Fabales > Fabaceae > Lathyrus > Lathyrus sativus. Next base: position 220,608,213 of record OZ012739.1, on the reverse strand, counting down.
CCGGCCTTCAGGTTTGATGTTCGCTTTTATTTAGCGAATGACTGCTTTAAATAACAGATGATCTCAGTTGTGTGTTGAGCTCGCCTTAGGGTTCGATGCTCGCTTTTATTTAGCGAATGCCTGCTTTGAATAGCAGATGATCTCAATTGCGTGTTGAGAGAGCCTGAGGGTTCGATGCTCGATTTTATTTAGTGAGTGCCTGCTTTGAATAGCAGATGATCTCAACTGTGTGTTGAGCCGGCCGGAGGCTTCGATGCTCGCTTTTATTTAGCCAATGCCTGCTTTGAATAGCAGATGATCTCAACTGCGTGTTGAGCTGGCCTTTGGGTTCGATGCTCGCTTTTATTTAGCGAATGCCTGCTTTAAATAGCAGATGATCTCAACTGCATATTGAGCCGGCCTTCGGGTTCGATGCTTGATTTTATTTAGCGAATGCTTGCTTTGAATAAGCAGATGATCTCAGTTGCGTGTTTTTCGGCCATAGGGTTTGATGCTCGCTTTTATTTAGTGAATGCCTGCTTTGATAAGCAGATGATCTCAACTGCGTGTTGAGCCGACCTAAGGGTTCGATGCTCGCTTTTATTTAGCGCATGCCTTCTTTGAATAACAGATGATTTCAACCGCGTGTTGAGCCAGCCTGAGGGTTCGATGCTCGCTTTTATTTAGCGGATGCCAGATTTGAATAGCAGATGATATCAACTGTGTGTTGAGCAGTCCTGAGGGTTCGATGCTTACTTTTATTTAGCGAATGCCTGCTTTGAATAGCAAATGATCTCAACTGCGTGATGAGTCGGCCTTCGGGTTCGATGCTCGCTTTTATTTAGCAAATGTCCGCTTTGAATAGCAGATGATCTCAACCGCGTGTTGTGCCAGCCTGAGGGTTCGATGCTCGCTTTTATTTAGCGAATGCCTGCTTTGAATAGCAGATGATCTCAACTATGTGTTGAGCCGGCCCAAGGGTTCGATGCTCGCTTTTATTTAGCCAATGCCTGTTTTGAATAGCAGATGATCTCAACTGCATGTTGAGCCAGCCTTCGGGTTCGATGCTCGCTTTTATTTAGCGAATGCCTGCTTTAAATAGCAGATGATCTCAACTGCGTGTTGAGCCGGCCTTCGGGTTTGATGCTCGCTTTTATTTAGCGAATTCCTGCTTTAAATAGCAGATGATCTCAACTGTGTGTTGAGCCTGCTTTCGGGTTCGATGCTCGCTTTTTTTTAGCGAATGCCTACTTTAAATAACAGATGATCACAACTGCGTCTTGAGCCGGCCTGCGGTTTTGATGCTCTCTTTTATTTAGCGAATACTGTTTGAATAGCAGATGATCTAAATTGCATGTTGAGCCGGCTTTCGGGTTCGATGCTCGCTTTTATTTAACGAATGCCTGCTTTAAATAGCAGATGATCTCAACTGCGTGTTGAGCCGGCCTGAGGGTTCGATGCTCACTTTTATTTAGCGAATGCCTACTTTGAATAGCAGATGATCTCAACTGCGTGTTGAGCCGGCCTTCGGGTTTGATGCTCGCTTTTCTATAGCGAATGCCTGCTTTAAATAGCAGATGATCTCAACTGCGTGTTGAGCCGGCCTGAGGGTTTGACGGTCGCTTTTATTTAGCGGATGCCTGCTTTGAATAGTAGACGATCTCAACTGCGTGTTAAGCTGACCTGAGGGTTCGATGCTCGCTTTTATTTAGCGAATGCCTGCTTTAAATAGCAGATGATCACAACTGTGTGTTGAGCCGGCCTTCGGGTTTGATGCTCGCTTTTATTTAGCGAATGACTGCTTTAAATAGCAGATGATCTCAGCTGCATGTTGAGTCGGCCTTAGGGTTCGATGCTCGCTTTTATTTAGCGAATTCCTACTTTGATAAGAAAATGATCTCAACTGCGTATTGAGTCGGCCTCAGGGTTCGATGCTTGATTTTATTTAGCGAATGCCTGCTTTGAATAGGAGATGATCTCAACTATGTGTTGAGCCGGCCTGAGGGTTTGATGCTCTCTTTTATTTAGCAAATTCCTGCTTTAAATAGCAGATGATCTCAACTACGTGTTGAGCCTGCTTTCGTGTTCGATGCTCGCTTTTATTTTGCGAATGACTGCTTTAAATAACAGATGATCTCAATTGCGTGTTGAGCTGGCCTTATGCTTCGATGCTCGCTTTTATTTAGCGAATGCCTGCTTTGAATAGCAGATGATCTCAACTGCGTGTTGAGACGGCCTGAGGGTTCGATGCTTGATTTTATTTAGTGACTGCCTTCTTTGAATAACAGATGATCTCAACTGTGTGTTGAGTCGGCCTTCGGGTTTGATGCTCGCTTTTATTTAGCGAATGACTGCTTTAAATAGCAGATGATCTCAGCTGCATGTTGGGTCGGCCTTAGGGTTCGATGCTCGGTTTTATTTAGCGAATTCCTACTTTGATAAGCAGATGATCTCAACTGCGTGTTGAGTCGGCCTGAGGGTTCGATGCTTGATTTTATTTAGCGAATGCCTGCTTTGAATATCAGATGATCTCAACTGTGTGTTGAGCCGGCCTGAGGGTTTGATGCTCTCTTTTATTTAGCGAATTCCTGCTTTAAATAGCAGATGATCTCAACTACGTGTTGAGCCTGCTTTCGTGTTCGATGCTCGCTTTTATTTTGCGAATGACTGCTTTAAATAACAGATGATCTCAGTTGCGTATTGAGCTGGCCTTAGGCTTCGATGCTAGCTTTTATTTAGCGAATGCCTGCTTTGAATAGCAGATGATCTCAACTACGTGTTGAGACGGCCTGAGGGTTCGATGCTTGATTTTATTTAGTGAATGCCTGCTTTGAATAGGAGATGATCTCAACAGTGTGTTGAGCCGGCCGGAGGGTTTGATGCTCGCTCTTATTTAGCCAATGCCTGCTTTGAATAGCAGGTGATCTCAACTGCCTGTTGAGCTGGCCTTCCGGTTCGATGCTCGGTTTTATTTAGCGAATGCCTGCTTTAAATAGAAGATGATCTCAACTGCATGTTGAGCCGACCTTCGGGTTCGATGCTCACTTTTATTTAGCGAATGCCTGCTTTAAATAGCAGATGATCTCAGTTGCGTGTTTTCAGGCCTTAGGGTTCGATGCTCGATTTTATTTAGAGAATGCCTGCTTTGGTAAGCATATGATCTCAGCTGCGAGTTGAGCCGGCCTGAGGGTTCGATGCTCGATTTTATTTAGCGAATGCCTGCTTTGAATAACAGATGATCTCAGCCGCGTGTTGAGCCGGCCTTCGGGTTCGATGCTCGCTTTTATTTAGTGAATGCCTGCTTTAAATAGCAGATGATCTCAGCTGCGTGTTGAGCCGACCTGAGGGTTAGATGCTCGCTTTTATTTAGTTAATACCTTCTTTGAATAGCAGATGATCTCAACTGCGTGTTGAGCCGGCCTGAGGGTTTGACCCTTGCTTTTATTTAGCGGATGCCTGTTTTGAATAGCAGACAATCTCAACTGCGTGTTGAGCCGACCTGAGGGTTCGATGCTCGCTTTTATTTAGCGCATGCCTGCTTTGTATAGCAGATGATTTTAACCGCGTGTTGAGCCAGCCTGAGGGTTCGATGCTCGCTTTTATTTAGTGAATGCCTTCTTTGAATAGGAGATGATCTCAACTGTGCGTTGAGCCGATATGAGGGTTTGATGATCGCTTTTATTTAGCAAATGCCTGCATTGAATAGCAGATGATCTCAACTGCGTGTTGAGCCAGCTTGAGGGTTCGATGCTCGCTTTTATTTAGCGAATGCCTGCTTTGAATAGCAGATGATCTCAACTATGTGTTGAGCCGGCCCAAGGGTTCGATGCTTACTTTTATTTAGCGAATGCCTGCTTTGAATAGCAGATGATCTCAACTGCGTGTTGACCCGGCCTTCGGATTCGATGCTCGCTTTTATTTAGCAACTGCCCGCTTTGAATAGCAGATGATCTCAACCGCGTGTTGTGCCAGCCTGGGGGTTCGATGCTCGCTTTTATTTAGCGAATGCCTGCTTTGAATATCAGATGATCTCAACTATGTGTTGAGCCGGCCCAAGGGTTCTATGCTCGCTTTTATTTAGCCAATGCCTGCTTTGAATAGCAGATGATCTCAACTGCATGTTGAGCCGGCCTTCGGGTTCGATGCTCGCTTTTATTTAGCGAATGCCTGCTTTAAATAGCAGATGATCTCAACTGCGTGTTGAGCCGGCCTTCGGGTTTGATGCTCGCTTTTATTTAGCGAATGCCTGCTTTAAATAGCAGATGATCTCAACTGCGTGTTGAGCCTGCTTTCGGGTTCGATGCTCACTTTTATTTAGCGAATGCCTTCTTTAAATAACAGATGATCACAACTGCGTCTTGAGCCGGCCTACGGTTTCGATGCTCTCTTTTATTTAGCGAATACTGTTTGAATAGCAGATGATCTCAACTGCATGTTGAGCCGGCCTTTGGGTTCGATACTCGCTTTTATTTAGCGAATGCCTGCTTTAAATAGCAGAAGATCTCAACTGCGTGTTGAGCCGGCCTTCGGGTTCGATGCTCGTTTTTATTTAGCGAATGCCTGCTTTGAATAGCAGATGATCTCAACTGCGTGTTGAGAGAGCCTGAGGGTTCGATGCTCAATTTTATTTAGTGAATGCCTGCTTTGAATAGCAGATGATCTGACTTGTGTGTTGAGCTGGCCGGAGGGTTTGATGGTCGCTTTTATTTAGCCAATGCCTGCTTTGAATAGCAGATGATCTCAACTGGATGTGGAGTCGGCCTTCGGGTTCGATGCTTGATTTTATTTAGCGAATGCCTGCTTTAAATAGGAGATGATCTCAACTATGTGTTGAGCCGGCCTGAGGGTTTGATGCTCTCTTTTATTTAGCAAATTCCTGCTTTAAATAGCAGATGATCTCAACTATGTGTTGAGCCTGCTTTCGTGTTCGATGCTCGCTTTTATTTTGCGAATGACTGCTTTAAATAACAGATGATCTCAGTTGCGTGTTGAGCTGGCCTTAGGCTTCGATGCTCGCTTTTATTTAGCGAATGCCTGCTTTGAATAGCAGATGATCTGAACTGCGTGTTGAGACGGCCTGAGGGTTCGATGCTCGATTTTATTTAGTGACTGAATTCTTTGAATAGCAGATGATCTCAACTGTGTGTTGAGTCGGCCTTCGGTTTTGATGCTAGCTTTTATTTAGCGAATGACTGCTTTAAATAGCAGATGATCTCAGCTGCATGTTGAGTCGGCCTTAGGGTTCGATGCTCGGTTTTATTTAGCGAATTCCTACTTTGATAAGCAGATGATCTCAACTGCGTGTTGAGTCGGCCTGAGGGTTCGATGCTTGATTTTATTTAGCGAATGCCTGCTTTGAATAGCAGATGATCTCAACTGCATGTTGAGCCGACCTGAGGGTTCGATGCTCGCTTTTATTTAGCGGATGCCTGCTTTGAATAGGAGACGATCTCAACTGCGTGTTAAGCCGACCTGAGGGTTTGATGCTCGCATTTATTTAGCGAATGCCTGCATTAAATAGCAGATGATCTCAACTGCGTGTTGAGTCGGCCTTCAGGTTTGATGTTCGCTTTTATTTAGCGAATGACTGCTTTAAATAGCAGATGATCTCAGCTGAATGTTGAGTCGGCCTTAGGGTTTGATGCTCGCTTTTATTTGGAAAATGCCTACTTTGATAAGTAGATGAACGCAACTGCATGTTGAGTCGGCCTGAGGGTTCGATGCTCGATTTTATTTAGCGAATGCCTGCTTTGAATAGCAGATGATCTCAACTGTGTGTTGAGCCAGACTGAGGGTTTGATGCTCTCTTTTATTTAGCAAATGCCTGCTTTAAATAGAAGATAATCTCAACTGCGTGTTAAGCCTGCTTTCGGGTTCGATGCTCGCTTTTATTTAGCGAATGACTGCTTTAAATAACAGATGATCTCAGTTGCGTGTTGAGCTCGCCTTAGGGTTCGATGCTCGCTTTTATTTAGCGAATGCCTGCTTTGAATAACAGATGATCTCAATTGCGTGTTGAGAGAGCCTGAGGGTTCGATGCTCGATTTTATTTAGTGAGTGCCTGCTTTGAATAGCAGATGATCTCAACTGTGTGTTGAGCCGGCCGGAGGCTTCGATGCTCGCTTTTATTTAGCCAATGCCTGCTTTGAATAGCAGATGATCTCAACTGCGTGTTGAGCTGGCCTTTGGGTTCGATGCTCGCTTTTATTTAGCGAATGCCTGCTTTAAATAGCAGATGATCTCAACTGCATATTGCGCCGGCCTTCGGGTTCGATGCTTGATTTTATTTAGCGAATGCCTGCTTTGAATAGGAGATGATCTCAGTTGCGTGTTTTCCGGCCATAGGGTTTGTAGCTCGCTTTTATTTAGTGAAATCCTGCTTTGAGAAGCAGATGATCTCAACTGCGTGTTGAGCCGACCTAAGGGTCCGATGCTCGCTTTTATTTAGCGCATGCCTGCTTTGAATAACAGATGATTTCAGCCGCGTGTTGAGCCAGCCTGAGGGTTCGATGCTCGCTTTTATTTAGCGGATGCCAGATTTGAATAGCAGATGATATCAACTGTGTGTTGAGCAGTCCTGAGGGTTCGATGCTTACTTTTATTTAGCGAATGCCTGCTTTGAATAGCAAATGATCTCAACTGCGTGATGAGTCGGCCTTCGGGTTCGATGCTCGCTTTTATTTAGCAAATGTCCGCTTTGAATAGCAGATGATCTCAACCGCGTGTTGTGCCAGCCTGAGGGTTCGATGCTCGCTTTTATTTAGCGAATGCCTGCTTTGAATAGCAGATGATCTCAACTATGTGTTGAGCCGGCCCAAGGGTTCGATGCTCGCTTTTATTTAACCAATGCCTGCTTTGAATAGCAGATGATCTCAACTGCATGTTGAGCCAGCCTTCGGGTTCGATGCTCGCTTTTATTTAGCGAATGCCTGCTTTAAATAGCAGATGATCTCAACTGCGTGTTGAGCCGGCCTTCGGGTTTGATGCTCGCTTTTATTTAGCGAATTCCTGCTTTAAATAGCAGATGATCTCAACTGTGTGTTGAGCCTGCTTTCGGGTTCGATGCTCGCTTTTTTTTAGCGAATGCCTGCTTTAAATAATAGATGATCACAACTGCGTCTTGAGCCGGCCTGCGGTTTTGATGCTCTCTTTTATTTAGCGAATACTGTTTGAATAGCAGATGATCTAAATTGCATGTTGAGTCGGCTTTCGGGTTCGATGCTCGCTTTTATTTAGCGAATGCCTGCTTTAAATTGCAGATGATCTCAACTGCGTGTTGAGCCGGCCTGAGGGTTCGATGCTCACTTTTATTTAGCAAATGCCTACTTTGAATAGCAGATGATCTAAACTGCGTGTTGAGCCGGCCTTCGGGTTTGTGCTCGCTTTTCTATAGCGAATGCCTGCTTTAAATAGCAGATGATCTCAACTGCGTGTTGAGCCGGCCTGAGGGTTTGACGGTCGCTTTTATTTAGCGGATGCCTGCTTTGAATAGTAGACGATCTCAACTGCGTGTTAAGCTGACCTGAGGGTTCGATGCTCGCTTTTATTTAGCGAATGCTTGCTTTAAATAGCAGATGATCACAACTGTGTGTTGAGCCGGCCTTCGGGTTTGATGCTCGCTTTTATTTAGCGAATGACTGCTTTAAATAGCAGATGATCTCAGCTGCATGTTGAGTCGACCTTAGGGTTCGATGCTCGCTTTTATTTAGCGAATTCCTACTTTGATAAGCAAATGATCTCAACTGCGTGTTGAGTCGGCTTCAGGGTTCGATGCTTGATTTTATTTAGTGAATGCCTGCTTTGAATAGGAGATGATCTCAACTATGTGTTGAGCCGGCCTGAGGGTTTGATGCTCTCTTTTATTTAGCAAATTCCTGCTTTAAATAGCAGATGATCTCAACTACGTGTTGAGCCTGCTTTCGTGTTCGATGCTCGCTTTTATTTTGCGAATGACTGCTTTAAATAACAGATGATCTCAGTTGTGTGTTGAGCTGGCCTTAGGCTTCGATGCTCGCTTTTATTTAGCGAATGCCTGCTTTGAATAGCAGATGATCTCAACTGCGTGTTGAGACGGCCTGAGGGTTCGATGCTCGATTTTATTTAGTGACTGCCTTCTTTGAATAGCAGATGATCTGAACTGTGTGTTGAGTCGGCCTTCGGGTTTGATGCTCGCTTTTATTTAGCGAATGACTGCTTTAAATAGCAGATGATCTCAGCTGCATGTTAAGTCGGCCTTAGGGTTCGATGCTCGGTTTTATTTAGCGAATTCCTACTTTGATAAGCAGATGATCTCAACTGCGTGTTGAGTCGGCCTGAGGGTTCGATGCTTGATTTTATTTAGCGAATGCCTGCTTTGAATAGCAGATGATCTCAACTGTGTGTTGAGCCGGCCTGAGGGTTTGATGCTCTCTTTTATTTAGCGAATTCCTGCTTTAAATAGCAGATGATCTCAACTACGTGTTGAGCCTGCTTTCGTGTTCGATGCTCGCTTTTATTTTGCGAATGACTGCTTTAAATAACAGATGATCTCAGTTGCGTATTGAGCTGGCCTTAGGCTTCGATGCTAGCTTTTATTTAGCGAATGCCTGCTTTGAATAGCAGATGATCTCAACTACGTGTTGAGACGGCCTGAGGGTTCGATGCTTGATTTTATTTAGTGAATGCCTGCTTTGAATAGGAGATGATCTCAACTGTGTGTTGAGCCGGCCGGAGGGTTCGATGCTCGCTCTTATTTAGCCAATGCCTGCTTTGAATAGCAGGTGATCTCAACTGCCTGTTGAGCTGGCCTTCGGGTTCGATGCTCGGTTTTATTTAGCGAATGCCTGCTTTAAATAGAAGATGATCTCAACTGCGTGTTGAGCCGACCTTCGGGTTCGATGCTCACTTTTATTTAGCGAATGCCTGCTTTAAATAGAAGATGATCTCAGTTGCGTGTTTTCAGGCCTTAGGGTTCGATGCTCGATTTTATTTAGAGAATGCCTGCTTTGGTAAGCATATGATCTCAGCTGCGAGTTGAGCCGGCCTGAGGGTTCGATGCTCGATTTTATTTAGCGAATGCCTGCTTTGAATAACAGATGATCTCAGCCGCGTGTTGAGTCGGCCTTCGGGTTCGATGCTCGCTTTTATTTAGTGAATGCCTGCTTTAAATAGCAGATGATCTCAGCTGCGTGTTGAGCCGACCTGAGGGTTAGATGCTCGCTTTTATTTAGTTAATACCTTCTTTGAATAGCAGATGATCTCAACTGCGTGTTGAGCCGGCCTGAGGGTTTGACCCTTGCTTTTATTTAGCGGATGCCTGTTTTGAATAGCAGACGATCTCAACTGCGTGTTGAGCCGACCTGAGGGTTCGATGCTCGCTTTTATTTAGCGCATGCCTGCTTTGTATAGCAGATGATTTTAACCGCGTGTTGAGCCAGCCTGAGGGTTCGATGCTCGCTTTTATTTAGTGAATGCCTTCTTTGAATAGGAGATGATCTCAACTGTGCGTTGAGCCGATATGAGGGTTTGATGATCGCTTTTATTTAGCAAATGCCTGCATTGAATAGCAGATGATCTCAACTGCGTGTTGAGCCAGCTTGAGGGTTCGATGCTCGCTTTTATTTAGCGAATGCCTGCTTTGAATAGCAGATGATCTCAACTATGTGTTGAGCCGGCCCAAGGGTTCGATGCTTACTTTTATTTAGCGAATGCCTGCTTTGAATAGCAGATGATCTCAACTGCGTGTTGACCCGGCCTTCGGATTCGATGCTCGCTTTTATTTAGCAAATGCCCGCTTTGAATAGCAGATGATCTCAACCGCGTGTTGTGCCAGCCTGGGGGTTCGATGCTCGCTTTTATTTAGCGAATGCCTGCTTTGAATAGCAGATGATCTCAACTATGTGTTGAGCCGGCCCAAGGGTTCGATGCTCGCTTTTATTTAGCCAATGCCTGCTTTGAATAGCAGATGATCTCAACTGCATGTTGAGCCGTCCTTCGGGTTCGATGCTCGCTTTTATTTAGCGAATGCCTGCTTTAAATAGCAGATGATCTCAACTGCGTGTTGAGCCGGCCTTCGGGTTTGATGCTCGCTTTTATTTAGCGAATGCCTGCTTTAAATAGCAGATGATCTCAACTGCGTGTTGAGCCTGCTTTGGGGTTCGATGCTCACTTTTATTTAGCGAATGCCTTCTTTAAATAACAGATGATCACAACTGCGTCTTGAGCCGGCCTACGGTTTCGATGCTCTCTTTTATTTAGCGAATACTGTTTGAATAGCAGATGATCTCAACTGCATGTTGAGCCGGCCTTCGGGTTTGATGCTCGCTTTTATTTAGCGAATGCCTGCTTTAAATAGCAGATGATCTCAACTGCGTGTTGAGCCGGCCTGAGGGTTTGATGCTCACTTTTATTTAGCGAATGCCTACTTTGAATAGCCGATGATCTATCCTGCGTGTTGAGCCGGATTTCGGGTTCGATGCTCGCTTTTATTTAGCTAATGCCTGCTTTAAATAGCAGAAGATCTCAAATGCGTGTTGAGCCGGCCTTCGGGTTCGATGCTCATATTTATTTAGCGAATGCCTGCTTTAAATAGGAGATGATCTCAACTGCGTGTTGAGCCGGCCTGAGGGTTTGACGCTCACTTTTATTTTGCGGATGCCTGCTTTGAATAGCAGACGATCTCAACTGCGTGTTAAGCCGACCTAAGGGTTTGATGCTCGCTTTTATTTAGCGAATTCCTGCTTTAAATAGCAGATGACCTCAACTGCATGTTGAGCCGGCCTTCGGGTTTGATGCTCGCTTTTATTTAGCTAATGACTGCTTTAAATAGCAGATGATCTCAGCTGCATGTTGAGTCGGCCTTAGGGTTCGATGCTCGCTTTTATTTAGCGAATGCCTACTTTGATAAGCAGATGATCTCAACTGCATGTTGAGTCGGCCTGAGGGTTCGATGCTCGATTTTATTTAGCGAATGCCTTCTTTGAATAGCAGATGATCTCAACTGTATGTTGAGCCGGCCTGAGGGCTTGATGCTCTCTTTTATTTAGCGAATGCCTGCTTTAAATAGAAGATGATCTCAACTGCGTGTTAAGCCTGCTTTCGGGTTCGATGCTCGCTTTTATTTAGCGAATGACTAGTTTAAATAACAGATGATCTCAGTTGCGTGTTGAGCTGGCCTTAGGGTTTGATGCTTGCTTTTATTTAGTGAATGCTTGCTTTGAATAGCAGATGATCTCAACTGTGTGTTGAGCCGGCCTGAGGGTTTGATGCTCTCTTTTATTTAGCGAATGCCTGCTTTAAATAGAAGATGATCTCAACTGCGTGTTAAGCCTGCTTTCGGGTTCGATGCTTGCTTTTATTTAGCGAATGACTGCTTTAAATAACAGATGATCTCAGTTGCGTGTTGAGTTGGCCTTAGGGTTCGATGCTCGCTTTTATTTAGCGAATGCCTGCTTTGTATAGCAGATGATCTCAACTGCGTGTTGAGAGAGCCTGAGGGTTCGATGTTCGCTTTTATTTAGCGAATGCCTTTTTGAATAGGAGATGATCTCAACTGTGCGTTGAGCCGATCTGAGGGTTTGATGATCACTTTTATTTAGCAAATGCCTGCATTGAATGGCAGATGATCTCAACTGCGTGTTGAGCTAGCTTGAGGGTTCGATGCTCGCTTTTATTTAGCGAATGCCTGCTTTGAATAGCAGATGATCTCAACTATGTGTTAAGCCGACCCAAGGGTTCGATGCTTACTTTTATTTAGCGAATGCCTGCTTTGAATAACAGATGATCTCAACTGCGTGTTGACACGACCTTCGGGTTCGATGCTCGCTTTTATTTAGCAAATGCCCGCTTTGAATAGCAGATGATCTCAACCGCGTGTTGTGCCAGCCTGGGGGTTCGATGCTCGCTTTTATTTAGCTAATTCCTGCTTTGAATAACAGATGATCTCAACTATGTGTTGAGCCGGCCCAAGGGTTCGATAACTCGCTTTTATTTAGCCAATGCCTACTTTGAATAGCAGATGATCTCAACTGCATGATGAGCCGGCCTTCGGGTTCGATGCTCGCTTTTATTTAGCGAATGCCTGCTTTGAATAGCAGATGATCTCAACTGCATGTTGAGCCGGCCTTCGGGTTCGATGCTCGCTTTTATTTAGCGAATGCCTGCTTTAAATAGCAGATGATCTCAACTGCGTGTTGAGCCGGCCTGAGGGTTTGATGCTCACTTTTATTTAGCGAATGCCTACTTTGAATAGCCGATGATCTATCCTGCGTGTTGAGCCGGATTTCGGGTTCGATGCTCGCTTTTATTTAGCTAATGCCTGCTTTAAATAGCAGAAGATCTCAACTGCGTGTTGAGCCGGCCTTCGGGTTCGATGCTCACATTTATTTAGCGAATGCCTGCTTTAAATAGGAGATGATCTCAACTGCGTGTTGAGCCGGCCTGAGGGTTTGACGCTCACTTTTATTTTGCGGATGCCTGCTTTGAATAGCAGACGATCTCAACTGCATCTTGAGCCGGCCTGAGGGTTTGATGCTCGCTTTTATTTAGTGAATTCCTGCTTTAAATAGCAGATTACCTCAACTGCGTGTTGAGCCGGCCTTCGGGTTTGATGCTTGCTTTTATTTAGCTAATGACTGCTTTAAATAGCAGATGATCTCAGCTGCATGTTGAGTCGGCCTGAGGGTTCGATGCTCGATTTTATTTAGCGAATGCCTGCTTTGAATAGCAGATGATCTCAACTGTGTGTTGAGCCGGCCTGAGGGTTTGATGCTCTCTTTTATTTAGCGAATGCCTGCGTTAAATAGAAGATGATCTCAACTGCGTGTTAAGCCTGCTTTCGGGTTCGATGCTCGCTTTTATTTAGCGAATGACTGCTTTAAATAACAGATGATCTCAGTTGCGTGTTGAGCTGGTCTTAGGGTTTGATGCTCGCTTTTATTTAGCGAATGCCTGCTTTGAATAGCAGATGATCTCAACTGCGTGTTGAGAGAGCCTGAGGGTTCGATGCTCGATTTTTTTAGTGAATGCCTGCTTTGAATAGAAGATGATCTAAACTGTGTGTTGAGCCGGCCGGAGGGTTCGATGCTCGCTTTTATTTAGCGAATGCCTGCTTTGAATAGCAGATGATCTCAACTGCGTGTTGAGCTGGCCTTCGGGTTCGATGCTCGCTTTTATTTAGCAAATGCCTGCTTTGAATAGCAGATGATCTCAACTGCATGTTGAGCCGGCCTTCGGGTTCGATGCTCGCTTTTATTTAGCGAATGCCTGCTTTATATAGCAGATGATCTCAACTGCATGTTGAGCCGGCCTTAGGGTTTGATGCTCGCTTTTATTTAGCGAATGCCTGCTTTAAATAGCAGATGATCTCAACTTCGAGTTGAGCTGGCCTGAGGGTTCGATGCTCGCTTTTAATTAGCGAATGCCTTCTTTAAATAACAGATGATCACAACTGCGTCTTGAGTCGGCCTGCGGTTTCGATGCTCTCTTTTATTTAGCGAATACTGTTTGAATAGCAGATGATCTCAACTGCGTGTTGAGCTGGCCTTCGGGTTCGATGCTCGCTTTTATTTAGCAAATGCCTGCTTTAAATAGCAGATGATCTCAACTGCGTGTTGAGCCGGCCTTCGGGTTCGATGCTTACTTTTATTTAGCGAATGCCTGCTTTGAATAACAGATGATCTCAACTGCTTGTTGAGCCGGCCTTCGGGTTCGATGCTCGCTTTTATATAGAAAATGCCCGCTTTGAATAGCAGATGATCTCAACTACGTGTTGTGCCAGCCTGGGGGTTCGATGCTCGCTTTTATTTAGCGAATGCCTGCTTTGAATAGCAGATGATCTCAACTATGTGTTGAGCCGGCCCAAGGGTTCGATGCTCGCTTTTATTTAGACAATGCCTGCTTTGAATAGCAGATGATCTCAACTGCATGTTGAGCCGGCCTTCGGGTTCGATGCTCGCTTTTATTTAGCGAATGCCTGCTTTAAATAACAGATGATCTCAACTGCGTGTTGAGCCGGCCTTCGGGTTTAATGCTCGCTTTTATTTAGCGAATGCCTGGTTTAAATAGCAGATGATCTCAACTGCGTGTTGAGCCTGCTTTCGGGTTCGATGCTCGCTTTTATTTAGCGAATGCCTTCTTTAAATAACAGATGATGACAACTTCGTCTTGAGCCGGCCTGCGGTTTCGATGCTCTCTTTTATTTAGCGAATACTGTTTGAATAGCAGATGATCTCAACTGCATGTTGAGCCGGCTTTCGGGTTCGATGCTCGCTTTTATTTAGCGAATGCCTGCTTTAAATTGTAGATGATCTCAACTGCATGTTGAGCCGGCCTGAGGGTTTGATGCTCACTTTTATTTAGCGAATGCCTACTTTGAATAGCAGATGATCTATCCTGCGTGTTGAACCGGCCTTCGGGTTTGATTCTCGCTTTTATTTAGCTAATGCCTGCTTTAAATAGCAGAAGATCTCAACTGCGTGTTGAGCCGGCCTTCGGGTTCGATGCTTACATTTATTTAGCGAATGCCTGCTTTAAATAGCAGATGATCTCAACTGCGTGTTGAGCCGGCCTGAGGGTTTGACGCTCACTTTTATTTAGCGGATGCTTGCTTTGAATAGCAGACGATCTCAACTGCGTGTTAAGCCGACCTGAGGGTTTGATGCTCGCTTTTATTTAGCGAATTCCTGCTTTAAATAGCAGATGACCTCAACTGCATGTTGAGCCGCCCTTCGGGTTTGATGCTCGCTTTTACTTAGCTAATGACTGCTTTAAATAGCAGATGATCTCAGCTGCATGTTTAGTCGGCCTTAGGGTTCGATGCTCGCTTTTATTTAGCGAATGCCTACTTTGATAAGCAGATGATCTCAACTGCATGTTGAGTCGGCCTGAGGGTTCGATGCTCGATTTTATTTAGCGAATGCCTGCTTTGAATAGCAGATGATCTCAACTGTGTGTTGAGCCGGCCTGAGGGTTTGATGCTCTCTTTAATTTAGCGAATGCCTGCTTTAAATAGAAGATGATCTCAACTGCGTGTTAAGCCTGCTTTCGAGTTCGATGCTCGCTTTTATTTAGCGAATGACTGGTTTAAATAACAGATGATCTCAGTTGCTTGTTGAGTTGGCCTTAGGGTTCGATGCTCGCTTTTATTTAGCGAATGCCTGCTTTGAATAGCAGATGATCTCAACTGCGTGTTGAGAGAGCCTGAGGGTTCGATGCTCGATTTTATTTAGCCAATGCCTGCTTTGAATAGCAGATGATCTCAACTGCATGTTGAGCCGGCCTTCGGGTTAGATGCTCGCTTTTATTTAGCCAATGCCTGCTTTGAATAGCAGATGATCTCAACTGCGTGTTGAGCCGGCCTTCGGGTTCGATGCTCGCTTTTATTTAGCAAATGCTTGCTTTAAATAGCAGATGATCTCAATTGCGTGTTGAGCCTGCTTTCGGGTTCAATGTTCGCTTTTATTTAGCGAATGCCTGCTTTAAATAACAGATGATCACAACTGCGTCTTGACCTGGCCTGCGGTTTCGATGCTCTCTTTTATTTAGCGAATACTGTTTGAATAGAAGATGATCTCAACTACATGTTGAGCCAGCCTTCGGGTTCGATGCTCGCTTTTATTTAGCGAATTCCTGCTTTAAATAGCAGATGATCTCAACTGCGTGTTGAGCCGGCCTGAGGGTTCGATGCTCACTTTTATTTAGCGAATGCCTACTTTGAATAGCAGATGATCTCAACTACGTGTTTAGCCGACCTTCGGGTTCGATGCTCGCTTTTATTTAGCGAATGCCTGCTTTAAATAGCAGAAGATCTCAACTGCGTGTTGAGCCGGCCTTCGGGTTCGATGCTCACTTTTCTTTAGCGAATGCCTGCTTTAAATAGCAGAGGATCTCAACTGCGTGTTGAGCCGGCCTGACGGTTTGACGCTCGCTTTTATTTTGCGGATGCCTGCTTTGAATAGCAGACGATCTCAACTGCGTGTTGAGCCGACCTGAGGGTTCGATGCTCGCTTTTATTTAGCGGATGCCTGCTTTGAATAGCTGACGATCTCAACTGCGTGTTAAGCCGACCTGAGGGTTTGATGCTCGCTTTTATTTAGCGAATGCCTGCTTTAAATAGCAGATGATCTCAACTGCGTGTTGAGCCGGCCTTCGGGTTTGATGCTCGCATTTATTTAGCGAATGACTGCTATAAATAGCAGATGATCTCAGTTGCATGTTGAGTCGGCCTTAGGGTTCGATGCTCGCTTTTATCTAGTGAATGCCTATTTTGATAAGTAGATGATCTCAACTGCATGTTGAGTCGGCCTGAGGGTTCGATGCTCGATTTTATTTAGCGAATGCCTGCTTTGAATAGCAGATGATCTCAACTGTGTGTTGAGCCGGCCTGAAGGTTTGATGGTCTCTTTTATTTAAATAATGCCTGCTTTAAATAGAAGATGATCTCAACTACGTGTTAAGCCTGCTTTCGTGTTCAATGCTCGCATTTATTTAGCGAATGACTGCTTTAAATAACAGATGATCTCAGTTGCGTGTTGAGCTGGCCTTAGGCTTCGATGCTCGCTTTTATTTAGCGAATGCCTGCTTTGAATAGCAGATGATCTCAACTGCGTGTTGAGACGGCCTGAGGGTTCGATGCTCGATTTTATTTAGTGAATGCCTGCTTTGAATAGCAGATGATCTCAATTGTGTGTTAAGCCGGCCGGAGGGTTCGATGCTCGCTCTTATTTAGCCAATGCCTGCTTTGAATAGCAGATGATCTCAACTGCGTGTTGAGCTGGCATTCGGGTTCGATGCTCGGTTTTATTTAGCGATTGCCTGCTTTAAATAGAAGATGATCTCAACTGCGTGTTGGGCCGACCTTCGGGTTCGATGCTCACTTTTATTTAGCGAATGCCTGCTTTAAATAGTAGATGATCTCAGTTGCGTGTTTTCAGGCCTTAGGGTTCGATGCTCGCTTTTATTTAGTGAATGCCTGCTTTGATAAGCAGATGATCTCAACTGCGAGTTGAGTCGGCCTGAGGGTTCGATGCTCGATTTTATTTAGTGAATGCCTGCTTTGAATAACAGATGATCTCAGCCGCGTGTTTAGCCGGCCTTCGGGTTCGATGCTCGCTTTTATTTAGTGAATGCCTGCTTTAAATAGCAGATGATCTCAGCTGCGTGTTGAGCCGACCTGAGGGTTCGATGCTCGCTTTTATTTAGTGAATACCTGCTTTGAATAGCAGATGATCTCAACTGCATGTTGAGCCGGCCTGAGGGTTTGACGCTCGCTTTTATTTAGCGGATGCCTGCTTTGAATAGCAGACGATCTCAACTGCGTGTTGAGCTGACTTGAGGGTTCGATGCTCGCTTTTATTTAGCGCATGCCTGCTTTGTATAGCAAATGATTTCAACCGCGTGTTGAGCCAGCCTGAGGGTTCGATGCTCGCTTTTATTTAGCGAATGCCTTCTTTGAATAGGAGATGATCTCAACTGTGCGTTGAGCCGATTTGAGGGTTCGATCCTCGCTTTTATTTAGCAAATGCATGCATTGAATAGCAGATGATCTCAACTGCGTGTTGAGCCAGCTTGAGGGTTTGAGGCTCGCTTTTATTTCGCGAATGCCTGCTTTGAATAGCAGATGATCTCAACTGCGTGTTGAGCCGACTTGAGGGTTCGACGCTCGCTTTTATTTAGCGGATGCCTGCTTTGAATAGCAGATGATCTCAACTGCGTGTTGAGCCGGCCTTCGGGTTCGATGCTCGCTTTTATTTAGCAAATGCCCGCTTTGAATAACAGATGATCTCAACCGCGTGTTGTGCCAGCCTGAGGGTTCGATGCTCGCTTTTATTTAGCGAATGCCTGCTTTGAATAGCAGATGATCTCAAATATGTGATGAGCCGGCCCAAGGGTTCGATGCTCGCTTTTAATTAGCCAATGCCTGCTTTGAATAGCAGATGATCTCAACTGCAGTTTGAGCCGACCTTCGGGTTCGATGCTCGCTTTTATTTAGCGAATGCCTGCTTTAAATAGCAGATGATCTCAATTGCGTGTAGAGCGGCCTTCGGGTTTGATGCTCGCTTTTATTTAGCGAATGCCTGCTTTTAATAGCAGATGATCTCAACTGCGTGTTGAGCCTGCTTTCGGGTTCAATGTTTGCTTTTATTTAGCGAATGCCTGCTTTAAATAACAGATGATCACAACTGCGTCTTGAGTCGGCCTGCGGTTTCGATGCTCTCTTTTATTTAGCGAATACTGTTTGAATAGCAGATGATCTCAACTGCATGTTGAGCCAGCCTTCGGGTTCGATGCTCGCTTTTATTTAGCAAATGCCTGCTTTAAATAGCAGATGATCTCAGCTGCGTGTTGAGCCGACCTGAGGGTTCGATGCTCGCTTTTATTTAGTGAATACCTGCTTTGAATAGCAGATGATCTCAACTGCGTGTTGAGCCGGCCTGAGGGTTTGACGCTCGCTTTTATTTAGCGGATGCCTGCTTTGAATAGCAGACGATCTCAACTGCGTGTTGAGCTGACCTGAGGGTTCGATGCTCGCTTTTATTTAGCGCATGCCTGCTTTGTATAGCAAATGATTTCAACCGCATGTTGAGCCAGCCTGAGGGTTCGATGCTCGCTTTTATTTAGCGAATGCCTTCTTTGAATAGGAGATGCTCTCAACTGCGCGTTGAGCCGATTTGAGGGTTCGATGCTCGCTTTTATTTAGCAAATGCATGCATTGAATAGCAGATGATCTCAACTGCGTGTTGAGCCAGCTTGAGGGTTTGAGGCTCGCTTTTATTTCGCGAATGCCTGCTTTGAATAGCAGATGATCTCAACTGCGTGTTGAGCCGACTTGAGGGTTCGACGCTCGCTTTTATTTAGCGGATGCCTGCTTTGAATAGCAGATGATCTCAACTGCGTGTTGAGCCGGCCTTCGGGTTCGATGCTCGCTTTTATTTAGCAAATGCCCGCTTTGAATAACAGATGATCTCAACCGCGTGTTGTGCCAGCCTGAGGGTTCGATGCTCGATTTTATTTAGTGAATGCCTGCTTTGAATAGCAGATGATCTCAACTGTGTGTTGAGCCGGCCGGAGGGTTCGATGCTCGCTCTTATTTAGCCAATGCCTGCTTTGAATAGCAGATGATCTCAACTGCGTGTTGAGCTGGCATTCGGGTTCGATGCTCGGTTTTATTTAGCGAATGCCTGCTTTAAATAGAAGATGATCTCAACTGCGTGTTGGGCCGACCTTCGGGTTCGATGCTCACTTTTATTTAGCGAATGCCTGCTTTAAATAGCAGATGATCTCAGTTGCGTGTTTTCAGGCCTTAGGGTTCGATGCTCGCTTTTATTTAGCGAATGCCTGCTTTGATAAGCAGATGATCTCAACTGCGAGTTGAGTCGGCCTGAGGGTTAAATGCTCGATTTTATTTAGTGAATGCCTGCTTTGAATAACAGATGATCTCAGCCGCGTGTTTAGCCGGCCTTCGGGTTCGATGCTCGCTTTTATTTAGTGAATGCCTGCTTTAAATAGCAGATGATCTCAGCTGCGTGTTGAGCCGACCTGAGGGTTCGATGCTCGCTTTTATTTAGTGAATACCTGCTTTGAATAGCAGATGATCTCAACTGCATGTTGAGCCGGCCTGAGGGTTTGACGCTCGCTTTTATTTAGCGGATGCCTGCTTTGAATAGCAGACGATCTCAACTGCGTGTTGAGCTGACTTGAGGGTTCGATGCTCGCTTTTATTTAGCGCATGCCTGCTTTGTATAGCAAATGATTTCAACCGCGTGTTGAGCCAGCCTGAGGGTTCGATGCTCGCTTTTATTTAGCGAATGCCTTCTTTGAATAGGAGATGATCTCAACTGCGCGTTGAGCCGATTTGAGGGTTCGATGCTCGCTTTTATTTAGCAAATGCATGCATTGAATAGCAGATGATCTCAACTGCGTGTTGAGCCAGCTTGAGGGTTTGAGGCTCGCTTTTATTTCGCGAATGCCTGCTTTGAATAGCAGATGATCTCAACTGCGTGTTGAGCCGACTTGAGGGTTCGACGCTCGCTTTTATTTAGCGGATGCCTGCTTTGAATAGCAGATGATCTCAACTGCGTGTTGAGCCGGCCTTCGGGTTCGATGCTCGCTTTTATTTAGCAAATGCCCGCTTTGAATAACAGATGATCTCAACCGCGTGTTGTGCCAGCCTGAGGGTTCGATGCTCGCTTTTATTTAGCGAATGCCTGCTTGGAATAGCAGATGATCTCAAATATGTGATGAGCCGGCCCAAGGGTTCGATGCTCGCTTTTAATTAGCCAATGCCTGCTTTGAATAGCAGATGATCTCAACTGCAGTTTGAGCCGGCCTTCGGGTTCGATGCTCGCTTTTATTTAGCGAATGCCTGCTTTAAATAGCAGATGATCTCAATTGCGTGTTGAGCGGCCTTCGGGTTTGATGCTCGCTTTTATTTAGCGAATGCCTGCTTTAAATAGCAGATGATCTCAACTGCGTGTTGAGCCTGCTTTCGGGTTCAATGTTCGCTTTTATTTAGCGAATGCCTGCTTTAAATAACAGATGATCACAACTGCGTCTTGAGTCGGCCTGCGGTTTCGATGCTCTCTTTTATTTAGCGAATACTGTTTGAATAGCAGATGATCTCAACTGCATGTTGAGCCAGCCTTCGGGTTCGATGCTCGCTTTTATTTAGCGAATGCCTGCTTTAAATAGCAGATGATCTCAGCTGCGTGTTGAGCCGACCTGAGGGTTCGATGCTCGCTTTTATTTAGTGAATACCTGCTTTGAATAGCAGATGATCTCAACTGCGTGTTGAGCCGGCCTGTGGGTTTGACGCTCGCTTTTATTTAGCGGATGCCTGCTTTGAATAGCAGACGATCTCAACTGCGTGTTGAGCTGACCTGAGGGTTCGATGCTTGCTTTTATTTAGCGCATGCCTGCTTTGTATAGCAAATGATTTCAACCGCGTGTTGAGCCAGCCTGAGGGTTCGATGCTCGCTTTTATTTAGCGAATGCCTTCTTCGAATAGGAGATGATCTCAACTGCGCGTTGAGCCGATTTGAGGGTTCGATGCTCGCTTTTATTTAGCAAATGCATGCATTGAATAGCAGATGATCTCAACTGCGTGTTGAGCCAGCTTGAGGGTTTGAGGCTCGCTTTTATTTCGCGAATGCCTGCTTTGAATAGCAGATGATCTCAACTGCGTGTTGAGCCGACTTGAGGGTTCGACGCTCGCTTTTATTTAGCGGATGCCTGCTTTGAATAGCAGATGATCTCAACTGCGTGTTGAGCCGGCCTTCGGGTTCGATGCTCGCTTTTATTTAGCAAATGCCCGCTTTGAATAACAGATGATCTCAACCGCGTGTTGTGCCAGCCTGAGGGTTCGATGCTCGCTTTTATTTAGCGAATGCCTGCTTTGAATAGCAGATGATCTCAAATATGTGATGAGCCGGCCCAAGGGTTCGATGCTCGCTTTTAATTAGCCAATGCCTGCTTTGAATAGCAGATGATCTCAACTGCAGTTTGAGCCGGCCTTCGGGTTCGATGCTCGCTTTTATTTAGCGAATGCCTGCTTTAAATAGCAGATGATCTCAATTGCGTGTTGAGCGGCCTTCGGGTTTGATGCTCGCTTTTATTTAGCGAATGCCTGCTTTAAATAGCAGATGATCTCAACTGCGTGTTGAGCCTGCTTTCAGGTTCAATGTTCGCTTTTATTTAGCGAATGCCTGCTTTAAATAACAGATGATCACAACTGCGTCTTGAGTCGGCCTGCGGTTTCGATGCTCTCTTTTATTTAGCGAATACTGTTTGAATAGCAGATGATCTCAACTGCATGTTGAGCCAGCCTTCGGGTTCGATGCTCGCTTTTATTTAGCGAATGCCTGCTTTAAATAGCAGATGATCTCAGCTGCGTGTTGAGCCGACCTGAGGGTTCGATGCTCGCTTTTATTTAGTGAATACCTGCTTTGAATAGCAGATGATCTCAACTGCGTGTTGAGCCGGCCTGTGGGTTTGACGCTCGCTTTTATTTAGCGGATGCCTGCTTTGAATAGCAGACGATCTCAACTGCGTGTTGAGCTGACCTGAGGGTTCGATGCTTGCTTTTATTTAGCGCATGCCTGCTTTGTATAGCAAATGATTTCAACCGCGTGTTGAGCCAGCCTGAGGGTTCGATGCTCGCTTTTATTTAGCGAATGCCTTCTTTGAATAGGAGATGCTCTCAATTGCGCGTTGAGCCGATTTGAGGGTTCGATGCTCGCTTTTATTTAGCAAATGCCTGCATTGAATAGCAGATGATCTCAACTGCGTGTTGAGCCAGCTTGAGGGTTCGAGGCTCGCTTTTATTTCGCGAATGCCTGCTTTGAATAGCAGATGATCTCAACTGCGTGTTGAGCCGGCTTGAAGGTTCGACGCTCGCTTTTATTTAGCGGATGCCTGCTTTGAATAGCAGATGATCTCAACTGCGTGTTGAGCCGGCCTTCGGGTTCGATGCTCGCTTTTATTTAGCAAATGCCCGCTTTGAATAGCAGATGATCTCAACCGCATGTTGTGCCAGCCTGAGGGTTCGATGCTCGCTTTTATTTAGCGAATGCCTGCTTTGAATAGCAGATGATCTCAACTGCATGTTGAGCCGGCCTTCGGGTCCGATGCTCGCTTTTATTTAGCGAATGCCTGCTTTAAATAGCAGATGATCTCAATTGCGTGTTGAGCCGGCCTTCGGGTTTGATGCTCGCTTTTATTTAGCGAATGCCTGCTTTAAATAGCAGATGATCTCAACTGCGTGTTGAGCCTGCTTTCGGGTTCGATGTTCGCTTTTATTTAGCGAATGCCTGCTTTAAATAATAGATGATCACAACTGCGTCTTGAGTCGGCCTGCGGTTTCGATGCTCTCTTTTATTTAGCGAATACTGTTTGAATAGCAGATGATCTCAACTGCATGTTGAGCCAGCCTTCGGGTTCGATGCTCGCTTTTATTTAGCGAATGCCTGCTTTAAATAGCAGATGATCTCAGCTGCGTGTTGAGCCGACCTGAGGGTTCGATGCTCGCTTTTATTTAGTGAATACCTGCTTTGAATAGCAGATGATCTCAACTGCGTGTTAAGCCGGCCTGAGGGTTTGACGCTCGCTTTTATTTAGCGGATGCCTTCTTTGAATAGCAGACGATCTCAACTGCGTGCTGAGCTGACCTGAGGGTTCGATGCTCGCTTTTATTTAGCGCATGCCTGATTTGTATAGCAAATGATTTCAACCGCCTGTTGAGCCAGACTGAGGGTTCGATGCTCGCTTTTATTTAGCGAATGCCTTCTTTGAATAGGAGATGATCTCAATTGCGCGTTGAGCCGATTTGAGGGTTTGATGCTCGCTTTTATTTAGCAAATGACTGCATTGAATAACAGATGATCTCAACTGCGTGTTGAGCCAGCTTGAGGGTTCGAGGCTCGCTTTTATTTCGTGAATGCCTGCTTTGAATAGCAGATGATCTCAACTGCGTGTTGAGCCGGCTTGAAGGTTCGATGCTCGCTTTTATTTAGCGGATGCCTGCTTTAAATAGCAGATGATCTCAACGGCGTGTTGAGCCGACCTTCGGGTTCGATGCTCGCTTTTATTTAGCAAATGCCCGCTTTGAATAGCAGATGATCTCAACCGCGTGTTGTGCCAGCCAGAGGGTTCGACGCTCGCTTTTATTTAGTGAATGCCTGCTTTGAATAGCAGATGATCTCAACTATGTGATGAGCCAACCCAAGGGTTTGATGCTCGCTTTTAATTAGCCAATGCCTGCTTTGAATAGCAGATGATCTCAACTGCATGTTGAGCCGGCCTTCGGGTTCGATGCTCGCTTTTATTTAGCGAATGCCTGCTTTAAATAGCAGACGATCTCAATTGTGTGTTGAGCCGGCCTTCGGGTTTGATGCTCCCTTTTATTTAGCGAATGCCTGCTTTAAATAGCAGATGATCTCAACTGCGTGTTGAGCCTGCTTTCGGGTTCGATGTTCGCTTTTATTTAGCGAATGCCTGCTTTGAATAATAGATGATCACAACTGCGTCTTGAGTCGGCCTGCGGTTTCGATGCTCTCTTTTATTTAGCGAATACTGTTTGAATAGCAGATGATCTCAACTGCATGTTGAGCCAGCCTTCGGGTTCGATGCCCGCTTTTATTTAGCGAATGCCTGCTTTAAATAGCAGATGATCTCAACAGCGTGTTGAGCCGGCCTGAGGGTTCGATGCTCGCTTTTATTTAGTGAATACCTGCTTTGAATAGCGGATGATCTCAACTGCGTGTTGAGTCGGCCTGAGGGTTTGACGCTCGCTTTTATTTAGCGGATGCCTGCTTTGAATAGCAGACGATCTCAACTGCGCGTCGAGCTGACCTGAGGGTTCGATGCTCGCTTTTATTTAGCGCATGCCTGCTTTGTATAGCAAATGATTTCAACTGCGTGTTGAGCCAGCCTGAGGGTTCGATGCTCGCTTTTATTTAGAGAATGCCTTCTTTGAATAGGAGATGATCTCAACTGCGCGTTGAGCTGATTTGAGGGTTCGATGCTCGCTTTTATTTAGCAAATTCCTGCATTGAATAACAGATGATCTCAACTGCGTGTTGAGCCAGCTTGCGGGTTCGAGGCTCGCTTTTATTTCGCGAATGCCTGCTTTGAATAGCAGATGATCTCAACTGCGTGTTGAGCTGGCTTGAGGGTTCGACGCTCGCTTTTATTTAGCGGATGCCTGCTTTGAATAGCAGATGATCTCAACTGCATGTTGAGCCGGCCTTCGGGTTCGATGCTCGCTTTTATTTAGCGAATGCCTGCTTTAAATAGCAGATGATCTCAATTGCGTGTTGAGCCGGCCTTCGGGTTTAATGATCGCTTTTATTTAGCGAATGCCTGCTTTAAATAGCAGATGATCTCAGCTGTGTGTTGAGCCGGCCTTCGGGTTTGATGCTCGCTTTTATTTAGCGAATGCCTGCTTTAAATAGCAGATGATCTCAACTGCGTGTTGAGCCTGCTTTCGGGTTCGATGTTCGCTTTTAATTAGCGAATGTCTGCTATAAATAACAGATGATCACAACTGCGTCTTGAGTCGGCCTGCGGTTTCGATGCTCTCTTTTATTTAGCGAATATTGTTTGAATAGCAGATGATCTCAACTGCATGTTGAGCCAGCCTTCGGGTTCGATGCTCGCTTTTATTTAGCGAATGCCTGCTTTAAATAGCAGATGATCTCAACTGCGTGTTGAGCCGGCCTGAGGGTTCGATGCTCGCTTTTATTTAGTGAATACCTGCTTTGAATAGCAGATGATCTCAACTGCGTGTTGAGCCGGCCTGAGGGTTTGACTCTCGCTTTTATTTAGTGGATGCCTGCTTTAAATAGCAGACGATCTCAACTGCGTGTTGAGCTGACCTGAGGGTTCGATGCTCGCTTTTATTTAGCGCATGCCTGCTTTGTATAACAAATGATTTCAACCGCGTGTTTATCCAGCCTGAGGGTTCAATGCTCGCTATTATTTAGCGAATGCCTTCTTTGAATAGGAGATGATCTCAACTGCGCGTTGAGCTGATTTGAGGGTTCGATGCTCGCTTTTATTTAGCAAATGCCTGCATTGAATAGCAGATGATCTCAACCGCGTGTTGTGCCAGCCTGAGGGTTCGATGCTCGCTTTTATTTAGCGAATGCCTGCTTTGAACAGCAGATGATCTCAACTATGTGATGAGCCGGCCCAAGGGTTCGATGCTCGCTTTTATTTAGCCAATGCCTGCTTTGAATAGAAGATGATCTCAACTGCATGTTGAGCCGGCCTTCGGGTTCGATGCTCGATTTTATTTAGCGAATGCCTGCTTTAAATAGCAGATGATCTCAACTGCGTGTTGAGCCGGCCTTCGGGTTTGATGCTCGCTTTTATTTAGCGAATGCCTGCTTTAAATAGCAGATGATCTCAACTGCGTGTTGAGCCTGTTTTTGGGTTCGATGTTCGCCTTTATTTAGCGAATGCCTGCTTTAAATAACAGATGATCACAACTGCGTCTTGAGCCGGCCTGCGGTTTCGATGCTCTCTTTTATTTAGCGAATACTGTTTGAATAGCAGATGATCTCAACTGCATGTTGAGTCAGCCTTCGGATTCGATGCTCGCTTTTATTTAGCGAATGCCTGCTTTAAATAGCAGATGATCTCAACTGCGTGTCGAGCTGACCTGAGGGTTCGATGCTCGCTTTTATTTAGCGCATGCCTGCTTTGTATAGCAAATGATTTCAACCGCGTGTTGAGCCAGCCTGAGGGTTCGATGCTCGCTTTTATTTAGAGAATGCCTTCTTTGAATAGGAGATGATCTCAACTGCGCGTTGAGCTGATTTGAGGGTTCGATGCTCGCTTTTATTTAGCAAATTCCTGCATTGAATAACAGATGATCTCAACTGCGTGTTGAGCCAGCTTGCGGGTTCGAGGCTCGCTTTTATTTCGCGAATGCCTGCTTTGAATAGCAGATGATCTCAACTGCGTGTTGAGCTGGCTTGAGGGTTCGACGCTCGCTTTTATTTAGCGGATGCCTGCTTTGAATAGCAGATGATCTCAACTGCATGTTGAGCCGGCCTTCGGGTTCGATGCTCGCTTTTATTTAGCGAATGCCTGCTTTAAATAGCAGATGATCTCAATTGCGTGTTGAGCCGGCCTTCGGGTTTGATGATCGCTTTTATTTAGCGAATGCCTGCTTTAAATAGCAGATGATCTCAGCTGTGTGTTGAGCCGGCCTTCGGGTTTGATGCTCGCTTTTATTTAGCGAATGCCTGCTTTAAATAGCAGATGATCTCAACTGCGTGTTGAGCCTGCTTTCGGGTTCGATGTTCGCTTTTATTTAGCGAATGTCTGCTATAAATAACAGATGATAACAACTGCGTCTTGAGTCGGCCTGCGGTTTCGATGCTCTCTTTTATTTAGCGAATACTGTTTGAATAGCAGATGATCTCAACTGCATGTTGAGCCAGCCTTCGGGTTCGATGCTCGCTTTTATTTAGCGAATGCCTGCTTTAAATAGCAGATGATCTCAACTGCGTGTTGAGCCGGCCTGAGGGTTCGATGCTTGCTTTTATTTAGTGAATACCTGCTTTGAATAGCAGATGATCTCAACTGCGTGTTGAGCCGGCCTGAGGGTTTGACTCTCGCTTTTATTTAGTGGATGCCTGCTTTAAATAGCAGACGATCTCAACTGCGTGTTGAGCTGACCTGAGGGTTCGATGCTCGCTTTTATTTAGCGCATGCCTGCTTTGTATAACAAATGATTTCAACCGCGTGTTTATCCAGCCTGAGGGTTCGATGCTCGCTATTATTTAGCGAATGCCTTCTTTGAATAGGAGATGATCTCAACTGCGCGTTGAGCTGATTTGAGGGTTCGATGCTCGCTTTTATTTAGCAAATGCCTGCATTGAATAGCAGATGATCTCAACCGCGTGTTGTGCCAGCCTGAGGGTTCGATGCTCGCTTTTATTTAGCGAATGCCTGCTTTGAACAGCAGATGATCTCAACTATGTGATGAGCCGGCCCAAGGGTTCGATGCTCGCTTTTATTTAGCCAATGCCTGCTTTGAATAGCAGATGATCTCAACTGCATGTTGAGCCGGCCTTCGGGTTCGATGCTCGATTTTATTTAGCGAATGCCTGCTTTAAATAGCAGATGATCTCAACTGCGTGTTGAGCCGGCCTTCGGGTTTGATGCTCGCTTTTATTTAGCGAATGCCTGCTTTAAATAGCAGATGATCTCAACTGCGTGTTGAGCCTGTTTTTGGGTTCGATGTTCGCCTTTATTTAGAGAATGCCTGCTTTAAATAACAGATGATCACAACTGCGTCTTGAGCCGGCCTGCGGTTTCGATGCTCTCTTTTATTTAGCGAATACTGTTTGAATAGCAGATGATCTCAACTGCATGTTGAGTCAGCCTTCGGATTCGATGCTCGCTTTTATTTAGCGAATGCCTGCTTTAAATAGCAGATGATCTCAACTGCGTGTTGAGCCGGCCTGAGGGTTCGATGCTCACTTTTATTTAGCGAATGCCTACTTTGAATAGCAGATAATCTCAACTGCGTGTTGAGCCGGCCTTCGGGTTCGATGCTCGCTTTTATTTAGCGAATGCCTGCTTTAAATAGCAGAAGATCTCAACTGCGTGTTGAGCCGGCCTTCGTGTTCGATGCTCACATTTATTTAGAGAATGCCTGCTTTAAATAGCAGATGATCTCAACTGCGTGTTGAGCCGGCCTAACAGTTTGACGCTCGCTTTTATTTAGCAGATGCCTGCTTTGAATAGTAGACGATCTCAACTGCGTGTTAAGCCGACCTTAGGGTTCGATGCTCGCTTTTATTTAGCGAATTCCTACTTTGATAAGTAGATGATCTCAACTGCGTGTTAAGTCGGCCTGAGGGTTTGATGCTTGATTTTATATAGCGAATGCCTTCTTTGAATAGCAGATGATCTCAACTGTGTGTTGAGCCGGCCTGAGGGTTTGATGCTCTCTTTTATTTAGCGAATGCCTGCTTTAAATAGCAGATGATCTCAACTACGTGTTAAGCCTGCTTTCGTGTTCGATGCTCTCTTTTATTTAGCGAATGATTGCTTTAAATAATAGATGGTCTCAGTTTCGTGTTGAGCTGGCCTTAGGGTTCGATGCTCGCTTTTATTTAGCGAATGCCTGCTTTGAATAGCAGATGATCTCAACTGCGTGTTGAGACGACCTGAGGGTTCGATGCTCGATTTTATTTAGTGAATGCCTGCTTTGAATAGCAGATGATCTCAATTGTGTGTTGAGCCGGCCTGAGGGTTCGATGCTCGTTTTTATTTAGCCAATGCCTGCTTTGAATAGCAGATGATCTCAATTGCGTGTTGAGCTGGCCTTCGGGTTCGATGCTCGGTTTTATTTAGCGAATGCCTGCTTTAAATAGAAGATGATCTCAACTGCGTGTTGAGCCGACCTTCGGGTTCGATGCTCACTTTTATTTAGCGAATGCCTGCTTTAAATAGCAGATGATCTCAGTTGCGTGTTTTCCGGCCTTAGGGTTCGATGCTCGCTTTTATTTAGCGAATGCCTGCTTTGATAACAAATGATCTCAACTGCGAGTTGAGCCGGCCTGAGGGTTCGATGATCGATTTTATTTAGCAAATGACTGCTTTGAATAACAGATGATCTCGGCCGCGTGTTGAGCCGGCCTTCGGGTTTGATGCTCGCTTTTATTTAGTGAATGCCTGCTTTAAATAGCAGATGATCTCAGCTGCGTGTTGAGCCGACCTGAGGGTTCGATGCTCGCTTTTATTTAGTGAATACCTGCTTTGAATAGCAGATGATCTCAACTGCGTGTTGAGCCGGCCTGAGGGTTGACGCTTGCTTTTATTTAGCGGATGCCTGCTTTGAATAGCAGACGATCTCAACTGCGTGTTGAGCCGACCTGAGGGTTCGGTGTTTGCTTTTATTTAGCGCATGCCTGCTTTGTATAGCAGATGATTTCAACCGCGTGTTGATCCAGCCTGAGGGTTCGATGCTCGCTTTTATTTAACGAATGCCTTCTTTGAATAGGAGATGATCTCAACTGCGCGTTGAGCCGATCTGAGGGTTCGATGCTCGCTTTTATTTAGCAAATGCCTGCTTTGAATAGCAGATGATCTCAACTGCGTGTTGAGCTGGCCTTCGGGTTCGATGCTCGGTTTTATTTAGCGAATGCCTGCTTTAAATAGAAGATGATCTCAATTGCGTGTTGAGCCGACCTTCGGGTTCGATGCTCACTTTTATTTAGCGAATGCCTGCTTTAAATAGCAGATGATCTCAGTTGCGTGTTTTCCGGCCTTAGGGTTCGATGCTCGCTTTTATTTAGCGAATGCCTGCTTTGATAAGCAGATGATCTAAACTGCGAGTTGAGCCGGCCTGAGGGTTCGATGCTCGATTTTATTTAGCGAATGCCTGCTTTGAATAACAGATGATCTCAGCCGCGTGTTGAGCCGACCCTCGGGTTCGCTGCTCGCTTTTATATAGTGAATGCCTGCTTTAAATAGCAGATGATCTCAGCTGCGTGTTGAGCCGACCTGATGGTTCGATGCTCGCTTTTATTTAGTGAATACCTGCTTTGAATAGCAGATGATCTCAACTGCGTGTGTAGCCGGCCTGAGGGTTTGACGCTCACTTTTATTTAGCAGATGCCTGCTTTGAATAGCAGACGATCTCAACTGCGTGTTGAGCCGACCTGAGGGTTCGATGCTCGCTTTTATTTAGCGCATGCCTGCTTTGTATAGCAGATGATTTCAACCGCGTGTTGAGCCAGTATGAGGGTTCGATGCTCGCTTTTATTTAGCGAATGTGTCGCTTCCGTGAAAATAAGGTGCCGGAAAAACAGAAGAGTCGCCACCTTTCGTTATTTATCCCTCGGAACCCAGACAATGGTTGGCGACCAGAAGAGTCGCTAACCATTGTCTGGGTTCGGGAGTCGGTTACGCGAGGGGAAGGTATTAGCACCCCTCACGTCCGTCGTACTCGACGGGATCCATGCTTGTTGTGTTTACTGGACGAGTTGGTTTATCTATCTACCTGTCAAGGTTGGCTTAAAAAGAGAGGAAAATGACTCGGCAAAGCGTCGCACTTTATGCCTACGTATTCTCATCAGAGAATGAGAAATCAGAGTCAACGTAGTTCGACTAACTACGGGTTACGGGGAAGGTGGCTCGCCAATACATCAGTATTGTGCCTACGTACTCTCAACATATATGAGAGATCAGAGCTTACGTAGTTTGGGATAATACGGATTACGGGGATTCAGATTCATCTGTTTTATCGAGTAGGGTTAACAAATAGTTCCAGCAGTTAGGGACAAAGCCTGTTTGCGGTAGAACTAGGAGTTAACGACACTCTTTTCTTCAGAAAAGCTTCCTTTGAATTACGGGCCCACGGGGCAAAAAGGTTTGAAGTTTGTTTGCTGTCTTTTACGAAAGAACTGTTTTTTATTGTGTTTGCAATTTCAATCGCACTAAAGACTGTGACCTGAGAGTGAATGCGCCGCATGTCACCCAAAGGGTGCCATACTAAACATCCAGACTGTTGAAAAGAAGCTCTCCAACAATCCTTTCTCAGATAGCTTAAGGCTCGTAACGTACGAAAGAAATCATTCATGATTACTGTATTTTAAGCTGTTTTGAGATGAGAAGAGAACAGGCTCAACTGAAGGGAGACTATCAAGTCCTACTGTTGTCATGCCAAGGATTCATCCTATGGTTGAGGTTTGAAACAGGGAACTCCTAGAAGTTATCATGCATAGGTTTCGACCTAAAGTTCTAATCATCACCTCCTTATCAAAGGAAGTGAGAGTCCTATGGGATCATGTCAATGATAAACAGAAACAGATAAAGCATTAGCTTAAACAGTAAACAGTAAACAACTGTATAATGCATGCAATGCAAGTGAGGGAGGAAATGTGTGTGGGACATCAGCCTCCACAAGCTCATCTCAACCTCAAGCCAGATATGAATAACTGTAATCATACAGAAGAAATAACATGCTATCAAGCAAAATAGAAGCAACTGCAATCATACAGAGGAAATAACATACTGTCAAGAAAACACAAACCACATGGGTAAGGGAGCTAGGCTCTACCGAATACCCGCAAGCAAAGCCATACAGTAAAAATGCAAGCAGAGGGAGCAACTCAACCTCTAGTGCAATCATGCTCCTAGATTACAATCAGTCTAGATATGAACTTATTCTAATGCATCAAGCAAGTCAATCAAGGCACATCCATACAGAAGAGAAAACAGACAAGAAAGAAAGCAGATCAACAACTCCCTCTTTCAACTCCAGGCTTCAGCTCTTCTGGCAGCAATCCAGTCTTCAGACTTCAATCAGCCTTCAAGGCTATCATCTTTCATGACAAGTATCAACTTGCTTCTCCAAGGTTTTAACCCATCAACATAATTATCAACTTATTCTCTTTTCTTCAAGCCTCAGCTCTTCAGTCAATTCCACCCTCAGGCTTCACTCCTAACCACAAGTATCAACTTGATTCCTTCAGGCTTTCACTGCATCAGTGTAAGTCTCAACTTATCCTTTATTCCTCAAGCCTCAGCTCTTCACCCAATCTCAATTGGATCTTCAAGTATCAACTTGGTCTTCAAGCTTCAACTCTTTTTGCTTTACCAGTATCAACTGGGTCTTCTTTATCTACAAGCTTCAGCTTCTTAGAGTAATCTTCAATCACATGGAAGTGTTAACCCCATCCTTCAATTCTTTAAGCCTCAGCTCTTCACTCAATCTCCATTGGATCTTCAAGTATCAACTTTTTCTTCTTGCTCTTCAAGCTTCAGCTGCAATGGCAATGCTCAAGGAATCATCCTCTTGCACACTCTTCAATGAAGTCCTCATCTTCAAACTCAAGTCCAACATCTTTCAAGATACTCAAACCAGAAGACAATTGATTTAACAGAATGAGTGGAAATGATAAACAGCTTATTGACAACCAAAGGAAGCCTGTAAGGGTTCATCATTATGAGAGACTGGTTCCCTCAAAGTTCTACTTCCCAGATAAAGCCACTCATCCCTCCAAAGGAGGGATGTGAATATCTTAGAAGGACTTTTAGTCATTGGGAGGAATGGAAGCACAAGATGCTTTCCATATTTGTGAAAGAAGTCATTCTAATTATAAGGCTCTCCCTATGTCTCCTACCTCCTAAATCTTCATCAGACACGTTCAGGCACAAGCAACTCCAAGCTCCAAGCAACTTCAAGCAATTTCAAGCATCCTCACCTTGTCTTCAACTTGTCTTCAATCTCAACCAAAGGCAAACAAAGCAACCCTAATCTAAGGGAACTAAAGAAGTTAATCTATTTGAGTTAGTAAGTTAGGATCACCTAAAACCTAGTACTAAAGTTACTCCTAACTAAAATACTAAAACCAATTGTAAAATCCTACAAAAATAACTATGGGAACCTAGGTCAATCATGACTCTACCATATTAATTCCAGAGATCAAATCATCAAATAAGACCTAGAAATAAATTCTACACTATAAGGTACTAAACCTAAACCCTAAAAGGAAGCACCTAAAGCTCAATCTAGAAAACACACGTATTTTCATCACAAAAATGTGAGAAAAATGCTATGGGAGTATACATGTCTAAACTAATCACGCACAAAAAATCAGGATCAAAATCATCACCACATGATCACACAAAATTCCACAAATTCAAGTACCAAACATAACTATTTTAATATCAATTAAAATGTGAAAATTCCCATAAAATAAGAAAATGCATTAAATAAAAATATTTTTTCTCTAAACAATACTAGACTCAATCATGAATATAATGCAAAAATAATGGGATTAATTGGATCATTTTTCAATTTTATATGATTTAATCAAGAACCATGAATAAAATGAAAAAAATAAAATAATGGAAAATAACCAAATGCGCGGTGCAGATAGACATGACAATCAGTTCAATATGCCAATTGGGCCATCAGGGGGTGTGGATAACAATTTGAACTTAAGCCCAAAACGACCTAGTAAGTGAAACACATCGTTTCACTTACTCAGACTCTCTCATGAATTCCAAATCAATCCTGGTCGTGGAATACCTTACTCAGTCAAAGTCTTCATGCCAATCCAACGGTATTCTAATCATCTTCTTCGTTTGAACCAAAAATGGAGGGAGAAACGCCATTGAAACAGAGCTCTCATGCTCATCTTCATCACATTCGCATCTCACGAAATCTCCATCAAAATTCATGATCTAAAGCACTAAATCACTCTAAATCTCTCCCTGAGTCTAACCCTAGCCTCAGAATTTTTTGAATCATCCTCGAACCTAAAACACGATCAAGAATCAGAATTATGCTCAGACGTCAATTATCACCATTCTTCAAATTGTTTGGTCTAAAATGTTCACCACATTACCCTGATCACTTCTTGTTATAATACTCATATTATCTCTCAATATTCAACAAGTTCTTGATCCAAAAAGAAAATGTGTCATCTCATTGATCATCACGAAATCCTCTCTAAGTTTCCAGAAACGATCTCCTAACCACATACTATCAATCTAACCTAACAAATTGAGGTAATTCTTCTTAAATTAAGGTGAGGAATGAAAGTTACCAACCTGTGAATTCTTGAGTAACAGATGTAGCAATTCTTCACTTCAACCCTTCTACAGCTCCAAAATCATTCAATGTACCATGTTCTTGCTTTTGTATGCAAGAGAATTGATGGAAAATGCCTGGAACTCCAAACCCGATAGTGACTTGCAGGTGCTGAAATTCAATTGCTCATACACGATTCAGCCATGGATTTGCTATGGAATTGATCTGGAATCATTCAGTACCCTCACTAGAAGTTGTTGAGATCAAAAGAAAGATCAAAAATGGTGTAGAATGCAGAAACTGATTTCAATTTGCAACGAACAATGTGAAGTTGCAAACTCTCTTCTCTCCCTCAATTCTCACCAACCTTGCACTTGAACCCCTTCCAATCAATATATTCATGATGTTGGACCTCTCTAGAACCTTCTGGAATCATCCAAGGAGATATTGAATTTCTCATGTGTTCAAAATACCATCTCATGCCATACTCACCCCAATTCTGGTTTCACTTGTTGCAATAGCTTGTTATGATTCCAAAATCTCTCCAAGTGAGATATTAGATGTGTTACAAGGCCTTGGAAGCTTGTGTATTGATCTCTCATGTGTTTTGCAAATGTTACTTAAGATGCCAGCAATTACTTTTCAAAGCAAGTCCACCAATTACACCTCAACTCAAAAATGTGGCTAAACCGATGTTCTTAAAATGCTTTTTAGAGTCAAAATGATATATTACATGCCACGGTTCGGATGTGTTAGATCGAAAATATCAATTTCCAACTTTGGTTTATTTAACTTATACCCTTATTTTAGGTCATTTTTGCAACTTTGAGATACAAGCACTTCCAACATCTCATGACCTCTTTAATAGCCTTAAAACATCATTTTGAGCAACTTTGATGTTGAACATTTTCCCATTTGAAGCTTAGAAATGGGAGTTATGGCCTTATGCTTGAAATGACCTATAATCTCCAAATGACCGAAATGCCCTTGACTTGTCAAAGCCATAACTTGAGTTCTACAAATCCTATCAAGGACTTTTAGTACTCTCTAGAAAGCTAAGAGGATAAGGAACAAAATTCATTTTTACCAAAAGTTCTTAGGAATCATCCTTCTTGGGGAAATGTTTGATGCAAGTTGGGTAACTTTCAAGCCCCCAAATCCACAGACCTCAGATGACCTGTAACTTGTCAAAGTCATAACTTGAGTTCTGCACATCCTATCAAGGACTTCTAGTACTCAAATTAAAGCTAAGAGCAAGCTCTACAACATTCATGTTGGGGGCAAGATGAGATGACAATCACATCTTGAGCTAAATTTCCTTGAAGATAGGGGTCAAACTAGGGGATTTTACACTATCAAGCCTTAGAAACCCTAGCTTGAAACTCCTCAAACTCTTCAATCTTGATGATTTGACCTTGGAATCATCCTTATAGCATCTCAATTCATCAATCCATGATCACATGGCTCTTGGATTAGGTCTCAACCCTCTCCAAATCATCAATTGACCTAGGGTTGATCCAGTCAAACCCTAATTACACCACTCATGGCTGAGGCTTCTTAACCTTGCACAATGACCTATGATGGCTTTCAAGACATCTCATAAGCTCTCTCAAGGCTTCAAGTCCACATTCCTGGCTTCAGAATCATCTGAGGAGCTCCCACAACTCTCAAGTTAGGAGGCACACACTCTTGGTTTCAACCACTCTCTCTGAGGATCTTTTGACTTCTATGACAAGGATATCAACCCTTGAGCATTTGAATAACCTTCCTAGCTATCTTAAAACTCTTGTGCAGATCTTGATTGGTACTCATACCTCTTGATCTCCTGCATACATGTCAATGAAATGCAAATGATAATGCTAATGTGAATGAAATGAAACACAAGCTAGGTAAAGAAATGTTGGTCAAATTTTGGGGTGCAACAGCTGCCCCTATTCAAACTGCTTAGACCTGACTGGGTGAGAAGCGAACGGCTCTCAAACAGTCAAGGTACGAGACGGTTGAATACCGACAAACCCGGAAATTTTCCAACTGCACAAGTACATGGTACTCTGACGGGGACAAATCTTCGAAAACTAAAATAGTAGCTGCCCGACAACTAGCTGGGGAATTGGTCACACGGTAACCGGTGATACATGGTCGATTATGCCGTCAGGCATTAGGATTCCTCGGGACTTATCAGATCAACAATCAAGTTAACCATGCCATCGGGCATTCAAAGAAATCTTTGGGCGTTAGCCGAACTTCGTCAGTAAGTCGGGAATGGAATTCTCAGTCAATCATGAACCAATTGGGGATATCCAACTTCTGCCATCAGGCACTCCGCATCAGCTGAGAGAACTGCTTCGTCAATACGGTTGGAATTCAATCCTCAAGTCTTCAAGGGAAGTTTGAACTTCGCCGTTCAGAAACCTGTTGGGGATGACAAATCTTCGCTGGGGATTCTGGAGAACTATCAAGTAACTCTGCTTCGGGGATCCAGAAATCATTCTGGGTGAGTCAACTCTGCTGAGGACATCAAGAATCATCTTGAACAAATGACTCTGCTGGAGATCTCAGGAATTATCCTGAGTAAACATTATGCCGGGGACTCTAAGCATCAACTTGAGCAACCCTCTCTGGCGAATTCACTGGGGATTTTAAGAATCAACTTAAGCAACCAACTTCGCTGGAGAATTCAAAAATCATCTTGGGCAAACGACTTTGCTGGGGAATTCAAGAATCATCTTGAGCAAGCGACTCTGCGGAGGAACACCTGCAAAACAAGAACGGTAATGACCTAGCTCATGTTTCATACGCATGTGATTTGCGCAATGCTCCACACGGTGGAAATGCTACGCATTTAAGGTAAATGCTATGCAATCATGCAAAATGCTACGACCCCATCGGCAAAATAAATGCTGAAGGGAGAATCCTCCTGTCAAGGAGAAAGAACCACTCTGGTGGGGGAAGGAATCATCCTGCCGTGGAGAAAAAGTCACACCAATCTCAATCGGACCCTGCCTCGGGAAGCAAACTTCAGTCGACTGCTGCAGGGGAACGAAGCTCTACGAGAACCCAGACCTGCTGAGGAAAGCAACGTCAATCGCGGAAACAAACTGCACGGCATTCGCGAATACTTCCCTGGAGGTAACGACTCCGGCGGGGAAATACAACATCAGCTATTCAACACTCTACTGGGGAAAACCAATCATGGCCCGAACGCCTTCCAAGGACTC
The DNA here is from genome assembly GCA_963859935.3 of Lathyrus sativus. Lineage (NCBI taxonomy): Eukaryota > Viridiplantae > Streptophyta > Magnoliopsida > Fabales > Fabaceae > Lathyrus > Lathyrus sativus. Next base: position 220,570,977 of record OZ012739.1, on the reverse strand, counting down.
GGCTCCCTTGGGGGTTTGCAAACTCGGCTGGGGAAGAAGGAATCATCCTGCTTGCTAGGGAGAGTACGACTCTGTGGGGAATTTCAATTCTCCTGGAGATTTCAGTCTGGAGCTACCAATTGCTGCACACTTCAGTATACGACTTAGCTAGGGAGATGACGACCCTTCGGGGTGTATCTGATTGGGGAGAGAATCTTCTCTGCCTGGGGAAACATATCGATGCTTGACGGTCTCACGTTCAGACTCTGTGGGGAGAGGTTGCTGAACTTGCCAGACTCTGTGGGGAGAGGTTGCTGAACTTGCTGAAGAAGAAGGAATCATCCTGCTCGGGGACGCATACGGCGTACTGTCTGGTATATGCTACACCTGCAACAACACAAACAAACAGACAAGATACCCTTCTCAAAGGGACCTATCAAGGTTATCATCTTGTGACAATGTTCGAGTAATTCATTGTTTCAACAATCAGTGGCCTAGGCCAGTAAGTTTATGTATGCGCATTTTATCAAAAACATCGACGTTCTTTTTCGCAAACAAAACAAATAAATGCTAAACAGACAGACAAAATTGCTGAATGGTGTACATTTTATTGATAACGAACCCCAGAATGGGTAAAAATGTTTTACAACAGATGCAAGCTCCTGGAATGAGGAAGCTGCGCGAAAATGAGAACATAAATATACATCAGTATATACACATGTCAGCAATGCGGCGTAGACGAACACCATGAGTTGATCCCTCTATGACCCACTCGACTTCGATACTTCTCCGACGCTTCAGCTTCAGAAGAGATTGATTTAAATAAACGGCCCTCAGGTCTTCCAAACCACTAAACAATGAAATTCCACAGGCGGAACGCAGTCATTTGCTTTTTCAAATCCCTAACTTTTGCCTGAATCGCCCTTCCGGGTTTTCGATTCACCGGGATATCCTTTTTTGCCAAAGTCACCCATCCGGGTTTTCGACTTTGCGGGTGTACCTTTTTTCAATTTATATCCCTAATTTTTTGCCCGAATCTTTTTCCTTTTTTATGGTTCGCCGGGATGCCCCATTTTTTCCTGGATGCACTTTTTCTCTCCAGCGGGTCATTTTTAAGCAAAGTATTTTTTAACTGCGTCCGCGTTCACCGGGGATGCAAAATCTTCGCCATCCATCGTGGATAACAACAAGGCTCCTCCCGAAAAGACCTTGCTGACGACGTAAGAACCTTCGTAATTGGGAGTCCACTTGCCCCGGTGATCGGAGTGTGGAGGAAGAATCTTCTTCACGACGAGATCACCCGTCTAAAAGCTTCTAGGACGCACCTTCTTATCATAAGCTTTCTTCATTCAGCTTTGGTACAGACGACCATGTGTAATCAATGCCAACCTCTTCTCGTCCATCAGGCTGAGTTTGTTTAGTCGGTTCTTAATCCATTCTGCCTCGTCGAGTTTCACGTCAACCAAAACTCGCAAAGAAGGGATCTCCACTTCTAACGGTAGGACAGCTTCCATACCGTACACTAAGGAGAAAGGATTTGCCCCGGTTGACGTACGTACCATTGTACGATAACCGTGCAGTGCAAATGGCAGCATCTCGTGCCAATCCTTATAGGTCACAACCATCTTCTGAACAATCTTCTTTATGTTCTTATTGGCCGCTTCAACGGCGCCATTCATCTTCGGCCGGTAAGGAGATGAGTTGTGGTGTTCAATCTTGAAACTCTGGCACAACTCCTTCATCATCTTGTTATTCAGATTCGAACCATTATCAGTAATGATCCGCTCGGGAATTCCGTAACGACAGATGATATCCCTCTTTATGAATTTAGCCACCACCTGCTTGGTCACATTAGCATATGAGGCTGCCTCCACCCACTTAGTGAAGTAGTCGATAGCTACTAAAATGAAGCGATGACCGTTAGATGCAGTGGGCTCGATCTTGCCTATCATGTCGATGCCCCACATGGAGAACGGCCACGGGGAGGACATGACATTTAACGGGCACGGTGGCACATGAACTTTATCAGCATAAATCTGGCATTTATGACACCTCTTCGCGAATTTAAAGCAATCTGATTCCATCGTCAGCCAGTAGTATCCTGCTCTCAGGATCTTTCTCGTCATAGCATGCCTGCCGGCGTGCGTACCAAATGTGCCTTCATGGACCTCTTCCATGAGCATACTCGCCTCTTTCTCATCTACACATCTGAGTAGCACGAGATCATGGTTTCTTTTATACAAAACTCCATCAGGATTGAGATAAAAATTTGCAGACAGCCTCCTCAGAGTCTTCTTATCTTGGGTTGACGCTCCCGCAGGATACTCCTTAGTCATAAGGAAAGTCTGGATATCATGGAACCATGGCTTTCCATCAGAGGCTTCCTCGATCGCAAAGACGAATGCAGGTCTATCAAGACGGGAAAGGACAATTCTTGGAGCTTCATTCCAAAAATTGACTTTATACATCGAAGCCAACGTGGCTAAGGCATTAGCCATCTTGTTCTCAGCCCTGGGCACATGATGGAGTTCCACTCGATCAAAGAACGGAAGTAGCCTTCTGGCGTAATTCATGTACGACACCAAATTCGATTGGCGAGTCTCCCACTCCCCTTTAATCTGGTTAATCACAAGCGCCGAGTCACCATATACGTCTAGGTTCTTGATTCTCAAATCAATTGCTTCTTCTAGACCCATGATGCATGCTCCGTACTCCGCTTCATTATTGGTGACCGGAAACGTCAGTCTCGCGGTGAACGGGATGTGGGTTCCATGGGGGGTCGTGATGATTGCCCCAATGCCACTTCCGTAAGAATTAACCGCCCCGTCAAATATCAACTTCCACTGGGATTTCCTATCTGGACCCTCGTCGGTCAACGGTTCATCGCAATCCTTCGCTTTGAGAAACATGATATCCTCATCAGGGAATTCAAACTTCATCGGCTGATAATCCTCGATTGGCTGTTCGGCAAGGTATTCAGAAATACGCTTCCCTTTATGGCCTTCTGGGAAACGCACTGAATGTCATATTCCGTCAACACCATTTGCCATCTGGCAATCCTGCCCGAAAGCGCTTGCTTCTCGAAGACGTACTTGATCGGATCCATCTTCGAAATCAGCATGGTGGTGTGGTTGAGCATGTACTGTCGTAAACGTTTGGCAGTCCAGGCTAGTGCACAACACGTTTTCTCCAGCATCGAGTAGCGAGATTCACAGTCTGTGAACTTTTTACTCAAGTGGTAAATGGCATGCTCCTTTCTGCCTGTATCATCGTGTTGACCGAGAACACACCCCATACTATTCTCAAGAACTGTCAAGTACATGATTAGTGGTCGTCTGGCCACAGGGGGTATCAAGATCGGAGGTTCCTGAAGATACTGCTTTATCTTATCAAATGCCTTCTGGAAATCCTCGTTCCAGATAATCGCCTGATCTTTCTTTAACAGCTTGAACATCGGTTCACACGTGGCCGTGAGCTGAGAAATAAACCTTGCAATGTAGTTTATTCTGCCCAGGAAGCCATGAACTTCTTTTTCTGTTTTTGGCACTGGCATCTCTTGTATCGCTTTTATCTTCGCAGGATCAACCTCGATGCCTCTTTCACTCACGATAAACCCCAGTAGCTTTCCGGACCGTACTCCGAAAGTACACTTGTTAGGATTCAGCCTCAACCTGAACTTCCTAAGCCTCTCAAAAAGCTTCAGCAAATTGACCAGGTGTCCCTCCTCCATTTGGGACTTCGCAATCATGTCATCAACATAGACTTCAATCTCATGATGAATCATATCATGAAACAAAGTAACCATAGCTCGTTGGTAAGTGGCCCCTGCGTTCTTTAGACCGAAAGGCATTACCTTGTAGCAAAATGTTCCCTAAGGAGTGATAAACGTAGTTTTCTCCATGTCCTCCGGCCCCATCTTGATCTGATTGTAACCGGAGAAGCCATCCATGAACGAAAATACGGAGAATTTAGCTGTATTGTCGACCAATACATCAATATGGGGCAGCGGGAAATCCTCTTTAGGGCTCGCCCTATTCAAATCCCGATAATCGACGCACATTCGTACCTTACCGTCCTTCTTCGATACAGGCACTATGTTGGCGACCCACGGAGGGTAAGTAGTGACCGCTAAGAAGCCAGCATCAAGCTGCTTCTGCACTTCTACTTTGATCTTAACGGCCATATCTGGTCGTGTCCGCCTAAGCTTCTGCTTAACGGGAGGACAATCTTCTCACAGCGCCAGGTGATGGACCACGATGTCAGTATCCAATCCGGGCATATCTTCGTATGACCAAGCAAAGACGTCACTATACTCTCTTAGCATCTCGACCAATCTCTGCTTGACATCACTCTGCAATGCAGCCCCTATCCTGACGTTCCTGACAAGTTCTTCAGAACCCAAATTCACAATCTCGATCTCCTCTTCATGAGGCAGAATAACTTGCTCTTCTTGTTTCAACAAGCGGGCCAACTCTTCGGGAAGGTCTTCATCTTCATCAATCTCTTCTTCGGCTTGATAGATCGGGCAATCGAAGTAGAAGTCAGTCGTAGAAGGTCCAGAGTCGATGCCATCTGTTATGTAGATCTCTTCGCTTGTCATTAGGATGATATCCTTGACGGACCAGTTGTCGAGGCTCTCGCCTAGCTTGCTTGGCTGGATCCAAGAGTCTAAGTCACAGTCGCTATCTCCGCTGTCTTCAGACACCGCGTTGACGCTTTCAAATATCACCCCGCAGCTGGTAAACTGGATCGGCCCTTTACCTCGTGACGCACTGCTAAAAGAGGAGGCTTCAACTCCAGGAGAATATCCCAACCCAAACTTGTCTTGCTTGTTAGGTATCTCCAAAATTCGTCCCCAGCCAGGGGTAGATCCGGCCTGAACAACGGCCCGGGCTTCCTTGAATGAAGAGAGAGTTATCTCTGGCTTCTTAGTGACTACAGGAGCCATGTTCTTGACTTTAACAACTTCGAACGCTTGGCATAGGGTTTCGTGGATTTCCCCATCCATCTCAACATACTTGAAGGACGACAAATGGCTCACCATTATGTCTTCCTCGCCACAAACAGTCATGATGCTACCTCCGACAGCATACTTGAGTTTCTGGTGCAACGTGGAGGTCACGGCACCCGCCGAATGGATCCATGGCCGGCCCAAGAGACAGCTGTAGGCATGCATGATGTCCATAATGTAAAAGACCGCATCGAATGTTTCCAGCCCAACTTGGATCGGCAACGTCACCTCCCCGAAAACATGGCATTTGGTTCCATCGAACACTTTCACAACCAGATCACTGGGTGTGCAAATCACTCCGCGAGTATCTAACTTCATTAATGCCTTCTTCGGAAGAACATTGAGCGACGACCCTGTGTCTACCAACACGTGAGACATGATCGTTTCCCTACACTCTATCGAGATGTGTAGGGCGCTATTATGATTCCTCCCCTTCGGCGTCAGCTCCAGGTCAGTGAAACCTAACCCATTTCCAGCATTTACGTGGGCTACGACCTCTTCCAGTTGGTTTACCGATATTTCCTGCGGTACATATGCGGCGTTCAACACCTTCAGCAGCGCGTTGCGGTGTGCTTCAGAACGCAACAACAAATTCAGGATGGAAATTTTCGAGGGTGTCTGATGGAGATGATCCACGATCTTGTAGTCACTCTTTTTAATCAATCGCATAAATTCCTCGGCGTCTTTGACAAGTAAGTCTTCCACGCGGGATCTCTTCAGCGACTTTACTCTTCCCTTTATCAGTTGCACCAGCTTTATCCACTTTGTCCGCCACGACCTCAGGTGGTGCAAACACTCTCCCGCTACGAGTAATTCCGCTAACGCCCGCTAGGTTCTCCACAGACGACCCAAACGGTTCTAGTTCCAACTTCTGTCTGTTGCAGTAGACCTCTGCCCCATAGTGCCATGGGACAGCGTTAGTGCTTTCGAACGGTATCGGCCCAGCATTGGTGATGGTAATCGTGGGCGGCCTGGGTGCAGAAATAGTTATGGTCCGGCGAGGGATGGTGATGGTGGCAACCTCATCATCTTGCTTCAGCATTACCTCTCCTGATCCACATTCGGCCCTCTGGCGAAACTGTAAAATCCCTTAAGTCATCAGACTTTGAATCCCCTCTATCAACTGTTCACATCCATCGGGACTTATCGCACAGCCCATGCACAGCTCTCCACAACCTCGAAAGAAACCTCTTTTCATCAGCTTAGCTTTAACGAAGCTAAGCGGTGTCTTCAGATCTCTGACGTCAGTCAACAAATCCAAACTCTCGTCTTCAATAATGGCATTTACTCCACCTACCCTATGATTCGGCATAGGATTCTTCGTGACGTTTGGCACATTATCTGAGAAGTTGATGATCTTAGCGTCCACCATGTCTTGAACCTTGTGCTTGAAGGCTTTGCAATTCTCTATTGTGTGGCCCGGTGCCCCTGAGTGAAACTCACAAGTTGCATTCGCGTCATAACCTGGCGGAGGTGCCCCTGTCAAGGGAGCCAGGGTTCTCTTCTGGATCAACTGTAGCTGGAGCAGAGTCTGCAATAGTTGAGCGTACGACATGGGCGGTGTCTCGAGGTTACGGCTCGACAGAGGTGCCCGATTCTGGTACTTTCTGTACCCTTGTTGATTCGGTTGCTGCTGCTGCTGAACTGTCGGGATAATTATACTGGCCACCTGCTGGTGAGGACCTTTTCCCTTCCTTCGAGCGTTGGTCACGACGCTCGTTTCTCCTTCCCGTCTTTTGCCACTATAAGGTTTCTTGCCTCCTCTAGCTGAGGATGAATCACCTTGAATTTTCCCCAGTTTGATCCCATTTTCAATGTGCTCACCCGTGATAATGAGATCTGAGAAGGTTCCGGACATGCCGCTGACCAATTTCTCATAGTAAACCCCTGGGAGGGTGGCCACGAACATTTGCACAAGCTCGCGTTCAACCATTGGCGGCTGAACCCTGACTGCCAACTCACGCCATCGCTGGGCGTATTCCTTGAACCCTTCGTTGTTCCTTTGCGACAGATTCTGCAGTTGGACTCGGTTTGGTGCCAAGTCACTGTTGTATTGGTAGTGGTGCACGAATGCTTCAGCAAGGTCCTTCCACGTGCGCACACTGGTAGGTTCCAGACTCATGTACCATTCGAGGGAGGGCCCGGACAGACTGTCTTGAAAGAAGTGCATCAGCAACTTCTCGTCCTCAGAATGAGCGAACATTTTTCTATAATATGATCTCAGGTGGACGCGAGGGCAAGTGGTGCCCTTGTACTTTTCAAAGTCAGGTACCTTGAACTTGGGAGGTACCTTGAAATCAGCGATCAGTCCCAACTTGGACATATCAACACCCAGGGTGTTCTGGTTCTCGATATTTCTCATCTTATCCTCGAGTGCCTTGAACCTTAGACGTGCTTCAGCAGTCAGTTCCCCTTCAGCACCTCTCTGAGAGAACACATCGTCTTGACGGTCTTCTAACCACGGTTGAGGCCCGAACAGATTTCCAACACCTGCATTGCCGTTGCCCAGCCCAGCGTTGACATTAGCTTCAAAATTTCCATTACCATTGAGTCCCATGTTAGCTATCACATTGCCGTTGGCACTGCCATTCCCCCCGGTCAAAGGGACGCCATTCTGAGGAGTTTCAACTGGTGGAGGGGTAGGCACGGTCCCACCATGGAGTACGCCATTGCTATCAACCCTTGAAATCAGAGGCTGAACCAAGGTTCTGAGCTGATCCTGGCCATTAGCGACCGCTTGCATGAGCTCCATGAAGCGATCCATTCTTTCGCGGAGTTCTTGAACATCAGTTTGCACTTGCTCCATAATTCGGGTTTGATTTGCTCTGGTCGGATAGCGGTGGATAGGTCTCTGATCAATCCTGGAACAACCTGAAACAACCTGTAAACACACAAGGGTTAGGAAAAACGACAAAGTGCTCGTTATGCAAATGCTTCATGCAAATGCAAACGTGTGTCTGTGCGTTAGGGAGATTCCCCCGATCCTAGTGCCTGAGTGCCAGTGCTGATAATAAGAAGTCCGAGTCCAGTCATGGAAATAACGTCTCATATATATAAAGAAAGCCCATCAAGGCAGTACAACAACGTCAGTGAGTACAATATGAATCAATAGCATGACCTCGACCAACAAGCCTGGTGATGGTCAGCATACAACAGTGATCAAACAAAAGGAATACGAATAGTCAAGCACGGCCATGGGCGCGAAACTCTTCTAACAACTCCTTCGTTTCTGGATGACCCGGCCGAGTGAGTAACCCTTCGACGAGTAACTCTCTCTGCATAATAGTGTACTGGAGACCTTCGACCGAATCTTCCCATGCTCCTTCGCCGAAACAATCTTCTAACCTTTGCTTCTTGGACTCAAACGTCAGTTTGTGCTCCTTCAGGTTAGCAAGAGCTTTGTTAAGCTGGCCTTCAGCGGCATACCTGCGAGCGGTTTCTTCATCAAACCTCTTCTCACCGGCCTTCACCTGGGCTTTCAGCTTGGAGATCTGTTGCATCAGCTTATCCTCCCGCTCTTTCCTATTGGCTAGGGAGGCCTTCCAGTGCTGGTTAAACTTGGATATCCTCCGATACGCTTCATCCAAGTGCTGCTTCTTCGTGGCCAGCACATCGTTGACAGCTTTGAAGTCTCGACCCAAACGTTCACGCTCGGCTATCTGCTTAGTCAAATCTGTACCTAGCTGGTTCACCAGCTCTGTCTGCCTCTTGAAGGAATGAACGGCTTCGTTTCTCTCGCCTCGGAGCTGAGCCAATTCTTTCTCCAATTCTTCATTTGCCTTTTTCAGCTCGTCTCTCTCTGCTAACACCTGATTATGCTGCTGAATAGGCACGGTGGTAGGCTCTTCAATCACTGGAGGGCTTTCTGGCTTGGCAGGAAGAAACGACATCCCTATAGCATCTGCTCTGGCTCTGATCCACGTCAGTACGGAGCGTAGGCTTGACTATTACTTTTTCCCAGCAATGGTCTTCCCCTCTTACCGATACCATTCCAAGCGCGCTGAAGCTTGAATAACATAGCCCCTTCTAGAAGACCAGTGAGGTACAGAGATTCCTGCACCTCTTCATCCTTTGGCGGAGCTCTCAAAGCGTAGGCAAACTGTCGGACCAGCAAAGATGGATTATAGTTTATACAGCCCTTCCTGCCTATCAAAGGCACGTTCGGAAACCCACTACAGCTGAAGATAATCTCAGTACCCAACCTATCTCTGTCAAACCAGTCAATATCCTCTGCAGATAGACTCATCAAATGCTCGGGCCACTCAGTTGTGGCTGCGAACGAAGCAAAGGGACCCCTCTTTGGTAGATGACTATCAAGCCATTTATAAAGCAGGGGCACGCAGCACGAGACATTCTTACCCCTTCTGTTCTCGTTTTTGTAGTGGATGGAATGGTAGACGTCTCCTATCAAGGTAGGGACTGGATTCCCTGAAGCAAAGATGTGGAAGGCGTCGAAGTCCACAAAATCGGGCATATTGGGGAACAAAATGATGCCATATATGCACAGAGCGAGAATAGCGTTGAACACGACCCAACATCCGTCTTTGGCGCACTGCTGAGCTTTTCCCACCAAGAACTGCAAGGAGAAACCGGGAACCTTGTTCCAACTAGACAATACCAACTCGGAGGCATCCAGATGAAGTGACGAAGCTAGACTAGCCAGATTAGGCTCAGCATCCATATGAACAAAAGGCATCTGTCTCTTGATAGGCACACCTAACAAATCAGCGTACTCCTCTAGTGTGGGTGCGAGAACAAAATCCTGGAAAGTAAAGCATCTCAACGGAGGATCGTAGAACTGCAGCAGAGCGTGCAACCCATTCAACTCAAACGCAGAAGGTTTATGAACCAAACTGAGCAATTTGCCGTAAGATTTTCTGAACTCATCTCTCACAGAATCATCTGCTAAAGCGATCAAACCAGTCAGCCGAACAACATCAGGGGCAGGGAGCTTGTAAGCCACGGTCTTCCTCAGAGAACCCATAACAATATAACAGAAGGCCGGAAATCCTGATTCGGGAGAAACGGTACCTGCAACACAGACACACGTTAATGAAATGCAAATGGGTATGCAAAGCAATGTAAAATGCAATCATGCAGCAGAAGATCAAGGCAACTGTGTTGTGGAGATTCTGTATCAACAAAACCATAATGCTGCTCTGTCAAGAACAACAACCATATCTGCTAATAAGAACACGCAGTTGAATAGCAGATGATCTCAACTGCGTGTTGAGCCGGCCTTCAGGTTCGATGCTCGCTTTTATTTAGCAAATGCCCGCTTTGAATAGCAGATGATCTCAACCGCGTGTTGAGCCAACCTGAGGGTTCGATGCTCGCTTTTATTTAGCGAATGCCTGCTTTGAATAGCAGATGATCTCAACTATGTGTTAAGCCCGACCGAGGGTTCGATGCTCGCTTTTATTTAGCCAATGCCTGCTTTGAATAACAGATGATCTCAACTGCATGTTGAGCCGGCCTTCGGGTTCGATGCTGGCTTTTATTTAGCGAATACCTGCTTTAAATAGCAGATGATATAAACTGCGTGTTGAGCCGGCCTTCGGGTTTGATGCTCTCTTTTATTTAGCGAATGCCTGCTTTAAATAGCAGATGATCTCAACTGCGGGTTGAGCCTGCTTTCGGGTTCGATGCTCGCTTTTATTTAGCGAATGCCTGCTTGAAATAACAGATGATCACAACTGCGTCTTGAGCCGGCCTGAGGTTTCGATGCTCTCTTTTATTTAGCGAATACTACTTGAATAGCAGATGATCTCAGCTGCGTGTTGAGCCGGCCTTCGGGTTTGATGCTCGCTTTTATTTAGTGAATGCCTACTTTAAATAGCAGATGATCTCAACTGCGTGTTGAGCCGACCTGAGGGTTTGATGCTCGCTTTTATTTAGCGAATACCTGCTTTGAATAGTAGATGATCTTAGCTTCGTGTTGAGCGGGCCTAAGGGTTCGATGTTCGATTTTATTTAGCGAATGCCGACTTTGAATAGCAGATGATCTCAACTACGTGTTGAGCCGGCCTGAGGGTTCGATGCTCGCTATAATTTAGCAAATGCCTGCTTTGAATAGCAGATGATCTCAACTGCGTGTTGAGTCGGCCTTCGGGTTCGATGCTCGCTTTTATTTAGCGAATGCCACCTTTAAATAGCAGAGAATCTCAACTGCGTGTTGAGCCGGCCTTCGGGTTTGATGCTCGCTTTTATTTAGCGAATGCCTGCTTTGAATAGCAGATGATCTCAACTGCGTGTTGAGCCAGCCTGAGGGTTTGATGCTCTCTTTTATTTAGCGAATGCCTGCTTTAAATAGCAGATGATCTCAACTGCGTGTTGAGCCTGCTTTCGGGTTCGATGCTCGCTTTTATTTAGCGAATGACTGCTTTAAATAACAGATGATCTCAGTTGTGTGTTGAGCCGGCCTTAGGGTTCGATTCTTGCTTTTATTTAGCGAATGCCTACTTTGAATAGCAGATGATCTCAACTGCGTGTTGAGATGGCCTGAGGGTTCGATGCTCAATTTTATTTAGCGAATGCCTACTTTGAATAACAGATGATCTCAACTGTGTGTTGAGCTGGCCGGATGGTTCGATGCTCGCTTTTATTTAGCCAATGCCTGCTTTGAATAGCAGATGATCTCAACTGCGTGTTGAGCTGGCCTTCGAGTTTGATGCTCGCTTTTATTTAGCAAATGCCTGCTTTAAATAGCAGATGATCTCAACTGCGTGTTGAGCCGGCCCTCGGGTTCGATGCTCGCTTTTATTTAGCGAATGCCTTCTTTAAATAGCAGATGATCTCAAATGCGTTTTTTCCGGCCTTAGGGTTCGATGCTCGCTTTTATTTAGCGAATGCCTGCTTTGATAAGCAGATGATCTCAACTGCGAGTTGAACCGGCCTGAGGCTTCGATGCTCGATTTTATTTAGCGAATGCCTGCTTTGAATAACAGATGATCTCAACTGTGTGTTTAGCGGCCTTCGGGTTCGACGCTCGCTTTTACTTAGTGAATGCCTGCTTTGAATAGCAGATGATCTCAGCTGCGTGTTGAGCTGGCCTGAGGGTTCGATGCTCGCTTTTATTTAGCGGATGCCTGCTATGAATAGAAGATGATCTCAACTGCGTGTTGAGTCGGCCTTCGGCTTTGATGCTCGCTTTTATTTAGCGAATGCTTGCTTTAAATAGCAGATGATCTCAACTGCGTGTTGAGCCTACTTCCGAGTTTGATGCTCGCTTTTATTTAGCGAATGCCTGCTTTAAATAGCAGACAATCTCAACTACGTGTTGAGCCGGCCTTCGGGTTCGATGCTCACTTTTATTTAGCGAATGCTCGCTTTGAATAGCAGATGATCTCAACTGCGTGTTGAGCCTGCCTGAGGGTTCGATGCTCGGTTTTATTTAGTGAATGCCTGCTTTGAATAGCAGATGATCTCAACTTAGTGTTGAGCCGACCTGAGGGTTCGATGCTCGCTTTTATTTAGCGAATCCGTGCTTTAAATAGCAGATGATCTGAACTGCCTGTTGAGCTGGCCTGAGGGTTTGATGCTCGCTTTTATTTTGTGAATGCCTGCTCAAAATAGCAGATGATCTAAACTGCGTGTTGAGCCGGCCTTCGGGTTTGATGCTCGCTTTTATTTAGCGAATGCCTGCTTTAAATAGCAGATGATCTCAACTGCGTGTTGAGCCTGCTTTCGGGTTGGATGCTCGCTTTTATTTAGCGAATGCCTGCTTTAAATAACAGATGATCACAATTGCGTCTTGAGCCGGCCTGAGGTTTCGATGCTCTCTTTTATTTAGCGAATACTACTTGAATAACAGATGATCTCTGCTGCGTGTTGAGCCGGCCTTCGGGTTTGATGCTCGCTTTGATTTAGTGAATGCCTGCTTTAAATAGCAGATGATCTCAGCTGCGTGTTGAGCCGACCTGAGGGTTTGATGCTCACTTTTATTTAGCGAATACCTGCTTTGAATAGTAGATGATCTCAGCTTCGTGTTGAGCGGGCCTAAGGGTTCGATGTTCGATTTTATTTAGCGAATGCCGACTTTGAATAGCAGATGATCTCAACTACGTGTTGAGCCGGCCTGAGGGTTCGATGCTCGCTTTAATTTAGCAAATGCCTGCTTTGAATAGCAGATGATCTCAACTGCGTGTTGAGTCGGCCTTCGGGTTCGATGCTCGCTTTTATTTAGCGAATGCCTGCTTTAAATAGCAGAGGATCTCAACTGCGTGTTGAGCCGGCCTTCGGGTTTGATGCTCGCTTTTATTTAGCGAATGCCTGCTTTGAATAGCAGATGATCTCAACTGCGTGTTGAGCCTGCTTTCGGGTTGGATGCTCGCTTTTATTTAGCGAATGCCTGCTTTAAATAACAGATGATCACAATTGCGTCTTGAGCCGGCCTGAGGTTTCGATGCTCTCTTTTATTTAGCGAATACTACTTGAATAACAGATGATCTCAGCTGCGTGTTGAGCCGGCCTTCGGGTTTGATGCTCGCTTTTATTTAGTGAATGCCTACTTTAAATAGCAGATGATCTCAACTGCGTGTTGAGCCGACCTGAGGGTTTGATGCTCGCTTTTATTTAGCGAATACCTGCTTTGAATAGTAGATGATCTTAGCTTCGTGTTGAGCGGGCCTAAGGGTTCGATGTTCGATTTTATTTAGCGAATGCCGACTTTGAATAGCAGATGATCTCAACTACGTGTTGAGCCGGCCTGAGGGTTCGATGCTCGCTATAATTTAGCAAATGCCTGCTTTGAATAGCAGATGATCTCAACTGCGTGTTGAGTCGGCCTTCGGGTTCGATGCTCGCTTTTATTTAGCGAATGCCACCTTTAAATAGCAGAGAATCTCAACTGCGTGTTGAGCCGGCCTTCGGGTTTGATGCTCGCTTTTATTTAGCGAATGCCTGCTTTGAATAGCAGATGATCTCAACTGCGTGTTGAGCCAGCCTGAGGGTTTGATGCTCTCTTTTATTTAGCGAATGCCTGCTTTAAATAGCAGATGATCTCAACTGCGTGTTGAGCCTGCTTTCGGGTTCGATGCTCGCTTTTATTTAGCGAATGACTGCTTTAAATAACAGATGATCTCAGTTGTGTGTTGAGCCGGCCTTAGGGTTCGATTCTTGCTTTTATTTAGCGAATGCCTACTTTGAATAGCAGATGATCTCAACTGCGTGTTGAGATGGCCTGAGGGTTCGATGCTCAATTTTATTTAGCGAATGCCTACTTTGAATAACAGATGATCTCAACTGTGTGTTGAGCTGGCCGGATGGTTCGATGCTCGCTTTTATTTAGCCAATGCCTGCTTTGAATAGCAGATGATCTCAACTGCGTGTTGAGCTGGCCTTCGAGTTTGATGCTCGCTTTTATTTAGCAAATGCCTGCTTTAAATAGCAGATGATCTCAACTGCGTGTTGAGCCGGCCCTCGGGTTCGATGCTCGCTTTTATTTAGCGAATGCCTTCTTTAAATAGCAGATGATCTCAAATGCGTTTTTTCCGGCCTTAGGGTTCGATGCTCGCTTTTATTTAGCGAATGCCTGCTTTGATAAGCAGATGATCTCAACTGCGAGTTGAACCGGCCTGAGGCTTCGATGCTCGATTTTATTTAGCGAATGCCTGCTTTGAATAACAGATGATCTCAACTGTGTGTTTAGCGGCCTTCGGGTTCGACGCTCGCTTTTACTTAGTGAATGCCTGCTTTGAATAGCAGATGATCTCAGCTGCGTGTTGAGCTGGCCTGAGGGTTCGATGCTCGCTTTTATTTAGCGGATGCCTGCTATGAATAGAAGATGATCTCAACTGCGTGTTGAGTCGGCCTTCGGCTTTGATGCTCGCTTTTATTTAGCGAATGCTTGCTTTAAATAGCAGATGATCTCAACTGCGTGTTGAGCCTACTTCTGAGTTTGATGCTCGCTTTTATTTAGCGAATGCCTGCTTTAAATAGCAGACAATCTCAACTACGTGTTGAGCCGGCCTTCGGGTTCGATGCTCACTTTTATTTAGCGAATGCTCGCTTTGAATAGCAGATGATCTCAACTGCGTGTTGAGCCTGCCTGAGGGTTCGATGCTCGGTTTTATTTAGTGAATGCCTGCTTTGAATAGCAGATGATCTCAACTTAGTGTTGAGCCGACCTGAGGGTTCGATGCTCGCTTTTATTTAGCGAATCCGTGCTTTAAATAGCAGATGATCTGAACTGCCTGTTGAGCTGGCCTGAGGGTTTGATGCTCGCTTTTATTTTGTGAATGCCTGCTCAAAATAGCAGATGATCTAAACTGCGTGTTGAGCCGGCCTTCGGGTTTGATGCTCGCTTTTATTTAGCGAATGCCTGCTTTAAATAGCAGATGATCTCAACTGCGTGTTGAGCCTGCTTTCGGGTTGGATGCTCGCTTTTATTTAGCGAATGCCTGCTTTAAATAACAGATGATCACAATTGCGTCTTGAGCCGGCCTGAGGTTTCGATGCTCTCTTTTATTTAGCGAATACTACTTGAATAACAGATGATCTCAGCTGCGTGTTGAGCCGGCCTTCGGGTTTGATGCTCGCTTTGATTTAGTGAATGCCTGCTTTAAATAGCAGATGATCTCAGCTGCGTGTTGAGCCGACCTGAGGGTTTGATGCTCACTTTTATTTAGCGAATACCTGCTTTGAATAGTAGATGATCTCAGCTTCGTGTTGAGCGGGCCTAAGGGTTCGATGTTCGATTTTATTTAGCGAATGCCGACTTTGAATAGCAGATGATCTCAACTACGTGTTGAGCCGGCCTGAGGGTTCGATGCTCGCTTTAATTTAGCAAATGCCTGCTTTGAATAGCAGATGATCTCAACTGCGTGTTGAGTCGGCCTTCGGGTTCGATGCTCGCTTTTATTTAGCGAATGCCTGCTTTAAATAGCAGAGGATCTCAACTGCGTGTTGAGCCGGCCTTCGGGTTTGATGCTCGCTTTTATTTAGCGAATGCCTGCTTTGAATAGCAGATGATCTCAACTGCGTGTTGAGCCGGCCTGAGGGTTTGATGCTCTCTTTTATTTAGCGTATGCCTGCTTTAAATAGCAGATGATCTCAACTGCGTGTTGAGCCTGCTTTCGGGTTCGATGCTTGCTTTTATTTAGCGAATGACTGCTTTAAATAACAGATGGTCTCATTTGTGTGTTGAGCCGGCCTTAGGGTTCGATGCTTGCTTTTATTTAGCGAATGCCTGCTTTGAATAGTAGATGATCTCAACTGCGTGTTGAGATGGCCTGAGGGTTCGATACTCGATTTTATTTAGCGAATGCCTACTTTGAATAGCAGATGATCTCAACTGTGTTGAGCCGGCTGGATGGTTCGATGCTCGCTTGTATTTAGCCAATGCCTGCTTTGAATAGCAGATGATCTCAACTGCGTGTTGAGCTGGCCTTCGGGTTTGATGCTCGCTTTTATTTAGTGAATGCCTGCTTTAAATAGCAGATGATCTCAACTGTGTGTTGAGCCGGCCTTCGGGTTCGATGCTCACTTTTATTTAGCGAAAGCCTGCTTTAAATAGCAGATGATCTCAAATGCGTGTTTTCCGGCCTTAGGGTTCGATGCTCGCTTTTATTTAGCGAATGCCTGCTTTGATAAGCAGATGATCTCAACTGCGAGTTGAACCGGCCTGAGGCTTCGATGCTCGATTTTATTTAGCGAATGCCTGCTTTGAATAACAGATGATCTCAACTGTGTGTTTAGCCGGCCTTCGGGTTCGATGCTCGCTTTTACTTAGTGAATGCCTGCTTTGAATAGCAGATGATCTCAGCTGCGTGTTGAGCTGGCCTGAGGGTTCGATGCTCGCGTTTATTTAGCGGATGCTTGCTATGAATAGAAGATGATCTCAACTGCGTGTTGAGTCGGCCTTCGGCTTTGATACTCGCTTTTATTTAGCGAATTCCTGCTTTAAATAGCAGATGATCTCAACTGCGTGTTGAGCCTGCTTCCGGGTTCGATGCTCGATTTTATTTAGCGAATGCCTGCTTTAAATAGCAGACGATCTCAACTGCGTGTTGAGCCGGCCTTCGGGTTCGATGCTCGCTTTTATTTAGCGAATGCCTGCTTTGAATAGAAGATGATCTCAACTGCGTGTTGAGCCTGCCTGAGGGTTCAATGCTCGCTTTTATTTAGGGAATGCCTGCTTTGAATAGCAGATGATCTCAACTGCGTGTTGAGCCGACCTGAGGGATCGATGCTCGCTTTTATTTAGCGAATCCGTGCTTTAAATAGAATATGATCTGAACTGCCTGTTGAGCTGGCCTGAGGGTTTGATGCTCGCTTTTATTTTGTGAATGCCTGCTCTGAATGGCAGATGATCTAAACTGCGTGTTGAGTTGGCCTTAGGGTTTGACGCTCGCTTTTATTTAGCGGATGCCTACTTTGAATAGCAGACGATCTCAACTGCGTGTTGAGCCGACCTGAGGGTTCGATGCTCGCTTTTATTTAACGCATGCTTGCTTTGAATAGCAGATGATTTCAATCGCGTGTTGAGCCAGCCTGAGGGTTTGATGCTCGCTTTTATTTAGGGATTGCCTTCTTTGAATAGGAGATGATATCAAATGCGCATTGAGCCGATCTGAGGGTTCGATGCTCGCTTTTATTTACCGAATGCCTGCATTGTATAGCAGATGATCTCAACTACGTGTTGAGCCAGCTTGAGGCTTTGAGGCCCGCTTTTATTTCGCGAATGCCTACTACGAATAACAGATGACTTCAACTGCGTGTTGAGCCGGCCTGAGGGTTCGACGCTCGCTTTTATTTATCGGATGCTTGCTTTGAATAGTAGATTATCTCAGCTTCGTGTTGAGTCGGCCTAAGGGTTCGATGTTCTATTTTGTTTAGCGAATGCCGGCTTTGAATAGCAGATGATATCAACTATGTGTTAAGTAGTCCTGAGGTTTCGATGCTTACTTTTATTTAGCGAATGCCTGCTTTGAATAGCAGATGATCTCAACTGCATGTTGAGCCTGCCTGAGGTTTCGATGCTCTCTTTTATTTAGCGAATACTGCTTGAATAGCAGATGATCTCAGCTGCGTGTTGAGCCGGCCTTTGGGTTTGATGCTCGCTTTTATTTAGCGAATGCCTGCTTTAAACAACAGATGATCTCAGCTGCGTCTTGAGCCGGCCTGAGGTTTCGATGCTCTCTTTTATTTAGCGAATGCGTGCTTTGAATAGTAGATGTTCTCAGCTTCGTGTTGAGCCGGCCTTCGGGTTTGATGCTCGCTTTTATTTAGTGAATGCCTACTTTAAATAGCAGATGATCTCAGTTGGGTGTTGAGCCGACCTGAGGGTTCGATGCTCACTTTTATTTAGCGAATACCTGCTTTAAATAGTAGATGTTCTCAGCTTCGTGTTGAGCAGGCCTAAGGGTTCGATGTTCGATTTTATTTAGCGAATGCCGACTTTAAATAGCAGATGATCTCAACTCCGTGTTGAGCCGGCCTGAGGGTTCGATGCTCGCTTTTATTTAGCGAATGCCTTCTTTGAATAGCAGATGATCTCAACTGCGTGTTTAGCTGGCCTGAGGGTTCGATGCTCACTTTTATTTAGTGAATGCCTACTTTGAATAGCAAATGATCTCAACTGCATGTTGAGCCAACCCGAGGGTTCGATGCTCGCTTTTATTTAGCCAATGCCTGCTTTAAATAGCAGAAGATCTCAACTGCGTGTTGAGCCGGCCTTTGGGTTCGACTCTCACTTTTATTTAGCGAATGCCTGCTTTAAATAGCAGATGATCTCAGCTGTGTGATAAGCCGGCCTTCGGGTTCGATGCTCGCTTTTATATAGTGAATGCCTGCTGTAAATAGCAGATGATCTCAACTGCGTGTTATGCCGGCCTTCGGGTTTGATGCTCGCTTTTATTTAGCGAATGAATGCTTTAAATAGCAGATGATCTCAGCTGCATGTTGAGCCAGCCTTAGGGTTCGATGCTCGATTTTATTTAGCAAATGCATGCTTTGAATAGAAGATGATCTCAACTGCGTGTTGAGCCGGCCTGAGGGTTTGATGCTCTTTTTTATTTAGAGAATGCTTGCTTTAAATAGCAGATGATCTCAACTGCGTGTTGATCCTGCTTTTGGGTTCGATGCTCGCTTTTATTTTGCGAATGACTGCTTTAAATAACAGATGATCTTAGTTGTGTGTTGAGCCGGCCTTAGGGTTCGATGCTTGCTTTTATTTAGCGAATGCCTGCTTTGAATAGCAGATGATCTCAACTGTGTGTTGAGACGGCCTGAGGGTTCGATGCTCGATTTTATTTAGCGAATACCTGCTTTGAATAGCAGATGATCTCAACTGTGTGTTAAGCCGGCCGGGGTGTTCGATGCTCGCTTTTATTTAGCTAATGCCTGCTTTGAATAGCAGATGATCTCAACTGCGTGTTGAGCTGGCCTTCGGGTTCGATGCTCGCTTTTATTTAGCGAATGCCTGCTTTAAATAGCAGATGATCTCAATTGTATGTTGAGCCGGCCTTCGGGTTCGATGCTCGCTTTTATTTAGCGAATGCCAGCTTTAAATACCAGATGATCTCAGTTGCGTGTTTTCCGGCCTTAGGGTTCGATGCTCGCTTTTATTTAGCGAATGCCTGCTTTGATAAGCAGATGATCTCAACTACGAGTTGAACCGGCCTGAGGGTTCGATGCTCGATTTTATTTAGCGAATGCCTGCATTGAATAGCAGATGATCTCAACTGTGTGTTGAGCCGGCCGGAGGGTTCGATGCTCGCTTTTATTTAGCCAATGCCTTCTTTGAATAGCAGATGATCTCAACTGCGTGTTGAGCTGGCCTTCGGGTTTGATGCTCGCTTTTACTTTCTGAATACCTGCTTTGAATAGCAGATGATCTCAGCTGCGTGTTGGGCTGGCCTGAGGGTTCAATGCTCGCTTTTCTTTAGCGGATGCCTGCTATGAATAGAAGATGATCTCAACTGCGTGTTGTGTCGGCCTTCGGGTTTGATGCTCGCTTTTATTTAGCGAATGCCTGCTTTAAATAGCAGATGATCTCAACTGCGTGTTGAGCCTGCTTTCGGGTTCGATGCTCGCTTTTATTTAGCGAATGCCTGCTTTAAATAGCAGACGATCTCAACTGCGTGTTGAGCCGGCCTTCGGGTTCGATGCTCGGTTTTATTTAGCGAATGCCTGCTTTGAATAGCAGATGATCTCAACTGCGTGTTGAGCCTACCTGAGGGTTCAATGCTCGCTTTTATTTAGCGAATCCATGCTTTAATTAGAATATGATCTGAACTGCCTGTTGAGATGGCCTGAGGGTTTGATGCTCGCTTTTATTTTGTGAATGCCTGCTCTGAATGGCAGATGATCTAAACTGCGTGTTGAGCCGGCCTTTGGGTTTGACGCTCGCTTTTATTTAGCGGATGCCTACTTTGAATAGCAGACGATCTCAACTGCATGTTGAGCCGACCTGAGGGTTCGATGCTCGCTTTTATTTAACGCATGCCTGCTTTGAATAGCAGATGATTTCAATCGCGTGTTGAGCCAGCCTGAGGGTTTGATGCTCGCTTTTATTTAGGGAATGCCTTCTTTGAATAGGAGATGATCTCAAATGCACATTGAGCCGATCTGAGGGTTCGATGCTCGCTTTTATTTACCGAATGCCTGCATTGTATAGCAGATGATCTCAACTACGTGTTGAGCCAGCTTGAGGCTTTGAGGCCCGCTTTTATTTCGCGAATGCCTACTATGAATAACAGATGACTTCATTTGCGTGTTGAGCCGGCCTGAGGGTTCGACGCTCGCTTTTATTTATCGGATGCTTGCATTGAATAGTAGATTATCTCAGCTTCGTGTTGAGCCGGCCTAAGGGTTCGATGTTCTATTTTGTTTAGCGAATGCCGGCTTTGAATAGCAGATGATATCAACTATGTGTTAAGTAGTCCTGAGGTTTCGATGCTTACTTTTATTTAGCGAATGCCTGCTTTGAATAGCAGATGATCTCAACTGCGTGTTGAGCCTGCCTGAGGTTTCGATGCTCTCTTTTATTTAGCGAATACTGCTTGAATAGCAGATGATCTCAGCTGCGTGTTGAGCCGGCCTTCGGGTTTGATGCTCGCTTTTATTTAGCGAATGCCTGCTTTAAACAACAGATGATCTCAGCTGCGTCTTGAGCCAGCCTGAGGTTTCGATGCTCTCTTTTATTTAGCGAATGCCTGCCTTGAATAGTAGACGTTCTCAGCTTCGTGTTGAGTCGGCCTTCGGGTTTGATGCTCGCTTTTATTTAGTGAATGCCTAATTTAAATAGCAGATGATCTCAGTTGGGTGTTGAGCCGACCTGAGGGTTCGATGCTCACTTTTATTTAGCGAATACCTGCTTTAAATAGTAGATGTTCTCAGCTTCGTGTTGAGCGGGCCTAAGGGTTCGATGTTCGATTTTATTTAGCGAATGCCGACTTTGAATAGCAGATGATCTCAACTCCGTGTTGAGTCGGCCTGAGGGTTCGATGCTCGCTTTTATTTAGCAAATGCGTGCTTTGAATAGCAGATGATCTCAACTGCGTGTTGAGCCGGCCTTCGGGTTCGATGCTCGCTTTTATTTAGCGAATGCCTGCTTTAAATAGCAGACGATCTCAACTGCGTGTTGAGCCATCCTTCGGGTTCAATGCTCGCTTTTATTTAGCGAATGCCTTCTTTGAATAGCAGATGATCTCAACTGCGTGTTTAGCCGGCCTGAGGGTTCGATGCTCACTTTTATTTAGCGAATGCCTACTTTGAATAGCAAATGATCTCAACTGCATGTTGAGCCAACCTGAGGGTTCGATGCTCGCTTTTATTTAGCGAATGCCTGCTTTAAATAGCAGAAGATCTCAACTGCGTGTTGAGCCGGCCTTTGGGTTCGACTCTCACTTTTATTTAGCGAATGCCTGCTTTAAATAGCAGATGATCTCAGCTGTGTGATGAGTCGTCCTTCGGGTTCGATGCTCGCTTTTATATAGCGAATGCCTGCTGTAAATAGCAGATGATCTCAACTGCGTGTTGAGCCGGCCTTCGGGTTTGATGCTCGCTTTTATTTAGCGAATGAATGCTTTAAATAGCAGATGATCTCAGCTGCATGTTGAGCCAGCCTTAGGGTTCGATGCTCGATTTTATTTAGCAAATGCATGCTTTGAATAGAAGATGATCTCAACTGCGTGTTGAGCCGGCCTTAGGGTTTGATGCTCTCTTTTATTTAGCGAATGCTTGCTTTAAATACCAGATGATCTCAACTGCGTGTTGATCCTGCTTTTGGGTTCGATTCTCGCTTTTATTTTGCGAATGACTGCTTTAAATAACAGATGATCTCAGTTGTGTGTTGAGCCGGCCTTAGGGTTCGATGCTTGCTTTTATTTAGCGAATGCCTGCTTTGAATAGCAGATGATCTCAACTGTGTGTTGAGACGGCCTGAGGGTTCGATGCTCGATTTTATTTAGCGAATACCTGCTTTGAATAGCAGATGATCTCAACTGTGTGTTAAGCCGGCCGGGGTGTTCGATGCTCGCTTTTATTTAGCTAATGCCTGCTTTGAATAGCATATGATCTCAACTGCGTGTTGAGCTGGCCTTCGGGTTCGATGCTCGCTTTTATTTAGCGAATGCCTGCTTTAAATAGCAGATGATCTCAATTGTGTATTGAGCCGGCCTTCGGGTTCGATGCTCGCTTTTATTTAGCGAATGCCAGCTTTAAATACCAGATGATCTCAGTTGCGTGTTTTCCGGCCTTAGGGTTCGATGCTCGCTTTTATTTAGCGAATGCCTGCTTTGATAAGCAGATGATCTCAACTACGAGTTGAACCGGCCTGAGGGTTCGATGCTCGATTTTATTTAGCGAATGCCTGCATTGAATAGCAGATGATCTCAACTGTGTTGAGCCGGCCGGAGGGTTCGATGCTCGGTTTTATTTAGCCAATGCCTTCTTTGAATAGCAGATGATCTCAACTGCGTGTTGAGCTGGCCTTCGGGTTCGATGCTCGCTTTTACTTTCTGAATACCTGCTTTGAATAGCAGATGATCTCAGCTGCGTGTTGGGCTGGCCTGAGGGTTCAATGCTCGCTTTTCTTTAGCGGATGCCTGCTATGAATAGAAGATGATCTCAACTGCGTGTTGTGTCGGCCTTCGGGTTTGATGCTCGCTTTTATTTAGCGAATGCCTGCTTTAAATAGCAGATGATCTCAACTGCGTGTTGAGCCTGCTTTCGGGTTCGATGCTCGCTTTTATTTAGCGAATGCCTACTTTAAATAGCAGACGATCTCAACTGCGTGTTGATCCGGCCTTCGGGTTCGATGCTCGGTTTTATTTAGCGAATGCCTGCTTTGAATAACAGATGATCTCAACTGCGTGTTGAGCCTGCCTGAGGGTTCAATGCTCGCTTTTATTTAGCGAATGCATGCTTTGAATAACAGATGATCTCAACTGCGTGTTGAGCCGACCTGAGGGTTCGATGCTCATTTTTATTTAGCGAATCCGTGCTTTGAATAGCAGATGATCTGAACTGCCTGTTGAGCTAGCCTGAGGGTTTGATGCTCGCTTTTATTTTGCGAATGCCTGCTCTGAATAGCAGATGATCTAAACTGCGTGTTGAGTCGGCCTTAGGGTTTGACGCTCGCTTTTATTTAGCGGATGCCTACTTTAAATAGCAGACGATCTCAACTGCGTGTTGAACCGACCTGAGGGTTCGATGCTCGCTTTTATTTAGCACATGACTGGTTTGAATAGTAGATGATTTCAATCGCGTGTTGAGCTTGCCTGAGGGTTCAATGCTCGCTTTTATTTAGCGAATGCCTTCTTTGAATAGGAGATGATCTCAACTGCGCATTGAGCCGATCTTAGGGTTCGATGCTCGCATTTATTTAGCGAATTCCAGCATTGTATAGCAATTGATCTCAACTGCGTGTTGAGCCAGCTTGAGGCTTCGAGGCCCGCTTTTATTTCACGAATGCCTACTTTGAATAGCAGATGATCTCAAATGCATGTTGAGCCGACCTGAGGGTTCGACGCTCGCTTTTATTTAGCGGATGCTTGCTTTGAATAGTAGATGATCTCAGCTTCGTGTTGAACCGGCCTAAGGGTTCGATGCTCGATTTTATTTAGCGAATGATGGATTTGAATAGGAGATGATATCAACTATGTGTTGAGCAGTCCTGAAGTTTCGATGCTTACCTTTATTTAGCGAATGCCTGCTTTGAATAGCAGATGATCTCAACTGTGTGTTGAGCCTGCTTTCGTGTTCGATGCTCGCTTTTATTTAGCGAATGCCTGCTTTAAATAACAGATGATCACAACTGCGTCTTGAGCCGGCCTGAGGTTTCAATGCTCTCTTTTATTTAGCGAATACTGCTTGAATAGCAGATGATCTCAGGTGTGTGTTGAGCCGGCTTTCGGGTTTGATGCTCGTTTTTATTTAGTGAATGCCTACTTTAAATAGCAGATGATCTCTGCTGCGTGTTGAGCCGACCTGAGGGTTCGATGCTGGCTTTTATTTAGCGAATACCTACTTTGAATAGTAGATGTTCTCAGCTTCGTGTTGAGCGGGCCTAAGGGTTCGATGTTCGATTTTATTTAGCGAATGCCGGCTTTGAATAGCAGATGATCTCAACTACGTGTTGAGCCGGCCTGAGGTTTCGATGCTCGCTTTTAATTAGCAAATGTCTGCTTTGAATAGCAGATGATCTCAACTGCGTGTTGAGCCGGCCTTCGGGTTCGATGCTCGCTTTTATTTAGCGAATGCCTGCTTTAAATAGCAGACGATCTCAACTGCGTGTTGAGCCGGCCTTCGGGTTCGATGCTCGCTTTTATTTAGCGAATGCCTTCTTTGAATTGCAGATGATCTCAACTGCGTGTTGAGCCGGCCTGAGGGTTCGATGGTCGCTTTTATTTAGCGAATGCCTACTTTGAATAGCAAATGATCTCAACTGCGTGTTGAGCCGACTTGAGGGTTCGATGCTCGCTTTTATTTAGTGAATGCCTGCTTTAAATAGCAGAAGATCTCAACTGCGTGTTGAGCCGGCTTTTGGGTTCGATTCTCACTTTTATTTAGCGAATGCCTGCTTTAAATAGTAGATGATCTCAGTTGTGTGTTGAGCCGGCCTTCGGGTTCGATGCTTGCTTTTATATAGCGAATGCCTGCTTTAAATAGCAGATGATCTCAACTGCGTGTTGAGCCGGCCTTCGGGTTCGATGCTCGCTTTTATTTAGCGAATGACTGCTTTAAATAGCAGATGATCTCAACTGCGTGTTGAGCCGGCCTTCGGGTTTGATGCTCGCTTTTATTTAGCGAATGACTGCTTTAAATAGCAGATGATATCAGCTGCATGTTGAGTCGGCCTTAGGGTTTGATGCTCGCTTTTATTTAGTGAATGCCTACTTTGATAAGCAGATGATCTCAACTGCGTGTTGAGTCGGCCTGAGGGTTCGATGCTCGATTTTATTTAGCGAATGCCTGCTTTGAATAGCAGATGATCTCAACTGTGTGTTGAGGCAGCCTGAGGGTTTGATGCCCTCTTTTATTTAGCGAATGCCTGCTTTAAATAGCAGATGATCTCAACTGCGTGTTGAGCCTGCTTTCGGGTTCGATGCTCGCTTTAATTTAGCGAATGACTGCTTTAAATAACAGATGATCTCAGTTGTGTGTTGAGCCGACCTTAGGGTTCGATGCTTGCTTTGATTTAGCGAATGCCTGCTTTGAATAGCAGATGATCTCAACTGCGTGTTGAGACAGCATGAGGGTTCGATGCTCGATTTTATTTAGCGAATGCCTACTTTAAATAGCAGATGATCTCAACTGTGTGTTGAGCCGACCGGAGGGTTCGATGCTCGCTTTTATTTACCCAATGCCTGCTTTGAATAGGAGATGATCTCAATTGCGTGTTGAGCTGGCCTTCGGGTTCGATGCTTGGTTTTGTTTAGGGAATGCCTGCATTAAATAGCAGATGATCTCAATTGCGTGTTGAGCCGGCCTTCGGGTTCGATGCTCGCTTTTATTTAGCGAATGCCTGCTTTGAATAGCAGATGATCTCAACTGCATGTTGAGCCGGCCTGAGGGTTTGATGCTCTCATTTATTTAGCGAATGCCTGCTTTAAATAGCATATGATCTCAACTACGTGTTGAGCCTGCTTTCGGGTTCGATGCTCGCTTTTATTTAGCGAATGACTGCTTTAAATAACAGATGATCTCAGTTGTGTGTTGAGCCGGCCTTAGGGTTCAATGCTTGCTTTTATTTAGCGAATGCCTGCTTTGAATAGAAGATGATCTCAATTGCGTGTTGAGACGGCCTGAGGGTTCGATGCTCGATTTTATTTAGCGAATGCCTGCTTTGAATAGCAGATGATCTCAACTGTGTGTAGAGTCGGCCAGATGGTTCATTGCTCGCTTTTATTTAGCCAATGCCTGCTTTGAATAGCAGACGATCTCAACTACGTGTTGAGCTGACCTTCGGGTTCGATGCTTGCTTTTATTTAGCGAATGCCTGCTTTAAATAACAGATGATCTCAACTGTGTGTTGAGCCGGCCTTCGGGTTCGATGATCGCTTTTATTTAGCGAATGCCTGCTTTAAATAGCAGATGATCTCAGTTGCGTGTTTTCTGGCCTTAGGGTTCGATGCTCGCTTTTATTTAGCGAATGCCTGCTTTGATAAGCAGATGATCTTAACTGCGAGTTGAACCGGCCTGAGGGTTCGATGCTCGATGTTATTTAGCGAATGCCTGCTTTGAATAACAGATGATCTCAACTGTGTGTTTAGCCGGCCTTCGTGTTCGATGCTCGCTTTTACTTAGTGAATGCTTGCTTTGAATAACAGATGATCTCAGCTGCGTGTTGAGCTGGCCCGAGGGTTCGATGCTCGCTATTATTTAGCGTATACCTGCTATGAATAGAAGATGATCTGAACTGCGTGTTGAGTCGGCCTTCGGGTTTGATGCTCGCTTTTATTTAGCGAATGCCTGCTTTAAATAGCAGATGATCTCAACTGCGTGTTGAGCCTTCTTTCGGGTTCGATACTCGCTTTTATTTAGCCAATGCATGCTTTGAATAGCAGATGATCTCAACTGTGTGTTGAGCTGGCCTTCGGGTTCGATGCTCGCTTTTATTTAGCGAATGCCTGCTTTAAATAGCAGATGATCTCAACTGTGTGTTGAGCCGGCCTTCGGGTTCGATGCTCGCTTTTATTTAGCGAATGCCTGCTTTGAATAGCAGATGATCTCAGTTGCGTGTTTTCCGGCCTTAGGGTTCGATGCTCGCTTTTATTTAGCGAATGCATGCTTTGATAAGCAGATGATCTCAACTGCGAGTTGAACCGGCCTGAGGGTTTGATGCTCGATTTTATTTAGCGAATGCCTTCTTTGAATAACAGATGATCTCAATTGTGTGTTTAGTCGGCCTTCGGGTTCGATGCTCGCTTTTACTTAGTGAATGCCTGCTTTGAATAGCAGATGATCTCAGCTGCGTGTTGAGCCGGCCTGAGGGTTTGACGCTCGCTTTTATTTAGAGGATGCCTTCTTTGAATAGCAGACAATCTCAACTGCGTGTTGAGCCGAACTGAGCGTTCGATGCTCGCTTTTATTTAGCGCATGCCTGCTTTGAATAGAAGATGATTTCAACCGCGTGTTGAGCCAGCCTGAGGGTTCGATGCTCGCTTTTATTTAGCGAATGCCTTCTTTGAATAGGAGATTATCTCGACTGTGCGTTGAGCTGATCTTCGGGTTCGATGCTCGCTTTTATTTAGCAAATGCCCGCTTTGAATAGCAGATGATCTCAACCGCGTGTTGAGCCATCCTGAGGCTTCCAGGCTCGCATTTATTTAGTGAATGCCTGCTTTAAATAGCAGATGATCTCAACTATGTGTTGAGCCGGCCCGAGGGTTCGATGCTCACTTTTATTTAGCCAATGCCTGCTTTGAATAGCAGATGATCTCAACTGCATGTTAAGCTGGCCTTCGGGTTCTATGCTCGCTTTTATTTAGCGAATGCCTGCTTTAAATAGCAAATGATCTCAACTGCATGTTGAGTCGGCCTTTGGGTTTGATGCTCGCTTTTATTTAGAGAATGCCTGCTTTAAATAGCAGATGATCTCAACTGTGATTTGAGCCTGCTTTCGGGTTCGATGCTCGATTTTATTAGCGAATGCCTCCTTTAAATAACAGATGATCACAACTGCGTCTTGAGCCGGCCTGAGGTTTCGATGCCCTCTTTTATTTAGTGAATACTGTTTGAATAGCAGATAATCTCAACTGCATGTTGAGCCGGCCTTCGGGTTCGATGCTCGCTTTTATTTAGCGAATGCCTGCTTTAAATAGCAGATGATCTCAACTGCGTGTTGAGCCGGCCTGAGGGTTCGATGCTCGCTTTTATTTAGCGTATGCCTACTTTGAATAGCAGATGATCTCAACTGCGTGTTGAGCCGGCCTTTGGGTTCAATGCTTGCTTTTATTTAGCGAATGCCTGCTTTAAATAGCAGAAGATCTCAACTGCGTGTTGAGCCGGTCTTCGGGTTCGATGCTCACTTTTATTTAGCGAATGCCTGCTTTGAATAGCATATGATCTCAGCTGTGTGTTGAGCCGGCCTTCGGGTTCGATGCTCGCTTTTATTTAGCGAATGCCTCCTTTAAATAACAGATGATCTCAGCTGTATGTTGAGCCGGCCTTCGGGTTTGATGCTTGCTTTTACTTAGCGAATCACTGCTTTAAATAGCAGATGATCTCAGCTGCGTGTTGATTCGGCCTTAGGGTTCGATGCTCGCTTTTATTTAGTGAATGCGTGCTTTGATAAGCAGATGATCTCAACTTCGTGTTGAGTCGGCCTGAGGGTTCGATGCTCGATTTTATTTAGCGAATGCCTGCTTTGAATAGCAGATGATCTCAACTGTGTGTTGAGCCAGCCTGAGGGTTCGATGCTCTCTTTTATTTAGCGAATGACTGCTTTAAATAGCAGATGATCTCAACTGCGTGTTGAGCCGACCTGAGGGTTCGATGCTCGGTTTAATTTAGCGAATGTCTACTTTGAATAGCAGATGATCACAACTGCATGTTGAGCCGGCCTTCGGGTTCGATGCTCGCTTTTATTTAGCGGATGCCTGCTTTAAATAGCAGAAGATCTCAACTGCGTGTTGAGCCGGCCTTCGGATTCGATGCTCACTTTTATTTAGTGAATGCCTGCTTTAAAAAGCAGATTATCTCAGCTGTGTGTTGAGCCGGCCTTCGGGTTCGATGCTAGCTTTTATTTAGCGAATGCCTGCTTTGAATAGCATATGATCTCAGCTGCGTGTTGAGACGGCCTTCGGGTTCGATGCTCGCTTTTATTTAGCGAATGCCTGCTTTAAATAGCAGAAGATCTCAACTGCGTGTTGAGCCGGCCTTCGGGTTCGATGCTCGCTTTTATTTAGCGAATGCCTGCTTTGATAAGTAGATGATCTCAACTGCGTGTTGAGTCGGCCTAAGATTTGATGCTTGATTTATTTAGCGAATGCCTGCTTTGAATAGCAGATGATCTAAACTGTGTGTTGAGCCGGCCTGAGGGTACGATGCTCTCTTTTATTTAGCAAATTCCTACTTTAAATAGCAGATGATCTCAACTCCGTGTTGAGCCTGCTTTCGGGTTCGATGCTTTCTTTTATTTAGCGAATGCCTGCTTTAAATAACAGATGATCTCAACTGCGTCTTGAGCCGGCCTGATGTTTCGATGCTCTCTTTTATTTAGCGAGTACGACTTGAATAGAAGATGATCTCAGCCGCGTGTTGAGCCGGCCTTCGGGTTCGATGCTCGCTTTTATTTAGTAAATGCCTGCTTAAAATAGAAGATGATCTCAGCTGCGTGTTGAGCCGACCTGAGGGTTCGATGCTCGCTTTTACTTATCGAATGCCTGCTTTGAATAGCAGATGATCTCAACTGCATGTCGAGTCGGCCTTCGGGTTCGATGCTCGCTTTTATTTAGCGAATGCCTGCTTTAAATAGCAGATGATCTCAGCTGCGTGTTAAGACGACCTTCGGGTTCGATGCTCCCTTTTACTTAGCGAATGCCTGCTTTGAATAGCAGATGATCTCAACTGCATGTTTAGTCGGCCTGAGGGTTCGATGCTCCTTTTATTTAGAGAATCCCTGCTTTGAATAGAAGATGATCTCAACTATGTGTTGAGCCGGTCCGAGGGTTCGATGCTCGCTTTTATTTAGCTAATGCCTACTTTGAAAAGCAGACGATCTCAACTGCGTGTTGAGCCGGCCTTCGGGTTTGATCCTCGGTTTTATTTTGCGAATGACTGCTTTAAATAACAGATGATCTCAACTGCGTCTTGAGCCGGCCTGAGGTTTCGATGCTCTCTTTTATTTAGCGAATACTTCTTGAACAGCAGATGATCTCAGCTGCGTGTTGAGCCTGCCTTCGGGTTTGTTGCTCGCTTTTATTTAGTGAATGCCTACTTTAAATAGCAGATGATCTCAGCTGCGTGTTGAGACGGTCTTCGGGTTCGATGCCCGCTTTTACTTAGCGAATGCCTGCTTTGAATAGCAGATGATCTCAACTGCGTGTCGAATCGGCCTTCGGGTTCAATGCTCGCTTTTATTGAACGAATGCCTGCTTTAAATAGTAGATGATCTCAGCTGCGTGTTGAGACGACCTTCGGGTTCGATGCTCGCTTTTACTTAGAGAATGCCTGCTTTGAATAGCAGATGATCTCAACTGCATGTTGAGTCGGCCTGAGGGTTCGATGCTCCTTTTATTTAGAGAATCCCTGCTTTGAATAGAAGATGATCTTAACTGCGTGTTGAGCCGGTCCGAGGGTTCGATCCTCGGTTTTATTTTGCGAATGACTGCTTTAAATAACAGATGATCTCAACTGCGTCTTGAGCCGGCCTGAGGTTTCGATGCTCTCTTTCATTTAGCGAATACTTCTTGAACAACAGATGATCTCAGCTGCGTGTTGAGCCGGCCTTCGGGTTCGTTGCTCGCTTTTATTTAGTGAATGCCTGCTTTAAATAGCAGATGATCTCAGCAGCGTGTTGAGCTGACCTGAGGGTTTGATGCTCGCTTTTATTTAGCGAATACCTGCTTTGAATAGTATATGATATCAGCTTTGCGTTTAGCCGGCCTAAGGGTTCGATGTTCATTTTATTTAGCGAATGCCGACTTTGAATAGCAGATGATCTCAACTATGTGTTAAGGCCGCCTGAGGGTTCGATGCTCGCTTTTATTTAGCTAATTCCTGCTTTGAATAACAGATGATCTCAACTGCGTGTTGAGCCGGCCTTCGGGTTCGATGCTCGCTTTTATTTAGCGAATGCCTGCTTTAAATAGTAGATGATCTCAGTTGCATGTTGAGCCGGCCTTCAGGTTCGATGATCGCTTTTACTTAGCGAATGCCTGCTTTGAATAGCAGATGATCTCAACTACGTGTTGAGTCGGCCTGAGGGTTCGATGCTCGCTTTTATTTAGAGAATGTCTGCTTTGAATAGTAGATGATCTCAACTGCATGTTGCGCCGGCCCAAGGGTTAGATGCTCGCTTCGATTTAGACAATGCCTGCTTTGAATACCAGATCATCTCAACTGCGTGTTGAGCCGGCCTTCGGGTTTGATGCTCGCTCTTATTTAGCGAATGCCAACTTTATATAGCAGAAGATCTCAAATGCGTGTTGAGCCGGCCTTCGGGTCCGATGCTCTCTTTTATTTAGTGAATGCCTACTTTAAATAGCAGATGATCTCAGCTGCGTGTTGAGACGGTCTTCGGGTTCGATGCCCGCTTTTACTTAGCGAATGCCTGCTTTGAATAGCAGATGATCTCAACTGCGTGTCGAATCGGCCTTCGGGTTCAATGCTCGCTTTTATTGAACGAATGCCTGCTTTAAATAGTAGATGATCTCAGCTGCGTGTTGAGACGACCTTCGGGTTCGATGCTCGCTTTTACTTAGAGAATGCCTGCTTTGAATAGCAGATGATCTCAACTGCATGTTGAGTCGGCCTGAGGGTTCGATGCTCCTTTTATTTAGAGAATCCCTGCTTTGAATAGAAGATGATCTTAACTGCGTGTTGAGCCGGTCCGAGGGTTCGATCCTCGGTTTTATTTTGCGAATGACTGCTTTAAATAACAGATGATCTCAACTGCGTCTTGAGCCGGCCTGAGGTTTCGATGCTCTCTTTCATTTAGCGAATACTTCTTGAACAACAGATGATCTCAGCTGCGTGTTGAGCCGGCCTTCGGGTTCGTTGCTCGCTTTTATTTAGTGAATGCCTGCTTTAAATAGCAGATGATCTCAGCAGCGTGTTGAGCTGACCTGAGGGTTTGATGCTCGCTTTTATTTAGCGAATACCTGCTTTGAATAGTATATGATATCAGCTTTGCGTTTAGCCGGCCTAAGGGTTCGATGTTCATTTTATTTAGCGAATGCCGACTTTGAATAGCAGATGATCTCAACTATGTGTTAAGGCCGCCTGAGGGTTCGATGCTCGCTTTTATTTAGCTAATTCCTGCTTTGAATAACAGATGATCTCAACTGCGTGTTGAGCCGGCCTTCGGGTTCGATGCTCGCTTTTATTTAGCGAATGCCTGCTTTAAATAGTAGATGATCTCAGTTGCATGTTGAGCCGGCCTTCAGGTTCGATGATCGCTTTTACTTAGCGAATGCCTGCTTTGAATAGCAGATGATCTCAACTACGTGTTGAGTCGGCCTGAGGGTTCGATGCTCGCTTTTATTTAGAGAATGTCTGCTTTGAATAGTAGATGATCTCAACTGCATGTTGCGCCGGCCCAAGGGTTAGATGCTCGCTTCGATTTAGACAATGCCTGCTTTGAATACCAGATCATCTCAACTGCGTGTTGAGCCGGCCTTCGGGTTTGATGCTCGCTCTTATTTAGCGAATGCCTACTTTATATAGCAGAAGATCTCAAATGCGTGTTGAGCCGGCCTTCGGGTCCGATGCTCTCTTTTATTTAGTGAATGCCTACTTTAAATAGCAGATGATCTCAGCTGCGTGTTGAGACGGTCTTCGGGTTCGATGCCCGCTTTTACTTAGCGAATGCCTGCTTTGAATAGCAGATGATCTCAACTGCGTGTCGAATCGGCCTTCGGGTTCAATGCTCGCTTTTATTGAACGAATGCCTGCTTTAAATAGTAGATGATCTCAGCTGCGTGTTGAGACGACCTTCGGGTTCGATGCTCGCTTTTACTTAGAGAATGCCTGCTTTGAATAGCAGATGATCTCAACTGCATGTTGAGTCGGCCTGAGGGTTCGATGCTCCTTTTATTTAGAGAATCCCTGCTTTGAATAGAAGATGATCTTAACTGCGTGTTGAGCCGGTCCGAGGGTTCGATCCTCGGTTTTATTTTGCGAATGACTGCTTTAAATAACAGATGATCTCAACTGCGTCTTGAGCCGGCCTGAGGTTTCGATGCTCTCTTTCATTTAGCGAATACTTCTTGAACAACAGATGATCTCAGCTGCGTGTTGAGCCGGCCTTCGGGTTCGTTGCTCGCTTTTATTTAGTGAATGCCTGCTTTAAATAGCAGATGATCTCAGCAGCGTGTTGAGCTGACCTGAGGGTTTGATGCTCGCTTTTATTTAGCGAATACCTGCTTTGAATAGGAGATGATATCAGCTTTGCGTTTAGCCGGCCTAAGGGTTCGATGTTCATTTTATTTAGCGAATGCCGACTTTGAATAGCAGATGATCTCAACTATGTGTTAAGGCCGCCTGAGGGTTCGATGCTCGCTTTTATTTAGCTAATTCCTGCTTTGAATAACAGATGATCTCAACTGCGTGTTGAGCCGGCCTTCGGGTTCGATGCTCGCTTTTATTTAGCGAATGCCTGCTTTAAATAGTAGATGATCTCAGTTGCATGTTGAGCCGGCCTTCAGGTTCGATGATCGCTTTTACTTAGCGAATGCCTGCTTTGAATAGCAGATGATCTCAACTACGTGTTGAGTCAGCCTGAGGGTTCGATGCTCGCTTTTATTTAGAGAATGTCTGCTTTGAATAGTAGATGATCTCAACTGCATGTTGCGCCGGCCCAAGGGTTAGATGCTCGCTTCGATTTAGACAATGCCTGCTTTGAATACCAGATCATCTCAACTGCGTGTTGAGCCGGCCTTCGGGTTTGATGCTCGCTCTTATTTAGCGAATGCCTACTTTATATAGCAGAAGATCTCAAATGCGTGTTGAGCCGGCCTTCGGGTCCGATGCTCTCTTTTATTTAGCGAATGCCTGCTTTAAATAGCAGATGATCTCAACTGCGTGTTGAGTCGGCCTTCGGGTTCGATGCTCGCTTTTATTTAGCGAATGCCTGCTTTGAATAGCAGATGATCTCAACGCCTGAGGGTTCGATGCTAGCTTTTATTTACCGAATGCCTGCTTTGAATAGAAGATGATCTCAACTGCGTGTTGAGCCGGCCTTCGGGTTCTATGCTCGCTTGTATTTAGCGAATGCCTGCTTTAAATAGCAGAAGATCTCAACTGCGTGTTGAGCCGGCCTTCGGGTTCGATGCTCGCTTTTATTTAGCGAATGCCTGCTTTAAATAGCAGATGATCTCAGTTGTGTGTTGAGTCGGACTTCGGGTTTGTTGCTCGCTTTTATTTGGCGAATGCCTACTTTAAATAGCAGATGATCTCAACTGCGTGTTGGGCCGGCCCTTGGGTTTGATGCTCACTTTTATTTAGCGAATGCCTGCTTTAAATAGCAGATGATCTCAGCTTCCTGTTAAGCCGACCTTAGGGTACGATGCTCGGTTTTATTTAGCGAATGCCTGCTTTGATAAGCAGATGATCTCAACTGCGTGTTGAGCTGACCTAAGGGTTCGATGTTCATTTTATTTAGCGAATGCCGACTTTGAATAGCATATGATCTCAACTATGTGTTGAGCCCGCCTGAGGGTTCGACGCTCGCTTTTATTTAGCGAATGCCTGCTTTAAATAGCAGAAGATTACAACTGCGTGTTGAGCCGGCCTTCGGGTTTGATTCTCGCTTTTATTTAGCGAATGCCTGCTTTAAATAACAGATGATCTCAACTGCGTGTTGAGCCGACCTGAGGGTTCGATGCTCGCTTTTATTTACAGAATGCCTGCTTTGAATAGCAGATGATCTCAAGTATGTGTTGAGCTGACCCGAGGGTTCGATGCTCGCTTTTATTTAGCCAATGCCTGCTTGGAATAGCAGATAATCTCAACTGCGTGTTGAGCAAGCCTTCGGGTTCGATGCTCGCTTTTATTTAGCGAATGCATGCTTTAAATAAGATATGATCTCAACTGCGTCTTGAGCAGGCCTGAGGTTTCGATGCTCTCTTTTATTTAGCGAATTCTGCTTGAATAGCAGATGATCTCAGCTGCGTGTTGAGTCGGCCTTCGGGTTCGTTGCTCGCTTTTATTTAGTGAATGCATGCTTTAAATAGCAGATGATCTCAGCTGCGTGTTGAGCCGACCTGAGGGTTCGATGCTCGCTTTTATTTAGAGACTGCCTGCTTTAAATAGCAGATGATCTCAGTTGCGTGATGAGCCGTCCTTCGGGTTCGATGCTCGCTTTTACTTAGTGAATGCCTGCTTTGAATAGCAGATGATCTCAACTGCGGGTTGAGCCCGCCTGAGGGTTCGATGCTCGCTTTTATTTAGCGAATGCCTACTTTGAATAGCAGATGATCTCAACTGCGTGTTGAGCCGGCCTTCGTGTTCGATGCACGCTTTTATTTAGCGAATGCCTGCTTTAAATAGCAGAAGATCTCAACTGCGTGTTGAGCCGACCTTTGGGTTCGATGCTCGCTTTTATTTAGCGAATGCCTGCTTTAAATAGCAGATGATCTCAGTTGCGTGATGAGCCGGCCTTCGGGTTCGATGCTCGCTTTTACTTAGTGAATGCCTGCTTTGAATAGCAGATGATCTCAACTGTGTGTTGAGCCGGCCTGAGGGTTCAATGCTCGCTTTTATTTAGAGAATTCATGCTTTGAATAGCAGATGATCTCAACTATGTGTTGAGCCGGCCCGAGGGTTCGCTACTCGCTTTTATTTAGCCAATGCCTACTTTGAATAGCAGATGATCTCAACTGCGTGTTGAGCCGGCCTTCGGGTTCGATGCCCGCTTTTATTTAGCAAATGCCTGCTTTAAATAACAGATGATCTCAACTGCATGT
Organism: Lathyrus sativus; assembly: GCA_963859935.3. Lineage (NCBI taxonomy): Eukaryota > Viridiplantae > Streptophyta > Magnoliopsida > Fabales > Fabaceae > Lathyrus > Lathyrus sativus. Next base: position 220,534,911 of record OZ012739.1, on the reverse strand, counting down.
TGAGTTGGCCTTCGGGTTTGACGCTCGCTTTTATTTAGCGAATGACTGCTTTAAATAGCAGATGATCTCAGCTGCGTGTTGAGCCAGCCTTAGGGTTTGATGCTCGCTTTTATTTAGCGAATGCCTGCTTTGATAAGCAGATGATCTCAACTATGTGTTGAGCCGTCCAGAGGGTTCGATCTCAATTTTAGTTAGAGAATGCCTGCTTTGAATAGCAGATGATCTCAACTATGTGTTGAGCCGGCCTGAGGGTTCGATGCCCTCTTTTATTTAGTGAATGCCTGCTTTAAATAGCAGATATTCTCAACTGCGTGTTGAGCCTGCTTTCGGGTTCGATGCTCGCTTTTATTTAGCGAATGCCTGCTTTAAATAACAGATGATCTCAACTACGTCTTGAGCCAGCCTGAGGTTTCGATGCTCTCTTTTATTTAGCGAATACTGCTTGAATAGCAGATGATCTCAGCTGCGTGTTGAGCCGGCCTTCGGGTTCGTTACTCGCTTTTATTTAGTGAATGCCTGCTTTAAATAACAGATGATCTCAACTGCGTGTTGAGCCGACCTGAGGGTTCGATGCTCGCTTTTATTTAGCGAATACCTGCTTTGAATAGTAGATGATCTCAGCTTCATGTTGAGTCGGCCTAACGGTTCGATGTTTGGTTTTATTTAGCGAATGCCGACTTTGAATAGAAGATGATCTCAACTATGTGTTGAGCCCGCCTGAGGGTTCGATGCTCGCTTTTATTTAGCGAATGCCTGCTTTGAATAGCATATGATCTCAACTGCTTGTTGAGCCGGCCTTCGGGTTCGATCCTCACTTTTATTTAGCGAATGCCTGCTTTAAATACCAGATGATCTCAGTTGCGTGATGAGTCGGCCTTCGGGTTTGATGCTCGCTTTTATTTAGTGAATGCCTGCTTTAAATAGCAGATGATCTCAATTGCGTGTTGAGCCGGCCTTCGGGTTTGATGCTCCCTTTTATTTAGTGAATGACTGCTTTAAATAACATATGATCTCAACTGCGTCTTGAGCCGGCCTGAGGTTTCGATGCTCTCATTTATTTAGCGAATACTGCTTGAATAGCAGATGATCTCAGCTGCTTGTTGAGCCGGCTTTCGGGTTCGTTGCTCGCTTTTATTTAGTGAATGCCTGCTTTAAATAGCAGATGATCTCAGCTGCGTGTTGAGCCGACCTGAGATTCGATGCTCGGTTTTATTTAGCGAATACCTGTTTTGAATAGTAGATGATCTCAGTTTCGTGTTGAGCCAGCCTAAGGGTTCGATGCTCGCTTTTATTTAGCGAATGCCTGCTTTGAATAGCAGATGATCTCAACTGCATGTTGAGCCGGCCTTCGGGTTCGATGCTCGCTTTTATTTAGAGAATGCCTGCTTTAAATAGCAGAAGATTACAACTGCGTGTTGAGCCGGCCTTCGGGTTTGATTGTCACTTTTATTTAGCGAATGCCTGCTTTAAATTGCAGATGATCTCAACTGCGTGTTGAGACGGCCTTCAGGTTCGATGCTCGCTTTTACTTAGCGAATGCCTGCTTTGAATAGCAGATGATCTCAACTGCATGTTGAGCCGAGCTGAGGGTTCGATGCTCGCTTTTATTTAGAGAATTCCTGCTTTGAATAGCAGATGATCTCAAGTATGTGTTAAGCCGGCCCAAGGGTTCGATGCTCGCTTTTATTTAGCTAATGCCTGCTTTGAATAGCAGATGATCTCAACTGCGTGTTGAGCCGGCAGTCGGGTTCGATGCTCACTTTTATTTAGCGAATGCATGTTTTAAATAACAGATGATCTCAATTGCGTGTTGAGCCGGCCTTCGGGTTTGATGCTCGTTTTTATTTAGCGAATGACTGCTTTAAATAACATATGATCTCAACTGCGTCTTGAGCCGGCCTGAGGTTTCGATGCTCTCTTTTATTTAGCGAATTCTGCTTGAATAGCAGATGATCTCAGCTGCGTGTTGAGTCGGCCTTCGGGTTCGTTGCTCGCTTTTACTTAGTTAATGCCTGCTTTAAATAGCAGATGATCTCAGCTGCGTGTTGAGCCGACCTGAGGGTTCGATGCTCGCTTTTATTTAGCGAATACCTGCTTTGAATAGTAGATGATCTCAACTTCATGTTGAGCCGGCCCAAGGGTTCGATGTTCGATTTTATTTAGCAAATGCCGATTTGAATAGCAGATGATCTCAACTATGTGTTAAGCCCGTTTGAGGGTTCGATGCTCGCTTTTATTTAGCCAATGCCTGCTTTGAATAACAGATGATCTCAACTGCGTGTTGAGCCGGCCTTCGGGTTCGATGCCCGCTTTTAGCGAATGCCTGCTTTAAATAGCAGATGATCTCAATTGCGTGTTGAGCCGGCCTTCGGGTTTGATGCTCGCTTTTATTTAGCGAATGACTGCTTTAAATAACATATGATCTCAACTACGTCTTGAGCCGGCCTGAGGTTTCGATGCTCTCTTTTATTTAGCGAATGCCTGCTTTGATAAGCAGATGATCTCAACTGCGTGTTGAGCCGGCCATAGGGTTCGATGCTAAATTTTATTTAGCGAATGCCTGCTTTGAATAGCAGATGATCTCAACTATGTGTTGAGCGGGCCTGAGGGTTCGGTGCCCTCTTTTATTTAACGAATGCCTGCTTAAAAAAGAAGATATTCTCAACTGTGTGTTGAGCCTGCTTTCGGGTTCGATGCTTTCTTTTATTTAGAGAATGCCTGCTTTAAATAACAGATGATCTCAACTACGTCTTGAGCCGGCCTGAGGTTTCGATGCTCTCTTTAATTTAGCGAATACTGCTTGAATAGCAGATGATCTCAGCTGCGTGTTGAGTCGGCCTTCGGGTTCGTTACTCGCTTTTATTTAGCGAATGCCTGCTTTAAATAACAGATGATCTCAGCTGCGTGTTGAGCCGACCTGAGGGTTCGATGCTCGCTTTTATTTAGCGAATACCTGCTTTGAATAGTAGATGATCTCAGCTTCATGTTGAGCCGGCCTAAGGGTTCGATGTTCGATTTTATTTAGCGAATGCCGACTTTGAATAGCAGATGATCTCAACTATGTGTTGAGCCCGCCTGAGGGTTCGATGCTCGCTTTTATTTAGCGAATGTCTGCTTTGAATAGCAGATGATCTCAACTGCATGTTGAGCCGGCCTTCGGGTTCGATGCTCGCTTTTATTTAACGAATGCCTGCTTTAAATACCAAATGATCTCAGTTGCATGATGAGCCGGCCTTCGGGTTCGATGCTCGCTTTTATTTAGCGAATGCCTGCTTTAAATAGCAGATGATCTCAATTGCGTGTTGAGCCGGCCTTCGTGTTTGATGCTCGCTTTTATTTATCGAATGACTGCTTTAAATAACATATGATCTCAACTGCGTCTTGAGCCGGCCTGAGGTTTCGATGCTCTCTTTTATTTAGCGAATGCCTGTTTTGATAAGCAGATGATCTCAACTGCGTGTTGAGCCGGCCAGAGGGTTCGATGCTAAATTTGATTTAGCGAATGCCTGCTTTGAATAGCAGATGATCTCAACTATGTGTTGAGCCGGCCTGAGGGTTCGATGCCTTATTTTATTTAACGAATGCCTGCTTAAAAAAGCAGATATTCTCAACTGTGTGTTGAGCCTGCTTTCGGGTTCGATGCTTGCTTTTATTTAGCGAATGCCTGCTTTAAATAACAGATGATCTCAACTACGTCTTGAGTCGGCCTGAGGTTTTGATGCTCTCTTTAATTTAGCGAATACTGCTTGAATAGCAGATGATCTCATCTGCGTGTTGAGCCGGCCTTCGGGTTCGTTACTCGCTTTTATTTAGTGAATGCCTGCTTTAAATAGCAGATGATCTCAGCTGCATGTTGAGCCGACCTGAGGGTTCGATGCTCGCTTTTATTTAGCGAATACCTGCTTTGAATAGTAGATGATCTCAGCCTCATGTTGAGCTGGCCTAAGGGTTCGATGTTCGATTTTATTTAGCGAATGCCGACTTTGAATAGCAGATGATCTCAACTATGTGTTGAGCCCGCCTGAGGGTTCGATGCTCGCTTTTATTTATCGAATGCCTGCTTTGAATAGCAGATGATCTCAACTGCGTGTTGAGCCGGCCTTCGGGTTCGATGCTCGCTTTTATTTAAAGAATGCCTACTTTAAATACCAGATGATCTCAGTTGCATGATGAGCCGACATTCGGGTTCGATGCTCGCTTTTATTTAGCGAATGCCTGCTTTAAATAGCAGATGATCTCAATTGCGTGTTGAGTCGGCCTTCGTGTTTGATGCTCGCTTTTATTTAGCGAATGACTGCTTTAAATAACATATGATCTCAACTGCGTCTTGAGCCGGCCTAAGGTTTCGATGCTCTCTTTTATTTAGCGAATACTTCTTGAATAGCAGATGATCTCAGCTGCGTGTTGAGCCGGCCTTCGGGTTCGTGGCTCGCTTTTATTTAGTGAATGCCTGATTTAAATAGCAGATGATCTCAGCTGCGTGTTGAGGCGACCTGAGGGTTCGATGCTCGCTTTTATTTAGCAAATACCTACTTTGAATAGTAGATGATCTCAGCTTCATGTTGAGCCGGCCTAAGGGTTCGATGTTCGATTTTATTTAGCGAATGCCGACTTTGAATAGCAGATGATCTCAACTATATGTTGAGCCCGCCTGAGGGTTCGATGCTCGCTTATATTTAGCGAATGCCTGCTTTGAATAGCAGATGATCTCAACTGCGTGTTGAGCCGGCCTTCGGGTTCGATGCTCGCTTTTATTTAGCGAATGCCTACTTTAAATAGCAGAAGATCTCAAATGCGTGTTGAGCCGGCCTTCGGGTTCGATGCTCGCTTTTATTTAGCGAGTGCCTGCTTTAAATAGCAGGTGAGCTCAGTTGCGTGATGAGCCAGCCTTCGGGTTCGATGCTCGCTTTTACTTAGTGAATGCCTGCTTTGAATAGCAGATGATCTCAACTGCGTGTTGAGCCGGCCTGAGGGTTCGATGATCGCTTTTATTTAGAAAATGCCTGTTTGAATAGCAGATGATCTCAACTATGTGTTGAGCCGGCCTGAGGGTTCGATGCTCGCTTTTATTTAGCCAATGCCTGCTTTGAATAGCAGATGATATCAACTGCGAGTTGAGTCGGCCTTCGGGTTCGATGCCCACTTTTATTTAGCGAATGCCTGCTTTAAATAACAGATGATCTCAACTGCATGTTGAGTCGGCCTTCGGGTTTGATGCTCGCTTTTATTTAGCAAATGACTGCTTTAAATAGCAGATGATCTCAGCTGCGTGTTGAGCCAGCCTTAGGGTTCGATGCTCACTTTTATTTAGCGAATTCCTGCTTTGATAAACAAATGATCTAAACTATGTGTTGAGTCGGCCTGAGGGTTCTATGCCCCCTTTTATTTAGCGAATGTCTGCTTTAAATAACGAATAATCTCAACTGCGTGTTGAGCCTGCTTTCGGGTTTGATGCTCGCTTTTATTTAGCTAATGCCTGATTTGAATAGCAGATGATCTCAGCTGCATGTTGAGCCGAGCTGAGGGTTCGATGCTCGCTTTTATTTAGAGAATGCCTGCTTTGAATAGCAGATGATCTCAAGTATGTGTTGAGCCGGCCCGAGGGTTCGATGCTCGCTTTTATTTAGCTAATGCCTGCTTTGAATAGCAGATGATCTCAACTGCGTGTTGAGCCGGCCGTCGGGTTCGATGCTCGCTTTTATTTAGCGAATGCATGTTTTAAATAACAGATGATCTCAATTGAGTGTTGAGCCGGCCTTCGGGTTTGATGCTCGTTTTTATTTAGCGAATGACTGCTTTAAATAACATATGATCTCAACTGCGTCTTGAGCCGGCCTGAGGTTTCGATGCTCTCTTTTATTTAGCGAATTCTGCTTGAATAGCAGATGATCTCAGCTGCGTGTTGAGTCGGCCTTCGGGTTCGTTGCTCGCTTTTACTTAGTGAATGCCTGCTTTAAATAGCAGATGATCTCAACTGCGTGTTGAGCCGACCTGAGGGTTCGATGCTCGCTTTTATTTAGCGAATACCTGCTTTGAATAGTAGATGATCTCAGCTTCATGTTGAGCCGGCCCAAGGGTTCGATGTTCGATTTTATTTAGCGAATGCCGATTTGAATAGCAGATGATCTCAACTATGTGTTAAGCCCGCTTGAGGGTTCGATGCTCGCTTTTATTTAGCCAATTCCTGCTTTGAATAACAGATGATCTCAACTGCGTGTTGAGCCGGCCTTCGGGTTCGATGCCCGCTTTTAGCGAATGCCTGCTTTAAATAGCAGATGATCTCAATTGCGTGTTGAGCCGGCCTTCGGGTTTGATGCTCGCTTTTATTTAGCGAATGACTGCTTTAAATAACATATGATCTCAACTACGTCTTGAGCCGGCCTGAGGTTTCGATGCTCTCTTTTATTTAGCGAATGCCTGCTTTGATAAGCAGATGATCTCAACTGCGTGTTGAGCCGGCCATAGGGTTCGATGCTAAATTTTATTTAGCGAATGCCTGCTTTGAATAGCAGATGATCTCAACTATGTGTTGAGCGGGCCTGAGGGTTCGGTGCCCTCTTTTATTTAACGAATGCCTGCTTAAAAAAGAAGATATTCTCAACTGTGTGTTGAGCCTGCTTTCGGGTTCGATGCTTTCTTTTATTTAGAGAATGCCTGCTTTAAATAACAGATGATCTCAACTACGTCTTGAGCCGGCCTGAGGTTTCGATGCTCTCTTTAATTTAGCGAATACTGCTTGAATAGCAGATGATCTCAGCTGCGTGTTGAGTCGGCCTTCGGGTTCGTTACTCGCTTTTATTTAGTGAATGCCTGCTTTAAATAACAGATGATCTCAGCTGCGTGTTGAGCCGACCTGAGGGTTCGATGCTCGCTTTTATTTAGCGAATACCTGCTTTGAATAGTAGATGATCTCAGCTTCATGTTGAGCCGGCCTAAGGGTTCGATGTTCGATTTTATTTAGCGAATGCCGACTTTGAATAGCAGATGATCTCAACTATGTGTTGAGCCCGCCTGAGGGTTCGATGCTCGCTTTTATTTAGCGAATGTCTGCTTTGAATAGCAGATGATCTCAACTGCATGTTGAGCCGGCCTTCGGGTTCGATGCTCGCTGTTATTTAACGAATGCCTGCTTTAAATACCAGATGATCTCAGTTGCATGATGAGCCGGCCTTCGGGTTCGATGCTCGCTTTTATTTAGCGAATGCCTGCTTTAAATAGCAGATGATCTCAATTGCGTGTTGGGCGGGCCTTCGTGTTTGATGCTCGCTTTTATTTATCGAATGACTGCTTTAAATAACATATGATCTCAACTGCGTCTTGAGCCGGCCTGAGGTTTCGATGCTCTCTTTTATTTAGCGAATGCCTGTTTTGATAAGCAGATGATCTCAACTGCGTGTTGAGCCGGCCAGAGGGTTCGATGCTAAATTTGATTTAGCGAATGCCTGCTTTGAATAGCATATGATCTCAACTATGTGTTGAGCCGGCCTGAGGGTTCGATGCCCTCTTTTATTTAACGAATGCCTGCTTAAAAAAGCAGATATTCTCAACTGTGTGTTGAGCCTGCTTTCGGGTTCGATGCTTGCTTTTATTTAGCGAATGCCTGCTTTAAATAACAGATGATCTCAACTACGTCTTGAGCCGGCCTGAGGTTTTGATGCTCTCTTTAATTTAGCGAATACTGCTTGAATAGCAGATGATCTCATCTGCGTGTTGAGCCGGCCTTCGGGTTCGTTACTCGCTTTTATTTAGTGAATGCCTGCTTTAAATAGCAGATGATCTCAGCTGCATGTTGAGCCGACCTGAGGGTTCGATGCTCGCTTTTATTTAGCGAATACCTGCTTTGAATAGTAGATGATCTCAGCCTCATGTTGAGCCGGCCTAAGGGTTCGATGTTCGATTTTATTTAGCGAATGCCGACTTTGAATAGCAGATGATCTCAACTATGTGTTGAGCCCGCCTGAGGGTTTGATGCTCGCTTTTATTTAGCGAATGCCTGCTTTGAATAGCAGATGATCTCAACTGCATGTTGAGCCGGCCTTCGGGTTCGATGCTCGCTTTTATTTAAAGAATGCCTACTTTAAATACCAGATGATCTCAGTTGCATGATGAGCCGGCCTTCGGGTTCGATGCTCGCTTTTATTTAGCGAATGCCTGCTTTAAATAGCAGATGATCTCAATTGCGTGTTGAGTCGGCCTTCGTGTTTGATGCTCGCTTTTATTTAGCGAATGACTGCTTTAAATAACATATGATCTCAACTGCGTCTTGAGCCGGCCTGAGGTTTCGATGCTCTCTTTTATTTAGCGAATACTTCTTGAATAGCAGATGATCTCAGCTGCGTGTTGAGCCGGCCTTCGGGTTCGTGGCTCGCTTTTATTTAGTGAATGCCTGATTTAAATAGCAGATGATCTCAGCTGCGTGTTGAGGCGACCTGAGGGTTCGATGCTCGCTTTTATTTAGCAAATACCTGCTTTGAATAGTAGATGATCTCAGCTTCATGTTGAGCCGGCCTAAGGGTTCGATGTTCGATTTTATTTAGCGAATGCCGACTTTGAATAGCAGATGATCTCAACTATATGGTGAGCCCGCCTGAGGGTTCGATGCTCGCTTATATTTAGCGAATGCCTGCTTTGAATAGCAGATGATCTCAACTGCGTGTTGAGCCGGCCTTCGGGTTCGATGCTCGCTTTTATTTAGCGAATGCCTACTTTAAATAGCAGAAGATCTCAAATGCGTGTTGAGCCGGCCTTCGGGTTCGATGCTCGCTTTTATTTAGCGAGTGCCTGCTTTAAATAGCAGATGAGCTCAGTTGCGTGATGAGCCAGCCTTCGGGTTCGATGCTCGCTTTTACTTAGTGAATGCCTGCTTTGAATAGTAGATGATCTCAACTGCGTGTTGAGCCGGCCTGAGGGTTCGATGATCGCTTTTATTTAGAAAATGCCTGTTTGAATAGCAGATGATCTCAACTATGTGTTGAGCCGGCCTGAGGGTTCGATGCTCGCTTTTATTTAGCCAATGCCTGCTTTGAATAGCAGATGATATCAACTGCGTGTTGAGTCGGCCTTCGGGTTCGATGCCCACTTTTATTTAGCGAATGCCTGCTTTAAATAACAGATGATCTCAACTGCATGTTGAGTCGGCCTTCGGGTTTGATGCTCGCTTTTATTTAGCAAATGACTGCTTTAAATAGCAGATGATCTCAGCTGCGTGTTGAGCCAGCCTTAGGGTTCGATGCTCAATTTTATTTAGCGAATGCCTGCTTTGATAAACAAATGATCTAAACTGTGTGTTGAGTCGGCCTGAGGGTTCTATGCCCCGTTTTATTTAGCGAATGTCTGCTTTAAATAACAAATAATCTCAACTGCGTGTTGAGCCTGCTTTCGGGTTTGATGCTCGCTTTTATTTAGCTAATGCCTGATTTAAATAGTAGATGATCTCAGCTGCGTGTTGACTCGGCCTTCGGGTTGGATGCTCGCTTTTACATAGCTAATGCCTGCTTTGAATAGCAGATGATCTCAACTGCGTGTTGAGCCGATCTGAGGGTTCGATGCTCGATTTTATTTAGCGAATACCTGCTTTGAATAGCAGATGATATCAACTGCATGTTAAGCCGGCCTGGGGTTCGATGCTCGCTTTTATTTAGCGAATGCCTGCTTTGAGTAGCAGATGATCTCAACTGCGTGTTGAGCCGGCATGAGGGTTTGATGCTCGATTTTATTTAGTGAATGCCTGCTTTGAATAGCAGATGATCTCAACTGTGTGTTGAGCCAATCTGAGGGTTTGATGCTCGCTTTTATTTAAAGAATGTCTACTTTGAATAGCAGATGATCTCAACTGCGTGTTGATCCGGCCTTCGGGTTCGATGCTCGCTTTAATTTAGAGAATGCCTGCTTTAAATAGCAGATGATCTCAACTGCGTGTTGAGCCGGCCTTCGGGTTCGACGCTTGTTTTTATTTAGCGAATGCATGCTTTAAATAGAAGATGATCTCAGCTGTGTGTTGAGCCGGCCTTCGGGTTGGATGATCTCTTTTACTTAGCGCATGCCTACTTTGAATAGCAGATGATCTCAACTGCGTGTTGAGCCGACCTGACGATTCGATGCTCGCCTTTATTTAGCGAATGCATGCTTTAAATCGCAGATGATCTCAACTGCGTATTGAGCAGGCCTTCGGGTTTGATGCTCGCTTTTATTTAGCGAATACTGCTTGAATAGCAGATGATCTCAGCTGTGTGTTGAGCCAGCCTTCCGGTTCGATGCTCGCTTTTACATATCGAATGCCTGCTTTAAATAGAAGATGATCTCAGCTGTGTGTTGAGTCGGCCTTCGGGTTTGATGCTCGCTTTTATTTAGCGAATTCCTGCTTTGAATAGAAGATAATCTCAACTGCGTGTTGAGTCGGCCTGAGGGTTTGATGCTCGATTTCATTTAGCGAATGCCTGCTTTGAATAGCAGATGATCTCAACCGCGTGTTGATCAAGCCTGAGGGTTTGATGCTCCCTTTTATTTAGCGAATGCCTGCTTTGAATAGCAGATGATATCAATTGCGTGTTGAGCCTTCCTTCGGGTTCGATGCTCACTTTTATTTAGCAAATGCCTGCTTTAAATAGCAGGTGATCTCAACTGCCTGTTTAGTCGACCTTCGGGTTCGATGCTTACTTTTATTTAGCGAATGCATGCTTTAAATAGAAGATGATCTCAGTTGTGTGTTGAGCCGGCCTTCGGGTTCGATGCTCGCTTTTATTTATAGAATGTCTGCTTTGAATAGAAGATGATCTCAACTGGGTGTTGAGACGGCCTGAGGGTTCGATGCTCGCATTTTTTTAGCGAATGCCTGCTTGAAATAGCAGATGATCTCAGCTGCGTGTTGAGCCAGCCTTCGGGTTCGATGCTCGCTTTTATTTAGCGAATGCCTGCTTTAAATAGCAGATGATCTCAGTTGTATGTTGACTCGGCCTTCGGGTTTGATGCTCGCTTTTATTTAGCGAATTCCTGCTTTGAATAGAAGATAATCTCAACTGCGTGTTGAGCCGGCCTGAGGGATTGATGCTCGATTTCATTTAGCGAATGCCTGCTTTGAGTAGCCGATGATCTCAACTGCGTGTTGATCAAGCCTGAGGGTTTGATGCTCCCTTTTATTTAGTGAATGCTTGCTTTGAATAGCAGATGATCTCAACTGCGAGTTGAGCCTGCCTTCGAGTTCGATGCTCGCTTTTATTTAGCAAATGCCTGCTTTAAATAGCAGATAATCTCAACTGCGTGTTGAGCCGAGCTTCGGGTTCGATGCTTGCTTTTATTTAGCGAATGCATGCTTTAAATAGCAGATGATCTCAGTTGTGTGTTGAGTCGGCCTTCGGGTTTGATGCTCGCTTTTATTTAGAGAAATCCTGTTTTGAATAGAAGATAATCTCAACTGCATGTTGAGCCGGCCTGAGGGTTTGATGCTCGATTTCATTTAGCGAATGCCTGCTTTCAATAGCAGATGATCTCAACCGCGTGTTGATCAAGCCTGAGGGTTTGATGCTCCCTTTTATTTAGCGAATGCCTGTTTTGAATAACAGATGATCTCAACTGCGTGTTGAGCCTGCCTTCGGTTTCGATGCTCGCTTTTTTTAGCAAATGCCTGCTTTAAATAGCAGATGATCTCAACTGCGTCTTGAGCCGACCTTCGGGTTCGATGCTTGCTTTTATTTAGCGAATGCATGCTTTAAATAAAAGATGATCTCAGCTGTGTGTTGAGCCGGCCTTCGGGTTCGATGCTCGCTTTTATTTAGAGAATGCCTGCTTTGAATAGAAGATGATCTCAACTGTGTGTTGAGACAGCCTGAGGGTTCGATGCTCGCATTTATCTAGCGAATGCCTGCTTTAAATAGACGATGATCTCAACTGCGTGTTGAGCAGGCCTTCGGGTTCGATGCTCGCTTTTATTTAGCGAATACTGCTTGAATAACAGATGATCTCAGCTGCGTGTTGAGCCAGCCTTCGGGTTCGATGCTTGCTTTTATTTAGCGAATGCATGCTTTAAATAGCAGATGATCTCAGCTGCGCGTTGAGTCGGCCTTCGGGTTTGATGCTCGCTTTTATTTAGCGAATTCCTGTTTTAAATAGAAGATAATCTCAACTGCGTGTTGAGCCGGCCTGAGGGTTTGATGCTCGATTTCATTTAGCGAATGCCCGCTTTGAATAGTAGATCATCTCAACCGCTTGTTGATCAAGCCTGAGGGTTTGATGCTCCCTTTTATTTAGCGAATTCCTGCTTTGAATAGCAGATGATCTCAACTGCGTGTTGAGCCTGCCTTCGGGTTCGATGCTCGTTTTTATTTAGCAATTGCCTGCTTTAAATAGCAGATGATCTCAACTGCGTATTGAGCCGACCTTCGTGTTCGATGCTTGCTTTTCTTTAGCGAATGCATGCTTTAAATGGAAGATGATCTCAGCTGTGTGGTGAGCCGGCCTTCGAGTTCGATGCTCGCTTTTATTTAGAGAATGCCTGCTTTGAATAGAAGATGATTTCAACTGTGTGTTGAGACGGCCTGAGGGTTCGATGCTCGCTTCTATTTAGCGAATGCCTGCTTTAAATAGCAGATGATCTCAGCTTCATGTTAAGCCGAGCTAAGGGTTCGATGCTCGATTTTATTTAGCGAATGCCGGTTTTGAATAGCAGATGATCTCAACTATGTGTTGATCCAGCTGAGGGTTCGATGTCCGCTTTTATTTAGCGAATGCCTGCTTTGAATAGCAGATGATCTCAACTGCGTGTTGAGCCGACCTTCGGGTTCGATGCTTGCTTTTATTTAGCGAATGCATGCTTTAAATAGCAGATGACCTCAGCTGCGTGTTGAGTCGGCCTTCGGGTTTGATGCTCGCTTTTATTTAGCGAATTCCTGTTTTGAATAAAAGATAATCTCAACTGCGTGTTGAGCCGGCCTAAGGGTTTGATGCTCGATTTCATTTAGCTTATGCCTACTTTCAATAGCAGAAGATCTCAACCGCGTGTTGATCAAGCCTGAGGGTTTGATGCTCCCTTTTATTTAGCGAATGCCTGCTTTGAATAACAAATGATCTCAACTGCGTGTTGAGCCTGCCTTCGGGTTCGATGCTCACTTTTTTTAGCAAATGCCTGCTTTAAATAGCAGATGATCTCAACTGTGTGTTGAGCCGGCATGCGGGTTCGATGCTCGCTTTTATTTAGTGAATTCCTGCTTTGAATAGTAGATGATCTCAACTTCGTGTTGAGCCGATCTTAGGGTTCGATGCTCGCTTTTATTTAGCGAATGCCTGCTTTGATAAGCAGATGATCTCAACTGTGTGTTGAGCCGGCCTGAGGGTTTGATGCTCGCTTTTATTTAAAGAATGCCTGCTTTGAATAGCAGATGATCTCAACTACGTGTTGATCCGGCCTTCGGGTTCGATGCTCGCTTTTATTTAGCGAATGCCTGCTTTAAATAGCAGATGATCTCAACTGCATGTTGAGCCGGCCTTCGGGTTCGACGCTTGCTTTTATTTAGTGAATGCATGCTTTAAATAGAAGATGATCTCAGCTGTGTGTTGAGCCGGCCTTCGGGTTGGATACTCACTTTTACTTAGCGCATGCCTGCTTTGAATAGCAGATGATCTCAACTGCGTGTTGAGCCGACCTGAGGGTTCGATGCTCGCTTTTATTTAGCGAATGCCTGCTTTAAATAGCAGATGATCTCAATTGCATGTTGAGTAGGCCTTCGGGTTTGATGCTTGCTTTTATTTAGCGAATACGGCTTGAATAGCAGATGATCTCAGCTGCGTGTTGAGCCAGCCTTCGGGTTCGATGCTCGCTTTTACATAGCGAATGCCTGCTTTAAATAGAAGATGATCTCAGCTGCGTGTTGAGTCGGCCTTCGGGTTTGATGCTCGCTTTTATTTAGCGAATTCCTGCTTTGAATAGAAGATAATCTCAACTGCGTGTTGAGCCGGCCTGAGGGTTTGATGCTCGATTTCATTTAGCGAATGCCTGCTTTGAATAGCAGATGATCTCAACCGCGTGTTGATCAAGCCTGAGCGTTTGATGCTCCCTTTTATTTAGCGAATGCCTGCTTTGAATAGCAGATGATCTCAACTGCGTGTTGAGCCTTCCTTCGGGTTTGATGCTCGCTTTTATTTAGCAAATGCCTGCTTTAAATAGTAGGTGATCTAAACTGCGTGTTGAGCCGACCTTCAGGTTCGATGCTTGGTTTTATTTAGCGAATGCATGCTTTAAATAGAAGATGATCTCAGCTGTGTGTTGAGCCTGCCTTCGGGTTCGATGCTCGCTTTTATTTAGAGAATGCCTGCTTTGAATAGAAGATGATCTCAACTGTGTGTTGAGACGGCCTGAGGGTTCGATGCTCGCTTTTATTTAGTGAATGCCTGCTTGAAATAGCAGATGATCTCAAATGCGTGTTGAGCAGGCCTTCGGGTTCGATGCTCGCTTTTATTTAGGGAATACTGCTTGAATTGCAGATGATCTCAGCTGCGTGTTGAGCCATCCTTTGGGTTCGATGCTCGCTTTTATTTAGCGAATGCCTGCTTTAAGTAGCAGATTATCTCAGTTGCATGTTGAGTCGGCCTTCGGATTTGATGTTCGCTTTTATTTAGCGAATTCCTGCTTTGAATAGAAGATAATCTCAACTGCGTGTTGAGCCGGCCTGAGGGTTTGATGCTCGATTTCATTTAGCGAATGCCTGCTTTGAGTAGCAGATGATCTCAACCGCGTGTTGATTAAGCCTGAGGGTTTGATGCTCCCTTTTATTTAGCGAATGCTTGCTTTGAATAGCAGATGATCTCAACTGCGTGTTGAGCCTCCCTTCGGGTTTGATGCTCGCTTTTATTTAGCAAATGCCTGATTTAAATAGCAGATGATCTCAACTGCGTGTTGAGCCGACCTTCGGGTTCGATGCTTGCTTTTATTTAGCGAATGCATGCTTTAAATAGCAGATGATCTCAGTTGCGTGTTGAGTCGGCCTTCGGGTTTGATGCTCGCTTTTATTTAGCGAATTGCTGTTTTGAATAGAAGATAATCTCAACTGCGTGTTGAGCCGACCTGAGGGTTTGATGCTCGATTTGATTTAGCGAATGCCTGCTTTCAATAGCAGATGATCTCAACCGCGTGTTGATCAAGCTTGAGGGTTTGATGCTCCCTTTTATTTAGCGAATGCCTGCTTTGAATAACAGATGATCTCAACTGCGTGTTGAGCCTGCCTTCGGGTTTGATGCTCGCTTTTTTTAGCAAATGCCTGCTTTAAATAGCAGATGATCTCAACTGCGTGTTGAGCCGACCTTCGGGTTCGATGCTTTCTTTTATTTAGCGAATGCATGCTTTAAATAGAAGATGATCTCAGCTGTGTGTTGAGCCGGCCTTCGGGTTCGATGCTCGATTTTATTTAGAGAATGCCTGCTTTGAATAGAAGATGATCTCAACTGTGTGTTGAGACGGCCTGAGGGTTTGATGCTCGCTTTTATCTAGCGAATGCCTGCTTTAAATAGCAGATGATCTCAACTGCGTGTTGAGCAGGCCTTCGGGTTCGATGCTCGCTTTTATTTAGCGAATATTGCTTGAATAGCAGATGATCTCAGCTGCGTGTTGAGCCAACCTTCTGGTTCGATGCTTGCTTTTATTTAGCGAATGCATGCTTTAAATAGCAGATGATCTCAGCTGCGTGTTGAGTCGGCCTTCGGGTTTGATGCTCTCTTTTATTAGGCAAATTCCTATTTTGAATAGAAGATAATCTCAACTGCGTGTTGAGCCGGCCTGAGGGTTTGATGCTCGATTTCATTTAGCGAATGCCTGCTTTGAATAGTAGATGCTCTCAACCGTGTGTTGATCAAGCCTGAGGGTTTGATGCTCCCTTTTATTTAGCGAATGCCTGCTTTGAATAGCAGATGATCTCAACTGCGTGTTGAGCCTGCCTTTGGGTTCGATGCTCGCTTTTATTTTGCAAATGTCTGCTTTAAATAGCAGATGATCTCAACTGCGTGTTAAGCCGACCTTCGGGTTCGATGCTTGCTTTTATTTAGCGAATGCATGCTTTAAATAGAAGATGATCTCAGCTGTGTGTTGAGCCGGCCTTCGAGTTCGATGCTCGCTTTTATTTAGAGAATGCCTGCTTTGAATAGAAGATGATCTCAACTGTGTGTTGAGACAGCCTGAGGGTTCGATGATCGCTTTTATTTAGCGAATGCCTGCTTTAAATAGCAGATGATCTCAGCTTCATGTTAAGCCGAGCTAAGGGTTCGATGCTCGATTTTATTTAGCGAATGCCGGCTTTGAATAGCAGATGATCTCAACTATGTGTTGATCCAGCTGAGGGTTCGATGTCCGCTTTTATTTAGCGAATGCCTGCTTGGAATAGCAGATGATCTCAACTGCGTGTTGAGCCGACCTTCGAGTTCGATGCTTGATTTTATTTAGCGAATGCATGCTTTAAATAGCAGATGATCTCAGTTGTGTGTTGAGTTGTCCTTCGGGTTTGATGCTCGCTTTTATTTAGAGAATTCCTGTTTTGAATAGAAGATAATCTCAACTGCGTGTTGAGCCGACCTGAGGGTTTGATGCTCGATTTCATTTAGCGAATGCCTGCTTTCAATAGTAGATGATCTCAACCGCGTGTTGATCAAGCTTGAGGGTTTGATGCTCCCTTTTATTTAGCGAATGCCTGCTTTGAATAACAGATGATCTCAACTGCGTGTTGAGCCTGCCTTCGGGTTTGATGCTCGCTTTTTTTAGCAAATGCCTGCTTTAAATAGCAGATGATCTCAAGTGCGTGTTGAGCTGACCTTCGGGTTCGATGCTTGCTTTTATTTAGCAAATGCATGCTTTAAATAGAAGATGATCTCAGCTGTGTGTTGAGCCGGCATTCGGGTTCGATGCTCGATTTTATTTAGAGAATGCCTGCTTTGAATAGAAGATGATCTCAACTGTGTGTTGAGACTGCCTGAGGGTTTGATGCTCGCTTTTATCTAGCGAATGCCTGCTTTAAATAGCAGATGATCTCAACTGCGTGTTGAGCAGGCCTTCGGGTTCGATGCTCGCTTTTATTTAGCGAATACTGCTTGAATAGCAGATGATCTCAGCTGCGTGTTGAGCCAACCTTCTGGTTTGATGCTTGCTTTTATTTAGCGAATGCATGCTTTAAATAGCAGATGACCTCAGCTGCGTGTTGAGTCGGCCTTCGGGTTTGATGTTCTCTTTTATTTAGCAAATTCCTGTTTTGAATAAAAGATATTCTCAACTGCGTGTTGAGCCGGCCTGAGGGTTTGATGCTCGATTTCATTTAGCGAATGCCTGCTTTGAATAGTAGATGATCTCAACCGCGTGTTGATCAAGCCTGAGGGTTTGATGCTCCCTTTTATTTAGCGAATGCCTGCTTTGAATAGCAGATGATCTCAACTGCGTGTTGAGCCTCCCTTTGGGTTCGATGCTCGCTTTTATTTAGCAAATGCCTGCTTTAAATAGCAGATGATCTCAACTGCATGTTGAGCCGACCTTCGGGTTCGATGCTTGCTTTTATTTAGCGAATGCATGCTTTAAATAGAAGATGATCTCAGCTGTGTGTTGAGCCGGCCTTCGAGTTCGATGCTCGCTTTTATTTAGAGAATGCCTGCTTTGAATAGAAGATGATCTCAACTGTGTGTTGAGACGGCCTGAGGGTTCGATGATCGCTTTTATTTAGCGAATGCCTGCTTTAAATAGCAGATGATCTCAGCTTCATGTTAAGCCGAGCTAAGGGTACGATGCTCGATTTTATTTAGCGAATGCCGGCTTTGAATAGCAGATGATCTCAACTATGTGTTGATCCAGCTGAGGGTTCGATGTCCGCTTTTATTTAGCGAAT
Source organism: Lathyrus sativus (assembly GCA_963859935.3). NCBI lineage: Eukaryota > Viridiplantae > Streptophyta > Magnoliopsida > Fabales > Fabaceae > Lathyrus > Lathyrus sativus. The sequence continues at coordinate 220,517,068 of OZ012739.1, read as the reverse complement.
GCCTGTTTTGAATAGCAGATGATCTCAACTGCGTGTTGAGCCGACCTTCGAGTTCGATGCTTGCTTTTATTTAGAGAACGCATGCTTTAAATAGCAGATGATCTCAGTTGCATGTTGAGTCGGCCTTCGGGTTTGATGCTCGGTTTTATTTAGCGAATTCCTATTTTGAATAGAAGATAATCTCAACTGCGTGTTGAGCCGACCTGAGGGTTTGATGCTCGATTTGATTTAGCGAATGCCTGCTTTCAATAGCAGATGATCTCAACCGCGTGTTGATCAAGCCTGAGGGTTTGATGCTCCCTTTTATTTAGCGAATGCCTGCTTAGAATAACAGATGATCTCAACTGCATGTTGAGCCTGCCTTCGGGTTTGATGCTCGCTTTTTTTAGCAAATGCCTGCTTTAAATAGCAGATGATCTCAAGTGCGTGTTGAGCCGACCTTCGGGTTCGGTGCTTGCTTTTATTTAGCGAATGCATGCTTTAAATAGAAGATGATCTCAGCTGTGTGTTGAGCCGGCCTTCGGGTACGATCCTCGCTTTTATTTAGAGAATGCCTGCTTTGAATAGAAGATGATCTCAACTGCGTGTTGAGCCGGCCTGAGGGATTGATGCTCGCTTTTATCTAGCGAATGCCTGCTTTGATTAGTAGATGATCTCAAACGCGTGTTGATCAAGCCTGAGGGTTTGATGCTCCTTTTTATTTAGCGAATGCCTGCTTTCAATAGCGAATGCCTACTTTTATTTATAGAATGTCTGCTTTGAATAGAAGATGATCTCAACTGTGTGTTGAGACGGCCTGAGGGTTCGATGCTCGCATTTTTTTAGCGAATGCCTGCTTGAAATAGCAGATGATCTCAGCTGCGTGTTGAGCCAGCCTTCGGGTTCGATGCTCGCTTTTATTTAGCGAATGCCTGCTTTAAATAGCAGATGATCTCAGTTGTGTGTTGACTCGGCCTTCGGGTTTGATGCTCGCTTTTATTTAGCGAATTCCTGCTTTGAATAGAAGATAATCTCAACTGCGTGTTGAGCCGGCCTGAGGGATTGATGCTCGATTTCATTTAGCGAATGCCTGCTTTGAGTAGCCGATGATCTCAACTGCGTGTTGATCAAGCTTGAGGGTTTGATGCTCCCTTTTATTTAGCGAATGCTTGCTTTGAATAGCAGATGATCTCAACTGCGAGTTGAGCCTGCCTTCGAGTTCGATGCTCGCTTTTATTTAGCAAATGCCTGCTTTAAATAGCAGATAATCTCAACTGCGTGTTGAGCCGAGCTTCGGGTTCGATGCTTGCTTTTATTTAGCGAATGCATGCTTTAAATAGCAGATGATCTCAGTTGTGTGTTGAGTCGGCCTTCGGGTTTGATGCTCGCTTTTATTTAGAGAAATCCTGTTTTGAATAGAAGATAATCTCAACTGCGTGTTGAGCCGACCTGAGGGTTTGATGCTCATTTCATTTAGCGAATGCCTGCTTTCAATAGCAGATGATCTCAACCGCGTGTTGATCAAGCCTGAGGGTTTGATGCTCCCTTTTATTTAGCGAATGCCTGTTTTGAATAACAGATGATCTCAACTGCGTGTTGAGCCTGCCTTCGGTTTCGATGCTCGCTTTTTTTAGCAAATGCCTGCTTTAAATAGCAGATGATCTCAACTGCGTCTTGAGCCGACCTTCGGGTTCGATGCTTGCTTTTATTTAGCGAATGCATGCTTTAAATAAAAGATGATCTCAGCTGTGTGTTGAGCCGGCCTTCGGGTTCGATGCTCGCTTTTATTTAGAGAATGCCTGCTTTGAATAGAAGATGATCTCAACTGTGTGTTGAGACAGCCTGAGGGTTCGATGCTCGCATTTATCTAGCGAATGCCTGCTTTAAATAGACGATGATCTCAACTGCGTGTTGAGCAGGCCTTCGGGTTCGATGCTCGCTTTTATTTAGCGAATACTGCTTGAATAACAGATGATCTCAGCTGCGTGTTGAGCCAGCCTTCGGGTTCGATGCTTGCTTTTATTTAGCGAATGCATGCTTTAAATAGCAGATGATCTCAGCTGCGCGTTGAGTCGGCCTTCGGGTTTGATGCTCGCTTTTATTTAGCGAATTCCTGTTTTAAATAGAAGATAATCTCAACTGCGTGTTGAGCCGGCCTGAGGGTTTGATGCTCGATTTCATTTAGCGAATGCCCGCTTTGAATAGTAGATCATCTCAACCGCTTGTTGATCAAGCCTGAGGGTTTGATGCTCCCTTTTATTTAGCGAATTCCTGCTTTGAATAGCAGATGATCTCAACTGCGTGTTGAGCCTGCCTTCGGGTTCGATGCTCGTTTTTATTTAGCAATTGCCTGCTTTAAATGGCAGATGATCTCAACTGCGTATTGAGCCGACCTTCGTGTTCGATGCTTGCTTTTCTTTAGCGAATGCATGCTTTAAATGGAAGATGATCTCAGCTGTGTGGTGAGCCGGCCTTCGAGTTCGATGCTCGCTTTTATTTAGAGAATGCCTGCTTTGAATAGAAGATGATTTCAACTGTGTGTTGAGACGGCCTGAGGGTTCGATGCTCGCTTCTATTTAGCGAATGCCTGCTTTAAATAGCAGATGATCTCAGCTTCATGTTAAGCCGAGCTAAGGGTTCGATGCTCGATTTTATTTAGCGAATGCCGGTTTTGAATAGCAGATGATCTCAACTATGTGTTGATCCAGCTGAGGGTTCGATGTCCGCTTTTATTTAGCGAATGCCTGCTTTGAATAGCAGATGATCTCAACTGCGTGTTGAGCCGACCTTCGGGTTCGATGCTTGCTTTTATTTAGCGAATGCATGCTTTAAATAGCAGATGACCTCAGCTGCGTGTTGAGTCGGCCTTCGGGTTTGATGCTCGCTTTTATTTAGCGAATTCCTGTTTTGAATAGAAGATAATCTCAACTGCGTGTTGAGCCGGCCTAAGGGTTTGATGCTCGATTTCATTTAGCTTATGCCTGCTTTCAATAGCAAAAGATCTCAACCGCGTGTTGATCAAGCCTGAGGGTTTGATGCTCCCTTTTATTTAGCGAATGCCTGCTTTGAATAACAAATGATCTCAACTGCGTGTTGAGCCTGCCTTCGGGTTCGATGCTCACTTTTTTTAGCAAATGCCTGCTTTAAATAGCAGATGATCTCAACTGTGTGTTGAGCCGGCATGCGGGTTCGATGCTCGCTTTTATTTAGTGAATTCCTGCTTTGAATAGTAGATGATCTCAACTTCGTGTTGAGTCGATCTTAGGGTTCGATGCTCGCTTTTATTTAGCGAATGCCTGCTTTGATAAGCAGATGATCTCAACTGTGTGTTGAGCCGGCCTGAGGGTTTGATGCTCGCTTTTATTTAAAGAATGTCTGCTTTGAATAGCAGATGATCTCAACTACGTGTTGATCCGGCCTTCGGGTTCGATGCTCGCTTTTATTTAGCGAATGCCTGCTTTAAATAGCAGATGATCTCAACTGCATGTTGAGCCGGCCTTCGGGTTCGACGCTTGCTTTTATTTAGTGAATGCATGCTTTAAATAGAAGATGATCTCAGCTGTGTGTTGAGCCGGCCTTCGGGTTGGATACTCACTTTTACTTAGCGCATGCCTGCTTTGAATAGCAGATGATCTCAACTGCGTGTTGAGCCGACCTTCGGGTTCGATGCTCGCTTTTATTTAGCGAATGCCTGCTTTAAATAGCAGATGATCTCAATTGCATGTTGAGTAGGCCTTCGGGTTTGATGCTTGCTTTTATTTAGCGAATACGGCTTGAATAGCAGATGATCTCAGCTGCGTGTTGAGCCAGCCTTCGGGTTCGATGCTCGCTTTTACATAGCGAATGCCTGCTTTAAATAGAAGATGATCTCAGCTGCGTGTTGAGTCGGCCTTCGGGTTTGATGCTCACTTTTATTTAGCGAATTCCTGCTTTGAATAGAAGATAATCTCAACTGCGTGTTGAGCCGGCCTGAGGGTTTGATGCTCGATTTCATTTAGCGAATGCCTGCTTTGAATAGCAGATGATCTCAACCGCGTGTTGATCAAGCCTGAGCGTTTGATGCTCCCTTTTATTTAGCGAATGCCTGCTTTGAATAGCAGATGATCTCAACTGCGTGTTGAGCCTTCCTTCGGGTTTCATGCTCGCTTTTATTTAGCAAATGCCTGCTTTAAATAGTAGGTGATCTAAACTGCGTGTTGAGCCGACCTTCAGGTTCGATGCTTGGTTTTATTTAGCGAATGCATGCTTTAAATAGAAGATGATCTCAGCTGTGTGTTGAGCCTGCCTTCGGGTTCGATGCTCGCTTTTATTTAGAGAATGCCTGCTTTGAATAGAAGATGATCTCAACTGTGTGTTGAGACGGCCTGAGGGTTCGATGCTCGCTTTTATTTAGTGAATGCCTGCTTGAAATAGCAGATGATCTCAAATGCGTGTTGAGCAGGCCTTCGGGTTCGATGCTCGCTTTTATTTAGGGAATACTGCTTGAATTGCAGATGATCTCAGCTGCGTGTTGAGCCATCCTTTGGGTTCGATGCTCGCTTTTATTTAGCGAATGCCTGCTTTAAGTAGCAGATTATCTCAGTTGCATGTTGAGTCGGCCTTCGGATTTGATGTTCGCTTTTATTTAGCGAATTCCTGCTTTGAATAGAAGATAATCTCAACTGCGTGTTGAGCCGGCCTGAGGGTTTGATGCTCGATTTCATTTAGCGAATGCCTGCTTTGAGTAGCAGATGATCTCAACCGCGTGTTGATTAAGCCTGAGGGTTTGATGCTCCCTTTTATTTAGCGAATGCTTGCTTTGAATAGCAGATGATCTCAACTGCGTGTTGAGCCTCCCTTCGGGTTTGATGCTCGCTTTTATTTAGAAAATGCCTGCTTTAAATAGCAGATGATCTCAACTGCGTGTTGAGCCGACCTTCGGGTTCGATGCTTGCTTTTATTTAGCGAATGCATGCTTTAAATAGCAGATGATCTCAGTTGCGTGTTGAGTCGGCCTTCGGGTTTGATGCTCGCTTTTATTTAGCGAATTCCTGTTTTGAATAGAAGATAATCTCAACTGCGTGTTGAGCCGACCTGAGGGTTTGATGCTCGATTTGATTTAGCGAATGCCTGCTTTCAATAGCAGATGATCTCAACCGCGTGTTGATCAAGCTTGAGGGTTTGATGCTCCCTTTTATTTAGCGAATGCCTGCTTTGAATAACAGATGATCTCAACTGCGTGTTGAGCCTGCCTTCGGGTTTGATGCTCGCTTTTTTTAGCAAATGCCTGCTTTAAATAGCAGATGATCTCAACTGCGTGTTGAGCCGACCTTCGGGTTCGATGCTTGCTTTTATTTAGCGAATGCATGCTTTAAATAGAAGATGATCTCAGCTGTGTGTTGAGCCGGCCTTCGGGTTCGATGCTCGATTTTATTTAGAGAATGCCTGCTTTGAATAGAAGATGATCTCAACTGTGTGTTGAGACGGCCTGAGGGTTTGATGCTCGCTTTTATCTAGCGAATGCCTGCTTTAAATAGCAGATGATCTCAACTGCGTGTTGAGCAGGCCTTCGGGTTCGATGCTCGCTTTTATTTAGCGAATACTGCTTGAATAGCAGATGATCTCAGCTGCGTGTTGAGCCAACCTTCTGGTTCGATGCTTGCTTTTATTTAGCGAATGCATGCTTTAAATAGCAGATGATCTCAGCTGCGTGTTGAGTCGGCCTTCGGGTTTGATGCTCTCTTTTATTAGGCAAATTCCTATTTTGAATAGAAGATAATCTCAACTGCGTGTTGAGCCGGCCTGAGGGTTTGATGCTCGATTTCATTTAGCGAATGCCTGCTTTGAATAGTAGATGCTCTCAACCGTGTGTTGATCAAGCCTGAGGGTTTGATGCTCCCTTTTATTTAGCGAATGCCTGCTTTGAATAGCAGATGATCTCAACTGCGTGTTGAGCCTGCCTTTGGGTTCGATGCTCGCTTTTATTTTGCAAATGTCTGCTTTAAATAGCAGATGATCTCAACTGCGTGTTAAGCCGACCTTCGGGTTCGATGCTTGCTTTTATTTAGCGAATGCATGCTTTAAATAGAAGATGATCTCAGCTGTGTGTTGAGCCGGCCTTCGAGTTCGATGCTCGCTTTTATTTAGAGAATGCCTGCTTTGAATAGAAGATGATCTCAACTGTGTGTTGAGACAGCCTGAGGGTTCGATGATCGCTTTTATTTAGCGAATGCCTGCTTTAAATAGCAGATGATCTCAGCTTCATGTTAAGCCGAGCTAAGGGTTCGATGCTCGATTTTATTTAGCGAATGCCGGCTTTGAATAGCAGATGATCTCAACTATGTGTTGATCCAGCTGAGGGTTCGATGTCCGCTTTTATTTAGCGAATGCCTGCTTGGAATAGCAGATGATCTCAACTGCGTGTTGAGCCGACCTTCGAGTTCGATGCTTGATTTTATTTAGCGAATGCATGCTTTAAATAGCAGATGATCTCAGTTGTGTGTTGAGTTGTCCTTCGGGTTTGATGCTCGCTTTTATTTAGCGAATTCCTGTTTTGAATAGAAGATAATCTCAACTGCGTGTTGAGCCGACCTGAGGGTTTGATGCTCGATTTGATTTAGCGAATGCCTGCTTTCAATAGCAGATGATCTCAACCGCGTGTTGATCAAGCTTGAGGGTTTGATGCTCCCTTTTATTTAGAGAATGCCTGCTTTGAATAACAGATGATCTCAACTGCGTGTTGAGCCTGCCTTCGGGTTTGATGCTCGCTTTTTTTAGCAAATGCCTGCTTTAAATAGCAGATGATCTCAAGTGCGTGTTGAGCTGACCTTCGGGTTCGATGCTTGCTTTTATTTAGCGAATGCATGCTTTAAATAGAAGATGATCTCAGCTGTGTGTTGAGCCGGCATTCGGGTTCGATGCTCGATTTTATTTAGAGAATGCCTGCTTTGAATAGAAGATGATCTCAACTGTGTGTTGAGACTGCCTGAGGGTTTGATGCTCGCTTTTATCTAGCGAATGCCTGCTTTAAATAGCAGATGATCTCAACTGCGTGTTGAGCAGGCCTTCGGGTTCGATGCTCGCTTTTATTTAGCGAATACTGCTTGAATAGCAGATGATCTCAGCTGCGTGTTGAGCCAACCTTCTGGTTTGATGCTTGCTTTTATTTAGCGAACGCATGCTTTAAATAGCAGATGACCTCAGCTGCGTGTTGAGTCGGCCTTCGGGTTTGATGTTCTCTTTTATTTAGCAAATTCCTGTTTTGAATAAAAGATAATCTCAACTGCGTGTTGAGCCGGCCTGAGGGTTTGATGCTCGATTTCATTTAGCGAATGCCTGCTTTGAATAGTAGATGATCTCAACCGCGTGTTGATCAAGCCTGAGGGTTTGATGCTCCCTTTTATTTAGCGAATGCCTGCTTTGAATAGCAGATGATCTCAACTGCGTGTTGAGCCTGCCTTTGGGTTCGATGCTCGCTTTTATTTAGCAAATGCCTGCTTTAAATAGCAGATGATCTCAACTGCATGTTGAGCCGACCTTCGGGTTCGATGCTTGCTTTTATTTAGCGAATGCATGCTTTAAATAGAAGATGATCTCAGCTGTGTGTTGAGCCGGCCTTCGAGTTCGATGCTCGCTTTTATTTAGAGAATGCCTGCTTTGAATAGAAGATGATCTCAACTGTGTGTTGAGACGGCATGAGGGTTCGATGATCGCTTTTATTTAGCGAATGCCTGCTTTAAATAGCAGACGATCTCAGCTTCATGTTAAGCCGAGCTAAGGGTTCGATGCTCGATTTTATTTAGCGAATGCCGACTTTGAATAGCAGATGATCTCAACTATGTGTTGATCCAGCTGAGGGTTCGATGTCCGCTTTTATTTAGCGAATGCCTGTTTTGAATAGCAGATGATCTCAACTGCGTGTTGAGCCGACCTTCGAGTTCGATGCTTGCTTTTATTTAGCGAACGCATGCTTTAAATAGCAGATGATCTCAGTTGCATGTTGAGTCGGCCTTCGGGTTTGATGCTCGCTTTTATTTAGCGAATTCCTATTTTGAATAGAAGATAATCTCAACTGCGTGTTGAGCCGACCTGAGGGTTTGATGCTCGATTTGATTTAGCGAATGCCTGCTTTCAATAGCAGATGATCTCAACCGCGTGTTGATCAAGCCTGAGGGTTTGATGCTCCCTTTTATTTAGCGAATGCCTGCTTAGAATAACAGATGATCTCAACTGCATGTTGAGACTGCCTTCGGGTTTGATGCTCGCTTTTTTTAGCAAATGCCTGCTTTAAATAGCAGATGATCTCAAGTGCGTGTTGAGCCGACCTTCGGGTTCGGTGCTTGCTTTTATTTAGCGAATGCATGCTTTAAATAGAAGATGATCTCAGCTGTGTGTTGAGCCGGCCTTCGGGTACGATCCTCGCTTTTATTTAGAGAATGCCTGCTTTGAATAGAAGATGATCTCAACTGTGTGTTGAGACGGCCTGAGGGTTTGATGCTCGCTTTTATCTAGCGAATGCCTGCTTTGATTAGTAGATGATCTCAACCGCGTGTTGATCAAGCCTGAGGGTTTGATGCTCCTTTTTATTTAGCGAATGCCTGCTTTCAATAGCAGATGATCTCAACTGCGCGTAGAGCCTGCCTTCGCGTTCGATGCTCGATTTTATTTAGCAAATGCCTGCTTTAAATAGCAGATGATCTCAACTGCGTGTTGCGCCGACCTTCGGGTTCGATGCTTGCTTTTATTTAGCGAATGCATGCTTTAAATAGCAGATGATCTCAGTTGCATGTTGAGTCGGCCTTCGGGTTTGATGCTCGCTATTATTTAGCGAAATCCTGTTTTGAATAGAAGATAATCTCAACTGCGTGTTGAGCCGGCCTGAGGGTTTGATGCTCGATTTCATTTAGCGAATGCCTACTTTCAATAGCAGATGATCTCAACCGCGTGTTGATCAAGCCCGAGGGTTTGATGCTCCCTTTTATTTAGCGAATGCCTGCTTTGAATAACAGATGATCTCAACTGCGTGTTGAGCCTGCCTTCGGGTTCGACGCTCGCTTTTTTTAGCAAATGCCTGCTTTAAATAGCAGATGATCTCAACTGCGTGTTGAGCCGACCTTCGGGTTCGATGCTTGCTTTTATTTAGCGAATGCATGCTTTGAATAGAAGATGATCTCAACTGTGTGTTGGGACGTCCTGAGGGTTCGATGCTCGCTTTTATCTAACGAATGCCTGCTTTAAATAGCAGATGATCTCAACTACGTGTTGAGCAGGCCTTCGGGTTCGATGCTCGCTTTTATTTAGCGAATACTGCTTGAATAGCAGATGATCTCAGCTGCGTGTTGAGCCAACCTTCGGGTTCGATGCTTGCTTTTATTTAGCGAATGCATGCTTTAAATAGCAGATGATCTCAGCTGCGTGTTGAGTCGGCCTTCGGGTTTGATGCTCTCTTTTATTTAGCGAATTCCTGTTTTGAATAGAAGATAATCTCAACTGCGTGTTGAGCCGGCCTGAGGGTTTGATGCTCGATTTCATTTAGCGAATGCCTGCTTTGAATAGTAGATGATCTCAATCGCGTGTTGATCAAGCCTGAGGGTTTGATGCTCCCTTTTATTTAGCGAATGCCTGCTTTGAATAGCAGATGATCTCAACTGCGTGTTGAGCCTGCCTTCGGGTTCGATGCTCGCTTTTATTTAGCAAATGCCTGCTTTAAATAGCAGATGATCTCAACTGCGTGTTGAGCCGACCTTCGGGTTCGATGCTTGCTTTTATTTAGCGAATGCATGCTTTAAATAGCAGATGATCTCAGCTGCGTGTTGTGTCGGCCTTCGAGTTTGATGCTCGCTTTTATTTAGCGAAATCCTGTTTTGAACAGAAGATAATTTCAACTGCGTGTTGAGCCGGCCTGAGGGTTTGATGCTCGATTTCATTTAGCGAATGCCTGCTTTCAATAGCAGATGATCTCAACCGCGTGTTGATTAAGCCTGAGGGTTTGATGCTCCCTTTTGTTTAGCAAATGCCTGCTTTGAATAACAGATGATCTCAACTGCGTGTTGAGCCTGCCTTCGGGTTCGATGCTCGCTTTTTTTAGCAAATGCCTGCTTTAAATAGCAGATGATCTAAACTGCGTGTTGAGCCGACCTTCGGGTTCGATGCTTGCTTTTATTTAGCGAATGCATGCTTTAAATAGAAGATGATCTCAGCTGTGTGTTGAGCCGGCCTTCGGGTTCGATGCTCGCTTTTATTTAGAGAATGCCTGCTTTTAATAGAAGACGATCTCAACTGTGTGTTGAGACGGCCTGAGGGTTCGATGCTCGCTTTTATCTAGCGAATGCCTGCTTTAAATAGCAGATGATCTCAACTGCGTGTTGAGCAGGCCTTCGGGTTCGATGCTCGCTTTTATTTAGCGAATACTGCTTGAATAGCAGATGATCTCAGCTGCGTGTTGAGCCAGCCTTCGGGTTCGATGCTTGCTTTTATTTAGCGTATGCATGCTTTAAATAGCAGATGATCTCAGCTGCGTGTTGAGTCGGCCTTCGGGTTTGATGCTCGCTTTTATTTAGCGAATTCCTGTTTTGAGTAGAAGATAATCTCAACTGCGTGTTGAGCCGACCTTAGGGTTTGATGCTCGATTTCATTTAGCGAATGCCTACTTTGAATAGTAGATGATCTCAATCGCGTGTTGATCAAGCCTGAGGGTTTGATGCTCCCTTTTATTTAGCGAATGCCTACTTTGAATAGCAGATGATCTCAACTGCGTGTTGAGCCCGCCTTCGGGTTCGATGCTCGCTTTTATTTAGCAAATGCCTGCTTTAAATAGCAGATGATCTCAACTGCGTGTTGAGCCGACCTTCTGGTTCGATGCTTGCTTTTATTTAGTGAATGCATGCTTTAAATAGAAGATGATCTCAGCTGTGTGTTGAGTCGGCCTTCGAGTTCGATGCTCGCTTTTATTTAGAGAATGCCTGCTTTGAATAGAAGATGATCTCAACTGTGTGTTGAGACGGCCTGAGGGTTCGATGCTCGCTTTTATTTAGCGAATGCCTGCTTTAAATAACAGATGATCTCAGCTTCATGTTAAGCCGAGCTAAGGGTTCGATGCTCGATTTTATTTAGCGAATGCCGGCTTTGAATAGCAGATGATCATAACTATGTGTTGATCCAGGTGAGGGTTCGATGTCCGCTTTTATTTAGCGAATGCCTGCTTTGAATAGCAGATGATCTCAACTGCATGTTGAGCCGACCTTCGGGTTCGATGCTTGCTTTTATTTAGCGAATGCATGCTTTAAATAGCAGATGATCTCAGCTGCGCGTTGAGTCGGCCTTCGGGTTTGATGCACTCTTTTATTTAGCGAATTCCTGTTTTGAATAGAAGATAATCTCAACTGCGTGTTGAGTCGGCCTGAGGGTTTGATGCTCGATTTCCTTTAGCGAATGCCTGCTTTGAATAGTAGATGATCTCAACCGCATGTTGATCAAGCCTGAGGGTTTGATGCTCCCTTTTATTTAGGGAATGCCTGCTTTGAATAGCAGATGGTCTCTTCTGCGTGTTGAGCCTGCCTTCGGGTTCGATGCTCGCTTTTTTTTAGCAAATGCCTGCTTTAAATAGCAGATGATCTCAACTGCGTGTTGAGCCGACCTTCGGGTTCTATGCTTGCTTTTATTTAGCGAATGCATGCTTTAAATAGAAGATGATCTCAGTTGTGTGTTGAGCCGGCCTTCGGGTTCGATGCTCGCTTTTATTTAGAGAATGCTTGCTTTGAATAGAAGATGATCTCAACTGTGTGTTGAGACGGCCTGAGGGTTCGATGCTCGCTTTTATCTAGTGAATGCTTGCTTTAAATAGCAGATGATCTCAACTGCGTGTTGAGTAGGCCTTCGGGTTCGAGGCTCGCTGTTATTTAGCGAGTACTGCTTGAATAGCAGATGATCTCAGCTGCGTGTTGAGCCAGCCTTCGGGTTCGATGCTTGCTTTTATTTAGCGAATGCATGCTTTAAATAGCAGATGATCTCAGCAGCGTGTTGAGTCGGCCTTCGGGTTTGATGCTCTCTTTTATTTAGCGAATTCCTGTTTTGAATAGAAGATAATATCAACTGCGTATTGTGTCGGCCTGAGGGTTTGATGCTCGATTTCATTTAGTGAATGCCTGCTTTGAATAATAGATGATCTCAACCGCGTGTTGATCAAGCCTGAGGGTTTGATGCTCCCTTTTATTTAGCGAATGCCTGCTTTGAATAGCAGATGATCTCAACTGCATGTTGAGCCTGCCTTCGGGTTCGATGCTCGCTTTTATTTAGCAAATGCCTGTTTTAAATAGCAGATGATCTCAACTGCGTGTTGAGCCGACCTTCGGGTTCGATGCTTGCTTTTATTTAGCGAATGCATGCATTAAATAGAAGATGATCTCAGCTGTGTGTTGAGCCGGCCTTCGAGTTCGATGCTCGCTTTTATTTAGAGAATGCCTGCTTTGAATTGAAGATGATCTCAACTGTGTGTTGAGACGGCCTGAGGGTTCGATGCTCGCTTTTATTTAGCGAATGCCTTCTTTAAATAGCAGATGATCTCAGCTTCATGTTAAGCCGAGCTAAGGGTTCGATGCTCGATTTTATTTAGCGAATGCCGGCTTTGAATAGCAGATGATCTCAACTAAGTGTTGATCCAGCTGAGGGTTCGATGTCCGCTTTTATTTAGTGAATGCCTGCTTTGAATAGCAGATGATCTCAACTGCGTGTTGAGCCGACCTTCGGGTTCGATGCTCGGTTTTATTTAGCGAATGCATGCTTTAAATAGCAGATGATCTCAGCTGCGTGTTGAGTCGGCCTTCGGGTTTGATGCACTCTTTTATTTAGCGAATTCCTGTTTTGAATAGAAGATAATCTCAACTGCGTGTTGAGCCGGCCTGAGGGTTTGATGCACTCTTTTATTTAGCGAATTCCTGTTTTGAATAGAAGATTATCTCAACTGCGTGTTGAGCCGGCCTGAGGGTTTGATCCTCGATTTCATTTAGCGAATGCCTGCTTTGAATAGTAGATGATCTCAACCGCATGTTGATCAAGCCTGAGGGTTTGATGCTCCCTTTTATTTAGGGAATGCCTGATTTGAATAGCAGATGATCTCAACTGCGTGTTGAGCCTGCCTTCGGGTTCGATGCTCGCTTTTTTTAGCAAATGCCTGCTTTAAATAGCAGATGATCTTAACTGCGTGTTGAGCCGACCTTCGAGTTCGATGCTTGCTTTTATTTAGCAAATGCATGCTTTAAATAGAAGATGATCTCAGCTGTGTGTTGAGCCGGCCTTCGGGTTCGATGCTCGCTTTTATTTAGAGAATGCCTGCTTTGAATAGAAGATGATCTCAACTGTGTGTTGAGACGGCCTGAGGGTTCGATGCTCGCTTTTATCTAGCGAATGCTTGCTTTAAATAGCAGATGATCTCAAATGCGTGTTGAGAAGGCCTTCGGGTTCGAGGCTCGCTTTTATTTAGCGAATACTGCTTGAATAGCAGATGATCTAAGCTGCGTGTTGAGCCATCCTTCGGGTTCGATGCTTGCTTTTATTTAGCGAATGCATGCTTTAAATAGCAGATGATCTCAGCTGCGTGTTGAGTCGGCCTTCGGGTTTGATGCTCTCTTTTATTTAGCGAATTCCTGTTTTGAATAGAAGATAATCTCAACTGCGTGTTGAGCCGGCCTGAGGGTTTGATGCTCGATTTCATTTAGCGAATGCCTGCTTTGAATAGTAGATGATCTCAACCGCGTGTTGATCAAGCCTGAGGGTTTGATGCTCCCTTTTATTTAGCGAATGCCTGCTTTGAATAGCAGATGATCTCGACTGCGTGTTGAGCCTGCCTTTGGGTTCGATGCTCGCTTTTATTTAGCAAATGCCTGCTTTAAATAGCAGATGATCTCAACTGCGTGTTGAGCCGACCTTCGGGTTCGATGCTTGCTTTTATTTAGCGAATGCATGCATTAAATAGAAGATGATCTTAGCTGTGTGTTGAGCCGGCCTTCGAGTTCGATGCTCGCTTTTATTTAGAGAATGCCTGCTTTGAATAGAAGATGATCTCAACTGTGTGTTGAGACGGCCTGAGGATTCGATGCTCGCTTTTATTTAGCGAATGCCTGCTTTAAATAGCAGATGATCTCAGCTTCATGTTAAGCCGAGCTAAGGGTTCGATGCTCGATTTTATTTAGCGAATGCCGGCTTTGAATAGCAGATGATCTCAACTATGTGTTGATCCAGCTGAGGGTTCAATGTCCGCTTTTATTTAGCGAATGCCTGCTATGAATAGCAGATGATCTCAACTGCGTGTTGAGCCGACCTTCGGGTTTGATGCTTGCTTTTATTTAGTGAATGCATGCTTTAAATAGCAGATGATCTCAGCTGCGTCTTGAGTCAGCCTTCGGGTTTGATGCTCGCTTTTATTTAGCGAATTCCTGTTTTGAATAGAAGATAATCTCAACTATGTGTTGATCCAGCTGAGGGTTCGATGTCCGCTTTTATTTAGCGAATGCCTGTTTTGAATAGCAGATGATCTCAACTGCGTGTTGAGCCGAACTTCGAGTTCGATGCTTGCTTTTATTTAGCTAAAGCATGCTTTAAATAGCAGATGATCTCAGTTGCGTGTTGAGTCGGCCTTCGGGTTTTATGCTCTCTTTTATTTAGCGAATTCCTGTTTTGAATAGAAGATAATCTCAACTGTGTGTTGAGCCGGCCTGAGGGTTTGATGCTCGATTTCATTTAGCGAATGCCTGCTTTGATTAGTAGATGATCTCAACCGCGTGTTGATCAAGCCTGAGGGTTTGATGCTCCCTTTTATTTAGCGAATGCCTGCTTTCAATAGCAGATGATCTCAACTGCGCGTAGAGCCTGCCTTCGCGTTCGATGCTCGCTTTTATTTAGCAAATGCCTGCTTTAAATATCAGATGATCTCAACTGCGTGTTGCGCCGACCTTCGGGTTCGATGCTTGCTTTTATTTAGCGAATGCATGCTTTAAATAGCAGATGATCTCAGTTGCGTGTTGAGTCGGCCTTCGGGTTTGATGCTCGCTATTATTTAGCGAAATCCTGTTTTGAATAGAAGATAATCTCAACTGCGTGTTGAGCCGGCCTGAGGGTTTGATGCTCGATTTCATTTAGCGAATGCCTGCTTTCAATAGCAGATGATCTCAACCGCGTGTTGATCAAGCCTGAGGGTTTGATGCTCCCTTTTATTTAGCGAATGCCTGCTTTGAATAACAGATGATCTCAACTGCGTGTTGAGCCTGCCTTCGGGTTCGACGCTCGCTTTTTTTAGCAAATGCCTGCTTTAAATAGCAGATGATCTCAACTGCGTGTTGAGCCGACCTTCGGGTTCGATGCTTGCTTTTATTTAGCGAATGCATGCTTTGAATAGAAGATGATCTCAACTGTGTGTTGGGACGGCCTAAGGGTTCGATGCTCGCTTTTATCTAGCGATTGCCTGCTTTAAATAGCAGATGATCTCAACTGCGGGTTGAGCAGGCCTTCGGGTTCGATGCTCGCTTTTATTTAGCGAATACTGCTTGAATAGCAGATGATCTCAGCTGCGTGTTGAGCCAGCCTTCGGGTTCGATGCTTGCTTTTATTTAGCGTATGCATGCTTTAAATAGCAGATGATCTCAGCTGCGTGTTGAGTCGGCCTTCGGGTTTGATGCTCGCTTTTATTTAGCGAATTCTTGTTTTGAGTAGAAGATAATCTCAACTGCGTGTTGAGCCGACCTTAGGGTTTGATGCTCGATTTCATTTAGCGAATGCCTACTTTGAATAGTAGATGATCTCAATCGCGTGTTGATCAAGCCTGAGGGTTTGATGCTCCTTTTTATTTAGCGAATGCCTGCTTTCAATAGCAGATGATCTCAACTGCGCGTAGAGCCTGCCTTCGCGTTCGATGCTCGCTTTTATTTAGCAAATGCCTGCTTTAAATAGCAGATGATCTCAACTGCGTGTTGCGCCGACCTTCGGGTTCGATGCTTGCTTTTATTTAGCGAATGCATGCTTTAAATAGCAGATGATCTCAGTTGCATGTTGAGTCGGCCTTCGGGTTTGATGCTCGCTATTATTTAGCGAAATCCTGTTTTGAATAGAAGATAATCTCAACTGCGTGTTGAGCCGGCCTGAGGGTTTGATGCTCGATTTCATTTAGCGAATGCCTGCTTTCAATAGCAGATGATCTCAACCGCGTGTTGATCAAGCCTGAGGGTTTGATGCTCCCTTTTATTTAGCGAATGCCTGCTTTGAATAACAGATGATCTCAACTGCGTGTTGAGCCTGCCTTCGGGTTCGACGCTCGCTTTTTTTAGCAAATGCCTGCTTTAAATAGCAGATGATCTCAACTGCGTGTTGAGCCGACCTTCGGGTTCGATGCTTGCTTTTATTTAGCGAATGCATGCTTTGAATAGAAGATGATCTCAACTGTGTGTTGGGACGACCTGAGGGTTCGATGCTCGCTTTTATCTAGCGAATGCCTGCTTTAAATAGCAGATGATCTCAACTGCGGGTTGAGCAGGCCTTCGGGTTCGATGCTCGCTTTTATTTAGCGAATACTGCTTGAATAGCAGATGATCTCAGCTGCGTGTTGAGCCAACCTTCGGGTTCGATGCTTGCTTTTATTTAGCGAATGCATGCTTTAAATAGCAGATGATCTCAGCTGCGTGTTGAGTCGGCCTTCGGGTTTGATGCTCTCTTTTATTTAGCGAATTCCTGTTTTGAATAGAAGATAATCTCAACTGCGTGTTGAGCCGGCCTGAGGGTTTGATGCTCGATTTCATTTAGCGAATGCCTGCTTTGAATAGTAGATGATCTCAACCGCGTGTTGATCAAGCCTGAGGGTTTGATGCTCCCTTTTATTTAGCGAATGCCAGCTTTGAATAGCAGATGCTCTCAACTGCGTGTTGAGCCTGCCTTCGGGTTCGATGCTCGCTTTTATTTAGCAAATGCCTGCTTTAAATAGCAGATGATCTCAACTGCGTGTTGAGCCGACCTTCGGGTTTGATGCTTGCTTTTATTTAGCGAATGCATGTTTTAAATAGCAGATGATCTCAGCTGCGTGTTGAGTCGGCCTTCGAGTTTGATGCTCGCTTTTATTTAGCGAAATCCTGTTTTGAACAGAAGATAATCTCAACTGCATGTTGAGCCGGCCTGAGGGTTTGATGCTCGATTTCATTTAGCGAATGCCTGCTTTCAATAGCAGATGATCTCAACCGCGTGTTGATCAAGCCTGAGGGTTTGATGCTCCCTTTTGTTTAGCAAATGCCTGCTTTGAATAACAGATGATCTCAACTGCGTGTTGAGCCTGCCTTCGGGTTCGATGCTCGCTTTTTTTAGCAAATGCCTGCTTTAAATAGCAGATGATCTAAACTGCGTGTTGAGCCGACCTTCGGGTTCGATGCTTGCTTTTATTTAGCGAATGCATGATTTAAATAGAAGATGATCTCAGCTGTGTGTTGAGCCGGCCTTCGGGTTCGATGCTCGCTTTTATTTAGAGAATGCCTGCTTTTAATAGATGACGATCTCAACTGTGTGTTGAGACGGCCTGAGGGTTCGATGCTCGCTTTTATCTAGCAAATGCCTGCTTTAAATAGCAGATGATCTCAACTGCGTGTTGAGCAGGCCTTCGGGTTCGATGCTCGCTTTTATTTAGCGAATACTGCTTGAATAGCAGATGATCTCAGCTGCGTGTTGAGCCAGCCTTCGGGTTCGATGCTTGCTTTTATTTAGCGTATGCATGCTTTAAATAGCAGATGATCTCAGCTGCGTGTTGAGTCGGCCTTCGGGTTTGATGCTCGCTTTTATTTAGCGAATTCCTGTTTTGAGTAGAAGATAATCTCAACTGCGTGTTGAGCCGACCTTAGGGTTTGATGCTCGATTTCATTTAGCGAATGCCTACTTTGAATAGTAGATGATCTCAATCGCGTGTTGATCAAGCCTGAGGGTTTGATGCTCCCTTTTATTTAGCGAATGCCTGCTTTGAATAGCAGATGATCTCAACTGCGTGTTGAGCCCGCCTTCGGGTTCGATGCTCGCTTTTATTTAGCAAATGCCTGCTTTAAATAGCAGATGATCTCAACTGCGTGTTGAGCCGACCTTCGGGTTCGATGCTTGCTTTTATTTAGTGAATGCATGCTTTAAATAGAAGATGATCTCAGCTGTGTGTTGAGCCGGCCTTCGAGTTCGATGCTCGCTTTTATTTAGAGAATGCCTGCTTTGAATAGAAGATGATCTCAACTGTGTGTTGAGACGGCCTGAGGGTTCGATGCTCGCTTTTATTTAGCGAATGCCTGCTTTAAATAACAGATGATCTCAGCTTCATGTTAAGCCGAGCTAAGGGTTCGATGCTCGATTTTATTTAGCGAATGCCGGCTTTTAATAGCAGATGATCATAACTATGTGTTGATCCAGCTGAGGGTTCGATGTCCACTTTTATTTAGCGAATGCCTGCTTTGAATAGCAGATGATCTCAACTGCATGTTGAGCCGAGCTTCGGGTTCGATGCTTGCTTTTATTTAGCGAATGCATGCTTTAAATAGCAGATGATCTCAGCTGCGTGTTGAGTCGGCCTTCGGGTTTGATGCACTCTTTTATTTAGCGAATTCCTGTTTTGAATAGAAGATAATCTCAACTGCGTGTTGAGTCGGCCTGAGGGTTTGATGCTCGATTTCCTTTAGCGAATGCCTGCTTTGAATAATAGATGATCTCAACCGCATGTTGATCAAGCCTGAGGGTTTGATGCCCCCTTTTATTTAGGGAATGCCTGCTTTGAATAGCAGATGGTCTCTACTGCGTGTTGAGCCTGCCTTCGGGTTCAATGCTCGCTTTTTTTTAGCAAATGCCTGCTTTAAATAGAAGATGATCTCAACTGCGTGTTGAGCCGACCTTCGGGTTCTATGCTTGCTTTTATTTAGCGAATGCATGCTTTAAATAGAAGATGATCTCAGCTGTGTGTTGAGCCGGCCTTCGGGTTCGATGCTCGCTTTTATTTAGAGAATGCCTGCTTTGAATAGAAGATGATCTCAACTGTGTGTTCAGACGGCCTGAGGGTTCGATGCTCGCTTTTATCTAGCGAATGCTTGCTTTAAATAGCAGATGATCTCAACTGCGTGTTGAGCAGGCCTTCGGGTTCGAGGCTCGCTGTTATTTAGCGAATACTGCTTGAATAGCAGATGATCTCAGCTGCGTGTTGAGCCAGCCTTCGGGTTCGATGCTTGCTTTTATTTAGCGAATGCATGCTTTAAATAGCAGATGATCTCAGCAGCGTGTTGAGTCGGCCTTCGGGTTTGATGCTCTCTTTTATTTAGCGAATTCCTGTTTTGAATAGAAGATAATCTCAACTGCGTGTTGTGTCGGCCTGAGGGTTTGATGCTCGATTTCATTTAGTGAATGCCTGCTTTGAATAGTAGATGATCTCAACCGCGTGTTGATCAAGCCTGAGGGTTTGATGCTCCCTTTTATTTAGCGAATGCCTGCTTTGATAGCAGATGATCTCAACTGCATGTTGAGCCTGCCTTCGGGTTCGATGCTCGCTTTTATTTAGCAAATGCCTGTTTTAAATAGCAGATGATCTCAACTGCGTGTTGAGCCGACCTTCGGGTTCGATGCTTGCTTTTATTTAGCGAATGCATGCATTAAATAGAAGATGATCTCAGCTGTGTGTTGAGCCGGCCTTCGAGTTCGATGCTCGCTTTTATTTAGAGAATGCCTGCTTTGAATTGAAGATGATCTCAACTGTGTGTTGAGACGGCCTGAGGGTTCGATGCTCGCTTTTATTTAGCGAATGTCTTCTTTAAATAGCAGATGATCTCAGCTTCATGTTAAGCCGAGCTAAGGGTTCGATGCTCGATTTTATTTAGTGAATGCCGGCTTTGAATAGCAGATGATCTCAACTATGTGTTGATCCAGCTGAGGGTTCGATGTCCGCTTTTATTTAGCGAATGCCTACTTTGAATAGCAGATGATCTCAACTGCGTGTTGAGCCGACCTTCGGGTTCGATGCTCGCTTTTATTTAGCGAATGCATGCTTTAAATAGCAGATGATCTCAGCTGCGTGTTGAGTCGGCCTTCGGGTTTGATGCACTCTTTTATTTAGCGAATTCCTGTTTTGAATAGAAGATAATCTCAACTGCGTGTTGAGCCGGCCTGAGGGTTTGACGCACTCTTTTATTTAGCAAATTCCTGTTTTGAATAGAAGATAATCTCAACTGCGTGTTGAGCCGGCTTGAGGGTTTGATGCTCAATTTCATTTAGCGAATGCCTGCTTTGAATAGTAGA
The DNA here is from genome assembly GCA_963859935.3 of Lathyrus sativus. Taxonomy (NCBI): domain Eukaryota; kingdom Viridiplantae; phylum Streptophyta; class Magnoliopsida; order Fabales; family Fabaceae; genus Lathyrus; species Lathyrus sativus. Next base: position 220,496,833 of record OZ012739.1, on the reverse strand, counting down.
TGATCTCAACCGCATGTTGATCAAGCCTGAGGGTTTGATGCTCCCTTTTATTTAGGGAATGCCTGCTTTGAATAGCAGATGATCTCAACTGCGTGTTGAGCCTGCCTTCGGGTTCGATGCTCGCTTTTTTTAGCAAATGCCTGCTTTAAATGGCAGATGATCTCAACTGCGTGTTGAGCCGACCTTCGGGTTCTATGCTTGCTTTTATTTAGCGAATGCATGCTTTAAATAGAAGATGATCTCAGTTGTGTGTTGAGCCGGCCTTCGGGTTCGATGCTCGCTTTTATTTAGAGAATGCCTGCTTTGAATAGAAGATGATCTCAACTGTGTGTTGAGACGGCCTGAGGGTTCGATGCTCGCGTTTATCTAGCGAATGCTTGCTTTAAATAGCAGATGATCTCAACTGCGTGTTGAACAGGCCTTCGGGTTCGAGGCTCGCTGTTATTTAGCGAATACTGCTTGAATAGCAGATGATCTCAGCTGCGTGTTGAGCCAGCCTTCGGGTTCGATGCTTGCTTTTATTAAGCGAATGCATGCTTTAAATAGCAGATGATCTCAGCTGCGTGTTGAGTCGGCCTTCGGGTTTGATGCTCTCTTTTATTTAGCGAATTCCTGTTTTGAATAGAATATAATCTCAACTGCGTGTTGAGCCGGCCTGAGGGTTTGATGCTCGATTTCATTTAGCGAATGCCTGCTTTGAATAGTAGACGATCTCAACCGTGTGTTGATCAAACCTGAGGGTTTGATGCTCCCTTTTATTTAGCGAATGCCTGCTTTGAATAGCAGATGATCCCAACTGCATGTTGAGCCTACCTTCGGGTTCGATGTTCGCTTTTATTTAGCAAATGCCTGCTTTAAATAGCAGATGATCTCAACTGCGTGTTGAGCCGACCTTCGGGTTCGATGCTTGCTTTTATTTAGCGAATGCATGCATTAAATAGAAGATGATCTCAGCTGTGTGTTGAGCCGGCCTTCGAGTTCGATGCTCGCTTTTATTTAGAGAATGCCTGCTTTGAATTGAAGATGATCTCAACTGTGTGTTGAGACGGCCTGAGGGTTCGATGCTCGCTTTTATTTAGCGAATGCCTGCTTTAAATAGCAGATGATCTCAGCTTCATGTTAAGCCGAGCTAAGGGTTCAATGCTTGATTTTATTTAGCGAATGCCGGCTTTGAATAGAAGATGATCTCAACTATGTGTTGATCCAGCTGAGGGTTCGATGTCCGCTTTTATTTAGCGAATGCCTGCTTTGTATAGCAGATGATCTCAACTGCGTGTTGAGCCTACCTTCGGGTTCGATGCTTGCTTTTATTTAGCGAATGCATGCTTTAAATAGAAGATGATCTCAGCTGCGTCTTGATTCGGTCTTCGGGCTTGATGCTCGCTTTTATTTAGCGAATTCCTGTTTTGAATAGAAGATAATCTCAACTGCGTGTTGAGCCGGCCTGAGGGTTTGATGCTCGATTTCATTTAGCGAATGCCTGCTTTCAATAGCAGATGATCTCAACCGCTTATTGATCAAGCCTGAGGGTTTGATGCTCCCTTTTATTTAGCGAATGCCTGCTTTGAATAACAGATGATCTCAACTGCGTGTTGAGCCTGCCTTCGGGTTCGATGCTCGCTTTTTTTAGCAAATGCCTGCTTTAAATAGCAGATGATCTCAACTGCGTGTTGATCCGACCTTCGGGTTCGATGCTTGCTTTTATTTAGCGAATGCATGCTTTAAATAGAAGATGATCTCAGCTGTGTGTTGAGCCGGCCTTCGGGTTCGATGCTCGCTTTTATTTAGAGAATTCCTGCTTTGAATAGAAGATGATCTCAACTGTGTGTTGAGACGGCCTGAGGGTTCGGTGCTCGCTTTTATCTAGCGAATGCCTGCTTTAAATAGTAGATGATCTCAACTGCGTGTTGAGCAGGCCTTTGGGTTCGATGCTCGCTTTTATTTAGTGAATACAGCTTGAATAGCAGATGATCTCAGCTGCGTGTTGTGCCAGCCTTCGGGTTCGATGCTCGCTTTTATTTAGCGAATGCATGCTTTAAATAGCAGATGATCTCAGCTGTGTGTTGAGTCGGCCTTCGGGTTTGATGCTCGCTTTTATTTAGCGAATTCCTGTTTTGAATAGAAGATAATCTCAACTGCGTGTTGAGCCGGCCTTCGGGTTCGATGCTCGCTTTTATTTAGCAAATGCCTGCTTTAAATAGCAGATGATCTCAACTGCGTGTTGACCCGACCTTCGGGTTCGATGCTTGCTTTTATTTAGCGAATGCATGCATTAAATAGAAGATGATCTTAGCTGTGTGTTGATCCGGCCTTCGAGTTCGATGCTCGCTTTTATTTAGAGAATGCCTGCTTTGAATAGAAGATGATCTCAACTGTGTGTTGAGACGGCCTGAGGATTCGATGCTCGCTTTTATTTAGCGAATGCCTGCTTTAAATAGCAGATGATCTCAGCTTCATGTTAAGCCGAGCTAAGGGTTCGATGCTCGATTTTATTTAGCGAATGCCGGCTTTGAATAGCAGATGATCTCAACTATGTGTTGATCCAGCTGAGGGTTCGATGTCCGCTTTTATTTAGCGAATGCCTGCTATGAATAGCAGATGATCTCAACTGCGTGTTGAGCCGACCTTCGGGTTTGATGCTTGCTTTTATTTAGTGAATGCATGCTTTAAATAGCAGATGATCTCAGCTGCGTCTTGAGTCAGCCTTCGGGTTTGATGCTCGCTTTTATTTAGCGAATTCCTGTTTTGAATAGAAGATAATCTCAACTGCGTGTTGAGCCGGCCTGAGGGTTTGATGCTCGATTTCATTTAGCGAATGCCTGCTTTCAATAGCAGATGATCTCAGCTGCGTGTTGTGCCAGCCTTCGGGTTCGATGCTCGCTTTTATTTAGCGAATGCATGCTTTAAATAGCAGATGATCTCAGCTGTGTGTTGAGTCGGCCTTCGGGTTTGATGCTCGCTTTTATTTAGCGAATTCCTGTTTTGAATAGAAGATAATCTCAACTGCGTGTTGAGCCGGCCTTCGGGTTCGATGCTCGCTTTTATTTAGCAAATGCCTGCTTTAAATAGCAGATGATCTCAACTGCGTGTTGACCCGACCTTCGGGTTCGATGCTTGCTTTTATTTAGCGAATGCATGCATTAAATAGAAGATGATCTTAGCTGTGTGTTGATCCGGCCTTCGAGTTCGATGCTCGCTTTTATTTAGAGAATGCCTGCTTTGAATAGAAGATGATCTCAACTGTGTGTTGAGACGGCCTGAGGATTCGATGCTCGCTTTTATTTAGCGAATGCCTGCTTTAAATAGCAGATGATCTCAGCTTCATGTTAAGCCGAGCTAAGGGTTCGATGCTCGATTTTATTTAGCGAATGCCGGCTTTGAATAGCAGATGATCTCAACTATGTGTTGATCCAGCTGAGGGTTCGATGTCCGCTTTTATTTAGCGAATGCCTGCTATGAATAGCAGATGATCTCAACTGCGTGTTGAGCCGACCTTCGGGTTTGATGCTTGCTTTTATTTAGTGAATGCATGCTTTAAATAGCAGATGATCTCAGCTGCGTCTTGAGTCAGCCTTCGGGTTTGATGCTCGCTTTTATTTAGCGAATTCCTGTTTTGAATAGAAGATAATCTCAACTGCGTGTTGAGCCGGCCTGAGGGTTTGATGCTCGATTTCATTTAGCGAATGCCTGCTTTCAATAGCAGATGATCTCAACCGCGTGTTGATCAAGCCTGAGGGTTTGATGCTCCCTTTTATTTAGCGAATGCCTGCTTTGAATAGCAGATGATCTCAACTGCGTGTTGAGCCTGCCTTCGGGTTCGATGCTCGCTTTTATTTAGCAAATGCCTGCTTTAAATAGCAGATGATCTCAGCTGCGTGTTGAGCCGGCCTTCGGGTTTGATGCGTGCTTTTATTTAGCGAGTGCATGCTTTAAATAGAAGATGATCTTAGCTGTGTGTTGAGCCGACCTTCGAGTTTGATGCTCGCTTTTATTTAGAGAATGCCTGCTTTGAATAGAAGATGATCTCAACTGTGTGTTGAGACGGCCTGAGGATTCGATGCTCGCTTTTATTTAGCGAATGCCTGCTTTAAATAGCAGATGATCTCAGCTTCATGATAAGCCGAGCTAAGGGTTCGATGCTCGATTTTATTTAGCGAATGCCGGCTTTGAATAGCAGATGATCTCAACTATGTGTTGATCCAGCTGAGGGTTCGATGTCCGCTTTTATTTAGCGAATGCCTGCTATGAATAGCAGATGATCTCAACTGCGTGTTGAGCCGACCTTCGGGTTTGATGCTTGCTTTTATTTAGTGAATGCATGCTTTAAATAGCAGATGATCTCAGCTGCGTCTTGAGTCAGCCTTCGGGTTTGATGCTCGCTTTTATTTAGCGAATTCCTGTTTTGAATAGAAGATAATCTCAACTGCGTGTTGAGCCGGCCTGAGGGTTTGATGCTCGATTTCATTTAGAGAATGCCTGCTTTCAATAGCAGATGATCTCAACCGCGTGTTGATCAAGCCTGAGGGTTTGATGCTCCCTTTTATTTAGCGAATGCCTGCTTTGAATAACAGATGATCTCAACTGCGTGTTGAGCCTGCCTTCGGGTTCGATGCTCGCTTTTTTTAGCAAATGCCTGCTTTAAATAGCAGATGATCTCAACTGCATGTTGAGCCTACCTTCGGGTTCGATACTTGCTTTTATTTAGCGAATGCATGCTTTAAATAGAAGATGATCTCAGCTGTGTGTTGAGCCGGCCTACGGGTTCGATGCTCGCTTTTATTTAGAGAATGCCTGCTTTGAATAGAAGATGATCTCAACTGTGTGTTGAGACGGCCTGAGGGTTCGATGCTCGCTTTTATCTAGCGAATGCCTGCTTTAAATAGTAGATGATCTCAACTGCGTGTTGAGCAGGCCTTTGGGTTCGATGCTCGCTTTTATTTAGTGAATACTGCTTGAATAGCAGATGATCTCAGCTGCGTGTTGTGCCAGCCTTCGGGTTCGATGCTCGCTTTTATTTAGCGAATGCATGCTTTAAATAGCAGATGATCTCAGCTGTGTGTTGAGTCGGCCTTCGGGTTTGATGCTCGCTTTTATTTAGCGAATTCCTGTTTTGAATAGAAGATAATCTCAACTGCGTGTTGAGCCGGCCTGAGGGTTTGATGCTCGATTTCATTTAGCGAATGCCTGCTTTGAATAGCAGATGATCTCAACCGCGTGTTGATCACGCCTGAGGGTTTGATGCTCCCTTTTATTTTGCGAATGCCTGCTTTGAATAGCAGATGATCTCAACTGCGTGTTGAGCCTGCCTTCGGGTTCGATGCTCGCTTTTATTTAGCAAATGCATGCTTTAAATAGCAGATGATCTCAACTGCGTGTTGAGCCGACCTTCGGGTTCGATGCTTGCTTTTATTTAGCGAATGCATGCTTTAAATAGAAGATGATCTCAGTTGTGTGTTAAGCCGGCCTTCGAGTTCGATGCTCGCTTTTATTTAGAGAATGCCTGCTTTGAATAGAAGATGATCTCATCTGCGTGTTGAGACGGCCTTCGGGTTCGATGCTCGCTTTTATTTAGCAAATGCCTGCTTTAAATAGCAGATGATCTCAACTGCGTGTTGAGCCGACCTTCGGGTTCGATGCTTGCTTTGATTTAGTGAATGCATGCTTTAAATAGAAGATGATCTCAGCTGTGTGTTGAGCCGGCCTTCGGGTTCGATGCTCGCTTTTATTTAGAGAATGCCTGCTTTGAATAGAAGATGATCTCAACTGTATGTTGAGACGACCTTCGGGTTTGATGCTCGCTTTTATTTAGAGAATGCCTGCTTTAAATAGCAGATGATCTCAGCTTCATGTTAAGCCGAGCTAAGGGTTCGATGCTCGATTTTATTTAGCGAATGCCGGCTTTGAATAGCAGATGATCTCAACTATGTGTTGATCCAGCTGAGGGTTTGATGTCTGCTTTTATTTAGCGAATGCCTGCTTTGAATAGCAGATGATCTCAACTGTTTGTTGAGCCGGCCTTCGGGTTCGATGCTCGCTTTTATTTAGAGAATGCCTGCTTTGAATAGCAGATGATCTCAACTGTGTGTTGAGACGGCCTGAGGGTTTGATGCTCGCTTTTATTTAGCGAATGCTTGCATTAATTAGCAGATTATCTCAGCTTCATGTTGAGCCGAGCTAAGGGTTTGATGCTTGATTTTATTTAGCGAATGCCGACTTTGAATAGGAGATGAACTGCGTGTTGATCAAGCCTGAGGGTTTGATGCTCCCTTTTATTTAGCGAATGCCTGCTTTGAATAGCAGATGATCTCAACTGCGTGTTGATCCTGCCTTCGGGTTCGATGCTCTCTTTTATTTAGCGAATGCCTGCTTCAAATAGAAGATGATCTCAACTGCGTATTGAGCCGACCTTCGGGTTCGATGCTTGCTTTTATTTAGCGAATGCAAGCTTTAAATAGAAGATGATCTCAGCTGTGTGTTGAGCCGGCTTCGGGTTCGATGCTCGCTTTTATTTAGAGAATGCCTCCTTTGAATAGCAAATGATCTCAACTGTGTGTTGAGACGGCCAGAGGGTTCGATGCTCGCTTTTATTTAGCGAATGCCTGCTTTAAATAGCAGATGATCTCAACTGCGTGTTGAGCAGGCCTTCGGGTTCGATGCTCGCTTTTATTTAGCGAATACTGCTTGAATAGCAGATGATCTCAGCTGCGTATTGAGCCAGCCTTTGGGTTCGATGCTCGCTTTTATTTAGCGAATGCCTGCTTTAAATAGCAGATGATCTCAGCTTCGTGTTGAGTCGGCCTTCAGGTTTGATGCTCGCTTTTATTTAGCGAATTCCTGCTTTGAATAGAAGATAATCTAACCTGCGTGTTGACCCGACCTGAGGGTTTGATGCTCGATTTCATTTAGCGAATGCCTGCTTTGAATAGTAGATGATCTCAACCGCGTGTTGATCAAGCCTGAGGATTTGATGCTCCCTTTTATTTAGCGAATGCCTGCTTTGAATAGCAGATGTTCTCAACTGCTTGTTGAGCCTGCCTTCGGGTTCGATGCTCGCTTTTATTTAGCAAATGCCTGCTTTAAATAGCAGATGATCTCAACTGCCTGTTGAGCCGACCTTTGGGTTCGATGCTTGCTTTTATTTAGCGAATGCATGCTTTAAATAGCAGATGATCTCAGTTGTGTGTTGAGACGGCCTGAGGGTTCGATGCTCGCTTTTATTTAGCGAATGCCTGCTTTAAATAGCAGATGATCTCAGCTTCGTGTTAACCCGAGCTAAGGGTTCGATGCTAGATTTTATTTAGCGATTGCCGGCTTTGAATAGCAGATGATCTCAACTATGTGTTGATCCGGCTGAGGGTTTGATGTCCGCTTTTATTTAGCGAATGCCTGCTTTGAATAGTAGATGATCTCAACTGTGTGTTGAGCCGACCTTCGGGTTCGATGGTCGCTTTTATTTAGCGAATGCCTGCTTTAAATAGCAGATGATCTCAGCTGCGTGTTGAGTCGGCCTTCGGGTTTGATGCTCGCTTTTATTTAGCGAATTCCTGCTATGAATAGAAGATAATCTCAACTGCGTGTTGAGCTGGCCTGAGGGTTTGATGCTCGATTTCGTTTAGCGAATGTGTGCTTTGAATAGCAGATGATCTCAACCGCGTGTTGATCAAGCCTGAGGGTTTAATGCTCCCTTTTATTTAGCGAATGCCTGCTTTGAATAGCAGATGATCTCAACTGCGTGTTGAGCCTGCCTTCGGGTTCGATGCTCGCTTTTATTTAGCGAATGTCTGCTTTAAATAACAGATGATCTCAACTGCATGTTAAGCAGGCCTTTGGGTTCGATGCTCGCTTTTATTTAGCGAATACTGCTTGAATAGAAGACGATCTCAGCTGCGTGTTGAGCCAACCTTCAGGTTCGATGCTCGCTTTTATTTAGCGAATGCCTGCTTTAAATAGCAGATGATCTTAGCTGCGTGTTGAGCCGGCCTTCGAGTTCGATGCTCTCTTTTATTTAGCAAATGCCTGCTTTGAATAGCAGATGATCTCAGCTTCGTGTTGAGCCGGCCTGAGGGTTTGATGCTCGAATTCATTTTGCGAATGCCTTCTTTTTATAGCAGATGATCCCAACCGCGTGTTGATCAAGCCTGAGGGTTTAATGCTCCCTTTTACTTAGCGAATGCCTGCTTTGAATAGAAGATGATCTGAACTGCGTGTTGAGCCTGCCTTCGGGTTCGATGCTCGCTTTTATTTAGCAAATGCCTGCTTTAAATAGAAGATGATCTCAACTGCGTGTTGAGCCGACCTTCGGGTTCGATGCTTGCTTTTATTTAGCAAATGCATGCTTTAAATAGAAGATGATCTAAGTTGTGTGTTGAGCCGGCCTTCGGGTTCGATGCTCGGTTTTATTTAGAGAATACCTGCTTTGAATAGAAGATGATCTCAACTGTGTGTTGAGACGGCCTAAGGGTTCGATGCTCGCTTTTATTTAGCGAATGCCTGCTTTAAATAGCAGATGATCTCAGCTTCGTGTTACGCCGAGCTAAGGGTTCGATGCTCGATTTCATTTAGCGAATGCCAGCTTTGAATAGCAGATGATCTCAACTATGTGTTGATCCGGCTGAGGGTTCGATGTCCGCTTTTATTTAGCGAATGCCTGCTTTGAATAGTAGATGATCTCAACTGCGTGTTGAGCCGGCCTTCGGGTTCGATGCTCGCTTTTATTTAGCGAATGCCTGCTTTAAATAGCAGATGATCTCAGCTGCGTGTTGAGTCGGCCTTCGGGTTTGATGCTAGCTTTTATTTAGCGAATTCCTGCTTTGAATAGAAGATAATCTCAACTGCGTGTTGAGCCGGCCTGAGGGTTTGATGCTCGATTTCATTTAGCGAATGCGTGCTTTGAATAGCAGATGATCTCAACCGCGTGTTGATCAAGCCTGAGGGTTTCATGCTCCCTTTTATTTAGAGAATGCCTGCTTTGAATAGCAGATGATCTCAACTGCGTGTTGAGCCTGCCTTCGGGTTCGATGCTCGCTTTTATTTAGCGAATGCCTGCTTTAAATAGCAGATGATCTCAACTGCATGTTGAGCAGGCCTTCGGGTTCGATGCTCGCTTTTATTTAGTGAATACTGCTTGAATAGAAGATGATCTCAGCTGCGTGTTGAGCCAGCCTTCAGGTTCGATGCTCGCTTTTATTTAGCGAATGCCTGCTTTAAATAGCAGATGATCTCAGCTGCGTGTTGAGCCGGCCTTCGAGTTCGATGCTCTCTTTTATTTAGCAAATGTCTGCTTTGAATAGCAGATGATCTCAGCTTCGTGTTGAGCCGGCCTGAGGGTTTGATGCTCGAATTCATTTTGCGAATGCCTGCTTTTTATAGCAGATGATCCCAACTGCGTGTTGATCAAGCCTGAGGGTTTGATGCTCCCTTTTACTTAGCGAATGCCTGCTTTGAATAGAAGATGATCTGAACTGCATGTTGAGCCTGCCTTCGGGTTCGATGCTCGCTTTTATTTAGCAAATGCCTGCTTTAAATAGCAGATGATCTCAACTGCGTGTTGAGCCGACCTTTGGGTTCGATGCTTGCTTTTATTTAGCGAATGCATGCTTTAAATAGAAGATGATCTCAGTTGTGGGTTGAGCCGGCCTTCAGGTTCGATGCTCGCTTTTATTTAGAGAATACCCGCTTTGAATAGAAGATGATCTCAACTGTGTGTTGAGACGACCTGAGGGTTCGATGCTCGCTTTTATTTAGCGAATGCCTGCTTTAAATAGCAGATGATCTCAGCTTCGTGTTAAGCTGAGCTAAGGGTTCGATGCTCGATTTTATTTAGCGAATGCCAGCTTTGAATAGCAGATGATCTCAACTATGTGTTGATCCGGCTGAGGGTTTGATGTCCGCTTTTATTTAGCGAATGCCTGCTTTGAATAGTAGATGATCTCAACTGTGTGTTGAGCCGGCCTTCGGGTTCGATGCTCGCTTTTATTTAGCGAATGCCTGCTTTAAATAGCAGATGATCTCAGCTGCGTGTTGAGTCGGCCTTTGGGTTTGATGCTAGCTTTTATTTAGCGAATTCCTGCTTTAAATAGAAGATAATCTCAACTGCGTGTTGAGCCGGCCTGAGTGTTTGATGCTCGATTTCATTTAGCGAATGCCTGCTTTGAATAGCAGATGATCTCAACCGCGTGTTGATCAAGCCTGAGGGTTTAATGCTCCCTTTTGTTTAGCGAATGCCTGCTTTAAATAGAAGATGATCTCAACTGCGTGTTGAGCCTGCCTTCGGGTTCGATGCTCGCTTTTATTTAGCGAATGCCTGCTTTAAATAGCAGATGATCTCAACTGCATGTTGAGCCGGCCTTCTGGCTCGATGCTCGCTTTTATTTAGCGAATACTGCTTGAATAGAAGATGATCTCAGCTGCGTGTTGAGCCAGCCTTCAGGTTCGATGCTCGCTTTTATTTAGCGAATGCCTGCTTTAAATAGCAGATGATCTCAGCTGCGTGTTGAGCCGGCCTTCGAGTTCGATGCTCTCTTTTATTTAGCAAATGCCTGCTTTGAATAGAAGATGATCTCAGTTTCGTGTTGAGCCGGCCTGAGGGTTTGATGCTCGAATTCATTTTGCGAATGCCTGCTTTTTATAGCAGATGATCCCAACCGCGTGTTGATCAAGCCTGAGGGTTTGATGCTCCCTTTTACTTAGCGAATGCCTGCTTTGAATAGAAGATGATCTGAACTGCGTGTTGAGCCTGCCTTCGGGTTCGATGCTCGCTTTTATTTACAAATGCCTGCTTTAAATAGCAGATGATCTCAACTGCGTGTTGAGCCGACCTTCGGGTTCGATGCTTGCTTTTATTTAGCGAATGCATGCTTTAAATAGAAGATGATCTCAGTTGTGTGTTGAGCCGGCCTTCGGGTTCGATGCACGCTTTTATTTAGAGAATACCTGCTTTGAATAGAAGATGATCTCAACTGTGTATTGAGACGGCCTGAGGATTCGATGCTCGCTTTTATTTAGCGAATGCCTGCTTTAAATAGCAGATGATCTCAGCTTCGTGTTAAGCAGAGCTAAGGGTTCGATGCTCGATTTTATTTAGCGAATGCCAGCTTTGAATAGCAGATGATCTCAACTATGTGTTGATTGGGCTGAGGGTTTGATGTCCGCTTTTATTTAGCGAATGCCTGCTTTGAATAGTAGATGATCTCAACTGTGTGTTGAGCCGGCCTTCGGGTTCGATGCTCGCTTTTATTTAGCGAATGCCTGCTTTAAATAGCAGATGATCTCAGTTGCGTGTTGAGTCGGCCTTCGGGTTTGATGCTAGCTTTTATTTAGCGAATTCCTGCTTTGAATAGAAAATAATCTCAACTGCGTGTTGAGCCGGCCTGAGGGTTTGATGCTCGATTTCATTTAGCGAATGCGTGCTTTGAATAGCAGATGATCTCAACCGCGTGTTGATCAAGCCTGAGGGTTTAATGCTCCCTTTTATTTAGCGAATGCCTGCTTTGAATAGTAGATGATCTCAACTGCGTGTTGAGCCTGCCTTCGGGTTCGATGCTCGCTTTTATTTAGCGAATGCCTGCTTTAAATAGCAGATGATCTCAACTGCATGTTGAGCAGGCCTTCGGGTTCGATGCTCGCTTTTATTTAGCGAATACTGCTTGAATAGAAGATGATCTCAGCTGCGTGTTGAGCCAGCCTTCAGGTTCGATGCTCGCTTTTATTTAGCGAATGCCTGCTTTAAATAGCAGATGATCTCAGCTGCGTGTTGAGCCGGCCTTCGAGTTCGATGCTCTCTTTTATTTAGCAAATGCCTGCTTTGAATAACAGATGATCTCAGCTTCGTGTTGAGCCGGCCTGAGGGTTTGATGCTCGAATTCATTTTGCGAATGCCTGCTTTTTATAGCAGATGATCCCAACCGCGTGTTGATCAAGCCTGAAGGATTGATGCTCCCTTTTACTTAGCGAATGCCTGCTTTGAATAGAAGATGATCTGAACTGCGTGTTGAGCCTGCCTTCGGGTTCGTTGCTCGCTTTTATTTAGCAAATGCCTGCGTTAAATAGCAGATGATCTCAACTGCGTGTTGAGCCGACCTTCGGGTTCGATGCTTGCTTTTATTTAGCGAATGCATGCTTTAAATAGAAGATGATCTCAGTTGTGTGTTGAGCCGGCCTTCGGGTTCGATGCTCGGTTTTATTTAGAGAATACCTGCTTTGAATAGAAGATGATCTCAAGTGTGTGTTGAGACGGCCTGAGGGTTCGATGCTCGCTTTTATTTAGCGAATGCCTGCTTTAAATAGCAGATGATCTCAGCTTCGTGTTAAGCCGAGCTAAGGGTTTGATGCTCGATTTTATTTAGCGAATGCCAGCTTTGAATTGCAGATGATCTCAACTATGTGTTGATCCGGTTGAGGGTTTAATGTCCGCTTTTATTTAGCGAATGCCTTCTTTGAATAGTAGATGATCTCAACTGTGTGTTGAGCCGGCCTTCGGGTTCGATGCTCGCTTTTATTTAGCGAATGCCTGCTTTAAATAGCAGATGATCTCAGCTGCGTGTTGAGTCGGCCTTCGGGTTTGATGCTAGCTTATATTTAGCGAATTCCTGCTTTGAATAGAAGATAATCTCAACTGCGTGTTGAGCCGGCCTGAGGGTTTGATGCTTGATTTCATTTAGCGAATGCGTGCTTTGAATAGAAGATGATCTCAACCGCGTGTTGATCAAGCCTGAGGGTTTAATGCTCCCTTTTATTTAGCGAATGCCTGCTTTGATTAGCAGATGATCTCAACTGCGTGTTGAGCCTGCCTTCGGGTTCGATGCTCGCTTTTATTTAGCGAATGCCTGCTTTAAATAGCAGATGATCTCAACTGCATATTGAGCAGGCCTTCGGGTTCGATGCTCGCTTTTATTTAGCGAATACTGCTTGAATAGAAGATGATCTCAGCTGCGTGTTGAGCCAGCCTTCGGGTTCGATGCTCGCTTTTACTTAGTGAATGCCTGCTTTAAATAGAAGATGATCTCAGCTGCGTGTTGAGCCGACCTTCGAGTTCGATGCTCTCTTTTATTTAGCAAATGCCTGCTTTGAATAGCAGATGATCTCAGCTTCGTGTTGAGCCGGCCTGAGGGTTTGATGCTCGAATTCATTTTGCGAATGCCTGCTTTTTATAGCAGATGATCCCAACCGCGTGTTGATCAAGCCTGAGGGTTTGATGCTCCCTTTTACTTAGCGAATGCCTGCTTTGAATAGAAGATGATCTGAACTGCGTGTTGAGCCTGCCTTCGGGTTCGATGCTCGCTTTTATTTAGCAAATGCTTGCTTTAAATAGCAGATGATTTCAACTGCGTGTTGAGCCGACCTTCGGGTTCGATGCTTGCTTTTATTTAGCGAATGCATGCTTTAAATAGAAGATGATCTCAGTTGTGTGTTGAGTCGGCCTTCGGGTTCGATGCACGCTTTTATTTAGAGAATACCTGCTTTGAATAGAAGATGATCTCAACTGTGTGTTGAGACGGCCTGAGGGTTCGATGCTCGCTTTTATTTAGCGAATGCCTGCTTTAAATAGCAGATGATCTCAGCTTCGTGTTAAGCCGAGCTAAGGGTTTGATGCTCGATTTTATTTAGCGAATGCCAGCTTTGAATAGCAGATGATCTCAACTATGTGTTGATCCGGCTGAGGGTTCGATGTCCGCTTTTATTTAGCGAATGCCTGCTTTGAATAGTAGATGATCTCAACTGTGTGTTGAGCCGGCCTTCGGGTTCGATGCTCGCTTTTATTTAGCGAATGCCTGCTTTAAATAGCAGATGATCTCAGCTGCGTGTTGAGTCGGCCTTCGGGTTTGATGCTAGCTTATATTTAGCGAATTCCTGCTTTGAATAGAAGATAATCTCAACTGCGTGTTGAGCCGGCCTGAGGGTTTGATGCTCGATTTCATTTAGCGAATGCGTGCTTTGAATAGAAGATGATCTCAACCGCGTGTTGATCAAGCCTGAGGGTTTAATGCTCCCTTTTATTTAGCGAATGCCTGCTTTGATTAGCAGATGATCTCAACTGCGTGTTGAGCCTGCCTTCGGGTTCGATGCTCGCTTTTATTTAGCGAATGCCTGCTTTAAATAGCAGATGATCTCAACTGCATATTGAGCAGGCCTTCGGGTTCGATGCTCGCTTTTATTTAGCGAATAATGCTTGAATAGAAGATGATCTCAGCTGCGTGTTGAGCCAGCCTTCGGGTTCGATGCTCGCTTTTACTTAGTGAATGCCTGCTTTAAATAGCAGATGATCTCAGCTGCATGTTGAGCCGGCCTTCGAGTTCGATGCTCTCTTTTATTTAGCAAATGCCTGCTTTGAATAGCAGATGATCTCAGCTTCGTGTTGAGCCGGCCTGAGGGTTTGATGCTCGAATTCATTTTGCGAATGCCTGCTTTTTATAGCAGATGATCCCAACCGCGTGTTGATCAAGCCTGAGGGTTTGATGCTCCCTTTTACTTAGCGAATGCCTGCTTTGAATAGAAGATGATCTGAACTGCGTGTTGAGCCTGCCTTCGGGTTCGATGCTCGCTTTTATTTAGCAAATGCCTGCTTTAAATAGCAGATGATTTCAACTGCGTGTTGAGCCGACCTTCGGGTTCGATGCTTGCTTTTATTTAGCGAATGCATGCTTTAAATAGAAGATGATCTCAGTTGTGTGTTGAGTCGGCCTTCGGGTTCGATGCACGCTTTTATTTAGAGAATACCTGCTTTGAATAGAAGATGATCTCAACTGTGTGTTGAGACGGCCTGAGGGTTCGATGCTCGCTTTTATTTAGCGAATGCCTGCTTTAAATAGCAGATGATCTCAACTTCGTGTTAAGCCGAGCTAAGGGTTCGATGCTCGATTTTATTTAGCGAATGCCAGCTTTGAATAGCAGATGATCTCAACTATGTGTTGATCCGGCTGAGGGTTCGATGTCCGCTTTTATTTAGCGAATGCCTGCTTTGAATAGTAGATGATCTCAACTGTGTGTTGAGCCGGCCTTCGGGTTCGATGCTCGCTTTTATTTAGCGAATGCCTGCTTTAAATAGCAGATGATCTCAGCTGCGTGTTGAGTCGGCCTTCGGGTTTGATGCTAGCTTATATTTAGCGAATTCCTGCTTTGAATAGAAGATAATCTCAACTGCGTGTTGAGCCGGCCTGAGGGTTTGATGCTCGATTTCATTTAGCGAATGCGTGCTTTGAATAGAAGATGATCTCAACCGCGTGTTGATCAAGCCTGAGGGTTTAATGCTCCCTTTTATTTAGCGAATGCCTGCTTTGATTAGCAGATGATCTCAACTGCGTGTTGAGCCTGCCTTCGGGTTCGATGCTCGCTTTTATTTAGCGAATGCCTGCTTTAAATAGCAGATGATCTCAACTGCATATTGAGCAGGCCTTCGGGTTCGATGCTCGCTTTTATTTAGCGAATACTGCTTGAATAGAAGATGATCTCAGCTGCGTGTTGAGCCAGCCTTCGGGTTCGATGCTCGCTTTTACTTAGTGAATGCCTGCTTTAAATAGCAGATGATCTCAGCTGCATGTTGAGCCGGCCTTCGAGTTCGATGCTCTCTTTTATTTAGCAAATGCCTGCTTTGAATAGCAGATGATCTCAGCTTCGTGTTGAGCCGGCCTGAGGGTTTGATGCTCGAATTCATTTTGCGAATGCCTGCTTTTTATAGCAGATGATCCCAACCCCGTGTTGATCAAGCCTGAGGGTTTGATTCTCCCTTTTACTTAGCGAATGCCTGCTTTGAATAGAAGATGATCTGAACTGCGTGTTGAGCCTGCCTTCGGATTCGATGCTCGCTTTTATTTAGCAAATGCCTGCTTTAAATAGTAGATGATCTCAACTGCGTGTTGAGCCGACCTTCGGGTTCGATGCTTGCTTTTATTTAGCGAATGCATGCTTTAAATAGAAGATGATCTCAGTTGTGTGTTGAGCCGACCTTCGGGTTCGATGCACGCTTTTATTTTGAGAATACCTGCTTTGAATAGAAGATGATCTCAACTGTGTGTTGAGACGGCCTGAGGGTTCGATGCTCGCTCTTATTTAGCGAATGCCTGCTTTAAATAGCAGATGATCTCAGCTTCGTGTTAAGCCGAGCTAAGGGTTCGATGCTCGATTTTATTTAGCGAATGCCAGCTTTGAATAGCAGATGATCTCAACTATGTGTTGATCCGGCTGAGGGTTCGATGTCCGCTTTTATTTAGCGAATGCCTTCTTTGAATAGTAGATGATCTCAACTGTGTGTTGAGCCGGCCTTCGGGTTCGATCCTCGCTTTTATTTAGCGAATGCCTGCTTTAAATAGCAGATGATCTCAGCTGCGTGTTGAGTCGGCCTTCGGGTTTGATGCTAGCTTTTATTTAGTGAATTCCTGCTTTGAATAGAAGATAATCTCAACTGCGTGTTGAGCCGGCCTGAGTGTTTGATGCTCGATTTCATTTAGCGAATGCCTGCTTTAAATAGCAGATGATCTCAACCGCGTGTTGATCAAGCCTGAGGGTTTGATGCTCCCTTTTGTTTAGCGAATGCCTGCTTTAAATAGAAGATGATCTCAACTGCGTGTTGAGCCTGCCTTCGGGTTCGATGCCTGCTTTTATTTAGCGAATGCATGCTTTAAATAAACGATTATCTCAGCTGTGTGTTGAGCCGGCCTTTTGGCTCGATGCTCGCTTTTATTTAGAGAATGCCTGCTTTGAATAACAGATGATCTCAACTGTGTGTTGAGACGGCCTGAGGGTTCGATGCTCGCTTTTATTTAGCGAATGCCTGCTTTAAATAGCAGATAATCTCAACTGCGTGTTGAGCAGGCCTTCGAGTTCGATGCTCGCTTTTATTTAGCGAATACTGTTTGAATAGCAGATGATCTCAGCTGCGTGTTGAGCCAGCCTTCGGGTTCGATGCTCGCTTTTATTTAGTGAATGCTCGCTTTGAATAGTAGATGATCTGAGCTGCATGGTGAGCCGACCTTCGAGTTCGATGCTCGCTTTTATTTAGCAAATGCCTGCTTTGAATAGCAGATGATCTCAGCTTCGTGTTGAGCCGAGCTAAGGGTTCGATGCTCGATTTTATTTAGCAAATGCCGACTTTGAATAGCAGATGATCTCAACTATGTGTTGTTCCGGCTGAGGGTTCGATGCTCGCTTTTATTTAGCGAATGCCTGCTTGGAATAGCAGATGATCTCAATTGTGTGTTGAGCCAGTCTTCGGGTTCGATGCTCGCTTTTATTTAGCGAATGCTTGCTTTAAATAGCAGATGATCTCAGCTGCGTGTTGAGCCGGCCTTCGAGTTCGATGCTGGCTTTTATTTAGCAAATGCCTGCTTTGAATAGCAGATGATCTCAGCTTCGTGTTGAGCCGAGCTAAGGGTTCGATGCTCGCTTTCATTTAGCGAATTCCTGCTTTGAATAGAAGATAATCTCAACTGCGTGTTGAGCCGGCCTGAGGGTTCGATGGCCGCTTTTATTTAGCGAATGCCTGCTTTGAGTAGCAGATGATCTCAACTGTGTGTTGATCCGACCTTCGGGTTCGATGCTCGCTTTTTTTTAGCGAATGCCTGCTTTAAATAGCAGATGATCTCAGCTGCATGTTGAGTCGGCCTTCGGGTTTGATGCTCGCTTTTATTTAGCGAATTCCTGCTTTGAGTAGAAAATAATCTCAACTGCGTGTTGAGCCGGCTTGAGGGTTTGATGCTCGATGTTGCGGTGAAATTTGGATGTCAAGCTATTGATTAACTTGAATCTTAATTCATTTACAACCGGTCTTTGATTTATCCGAAGGAAAGGTTAAAGAAAGGAAAAACCTAAAGGGGAGAGATCTAAGGTTCGGGGGTTGGTTAAGATTAGGGAAGGTATTAGCACCCTAAACTTCCGTAGTACTCTACGGGAACCTTTTGTTTATTTATTTCATTAATTATTTTGCTTTAGGGTATATACAAAGGATTGAAAATTAAAAAAGACCTAGGGGTTAATTCTAAGTTTACTCGGCAAGACATCGCATCTTGTGCCTACATATCCTTACGGGAATGGAATCAGAGTAACTGTAGTTCCCCTCAAAAGGGAGGTTAGAAACGTCTTGACTGTGGCCAAGGTTTCAATGGGGAAGTATGCACATCTTAAGGATATGCTTAGTGGAGTTCAGAGACTCCAATCTCTATGTTAAAAAAATGTTAATTAAAATTAAAATAGGGTTAAATTAGGGATTCCACGGTGGGAAACCTTAAAACAGAGTACGACGACTATTTTGGCCTAGCACTAGGATAAAAGCAATTTTGCCCGCGGCGGGACACCTAGGCTAAACAGGGTTTGATCCATTAAAGGGGTAAGGCTATTGACTCGGCGGCCAAAAGGCTGGACCTAATCCTTCGGAAGGATAAAACTATAAAAAAATGTGAAAATATGACAAATCATTATATGGAGGAATAATTAAGGTACAGAAATAAGAAAAGTAATAAAGGCAGAGGGTATAAAGAAACAAAGAAACATTTCTGAAAACATGAAGAATATGAAAATATGTAATGACACTTAGAATGAAGTGAGGGAGGAAAATAGTGTGGGGCTGTGGCCACCACAAGCACATCTCAACCTCGAGCATGCACATGAAATGCCAAAAGAAAGAAAAGTAATAAAAGGGTACATAAAATGACACGACAAATATCAAACATCAGGAGTTCCTTACGAAAAGGTTTTAATTTTTTTATATTTTAATTATAAAAAAAGGTTTTAATTTTTTAATATTTTAATTATAAAAGAAAGGTTTTAATTTTTTAATAAAAAATATTTAAGTTAAAAATTATAAAAAAAATTAAGTTTAAATTATAAAAAAAAGTTTTTGGAGGAAAAGTCTTTTCAGTTTTTTTTAGAACAAAAAAGGCTTTTCATCCAAAAAAAGGCTTTTCAGTTTTTTTTGGGAAAATGCTTTTCAGTTTTTTGGGAAAAGGTTTTTGGGAACAAAAAGGTTTTTTTTTTCTTCTTGGGAACAAAAAGGCTTTTCAGTTTTTAAAAAAGGTCTTACTAAGAAAAAGGTTTTAATAATAAATAAAAAAAGGGTTTTGATTTTAAAAAAAGGTTTTGATAAAAAAGGGTTTTGATATTAAAATCTACAGACCTAAAGACA
Source organism: Lathyrus sativus (assembly GCA_963859935.3). Taxonomy (NCBI): domain Eukaryota; kingdom Viridiplantae; phylum Streptophyta; class Magnoliopsida; order Fabales; family Fabaceae; genus Lathyrus; species Lathyrus sativus. Next base: position 220,477,722 of record OZ012739.1, on the reverse strand, counting down.
CATGGAGATTAACATGGCAAAATATGCACATAAACATGAAAAAGCAAAAGGTTTAATAATTTAACGGACCTAAACACATTAACATAGCAAAATATGCACATAAACATGAAAAGGCAAAAGGTTTAGTAATTTAACCTACGAAGCGGAGGTTTGCTTCGGTAAATGTGAAAAAGGTTTGAATAAGGGAACACTAGAGAGCTCCAATCCTTCTGACGAGTTGTGGGAACGACCGCCTTTCTTCTATGGGGATCTCCTTTGTTTTTCCCTTTCTCTCTCCTCTTTTCTGAAGAAAACCTTCTGCCCCTCTTTTCAACAAAGCAACACATGTATATATAGGGAACAAATTAGGGTTAACACCAAATTGTCCATAATGTCCCTAAAGTCCATTTTAAAGCCCAAACTAAATAATTAGTTAAGAAAAAAATAAAATTTAAATAATTTAAAATAATTAAAATAAACTTAAAATAAAAACTAATAATCCTATTGATTCCTAAAATCAAAAATATTATAAAAAGAACAAAATTTTTTCCAATATTTTTTATTTTATGATTTTTTGGATATTTTTATGAATAATTTCGAAAAAGGTGAAAAAAATAATATTTTAAAAAATGATTTAATTAAAATACGAAAATAATAATTAAATAATAATAAAAAACTATTTTTGTTATTTTTTAATGAAAGATAAAAAAATTTAGAGTAAAAATAATAAAAAAAACAAAAAGTGACAGGTTAGATTCGAACTCTCAACCTCTCACACTCACAACTCCTTACACATGTCCTCTTGCCAATTGTACCATTTTTACTTTTTAGAAAAAAAATGCATGCCATATGATATTTACCTGCAAAAAGTCAAACGACTACACAAATTTGTTAGTAATTGATTAAATGCAATAAAAATGCAATGAAATGCGACGACAAATCTTAGGGCAAAATTTGGGGTATTACAGTTGCCCCTATTTAAATAACTTCACCGGGTGATTTGAGCAACGGAGACTCGAGAAATCATGGTGGAGGGATTTAAATACAGATAACCGAAAATTTTGCCTTTAGACGCAGTGCTATGCAATGATATGGACAAAACAAAACGAACTATAATGCTAAATATGATATGAATCTGATATGATGCGTATGATGAAAATGACAAATGCACGGATACAGACGAAACAACGTCACAGGGGACGATCCATCGAGGAATTGCACTAGGGAAGAAGACATGTCATATCTGGAAGAACGTCGGATAGACACGACACAGAATTGTTGATAGGTGCCAAGTAAATTAGAAATTGTCCGCAAGGTAAGACGCGGGTAAAACACGAGCTCAGGAGAAAAACGCAAATGGGGATAAAACACCCATGATGCCAAGTAAATAAATTTTGCCCACAAGGTAAGACGCGAGTAAAACACGACCTCAGGGAGAAAAAAAAGTAAATGGGGGTAAAACACCATGATGTTAGGTAAACCCAGGAATATCTGGTAAACGGGGAGTAAAACACTCGGGATAAAGGTACATGGGGGATAAAACACCCAAGGATAGAAGGTAAATGGGGAGTAAAGCACCCAGGATAGAAATGTAAATGGGGAGTAAAGCACCCAAGATAAAAATGTAAATGGGGAGTAAAGCACCCAGGATAGAAATGTAAATGGGGAGTAAAGCACCCAAGATAAAAATGTAAATTGGGAGTAAAGCACCCAAGATGTGCACATGTATAGGAATTATGCTATGACATATGATCAAATGCAAATGCAGACGTCGACGACAAGACTCGACTCTTTCTGTGAGATGACAAAACTGGAGGACTGATTCCTCAACACGGAGATCACTGTCATTCTATTAAACTGTATCAAGTTGATAGTCACTGTAGGAATGATGAATAACTACTTAGGGATTATGCGAGTAAACTGCCCCAGGTCAAATGAACTGATAGTTGCTTCAGCTGTCTGATTTGTGGAATCGACTGTTTTGCTGTATCCTCGGAGGGCTTGCCCCAATCTGGGTCTTGAACAATTCTCTGGATAAACCAAATCTGAGAAGATATTGCCTTGAACAAATCTTGAACTAATTCTTTGACAGGATGTAAAAGGAACTTGCCCCTGATAAGATCACTTGACCAAGTTTCTCATTGTTTGAAAATTCCTTAGAGGAAAGCCAGTTTGCAAACAAAAATATTCATACAAACATGGCAATGCAAAGTTCATGCGATTTTTGAAAAATTATTTTTGAAAGATGGAAAATACATGAGTCGTTAGTCAGAACAAGGCGGTTCAAGACACTCAAAGTTTAAAATAAAGGTGTACTGCCAAAATAAATGATTCGCAAGGATCTTTTGGAGTCAGGTTACACAACCTTGCTGTAGTATACTTTCAAAATAACCTTGCTTCAATTAGGTCTTTTGAGGGTTGTAATGTGGCCTGGTTCACGGTTTATGAAACAAAAGATAAAGGCTCAAAATTTATTTGTACCCACCCAATCTACGTGATGATCTTCAGTCCTATGCTCAGTTAACTCATACTATGCATTCAGGTTCCCATAAGTTAGGGATTTCATTGATCGTAGCAATGATGACTCAGAAGTCAAAGGGACCTATGAAAAGGCAGCCACTACTCCCCTATAACATTTGATTGTTTTGACATTGAGGATTTTCAAGATAAGGATTTAAAAATCTCTTTGTATTATCCCTAAATTTTGCCTGAACTGTTTATTTTAGAGTTTACAGTCAGCGGGATGCCCCAGTTTTGCCTAAGTCTCCTTCATAGGTTTTGACTTAGCGGGCTTCTTTTGATTTTTTTATATTATTTTTTTTTTGTGTGAAGGAAAGTGACTGTTTGATTTTAATGATTACGGTGAACCATCATCGACCTTTTGATTAGAAAACATCTTCGACACTTATTTGACGTGTGCGGAGGAAAATTTGTTAATGAAAGGTGTATCGTATGAACACACAACCAAGTTAACTAAGAACTACCCATCCCAAGGTTAAAATTGTGGGTTTTTTGTAACGAAAGAAACTCCAACTTCTAGGCTCGAAGGGGGTGACGAGGGATTAACTTCCTTATTTCTCCAGTGTTTGGGAATTGAAACAATGCCTTACATCGTCAACAAGGTTTAATTGAAAGCATACTAACAGCAGTTATGGGTATAACATTTTCGTCATCCTCCCTCCGATCTTAGCATATCAAAATTTTGGACAAGAAGTAAACATTTGAAAAATAAAGCATAAAGATGCAAATAAATGGACGGAAATGAATTGAATCAAAAGTCGCAATGCTTATTTCATTAATGAAAGTACAAACATAATTAAAAGCAAACAACTTAAACAAAATAAGGAAAGTGCAAACAACGAGAAACAAAAGGCCTAGTGACAAAACTTCATTTCTGATGTACTGGCAAGGGATTTTTCTGAACATCCGGATGACTGTCTGTAAAATCAAGTATTCCAGTTCTAACCAATTCACATACTCTAGCCTTCAATGCAAAACAATGCTCCAAGTCATGGCCTGGGGCACCCTCATGGGAAGCACAATGGAGATCAGCCCTAAATCCAGCCGGAGGATTAAGAGGAGGTGGTAAAGCCTTTGTAGTAATCAGTCCTTGCCGGACTAAGTCAGGATATAGCTCTGTGTAAGTCATGAGAATAGGATCAAAGTGACCCCTGTTCCGTTTCTGGTCTGATATCTGTGTCGAGGAATCAGCTTGACGACTCAAAGGTACACTAGAAGACGATAGGACCAAGAAGGAGAAACTGGGGGATAAATGCAATGCAAAAATGTGATGCTAATGCCATGCAATGGTCTCAAGAATTTCAACGGTCGATTGCAAACATTCCCTTTTAGGAAAGTTGAAAAGAAATTTTTTTTTTGACTCTAAAATGTAGGACCTTTTTGAATTTGCAAAAGACTGTTGAATTCCTTGAAACTGGAAATGATATGATGCTTTATGGATGCAAAGCACAAATACACACACAAAGGTCCTAGGTTAGAGGACAGCGAATGGAGTTAAGGTCTATCCTTCCCAAAAGGTAAGTACTATAGGTTAATTGTCCCTGCAGAACAAGGTTCTAAAGCGGTGCCCAAAGTCATCAATCCGTCTTTCGGATATTATCAACTTTCCAACTAACTCGGAGGTCGATAATATCCTCAAGAGAACCTCATTTGAGTGTAGTATCGCGTAGCAACTATTGTAGGACTACTCCCACATAGTTCCCGCACTACGTCCTATATAAGGTCAAGATGGTGTAAAGGTACTACGGTTCCCAGTATCACATACTCCAATCGATAACGGTAAAAGTTTTCACGACTACACTCGATCAACCGAACCATTATCGAAAGTGTCTCAACTGAGCGGTGATTCTCGATTTAGCTTAGTCGGGACTCACTCCCTATAAGCCTCGTCGAATATATCAACCATCCTATCATAAGGTCGCTCAAGTCCGGGTGTAGGACTTATCTCACAACACAGTAACTCCAAGTAAGGTACCCCAATATATACATACAAGTGAGCAAAATATATAAAAAAACAAATATATAAAGAAAAATAAACAAAATAGGGATAACCCTCAATAGTTAGGACTCCCCAGTGAAGTCGCCATTTTCTATTGCAGTGAAATTTGGATGTCAAGCTATTGATTAACTTGAATCTTAATTCATTTACAACCGGTCTTTGATTTATCCGAAGGAAAGGTTAAAGAAAGGAAAAACCTAAAGGGGAGAGATCTAAGGTTCGGGGGTTGGTTAAGATTAGGAAAGGTATTAGCACCCTAAACTTCCGTAGTACTCTACGAGAACCTTTTGTTTATTTTTTTTATTTATTTCATTAATTATTTTGCTTTAGGGTATATACAAAGGATTGAAAATTAAAAAAGACCTAGGGGTTAATTCTAAGTTTACTCGGCAAGACATCGCATCTTGTGCCTACATATCCTTACGGGAATGGAATCAGAGTAACTGTAGTTCCCCTCAAAAGGGAGGTTAGAAACGTCTTGACTGTGGCCAAGGTTTCAATGGGGAAGTAAGCACATCTTAAGGATATGCTTAGTGGAGTTCAGAGACTCCAATCTCTATGTTAAAAAAATGTTAATTAAAATTAAAATAGGGTTAAATTAGGGATTCCACAGCGGGAAACCTTAAAACAGAGTACGACGACTATTTTGGCCTAGCACTAGGATAAAAGCAATTTTGCCCGCGGCGGGACACCTAGGCTAAACAGGGTTTGATCCATTAAAGGGGTAAGGCTATTGACTCGGCAGCCAAAAGGCTGGACCTAATCCTTCGGAAGGATAAAACTATAAAAAAAATGTGAAAATATGACAAATCATTATATGGAGGAATAATTAAGGTAAAGAAATAAGAAAAGTAATAAAGGCAGAGGGTATAAAGAAACAAAGAAACATTTCTGAAAACATGAAGAATATGAAAATATGTAATGACACTTAGAATGAAGTGAGGGAGGAAAATAGTGTGGGGCTGTGGCCACCACAAGCACATCTCAACCTCGAGCATGCACATGAAATGCCAAAAGAAAGAAAAGTAATAAAAGGGTACATAAAATGACACGACAAACATCAAACATCAGGAGTTCCTTACGAAAAGGTTTTAATTTTTTTATATTTTAATTATAAAAAAAGGTTTTAATTTTTTAATATTTTAATTATAAAAGAAAGGTTTTAATTTTTTAATAAAAAATATTTAAGTTAAAAATTATAAAAAGAAATTTTTGGAGGAAAAGTCTTTTCAGTTTTTTTTAGAACAAAAAAGGTTTTTCATCCAAAAAAAGGCTTTTCAGTTTTTTTTTGGGAAAATGCTTTTCAGTTTTTTGGGAAAAGGTTTTTGGGAACAAAAAGGTTTTTTTTTTCTTCTTGGGAACAAAAAGGCTTTTCAGTTTTTAAAAAAGGTCTTACTAAAAAAAAAGTTTTAATAATAAATAAAAAAAGGGTTTTGATTTTAAAAAAAGGTTTTGATAAAAAAGGGTTTTGATATTAAAATCTACGGACCTAAACACACATGGAGATTAACAATGCAAAATATGCACATAAACATGAAAAAGCAAAAGGTTTAATAATTTAACGGACCTAAACACATTAACATGGCAAAATATGCACATAAACATGAAAAGGCAAAAGGTTTAGTAATTTAACCTACGAAGCGGATGTTTGCTTCGGTAAATGTGAAAAAGGTTTGAATAAGGGAACACTGGAGAGCTCCAATCCTTCTGACGAGTTGTGGGAACGACCGCCTTTCTTCTATGGGGATCTCCTTTGTTTTTCCCTTTCTCTCTCCTCTTTTCTGAAGAAAACCTTCTGCCCCTCTTTTCAACAAAGCAACACATGTATATATAGGGAACAAATTAGGGTTAACACCAAATTGTCAATAATGTCCCTAAAGCCCATTTTAAAGCCCAAACTAAATAATTAGTTAAGAAAAAAAATATAATTTAAATAATTTAAAATAATTAAAATAAACTAAAAATAAAAACTAATAATCCTATTGATTCCTAAAATCAAAAATATTATAAAAAGAACAAAATTTTTTCCAATATTTTTTATTTTATGATTTTTTGGATATTTTTATGAATAATTTAGAAAAAGGTGAAAAAAATAATATTTTAAAAAATGATTTAATTAAAATACGAAAACAATAATTAAATAATAATAAAAAACTATTTTTGTTATTTTTTAATGAAAGATAGAAAAATTTAGAGTAAAAATAATAAAAAAAAACAAAAAGTGACAAAGGTGAGATTCGAACTCTCAACCTCTCACACTCACAACTCCTTACACATGTCCTCTTGCCAATTGTACCAATTATACTTTTTAGGAAAAAAATGCATGCCATATGATATTTACCTGCAAAAAGTCAAACGACTACACAAATTTGTTAGTAATTGATTAAATGCAATAAAAATGCAATGAAATGCGACGACAAATCTTAGGGCAAAATTTGGGGTATTACACTCGATTTCATTTAGCGAATGCCTGCTTTGAATAGCAGATGATCTCAACCGCGTGTTGATCAAGCATGGGGGTTTGATGCTCCCTTTTATTTAGTGAATGCCTACTTTGAATAGCAGATGATCTCAACTGCGTGTTGAGCCTGCCTTCAGGTTCGATGCTCACTTTTATTTAGCGAATGCCTGCTTTAAATAGCAGATGATCTCAACTGCGTGTTGAGCCGACCTTCGGGATCGATGCTTGCTTTTATTTAGCGAATGCATGCTTTAAATAGAAGATGATCTCAGCTGTGTGTTAAGCCGGCCTTCGGGTTCGATGCTTGCTTTTATTTAGAGAATGCCTCCTTTGAATAGCAGATGATCTCAACTGTGTGTTGAGACGGTCTGAGGGTTCGATGCTCGCTTTTATTTAGCAAATGCCTGCTTTAAATAGCAGATGATCTCAACTGCGTGTTGAGCAGGCCTTCGGGTTCGATGCTCGCTTTTATTTAGCGAATACTGCTTAAATAGCAGATGATCCCAGCTGCGTGTTGAGCCAGTCTTCGGGTTCGATGCTCGCTTTTACTTTGTGAATGTCTACTTTGAATAGCAGATGATCTCAGCTGCGTGTTGAGCCGGCCTTCGTGTTCGATGCTCTCTTTTATTTAGCAAATGCCTGCTTTGAATAGCAGATGATCTCAGCTTCGTGTTGAGCCGAGCTAAGGGTTCGATGCTCGATTTTATTTAGCGAATGCCGGCTTTAAATAGCAGATGATCTCAACTGCATGTTGAGCCGGCCTTCGGTTCGATGCTCGCTTTTATTTAGCGAATACTGCTTGAATAGCAAATGATCTCAGCTGCGTGTTGAGCCAGCCTTCAGGTTCGATGCTCGCTTTTATTTAGTGAATGTCTGCTTTGAATAGCAGATGATCTCAGCTGTGTGTTGAGCCAGCCTTCAAGTTCAATGCTCACTTTTATTTAGCAAATGCCTGCTTTGAATAGCAGATGATCTCAGCTTCGTGTTAGCCGAGCTAAGGGTTCGATGCTCGATTTTATTTTGCAAATGCCGGCTTTGAATAGCAGATGATCTCAACTATCTCTGTATCCGGCTGAGGGTTCGATGTCCGCTTTTATTTAACGAATGCATGCTTTAAATAGAAGATGATCTCAGCTTTGTGTTGAGCCGGCCTTCGGGTTTGATGCTCGGATTTATTTAGAGAATGTCTGCTTTGAAGAGCAGATGATCTCAACTGTGTGTTGAGATGGCCTGAGGGTTCGATGCTCGCTTTTATTTAGCAAATGCCTGCTTTAAATAGCAGATGATCTCAACTGCGTGTTGAGCAAGCCTTCGGGTTCGATGCTCGCTTTTATTTAGCGAATACTGCTTGAATAGCAGATGATCTCAGCTGCGTGTTGAGCCAGCCTTCGGGTTCGATGCTCGCTTTTATTTAGTGAATGCCCGCTTTGAATAGCAGATGATCTCAGCTGCGTGTTGAGTCGGCCTTCGAGTTCGGTGCTCCCTTTTATTTAGCAAATGCCTGCTTTGAATAGCAGATGATCTCAGCTTCATGTTGAGCCGAGCTAAGGGTTCGATGCTCGATTTTATTTAGCGAATGCCGACTTTGAATAGAAGATGATCTCAACTATGTGTTGATCCAGCTGAGGGTTCGATGCTCGCTTTTATTTAGCGAATGATTGCATTAAATAGCAGATGATCTCAACTGCGTCTTGAGCCGGCCTTCGGGTTCGATGCTCTCTTTTATTTAGCGAATGCCTGCTTTAAATAGCAGATGATCTTAGCTGCCTGTTGATTCGGCCTTCGGGTTTGAAGCTCACTTTTATTTATCGAATTCCTGCTTTAAATAGAAGATGGTCTCAGCTTTGTGTTGAGCCGGCCTTCGGGTTCGATGCTCGGTTTTTTTAGAGAATGTCTGCTTTGAATAGCAGATGATCTCGACTGTGTGTTGAGACGGCCTGAGGGTTCGATGCTCTCTTTTATTTAGCAAATGCCTGCTTTAAATAACAGATGATCTCAACTGCGTGTTGAGCAGGCCTTCAGGTTCGATGCTCGCTTTTATTTAGCGAATACTGCTTGAATAGCAGATGATCTCAGTTGCTTGTTGAGCCAGCCTTGGGGTTCGATGCTCGCTTTTATTTAGAAAATGCCTGCTTTGAATAGCAGATGATCTCAGCTTCGTGTTAAGCCGAGCTAAGGGTTCGATGCTCGATTTTGTTTAGCGAATGCCGGCTTTGAATAGCAGATGATCTCAACTATGTGTTGATCCGGCTGAGGGTTCGATGTCCAATTTAATTTCACGAATGCCTGCTTTGAATAGCAGATGATCTCAACTGTGTGTTGAGCCGGCCTTCGGGTTCGATGCTCTCTTTTATTTAGCGAATGCCTGCTTTAAATAGCAGATGATCTTAGCTACTTGTTGAGTCGGCCTTCGGGTTTGATGCTCGCTTTTATTTATCGAATTCCTGCTTTGAATAGAAGATAATCTCAACTGCGTGTTGAGCCGGCCTGAGGGTTCGATGCTTGATTTCATTTAGCGAATGCCTGCTTTGAATAGCAGATGATCTCAACTTCGCGTTGAGGGGAGCTAAGGGTTCGATGCTCGATTTTATTTAGCGAATGCCGGCTTTAAATAGCAGATGATCTCAACTGTGTGTTGAGCCGGCCTTCGGTTCGATGCTCGCTTTTATTTAGCGAATACTGCTTGAATAGCAGATGATCTCAACTGTGTGTTGAGCCAAACTTCGGGTTCGATGCTCGCTTTTATTTAGTGAATGTCTGCTTTGAATAGCAGATGATCTCAGCTGCGTGTTGAGCCAGCCTTCGAGTTCAATGCTCGCTTTTATTTAGCAAATGCCTGCTTTGAATAGTAGATGATATCAGCTTCGTGTTGAGCCGAGCTAAGGGTTCGATGCTCGATTTTATTTAGCGAATGCAGGCTTTGAATAGCAGATGATCTCAACTATGTGTTGATCCGGCTGAGGGTTCGATGTCCACTTTTATTTAACGAATGTATGCTTTAAATAGAAGATGATCTCAGCTTTGTGTTGAGCCGGCCTTCGGGTTCGATGCACGGTTTTATTTAGAGAATGTCTGCTTTGAATAGCAGATGATCTCAACTGTGTGTTGAGACGGCCTGAGGGTTCGATGCTCTCTTTTATTTAGCGAATGCCTGCTTTAAATAGCAGATGATCTTAGCTGCTTGTTGAGCAGGCCTTCGGGTTTGATGCTTGCTTTTATTTATCGAATTCCTGCTTTAAATAGAAGATGATCTCAGCTTTGTGTTGAGCCGGCCTTCGGGTTCGATGCTCGGTTTTATTTAGAGAATGTCTGCTTTGAATAGCAGATGATCTCAACTGTGTGTTGAGACGGCCTGAGGGTTCGATGCTCTCTTTTATTTAGCAAATGCCTGCTTTAAATAGCAGATGATCTCAACTGCGTGTTGAGCAGGCCTTCGGGTTCGATGCTCGCTTTTATTTAGCGAATACTGCTTGAATAGCAGATGATCTCAGTTGCGTGTTGAGCCAACCTTCGGGTTCGATGCTCGCTTTTATTTAGAAAATGCCTGCTTTGAATAGCAGATGATCTCATATTCGTGTTAAGCCGAGCTAAGGGTTCGATGCTCGATTTTATTTAGCGAATGCCGGCTTTGAATAGCAGATGATCTCAACTATGTGTTGATCCGGCAGAGGGTTCGATGTCCGCTTTTATTTCGCGAATGACTGCTTTGAATAGCAGATGATCTCAACTGTGTGTTGAGCCGGCCTTCGGGTTCGATGCTCTCTTTTATTTAGCGAATGCCTGCTTTAAATAGCAGATGATCTTAGCTACTTGTTGAGTCGGCCTTCGGGTTTGATGCTCACTTTTATTTATCGAATTCCTGCTTTGAATAGAAGATAATCTCAACTGCGTGTTGAGCCGGCCTGAGGGTTCGATGCTTGATTTCATTTAGCGAATGCCTGCTTTGAATAGCAGATGATCTCAACTTCGTGTTGAGGGGAGCTAAGGGTTCGATGCTCGATTTTATTTAGCGATGGCGGCTTTAAATAGCAGATGATCTCAACTGTGTGTTGAGCCGGCCTTCGGTTCGATGCTCGCTTTTATTTAGCGAATACTGCTTGAATAGCAGATGATCTCAACTGTGTGTTGAGCCAAACTTCGGGTTCGATGCTCGCTTTTATTTAGTGAATGTCTGCTTTGAATAGCAGATGATCTCAGCTGCGTGTTGAGCCGGCCTTCGAGTTCAATGCTCGCTTTTATTTAGCAAATGCCTGCTTTGAATAGCAGATGATCTCAGCTTCGTGTTGAGCCGAGCTAAGGGTTCGATGCTCGATTTTATTTAGCGAATGCAGGCTTTGAATAGCAGATGATCTCAACTATGTGTTGATCCGGCTAAGGGGTCGATGTCCACTTTTATTTAACGAATGCATGCTTTAAATAGAAGATGATCTCAGCTTTGTGTTGAGCCGGCCTTCGGGTTCGATGCTCGGTTTTATTTAGAGAATGTCTGCTTTGAATAGCAGATGATCTCAACTGTGTGTTGAGACGGCCTGAGGGTTCGATGCTCTCTTTTATTTAGCAAATGCCTGCTTTAAATAGCAGATGATCTCAACTGCATGTTGAGCAGGCCTTCGGGTTCGATGCTCGATTTTATTTAGCGAATACTGCTTGAATAGCAGATGATCTCAGTTGCGTGTTGAGCCAGCCTTCGGCTTCGATGCTCGCTTTTATTTAGTTAATGCCTGCTTTGAATAGCAGATGATCTCAGCTGCGTGTTGAGTCGGCCTTTGAGTTCGGTGCTCGCTTTTATTTAGCAAATGCCTGCTTTGAATAGCAGATGATCTCAGCTTCGTGTTGAGCCGAGCTAAGGGTTCGATGCTCGATTTTATTTAGCGGATGCCGGCTTTGAATAGTAGATGATATCAACTATGTATTGATCCGGCTGAGGGTTCGATGTCCGCTTTTATTTAGCGAATGCCTGGTTTGAATAGCAGATGATCTCAACTGTGTGTTGAGCCGGCCTTTGGGTTCGATGCTCGCTTTTATTTAGCGAATGCTTGCATTAAATAGCAGATGATCTCAACTGCGTGTTGAGCTGGCCTTCGGGTTCGATGATCTCTTTTATTTAGCGAATGCCTGCTTTAAATAGCAGATGATCTCAGCTGCTTGTTGAGTCGGCCTTCGGGTTTGATGCTCGCTTTTATTTATCGAATTCCTGCTTTGAATAGAAGATAATCTCAACTGCGTGTTGAGCCGGCCTGAGGGTTCGATGCTGGATTTCATTTAACGAATGCTTGCTTTGAATAGCAGATGATCTCAGCTTCGTGTTGAGACAAGCTTAGGGTTTAATGCTCGATTTTATTTAGCGAATGTCGGCTTTAAATAGCAGATGATCTCAACTGCGTGTTGAGCCGGCCTTCGGTTCAATGCTCGCTTTTATTTAGCGAATACTGTTTGAATAGCAGATGATCTCAGCTGTGTGCTGAGCCAAACTTCGGGTTCGATCCTCGCTTATATTTAGTGAATGTCTGCTGTGAATAGCAGATGATCTCAGCTGCGTGTTGAGCTGGCCTTCGAGTTCGATGCTCGCTTTTATTTAGCAAATGCCTGCTTTGAATAGCAGATGATCTCAGCTTCGTGTTGAGCCGAGATAAGGGTTCGATGCTCGATTTTATTTAGCGAATGCCGACTTTGAATAGCAGATGATCTCAACTGTGTTGATCCGGCTGAGGGTTCGATATCCGCTTTTATTTAACGAATGTTTGCTTTGAATACCAGATGATCTCAACTGTGTGTTGAGCCGGCCTTCGGGTTCGATGCTCGCTTTTATTTAGTGAATGCCTGCTTTAAATAGCAGATGATCTCAACTGCTTGTTGAGGCGGCCTTCGGGTTTAATGCTCGCTTTTATTTAGCGAATTCCTGCTTTGAGTAGAAGATAATTTCAACTGCGTGTTGAGTCGGCCTGAGGGTTTGATGCTCGATTTCATTTAGCGAATGCCTGCTTTGAATAGCAGATGATCTCAACCGCGTGTTGATCAAGCCTGAGGGTTTGATGCTTCCTTTTATTTAGCGAATGCCTGCTTTGAATAGCAGATGATCTCAACTGCGTGTTGAGCCTGCCTTCGGGTTCGATGCTCGCTTTTATTTAGCGAATGCCTGCTTTAAATAGCAGATGATCTCAACTGCGTGTTGAGGCGACCTTCGGGTTTGATGCTTGCTTTTATTTAGCGAATGCATGCTTTAAATAGTAGATGATCTCAGCTGTGTGTTAAGCCGGCCTTTGGGTTCGATGCTCGCTTTTATTTAGAGAATGCCTGCTTTGAATAGCAGACGATATCAACTGTGTGTTGAGACGGCCTGAGGGTTCGATGCTCGCTTTTATTTAGCGAATGCCTGCTTTAAATAGCAGATGATCTCAACTGCATGTTGAGCAGGCCTTCGGGTTCGATGCTCGCTTTTATTTAGCGAATACTGCTTGAATAGCAGATGATCTCAGTTGCGTGTTGAGCCAGCCTTCGGGTTCGATGCTCGCTTTTATTTAGTGAATGCCTGCTTTGAATAGCAGATGATGTCAGCTGCGTGTTGAGTCAGCCTTTGAGTTCGGTGCTCGCTTTTATTTAGCAAATGCCTGCTTTGAATAGCAGATGATATCAGCTTCGTGTTGAGCCAAGCTAACGGTTCGATGCTCGATTTTATTTAGCGGATGCCGGCTTTGAATAGTAGATGATATCAACTATGTATTGATCCGGCTGAGGGTTCGATGTCCGCTTTTATTTAGCGAATGCCTGGTTTGAATAGAAGATGATCTCAACTGTGTGTTGAGCCGGCCTTCGGGTTCGATGCTCGCTTTTATTTAGCGAATGCTTGCATTAAATAGCAGATGATCTCAACTGCGTGTTGAGCTGGCCTTCGGGTTCGATGATCTCTTTTATTTAGCGAATGCCTGCTTTAAATAGCAGATGATCTCAGCTGCTTGTTGAGTCGGCCTTCGGGTTTGATGCCCGCTTTTATTTATCGAATTCCTGCTTTGAATAGAAGATAATCTCAACTACGTGTTGAGCCGGCCTGAGGGTTCGATGCTGGATTTCATTTAGCGAATGCTTGCTTTGAATAGCAGATGATCTCAGCTTCGTGTTGAGACGAGCTTAGGGTTCGATGCTCGATTTTATTTAGCGAATGCCGGCTTTAAATAGCAGATGATCTCAACTGCGTGTTGAGCCGGCCTTCGGTTTAATGCTCGCTTTTATTTAGCGAATACTGTTTGAATAGCAGATGATCTCAGCTGTGTGCTGAGCCAAACTTCGGGTTCGATGCTCGCTTTTATTTAGTGAATGTCTGCTGTGAATAGCAGATGATATCAGCTGCGTGTTGAGCCGACCTTCGAGTTCGATGCTCGCTTTTATTTAGCAAATGCCTGCTTTGAATAGCAGATGATCTCAGCTTCATGTTGAGCCGAGCTAAGGGTTCGATGCTCGATTTTATTTAGCGAATGCCGACTTTGAATAGCAGATGATCTCAACTGTGTTGATCCGGCTGAGGGTTCGATGTCCGCTTTTATTTAACGAATGTTTGCTTTGAATACCAGATGATCTCAACTCTGTGTTGAGCCGGCCTTCGGGTTCGATGCTCGCATTTATTTAGCGAATGCCTGCTTTAAATAGCAGATGATCTCAACTGCGTGTTGAGGCGACCTTCGGGTTTGATGCTTGCTTTTATTTAGCGAATGCATGCTTTAAATAGTAGATGATCTCAGCTGTGTGTTAAGCCGGCCTTTGGGTTCGATGCTCGCTTTTATTTAGAGAATGCCTGCTTTGAATAGCAGACGATATCAACTGTGTGTTGAGACGGCCTGAGGGTTCGATGCTCGCTTTTATTTAGCGAATGCCTGCTTTAAATAGCAGATGATCTCAACTGCGTGTTAAGCAGGTCTTCGGGTTCGATGCTCGCTTTTATTTAGCGAATACTGCTTGAATAGCAGATGATCCCAGCTGCGTGTTGAGCCAGCCTTCGGGTTCGATGCTCGCTTTTATTTAGTGAATGACTGCTTTGAATAGCAGATGATCTCAGTTGTGTGTTGAGCCGGCCTTCGAGTTCGATGCTCTCTTTTATTTAGCAAATGCCTGCTTTGAATAGCAGATGATCTTAGCTTCGTGTTGAGCCAAGCTAAGGGTTCGATGCTCGATTTTATTTAGCGAATGCCGGCTTTGAATAGCAGATGATCTCAACTATGTGTTGATCCGGCTGAGGGTTCGATGTCCTCTTTTATTTAACGAATGCCTGCTTTGAATAGCAGATGATCTCAACTGTGTGTTGAGCCGACCTTCAGGTTCGATGCTCGCTTTTATTTAGCGAATGCCTGCTTTAAATAGCAGATGATCTCAGCTGCGTGTTGAGTCGGCTTTCGGGTTTGATGCTCGCTTTTATTTAGCGAATTCCTGCTTTGAGTAGAAGATAATCTCAACTGCTTGTTGAGCCGGCCTGAGGGATTGATTTTCGATTTCATTTAGCGAATGCCTGCTTTGAATAGCAGATGATCTCAACCGCGTGTTGATCTAGCCTAAGGGTTTGATGCTCCCTTTTATTTAGCAAATGTCGTCTTTGAATAGCAGATGATCTCAACTGCGTGTTGAGCCTGCCTTCGGGTTCGATGCTCGCTTTTATTTAGCGAATGCCTGCTTTAAATAGCAGATGATCTCAACTGCATGTTGAGGCGACCTTCGGGTTCGATGCTTGCTTTTATTTAGTGAATGCATGCTTTAAATAGAAGATGATTTCAGATGTGTGTTGAGCCGGCCTTCGGGTTCTATGCTCGCTTTTATTTAGAGAATGTTTGCTTTGAATAGCATATGATCTCAACTGTGTGTTGAGACGGCCTGAGGGTTCGATGCTCGCTTTTATTTAGCGAATGCCTGCTTTAAATAGCAGATAATCTCAACTGCGTGTTTAGCAGGCCTTCGGGTTCGATGCTCGCTTTTATTTAGTGAATGCCCGCTTTGAATAGCAGATGATCTCAGCTGCGTTTTGAGTCGGCCTTCGAGTTCGATGCTCGCTTTTATTTAGCAAATGCCTGCTTTGAATAGCAGATGATCTCAACTTCGTGTTGAGCCGAGCTAAGGGTTCGATGCTCGATTTTATTTAGCGAATGCCGACTTTGAATAGCAGATGATCTCAACTCTGTGTTTATCGGGCTGAGGGTCGATGTTCGCTTTTATATAGCGAATGCCTGCTTTGAATAGCAAGTTATCTCAACTGTGTGTTGAGCCGGACTTCGGGTTCGATGCTCGCTTTTATTTAGTGAATGCTTGCTTTAAATAGCAGATGATCTCAACTGCAAGTTGAGCCGACCTTCGGGTTCGATGATCACTTTTATTTAGCGAATGCCTGCTTTAAATAGCAGATGATCTCAGCTGCGTGTTTAGTCGGCATTCAGGTTTGATGCTCGCTTTTATTTAGCGAATTCCTGCTTTGAATAGAAGATAATCACAACTGCGTGTTGAGCCGGCCTGAGGGTTTGATGCTCAATTTCATTTAGCGAATGCCTGCTTTGAATAGCAGATGATCTCAACCCCGTGTTGATCAAGCTTGAGGGTTTGATGCTCCCTTATATTTAGCGAATGCCTGCTTTGAATAGCAGATGATCTCAACTGCGTGTTGAGCCTGCCTTTGGGTTCGATGCTCTCTTTTATTTAGCGAATGCCTGCTTTAAATAGCAGATGATCTCAACTGCGTGTTGAGCCGACCTTCGGGTTCGATGCTTGCTTTTATTTAGTGAATGCATGATTTAAATAGAAGATGATCTCAGCTGTGTGTTGAGCCGACCTTCGAGTTCTATGCTCGCTTTTATTTAGAGAATGCCTGCTTTGAATAGAAGATGATCTCAACTGTGTATTGAGCCGGCCTTCGGGTTCGATGCTTGCTTTTATTTAGTGAATGCATTCTTTAAATAGAAGATGATCTCAACTGTGTGTTGAGCCGACCTTCGAGTTCGATGCTTGCTTTTATTTAGCGAATGCCTGCTTTGAATAGCAGATGATCTCAACCGCGTGCTGATCAAGCCTGAGGGTTTGATGCTCCCTTTTATTTAGCGAATGCCTGCTTTGAATAGCAAATGATCTCAACTGCGTGTTGAGCCTGCCTTCGGGTTCGATGCTCGCTTTTATTTAGCAAATGCCTGCTTTAAATAGCAGACGATCTCAACTGCGTGTTGAGTCGGCCTTTGGGTTTGATGCTCGCTTTTATTTAGCGAATTCCTGCTTTGAGTAGAAGATAATCTCAACTGCGTGTTGAGCAAGCCTTCGGGTTCGATGCTCGCTTTTATTTAGTGAATACGTTTTGAATAGCAGATGATCTCAGCTGCGTGTTGAGCCAGCCTTCGGGTTCCATGCTCGCTTTTATTTAGTGAATGCCCGCTTTGAATAGCAGATGATCTAAGCTGCGTGTTGAGCTGGCCTTCGAGTTCGATGCTCTCTTTTATTTAGCAAATGCCTGCTTTGAATAGCAGATGATCTCAGCTTCGTGTTGAGCCGAACTAAGGGTTCGATGCTCGATTTTATTTAGCGAATGCCGGCTTTGAATAGCAGATGATCTCAACTATGTGTTGATCCGGCTGAGTGTTTGATGCTCGCTTTTATTTAGCGAATTCCTGCTTTGAATAGAAGATAATATCAACTGCGTGTTGAGCCAGCCTTCGGGTTCGATGTCCGCTTTTATTTAGCGAATGCCTGCTTTGAGTAGCAGATGATCTCAACTGTGTGTTGATCCGGCCTTCGGGTTCGATGCTCGCTTTTATTTAGCGAATGCCTGCTTTAAATAGCAGATGATCTCAGCTGCGTGTTGAGTCGGCCTTCGGGTTTGATGCTCACTTTTATTTAGCGAATTCCTGCTTTGAGTAGAAGAGAATCTCAACTGCGTGTTGAGCCGACCTGAGGGTTTGATGCTCGATTTCATTTAGCGATTGCCTGCTTTGAATAGCAGATGATCTCAACCGCGTGTTGATCAAGCCTGAGGGTTTGATGCTCCCTTTTATTTAGCGAATGCCTGCTTTGAATAACAGATGATCTCAACTGCGTGTTGAGCCTGCCTTCGGGTTCGATGCTCGCTTTTATTTAGAGAATGCCTGCTTTAAATAGCAGATGATCTCAACTGCGTGTTGAGGCGACCTTCGGGTTCGATGCTTGCTTTTATTTAGCGAATGCATGCTTTAAATAGAAGATGATCTCAGTTGTGTGTTGAGCCGGCCTTCGGGTACGATGCTCGCTTTTATTTAGAGAATGCCTGCTTTGATTAGCAGATGATCTCAACTATGTGTTGAGACGGCCTGAGGGTTCGATGCTCGCTTTTATTTAGCGAATGCCTGCTTTAAATAGCAAATGATCTCAACTGCGTGTTGAGCAGGTGTTGCACCCCAAAATTTGAACAACATTTATTTACCTAGCAAGAGTTATATGAGGCTATGAAGAAAGTCAAGAAGTTTGTTCAAATGTTCAAAGATTGATATCCTTGTCAGAGAACTCAAGAGATCCTCAAAGAGATTGGTTGAAACCAAGGGTGTGTGTCTCATAACTCGAGAGTTGTAGGAGCTCCTCAGATGATTCTGAGACTATAAGGATGAACTTGAAGCTTTGATAAAGCTTATGAGATGTCTTGAAAGCCATCATGAAGCCTAGAGAGGTCATTGTACAAGAATTCAGAAGATTCAGCCATGAGTGGTGGAATTAGGGTTTGACTGGGTCAACCCAAGGTCAACTGATGATTTGGAGAGGGTTGAGACCTAATCCAAGAGCCATGTGAGCATGGAATGATGTATTGAGATGCTATAAGGATTATTCCTAGACCAACTCATCATGATTGAGGAGTTTGAGAAGTTTTAAGCTAGGGTTTCTAAGACTTGACAGTGTAAAACCCCCTAGTTTGATCCCTATCTTCAAGGCAGTTTAGCTCAAGATGTGATTGTCATCTCATATCCCCCACAACATGAATGTTGTAGAGCTTGTTCTTAGATTTAATTTGAGTGCTGTAAGTCCTTGATAGGATTTGTAGAGATCAAGTTATGACTTTGACAAATTACAGGTCATCTGAGGTATGTGAATCTGGGTCCTTGAAAGTCACCCAACTTACATCCAACTTTTGCCCTAGTAGTATGATTCCTATGAACTCTTGGTCAACATGAATGTTGTAGAGCATCTTCTTAGCTTTCTATAGAGTACTATAAGTCCTTGATAGGATTTGTAGAACTCAACTTATGGCTTTGACAAGTCAAGGGCATTTTGGTCATTTGGAGGTTATAGGTCATTTCAAGCATAAGGCCATATCTCCTATTTCCAAGCTTCAAATGGAAAGATCTTCAACATCAAACTTTCTTAGAGTGATGTTTTAAGGCTAGTAGGGAGGTCATGAGATATTGAAAAGGCTTGTATCAAAAAGTGATGAAAATGGCCTAAAATGGAGGCATAAGTTAATTAAGGTGAAATTGAAAATTGGAAATCACAAGTTATAAATCCAAACCATGTCATATAATAGGTCATTTTGACTCCAAATGACATTCTAAGAACAATGGTTCAGCCACAATTTTGATTTGAGGCTTGGATCATAGGGCTGCTTTGGAAAAGGCTTACTTGCATATTAAGGTACCAAAGCAAAACTCAACAAAACTCAATGAACAAGTTGGTTATGCATTGTAACTCATCATAAATCTCATGTGGGGAGAATTTCAAGTCAGAATCAAAGGTTACAAGAAGCTTGGCATGAGATAGCACATAAGGAGAATTGAAATCAAAATGTCATGACATGAGATTTCCAAATACTCATTGGATTGTCCTAGATGGTTCTAGATGATTCTAAACCACTCTATATAGCATGTATAACCTGCTCAGATGCAAGGTTGGTGAGAATTGGTGCAGAGAAGAGAGAGTGAGATCAAGAATCTTCCATTGCAAGTCAAGTCCCATTTCTTCATTCTTCTTCATTTTTATTCATTCTTTCCACACAAACACATTTTATACATCATAGTGAAGGTGTGCAGATCAAATTGAGGGCAATCCCATTGATGAATCATGCATGAGCTTTTGGATTTTCACCTCTGCAATTCAAAATCGGTTTCCAAGAATCAAGCAGTTTCAACCATTCTTTTTGCATACAGAAGCTAGAAGACTACTCAGTGAAGAAATTGGGAAAGATTGAAGGCCTGAATTGAAGGATTTCTCCATCTGTTCACTCGATTTTACCAGGTTTGTAACTTTCTCTCTACACTCTAATTTAAGTATAATTAGATAGAATTAATAGGTTAGAATGGTTAAGGATCATTAGGAGATCATTTCTAGAAAGTTTGAAGAGAATTGGTGATGGTTTTGTTGTTGACAAGATTTCTGTTTGGACCAAGAACTCCTTGAATCTTGAGTAATAATCTTAGTTCTTTAGTGGAGGTTGATCAGTGATAGGAGGTGAACATTTTAGTGTAAACAATTTCAAGAATCGTGAGTTTTGATGTTCGAGCATAATTGGAGGTTTGATTCGTGTTTTGAGTTTGAGTGAGATTCAATAGAATTTGAGGTCATGGTTAGATTCAGGATTGAGTTTAGAGTGGATTAGGGCTTTGGATCATGATTTTTGGTTGGGATTTGATGGATTTCGAACTGAGGTTTGCAGCTCTGTTCAGGGAGCTTTTCCCTCCATTTCCATGGCTGGAGGTAGAAGACGAAGGCACAACCATTGGATCAGGCGTGGACCAGTTGACCAAAGTCAGATCTAAAGGCTGAGATTCAATTTCGCGTGTGAAGAGGAATTCTGAAGAAGCTCCAAAACACGTCGTTTCATTAATTGGGGTATTGGGCTGGATTGATATCCCCACCCCACCCCCATTCATGGCCCACTTGGATTTTTAATTGATTTTCTTTTCTATTTGCACCGTGGATTTGTCTTTTTCTTTATGTTTTATTAATTGTTTTTCTGAGTGTATAATGGGCCTAGCGCGTTTGCTTTCTGAACCCCCCAGTTTGGGCCCATGCGTGTATTGAACTATATTTTGTTGCTAGCTGCACCCACCCCTTCATATTTTCATTTTATTTTTCTCCATTTTATTTCAATCTTTAAAAAATCATATCAATTTGAAAATTAATGATTTTTAAATGGGAATTTTTGCTCCCATTTCATATTCATGTCTAGAAAATTATAAAACAAAAATATTTTCCTTTCATGCATTTTTAGTATTTTTTGTGTATTTTCTACTTTTATTGCATTTTATTTCTTTTATGTTGATGCATGAATTTGTAGAATTTTGTTTAGGTAGTTCCCTTAACATTTTTAGACCATTCTTTTTAGGATAGTTAGATATATGCTTTAGCTTCCCCCTGGATTTATTCCATAATTTTGTGATGAATTTTAGCATAGTTTTGATTAGATGACATTAGGTTGTGTAGAATTGGGTTAAACTTCAACATAGGTCCATAATAACACTAGAATTTTGGGTTTTTAGGACAAATTAGACTATGGGACATATAGGGCATTAAGGGTAGGTATGTAGGATCCCTTAGAAATTATATTAGGATTTAATATAGTAGTATGCTATTTTTGGATGATTTTTGTATTGGTTGATTGTTTGTGTTGCCCTTGTGGGCTTGTATTGTTGTTTGCTTTGCTTTGTGGGCTTGGAGAGCTTGGTATTGTCCTAAGGAGTATTGAGGAGCATAGTAGAAGACTTGAAGATGGATTGAGGAGCTTGAGAGCTTGATCTTATTTGTTTTGTTGATTGTTTTAGGGTTAGGGATTAGGAAGAGTTTAGACCTAGTTAACTTCTTTCTCAAACATGGATGGTATCTTTCACCTCCATTCCTCCCTATGATTCAGAGTCCTTCCATGGTATACACCTCTCTCCTTTGGAGGGATAAGTGATTGTACCTAGGAAGTAGAACTTTTGAGGGAACCATTCCTTTGATGTTGAACCCTTATAGGTCACCTTTGGTGGTCAATAAGCAGTTCAATATCCCCAACTTATCCAGTAAGTGATTTCCTCTGGTTTGATTATCTTGAGAGATGTTGAGCTTGAGCTTGAAGATGAAGACTTCAATGAAGAGTGTAGAAGAGGATGAATCCTTGAGCATTTCCATTCCAGCTGAAGCTTGAAGAGCAGCAAGAGCAAGTTGATACTTGAAGACCCCTGAAGATGAAGTAAAGACTGAAGGATGAAGTTGACACTTCTAAGTGATTGAGATTGATTCTGAAGAGTTGAAGCTTGAAGAACAAAGGAAGTTGATACTTGCTTTGATACCTGGAGATCCTGAAGAAGCCAAGTTGATACTGATGATTGATAGTGAAGCCTGAAGGTGGAGCTGATCAAGGAGCTGAAGCTCAGAGAAGGTAAGTTTAAACTTATGTTGAAGGGTTAAAACCTGGAAAAGAAAATTGATATTTGTCAAGAGTGGTTGAAGTCTGAAGACTGAGTTGCTGTTGGAGGAGCTGAAGCTTGAAGTTGAGAGAGGAGTTGCTTTCTTTTTCTTTTCTGTATTGATGTGTTTTGTTTGACTTGCTTGATGCATTAGAATAAGTTCATATCTAGAATAGGTAGAATCTAGGAGCATGATTGCACTAGAGGTTGAGTTGCTCCCTCTGCTTGTATTGTTACTGTGTGGCTTTGCTTGCGGGTATTCGGTAGAGCCCAGCTCCCTTGCCCATGTGGTTTGTTTGCCTGATGGCATTTCATTTCATTTCATTTTATCTGTATGATTGCTGTTTACTGTTATTGCTTGATAGCATGATGTATATTTCAGTATGAATACTGTTATCCATTCTGGCTTGAGGTTGAGATGAGCTTGTGGAGGCTGAAGCCCCACACACATTTCCTCCCTCACTTGCATTGCATGCATTTTACTGTTAAGTTGATGCTTTGTCTGTTGTAGTGTATCATTGACATGATCCCTTAGGACTCTCATTTCCTTTGATAAGGAATTGATGATAGAACGTTAGGTTGAAACCTATGCATGACAACTACTAGGAGTTCCCTGTTCAAACCTCAACCATAGGATGAATCCATGGCATGACAACAGTAGGACTTTATAGTCTCCCTCCTAGTTGGGCCTGTTCTCTTCTCATCTCAAAACAGTTTAAGATATATTAATCATGAATGATTTCTTTCGTACGTTACGAGCCTTAAGCTATCTGAGAAAGGATTGTGGGAGAGCTTCTTTTCCACAGTCTGGATGTTTAGTATGGTACCCTTTGGGTGACATGCGACACATTCACTCTTAGGTCATAGTCTTTAGTGCGATTGAAATTGCAAACACAATAAAAAACACTTCTTTCGTAAAAGACAGGAAATAAACCGTAGTTTCCCGAACTACGTGAGCTCTGATCTCTCATACCTGTTGAGAGTACGTAGGCACAATACTGATGTATTGGCGAGCTACCTTCCCCCATAACCTGTCGTAGGCCGAACTACGTTGACTCTGATTTCTCATTCTCTGATGAGAATACGTAGGCATAAAGCGCGACGCTTTGCCGAGTCATTTTTCTTTTCTTTTTAAGCCAGCCTTGATAGGTAGATAGAATAAAACCAACCCGTCCAAGTAAACACAACAAGCGAGGATCCCGTCGAGTACGATGGACATGAGGGGTGCTAATACCTTCCCCTTGCGTAACCGACTCCCGAATCCAGACAACGGTTGCGACGACCTTGTCTTACCCCTTTTTCGTCAGGTTTTTCCGATCGTTTCCTTTCCCGCTCTGAGGGATAAATAACGAAAGGTGGCGACTCTTCTGTTGTGCCGGCACCTTATTTTCGCTCAAGCGACAGCTGGAGACTCTGTTGGGGACCCCAACGGTTCCCTGCGAGAGTCAATCCTAACGCTTGTATGTTTACCTGTTGGGTTGCGTTTATTTATCGCACTTTACTTCTCACACTTTATTTCCCGCATTTTATTCTCAGTATGATATGATTATCTGTGTTGTTGTGAGATGGGAGTTCTGATGAGTGAGAAGCAAGACCCAGGCTTGAGTGCACTATAGACTTAGAGCAGAAATTAGTGGGCGCGTGCTTGCTTTGCAGGAACTAGTTGTCGCTACTACGAAAATCGGCGCCGGCTGAACAGAAGAGTCGCCACCGTGCGTTATTTATCCCAACAGAGGGAAAGGAAACGCTCGAGGTAAACCTACCGCAAAACGGGGAAAGGAATGGTCATCGCAACCAAATCCTGGATTCGAGAGTCGGTTACGCAAGGGGAAGATATTAGCACCCCTCACGTCCGTCGTACTCGACGGGATCCACGCTTGTTTTCTGGTACGGATTATTATTTCTATCTAAACTAAGGGTTAAGGGTTAAAAAGAAAGAAAGGGACTCGGTAAAGTATCGCACTTTATGCCTACGTATTCCCGTCTGGAACGAGAAATCAGAGTCAACGTAGTTCGCCTACCTACAGGAAAGGAGGGGAAGGTTGCTCGCTAGGATATCGCATCCTATGCCTACGTACTTTCATACAACATGAAAGATCAGAGCAAACGTAGTTCGGGCCACGTACGACACAAGTCTGTCTTGATTGCTTTTATCTCCTTCTAAAAAAGGGTTTTTCTGATTACTGGTCCACGCGGACAAAAATGACGTTTTGATGAGTTCACATTCTTTTACGAAAGAAGTGTCTTTTATTGTGTTTGAAAGATTTATTATGTTTTTCTGTTTGTTTTGAGAAAGAAGAGACAGAACTCTAACCTATGGTTGAAAAGGGAATCAAACTAACCTAATGTTATCATGCATGGGTTAAGACCTAATGTCTATCATGTTCCTCTCTTGCGCAGAGAAGAACAGAGATCCTAAGGGAATAGACGGAAACAGAAACAATAGCATTTATACAATAAAGCAGTAAAATGCATGAATGCAGCAATACAAGCGAGGCAAGGGAGTCCCACTCAACCTCGAACCTAGAAAACAACAGGCAAAAGCGAATAAAATTCGCTTTCAACCTGACAGGTTAAACAGCAAGCAATACAGTCAGAGAAATTCAAACAATACATCAAAAATTATAAATAGCAAAAATAAACAGCAAACAGCAGTCTTTATCAACATCTGTCTTCAAGTCATCTTCAACCATCTACAGGCTTCAAGCAAGCATCAGTCTTCATCTTCACAGCCTTCAAGCAAGGTCTCTATCTTCAATCCTTCAGGGCTTTTCTTCAAGTCTCACTCTCCAAGATGAGGAACAGTTAAGAGGATGAATTGGAATGTTAAACAGTTAGTTGACCACCAAAGGTGGCAAACAGACTGTTAACAATAGGTAGAAAGTTTCTCTCAAGAGTTCTATCTCTTAGACACTGTCACCAAGACTTCCAAAGGAAGGGGGTGAGTGTCCTAGAGAGACTCTGCATCATAGAGAGGGATGGAGGCAAACAAGACCTTCCATGCTTGTGAATCAAGTTGCTATTCTAGGGCTCTACCTAACTCCTAGATCCTATAACCTTCAACAGCTGCCAGCAAGATCAACTCTTCATCAACTCTGGAAATTGGTCTTCATTCTCTTAATCTTCAATGGGCTTCATCAGCAAGGTCTTCAGCTCAAACCCAAACCCCAAGCAGGCCCAATACCCCACACAGTCAAACAAATAACCCTAGAGAGGGCACACCACACAATCAATCAATAACAGGAAATATACTAGTAGTAATAGTAGACTAGGGGAACTCTAATATTTTCTAGGGGATCTATTGTCTACCCATAATACCCCTATAGTCCCATCATTTAATTTGTTCTAGAGAAAACCCAAAAGAAAATTTGTTTTATTAAACCTACATTATATTCACAACCCTAAATGATTAGCCTAATAGTTTCTAACTAAACTACCTAAAATAAGTCCTAAAAAATTGGTGTAAAATCAAAGGGGACACCTAATATATGTATCTAATTATACTAAGAAAATTGGCCTAAAAAGATTATGAGAAACACCTAAAAGAAATTCTACAAAACTATATACAAATTAAATCTATTTAAAAAGGCATTAAAAGAAAAAATGTGCAAAAAAATATTAAAAGAAGATAAAATGGAAATTTTATTACATGATATTTTTCTACACAGAAATTTCGAAAATGGTAAAAAAAACAACCAATCAAAAATATGGAATTTTCAATTTGTTATGATTTTTCAAACAATTAAGAAAAATAAAGGAAATTAAAATGAAATAAAGTTGGTTAGGGGTGCAGTTAGTAATGATTTGCATTGGAAAATGAATGATGGGCCCAGACTTGGGGTGCGCGTAGCAAGGCGCGTCTGGGCCCAGTTAAGTCAAAAAAATACCAAAGAAAAATAACTACAAACGGTGCAAAAAGTAACAAAAACAATTCAATATGCTATGGGCCTGGATAGTGGGGGTGTGGCTAGCAAGATCATTAAGCCCATCAGACACTTTAAATGAAACGAAGCGTTTTGCTTCAGACTCTTCCCTCGTGTTTCAACTTTAAACCTGAGCCGTGCGATCTGAGACTTGGTCAAGGGTCTGCGAATGATCCAACGTCATTGGACTCATCTTCTCCAACGAGCTAGGGTTTCTACCATGATTGCCATGAGCAAGCTTGCATGAACCAAACTTCAACACCCTCATACAACCTCGTTTCTCCATGAAGTTCAAATCCATAAAAAGCAAAGATGCTCTATTTCTCGAGCAGAATACAACCATGCTAACAATTCTCACTGAAACCACCTGAATTAAGAAACCCGATGGTACACTTCTATGGATACTCAAACTTCCAACTTCTTCTTTCTTCAATTTCTTGCCATCAAAATACTCGCCTTGCATCACTGATTAACCTAAGCTAAACCACATGAATTAAAACCTCCTATTCTTCTAGTTCTATATCCAAACAGTTGGTGTGCTCACATATCAACCTCCATGAAATGCTCTCAAAGTCACCAGAATTATTCATCTAACTACCTAGGTCATTCTTATCCTAACCAACCTACATCATGCTAACTAAATTAAGCCAATTCGAAGAGATTACTAACCTGGTGTAAAGTTGAAAACAGATGGATGAAATCACCACTTCAAGCTCAGCAATGCTCCAATAGTAATCAATAGACCAAGATCTTGATTCTGTATGCACTTGTTCTTGCTTAAACACCTTGGATTCTTGTAACCAATTCCTTTTGCAATTTGGATGATAAACTTGTAGCACACGATTATGGCTTCAATACACTCAGTTCTTGCTTGGGATGTGATCAATGATGATCATGGAGTATGATAGGATCAATAATCTTGCAGAATGATGAAGAATTGGGAGGGTTTGAATGAATTTGAAAAAATGAAAAATGGAGTGAAACTTGGTGTTTTGGATCAAAATGAAGTGCAACCCCTTCATGGATCAGCTCTAGGGTTTATATAGATGCCCATGGAAACATCTAGAAATTGCTAGAAACTCCTTGTACACAAATCCCTTGTGTTTTGGCATGTGTCACTTTAATCATAAGCAAGCCATGATATCTCTCAAATTTTGAACTAAACTAAAAAATCCACTATTTCCAATGGTCTCAAAACATTCTTTCCAATCAAAATGACCTATAATTTCATCCCATTTGGACATGTTATGCAAAATCTCATTTTTAGGTCACTTTTATTCATTAAATTCTCCTTTTAATTGACCAAACTTGCAATCTTGAGCTATGAGCATTTTCCAACTTCCATGACCACTTTTCTAGACTCAAAATGTCATTTGGAACAACTTTGATGTTGTGAAGTTTTTCATTTGAAGCTTCCTTGCATGAGGTTTAGGCACATGCTTGAAATGACCTGTAATTCTCAAATGACCAAAATACCCTTTGCTTGCCAAGGTCATAAGTAGAGTTCCACAAATCAGATGAAGGCATACCATACCTTTCTAGAAAGCTAAGATCATGAGGAACAACTCTCATGTTGGCTAGAAATCCATTTGAAAGCTCCTTGAGGGGTAAACGTTGCTTGGAAGACAAGTAACTTTCACAGACAAAATTTCAGATGCCTCTGAGGACCTGTAACTTGCAAGGACCATAACTTGAGTTCTATAAATCTCCTTGATGTCTTCCACCACTCAAATTAAAGTACTTGAGATCCTATACAAGTTTCATGTTGGCCAAGGATCCATTTGAAGCTTGAATTTTGAATTATCTTGTTTGGAAGTTTACCCTAAACTAGGGGATTTTATACAGAAACCCTAATTTAGAAACCTCTCTTCTTCTTGATCTCTCTTGATTTCTCCTTGGAACAACACCACATCCATATCTACATGTCAAATGAGGCATCCCACATCTTTCAAACAGGCCTTGATGCCCTTCAATCAAGCATTTGACCTAGGGTTGACCCAGATGAAACCCTAGTTGACTGTCTTCAACTGCAGCTCTTGTACTCACATCAATGACTTGTCTCACTTTCAAAATGACCCTCTAGGTCTTCCATGATGTCTATATACCCTCCATGGCCTCAATTCATGACTCACAACTTCTTTGATGATCTTCAAATACCCTCAAGATAGGAGATAGATCCACTGCTTGGTCCACTGACTTCTCAGATTTCAATTTCTTTCTGATGACTTGGATGTGCTTGAATTTGAATAAGAACCTCTTGATAGGCTCATAGAGATAAGAATAGTACTTGGTCCTTTGTTGGATGATTTGTTATGCTATGCTATGCAAATGAATTATGTATATGATCTACTATGCAAATGACAATGCAATTGAAACATAAACCAAGTGAAGTAGGTTGAGCAAATTTTAGGGTGCAACAACTGCCCCTATTCAAGCGACTTGGACCCGACTGGGTGAAGCGCGAACGGCCTTCAAACATTCGAGGTACGAGACGGTTGAATACTAAGAACCCGGAAATTTGCCAACGGCAGAAATAAACTGCACCACTGTTTGGGGAACAAATCTGATTTCAATTTCAACCACCTATGTAACGCCACAGGTACTGAACACTTTTCGCAAAACACATCTGTCCACAACTGGACTCACCTTATCAACACAAGAAGAGAGACAAATTCGTCAATACGAATAGAGATTCTGTTGTCACAGGAGTAACCTTGTCCACATCTGGACCCAAATTTCTCCAAATCACAAATAAGCACAAATCTGTCCACGTCAGGACTCACATTACGGAAAAATCCCGGCGCTTTCGCTGGGGAAACATTTCTGTCTAATCACAGGAAACTCCATCCGTCTATCCATACGGGCAAACCATCTGTCTAAACACAGGAAACTCCATCCGCCTATCCATACGGGAACATCATCTGTCTAAACACAGGAAACTTCATATGCCTATTCATACGGGAACATCATCTGTCTACACGCAGGAAACTCCATCCGCCTATCCATACGGGAACATCATCTGTCTAAACACAGGAAAATTCATCCGCCTATTCATACGGGAACATCATCTGTCTACACACAGGAAACTTCATCCGCCTATCCTACGGGAAAATCATCTGCCTAAACACAGGAAACTTCATCCGCCTATTCATACGGGAACATCATCTGCCTAAACACAGGAAACTTCATCCGCCTATCATACGGGAAAATCATCTACCTAAACACAGGAAACTTCATCCGCCTATCATATGGGAAAATCATCTGCCTAAACACAGGAAACTTCATCCGCCTATCCATACGGGAAAATCATCTGCCTAAACACAGGAAACATCTCCGCCTTTGCTACGGGTAATACTCTGTCGAATACAGGTTTTTTGCCTATCTTTGCAGCAGCTAACTCCATCAATCACATGGGTAACACAATCTGAGTCTAGTCTTCCAATTTTCAGTGCTGACATGGCAGCAAATCTGAGAAGGCTTCTACTGGGGATTTTCTGAATCCACACTGCCAGACACCTATTTTAACATAGGCGGCAACTTCCAAAAATCGATTCACGAAATCTTTTGATGCCGTCACAACAACAACCTTGACGAAATACTCCGCTGGAGGGGTAAGAGAAACTTAACCAAGTAACTCTGGGGAATAATGCCACAATTGACATTATCATTACATGTCTCACGCCGAGATCTTGAATGTTTGATAATTAATTTGAGAAAGAACTCTCTCTACCTGCAAGAGAAACAACACTAGAAATAATCGGTCAACCAACCTAGCTTATGTTTCAAAATGCATATGTTTGACAATGACGCAATGCTCCATTCGACATGGAAATGCTACGCGCTTTTATTTGGTAGATGCAAATATGACACTATATGCCAATGCAGATGCAGGCTCGAACTGCCGGGATATAGAAAACCGCTTCAGCAAAATAAATGCTGAAGATAATGCCAACTCCTCTGGGGATAACCAGGTGCCACAGAATTGTTCCAGCAAAATAAATGCTGGAAAAGTGAAGCCCGCTTCGCTGAGGAATAGCTGAATGCGCCAATCATGATTGGACTTCTGCTGGGGAGTGAACGGGTATCACACGGTATTCCGGAAAAATAAATGCCAGGACACACAGCCAACTCTGCCGGGGAGAGTTTTCTTTTTTAATCTTTGAGTTCCACTGGGAGGAAAGAAAACACTTGCTGGAAAGAGAACTCCGCTGGGGACAAAACGATTCTCTTGGGGAAAATCAACTGACTCCGCTGGGGGAGAGTAAATGACCCTACTAGGAAGGGTAAACTGTCTAGGTACAGCTCACGAGTTGGAAATATTAATCTTCTGAGGCTAAACCACTCTGCTTGAGATGGGGGAATCCTTCTGGGGGACACCACACTGTCTGAATACCACCTTCGATCTTGGAATCGCCAATTCTGCTGAGGATAAACGACCTTGCTGGAGAATATCCTTTGGATAAGCTACGGATAGCTGGGGAATTTGATCCTTCTTCAGTGAGGAACAATGTTATCTTGGAAGCGCGACCTGTGTGGGGATCGAGTCTTTCTGTTACGAGCTTCTGGTCCATACTGCAATCTTTTGATCGTCCACTTCATACGGCTACGAATCCTGCAACACCACAAACAAGACAAGACAAGTCTATGCAACCAAATCTATTCAAGTTAGTGTTAGTGACATTATTTTCAGTTAATTCAAAGTTTTAGAAATTATTGGCAAGGGCCAGTGACGTTATACACTTGCTAGTTTCATTAAACCTAGGCGTTTATCATGTACAAAACAGTAAAGAACCAGCATCAAATACTGAATAACATGTTTTATTGATTGGGCCCCTAAATGGGCAGAGTTTTGTACACGGGATGTAACTCCTGAAAAGAGGAAGCTACGCACAACAAATATACAAGTATGCACAAGAAGCATAAATATAATGACAAATCAAATTTGTGCACATGTCGGCAACGGGATGCAGACGAACACCACGAGCTGATCCTCCTATGACTCGCCCGACTCTAATGCTTTCCTGGTATTCACACTTCCGAAGAGATTGTATCTGATAATCGACCCCCCAGGTATATTCTCCCGCACCAATGCTCACCGCAGTATCAAATTCGGACCGCAGTCATTTGCTTTTCAAATGCCTAACTTTTGCGTGAACCGCCCTTTACAAGTTTTCAGTTCACCGGGATACCCTTTTTTGCCGAAGCCGCCCAATGTAGGTTTTCAACTTCGCGGGTGTACATTTTTTTCAATTTTATCCCTAACTTTTGCCCGAACCTTTCATTCTGTTTTTGGTTCGCCAGGATGCCCCATTTTTGCCTGGACTCTCTTTTTTTTGTCCAGCGGGTCAATTTCAAGCAAAGTATTTTTTAACTGCGTCCGAATTCACAGGCGACGTAAAGTCTTCACCGTCCATGGTAGACAACAATAAAGCTCCTCCTGAAAAGACTTTTCTGACAACGTATGGCCCTTCGTAGTTGGGGGTCCACTTGCCCCTGTGATCTGCCTGTGGCGGGAGAATCCTTTTCAGCACAAGGTCGCCCGTCTGAAAGCTCCGAGGATGTATCTTCTTATCATATTCTTTCTTCATTCGGCTCTGGTACAAACGACCGTATGCTAGAGAAGCTAACCTCTTCTCATCCATTAAACTCAGCTGGTTCAACCTGTCTTTCACCCATTCTGCCTCGTCTAGTTGGACATCTCGTAATACTCTTAGGGAAGGAATCTCGACTTCCAATGGTAACACTGCTTCCATTCCGTATACCAACGAGAACGGGGTTGCCCCGGTTGATGTGCGTACCGTCGTACGATAACCATGCAAAGCGAAAGGTAGCATCTCATGCCAATCCTTATAGGTCACCACCATCTTCTGAACAATCTTCTTTATATTCTTATTGGCCGCTTCAACAGTGCCATTCATCTTGGGTCGATAAGGGGAGGAGTTGTGATGCTCGATCTTAAAACTCTGACACAGCTCCTTCATCATTTTGTTATTCAGATTTGAACCGTTGTCGGTGATTATCCGCTCGGGGATCCCATATCTGCAAATGATATCCCTCTTGATGAATCAGGCTACCACCTGCTTAGTCACATTTGCATAAGATGCCGCTTCCACCCATTTAGTAAAATAATCGATTGCTACTAGAATGAACCGGTGTCCGTTAGAAGTCGTCGGCTCTATCTTTCCAATCATATCGATTCCCCACATCGAGAATGGCCATGGCGATGACATCACATTCAGAGGACTCGGAGGCACATGGATATTATCTGCATAGATTTGGCACTTGTGACACTTCCTCGCAAACTTGAAACAATCAGTTTCCATAGTTAGCCAAAAATAACCTGCCCGCAGCAGCTTCCTCGTCATGGCATGCCCACCTGCATGCGTACCAAATGTGCCCTCATGTATTTCCTCCATGAGCAGCTTCGCCTCTTTCTCATCTACACAACGTAGTAGCACCAAGTCGTGATTTCTTCTGTATAAGACACCGTCCGGATTCAAATAGAAGTTACCCGCCAATCTCCTGAGAGTCTTCTGATCGTGACTGGATGCCCCAGCCGGATACTCTTTATTTTTCAGGAAATTAAGGATATCGAAATTCCACGGTTTATCGTCAGATGCTTCATCAACGGCAAATACGAAGGCAGGTCTGTCAAGCCGAGAGATAACAATTTTGGGGGCCTCGTTCCAGAAGTTGACTTTGTACATGGAAGACAAAGTGGCCAGGGCGTCAGCCATATGATTCTCTGCTCGCGGTACATGATGCAATTCAACCTTGTCAAAGAAAGGCAACAATCTCCTTGCGTAATTCATGTACGGTATCAAATTAGGCTGGCGTGTCTCCCATTCCCCTTTTATTTGATTCACCACCAGAGCTGAGTCTCCGTATACATCCAGATTTTTGATTCGCAAATCAATGGCTTCTTCAAGCCCCATGATACAAGCTTCGTATTTGGCTTAATTATTGGTAACTGGAAAGGTCAATCGAGCGGTAAACGGGATGTGCGACCCGTGTGGAGTAGTGATGATTGCCCCTATTCCGCTACCATAGGCGTTTACAGCTCCATCAAAGATCAACTTCCATTTGGAACCCAATTCTGGTCCTTTGTCTGGCAACGGCTCTTCACAATCTTTCATCTTTAGGTACATGATATCCTCGTCAGGAAAATCAAACCTCATCGATTGGTAATCCTCAATAGGCTGCTCTGCCAAGTATTCAGACAATACACTCCCCTTTATAGCCTTCTGCGAGACATACTGGATGTCGTATTCGGTCAAAACCATCTGCCAACGGGCAATTCTCCCCGATAACGCCTGCTTTTCGAATACATATTTGATAGGATCCATCTTCGAGATGAGCATGGTTGTATGATTCAGCATGTATTGCCTCAAACGCTTGGCGGCCCAGGCTAGCGCGCAACAAGTTTTTTCGAGCATTGAATATCGAGATTCACATTCAGTAAACTTCTTACTCAAGTAGTATATTGCATGCTCTTTTCTTCCTGTCTCGTCGTGTTGACCGAGAACACAACCCATACTTCCCTCAAGAACTGTCAAATACATAATCAAGGGTCTCCCTGCCACTGGGGGTATCAAAATAGGAGGCTCCTGCAAATACTGCTTTATTTTATCGAACGCCTTTTGACAATTTTCATTCCACGTTACAGCTTGGTCTTTTTTCAACAGCTGGAATAACGGCTCACACGTAGCTGTTAGGTGAGATATGAACCGAGCGATGTAATTCAACCTCCCTAAAAACCCGCGCACCTCTTTCTCTGTTCTAGGCGTCGGCATCTCTTGTATTGCTTTTATTTTTGCAGGATCACCCTCTATTCCTTTCTCGCTCACAATAAACCCCAGCAGTTTACCCGATCTCACCCCGAAGGTGCACTTGTTAGGGTTCAATCTCAGCCTGAACTTCCTAAGCCTTTTGAATAACTTCAGCAGATTCACCAAATGTTCTTCCTCCGTCTGGGATTTGGCAATCATATCATCAACATAAACCTCGATCTCCTTATGCATCATATCATGAAAAAGAGTCGTCATTGCACGCTGATACGTTGCCCCAACATTCTTCAATCCGAAGGGCATCACTTTGTAACAAAATGTTCCCCAGGGTGTTATGAAAGTGGTCTTCTCCATGTCTTCTGGTGCCATTTTAATCTGATTATAGCCCGAGAAGCCGTCCATGAAGGAGAATACGGAGAATTGGGTCGTGTTGTCAACCAGCACATCGATGTGAGGAAGTCGAAAATCATCTTTCGGGCTCGCTTTATTCAAATCTCGGTAATCTACGCACATTCTCACTTTACCGTCTTTATTAGCGACCCATGAGGGATATTTTGTAACAGCTAGGAAACCAGCATCCCACTGCTTTTGAACCTCCTCCTTAATTTTCACTGCCATATCAGGTCTAGTTCTGTGAAGCTTCTGCTTGACCGGCGGGCATTCTTCTTTTAGCGGTAGACGGTGCACAACCATATTTGTATCAAGCCCAGGCATGTCTTCGTACGACCAAGCGAACACATCACTGTACTCTCTGAGCATTTCAACCAGTCTTCGCTTGACGTCGCTCTGCAGCGCGGCTCCTATACGGATATTCTTTTCAACCCCTTCCGACCCTAGGTTAATAATTTCGATGACCTCCTCATGAGGCAGAATGACCCGTTCTTCTTGCTTTACCAACCAAGACAATTCTTCGGGAACATCGCCATCTTCAACACTCTCTTCTTCGGCCTGAAATACCGGGTGCTCAAAGTCGAGACGAGTCATAGGCGGTTCAATGATGTCATCTGAAAAGGTTATCCTGCAAAAGGAATGGTTAAATGCTTCAAAATGCGTATAAAGCGAATAACCACGTTGCCATTTTATTGTAAAACACAGAACAGGAAAAACAGAGATCGCAATATTTGTACATGAAAACGCCTTTTATTTAATGTTTAAACAACGCAACGTACATAACAACACATCCCTAAGCAAAATCACGATGCCCCGGGTAAGGCACCGGATTGTTCAACAATTAAAAAAAACAAAGTATTACTGTTTGTGAGTCACAGGAACAATCTCTTGAATAGACCAATTGCATAATCCTTGTCCTGGCACGCTCGGCTGAATCCAGGCGTCCATGTCGCAGTCACTGTCTCCTTCTTCAGAATCTGAAACAGCGTTGATGGCCTCGTGACACACTCCACTATCGGTGATGGTTATCGGTCCTTTGAAACGGGGTGCCCCTGCAGCAGGCGTTGATGACGACGGTTGATATCCCAGCCCAAATCGGTCCATCTTCACGAGAATATCCAGCACCTTGCCCCAGCCCTTTGTCTCACCAGTCTTCACCAGAGCTTGAGCCTCCTTATATGACGAGACGGCTACCTCTGACGCTTTACTCGGCCCGGGACCTTTGTCTTTGATGCGCAACCCTTCAAAGGCTTGACAGGGTGTTTCATGAATCTCGCCGTCGACTTCTACATACTTGAATGATGACAGATGGCTAACCAATATATCTTCTTCTCCACAGACTGTGACCACACTATCCCCTACCATGTATTTCAGCTTTTGGTGCAAGGTAGATGTGACTGCCCCAGCACCATGGATCCAGGGTCGTCCGAGAAGGCAACTGTATGCTGGCTGGATGTCCATAATATAAAATTCAGTCGCGAAAACCTCCAGCCCCACCTGTAGAGGTAATGTTATGGATCCAAAGACTGTTCTTCGTGTACCATCAAAGGCCTTGACCACCAAGTCACTAGGCGTACACAGGATTCCTCTGACGTCCAGTTTCATCATCGCTTTCTTAGGCAGCACGTTTAAGGACGATCCGGTATCTACCAGTACATGAGACATGACTGATCCTCTACACTCAACAGAGACGTGCAACGCCATATTATGCTCTCTCCCCTTCGGGGTCAAATCAAAGTCTGTAAATCCCAAGCTATGGCCTGCGTTCACATGCGCCAACACCCCCTCCAGCTGGTTCACGGAAACATCTTGGGGTACGAAGGACGTATCCAGAACTTTCAACAATGCATTTCTGTGAGCTTCGGAATACAATAGCAACGACAGTATGGATATCTTTGAGGGCGTCTGTTGAAGGTGCTCAACAATCTTATAATCACTTTTACGAATAAGGCGCATGAACTCTTCCACATCCTTCGATGACGTTTCTTTTTCGTTCCTCTGCACAGGGACAGTCTCATTCATCTTTCCTTTTCCTTTCGCCAGTCGTTTAGCCTCTACCTCGGGCGATATGAAGATTCTCCCACTTCTTGTCACACCTCCGGTACCGACGACGTTGTCTACAACCTCAACTGGTTGTTTATTAACATCAATTTTCACCCCATCACAGTATACTTCCAACCCATAGGCCCAGGGGACTGCCTTAGTGCTCTCATAAGGGATTGGTCCTGCCTTGGTGATAGTGATCGGCGGTCGCCTGGCTGGCGCCGTTATAATTATCGTTTTTCGGGGAATCGTCACAGTAGCTACATCACTTTGCTTGTCTGCTAATGCCTCTGCAGGTTCTTCAACTGCCGTTCGGTCGAATTGTAATGTGCCTCCATCTATTAAGGTCTGAATACCCTTCTTCAATTCATCACAACCCCCAGCTTGGGTCCAACACTCTAAACAATACTCGTCGCAACCTGGATACACACCACCTTGCAATAACCTGCTCTTTATCTCGCACAACGGTGTCTTTAGGTCGTCAACATTCATAATCAAGTTCAAGCCCTCCTCAGTTAAAATGGCATTTGCCCCATGGTTGGGCATGGGCTTTTGTACTATGTTCGGACCTGCCTGTCCAAAATTGATAGCCTTACTATCCAATAGATCTTGTACCACATGTTTGAACGCGTGGCAACTCTCTACATCATGGCTCGGAGCCCCGGAGTGGAATTCACAGTGCTTGCTTGCGTCAAAGCCGTACGGAGGAGTGCCCGTTACTGGCGCCATAGTCCTCTTTTCCACCAAGTTCAAACCCAGTAACGTCTGTAGCAATTCTGCATACGTTGAAGGAGGCGCTTCAAACACCCTCCTTGGTCTGCCCCCCTGGACTCTGCGCTGGACAGGATGTGCCCCCTGTTGTGGCTGCTGTTGCTGTTGTTGTTGTTGTATTGGTTGTTGCTGAAATGGAATAGTAACACTTGCCACCTGCTGCGGCTGATTGTACTGGTTTCGACCTCTGCCCCGGCCTCGGCCTCGGCCCCCAAACACTGCGCTTGCCTCACCTTGACGGCGCCCACCGAAAGCTCTTCTGTTACTGCCAGCTGCAGTGGATTCCTCAGCTTGGAATCTTCCCTGTTTAATGTTGCTTTCAATCTTCTCTCCCATCAGGATTAAGTCTGAGAAACTACCCAAAGAAGTATGAAACAACTTGTCATAAAACATGCCAGTAAATGTTCCTATGAACATATCATTCATTTCTTTGTCCTCCAAAGGAGGATGAACTCGAGCAGCCATGTCGCGCCATCTCTGCACATACTCTTTGAAGCTCTCGCCCTTCTTCTAGGAGAACCCCTGCAATTGGACTCGGTTGGGTGCCAAGTCACTGTTGTACTTATAGTGAGCCACAAACGCTTCAGCCAGCTGCTTCCATGTCTTTATCTGAGTTGGTTCCAATCCCATATACCACTCAAGGGAAGGACCAAATAAGCTATCTTGAAAGAAATGCATCAGCATCCTCTCATCGTTTGAATACGCCGACATCCTTCTGTAGTATGACCGCACGTGCACTTTTGGACAGGTATCCCCCTTATACTTGTCGAACGTGGGAGCTTTGAATTTTATTGGTACCCTCAGGCCAGGCACCAGACCCATTGTGGTCATATCTAAGCCAACAGTGCTTTGATTCACGACCCCCTTCATATGCTCCTCGAGCATCTTGATCCTCTGAGAGTCATCCATAGGACCTTCGAAACCTCCACCGGAGAAAGCATCCTCTTGCTGATCTTCTAGCCAATTGCCGTTCCCAGTTCCGTATCCATCGTACCCGTTGTTACGGCCAACTCTAGTCTGATTCACTACAGGGCCTCGCCCCCTGTTACCATACCCCGGAGCGCCTCCTGCAGGTCCAAAAGCCATTAACCCCGCGCCATTTCCATTTCCGAATCCGCCATAACCCTGATTAGTCATACCAAATCCGTCCTGTCCGAAGACTTGAACGTTGAAGCCGTACTTCCCAGCATGATCAAACCCCTGGTCATTGAAGCCGAATCCATTATTACCGAAGCCATTACCTCCCATATTATCACCCAGGTTGACATCTCCGAGCCCAACATTGTTGACGACAGTCTCGTTACCGATTCCAACGTTACCGTTCCCGGCGGCAGCGCCGTTGTTCACATTGACAGCAGGTATGTTCACCACAGGTGGAGCTACCGGTGTGGGGGTACCATCCCCGTGAATAGTGTCAACTCGCACAGAATGATGGTCTTCATTTCCGTGCCCAGCATTTCTTACCAACAAAGGCTGCACCAAAGCTTGCAAATTCTCCTGGCCTTTCGCAATGGTCTCCATTGTCTGCATGAATAGCGCCAGCTTCTCACGCATGTCTTGCATTTCATTCTGCATCTGATCCATAATTCTTCGGCAGTTGGTACGAGTGGAGTATCGGTGCGGGCGCTGACTTTCAATCCTGAAAAGACCTGAGAAAATGCGAGAAATGAGGTACAGTTCAATAATCACCTGTAATGCAATATGAATGGGAATGCAATGCAACATGTGTCTCTGCATTAGGGCGTGTCATTCCCCGATTCTAGTGCGAATGTGCCAGTGCAGTGACAGTGACAGCAATACGAAGATCGGAGCCGAACCATAGAGAACACCTCATATATTGCAGAGAAATCCATTAAGCCAAGAATACAATATCAATGAATATACAATAAGAAGGCATGACCTCGACCAACAATCCTAGTGATGGTCAGCACTATGCAAATAAAGCATATACATTAATACATGAAGCGGTCAAGTACTCCCATAGGCCTGGTACTCTTCTGATAACTTCTTAGTCTCTGGATGACTTGGTCGGGTAAGCAGACCCTCAACAAGTAGATCTCTTCGCTTGAGAACACGTCGCAAATCACCAGCGGATTCCTCCCATGCCCCTTCTCCAAAGCGATCTTCTAGCTTCCGCTTCTGAGACACAGCTTCTTTCTTGCCCTCGATGGCCTTGTTCAATGCATTCTGGAGACTATATCTTGTCATTACCTCTTCTTCGTACTTCTTAGTGCTAGCCTTCAACTGTTCTTCGAGTTCAGAAATTTGCTGCTTCAGTTTGTCTTCCCTCTTTTTGTTGTTGGTTAGCGTAGCATTCCACGTCTTGTTACAAGAAGAGATTTCCCGGTGGGCGGCATCGAGTGCTTTCTTTTTGGACTCCAACATGTCATGAGAGCTTCTGAACTCTTTCCCCAGGCGTTCCCGCTTCTTTTTCTCCTCAGTCAATTCAGCACCTAGCCTGTTTACTAACTCGATCTGCTGTTGGAAAGAATGCACATCCTTGTTCTTCTCGCTACGCAGCTGAGCCAGTTCCTTTTCTAACCCTTCATTGATCTTCATCAAGGCTTATTTTTCTTTTACAACTTGCTCGTAGACCTCCATAGTAACAGTGGTTGGTTCTTCCACCGGAATATGGACAGGGACCGGTGCAGCTGGAAATGGCATCAGCAACTGTCTTGCTCTCTCTTGGATCCAAACTTTGTATGGTACATAAGCCTGACAATCATTCTTCCCCAACAGTGGTTTCCCCCTTCTGTTGATACGCATCCAGGCGTGCTGAAGCTTGGCTAGTAACTCTCCATTCAAATCACCGGTGAAGTACAGAGATTCCTGTACTTCTTCCTCCTTAGGTGGATTCTTCAATGCGTATCCAAACTGGCGAACGAACAGAGATGGATTGTAATTGATGCACCCTTTTCTTCCTATCAACGGAACATTAGGATACCCAGAACAACTGAAAATAAGCTCAGACCCCAGCAAGTCTCGGTCAAACCACTCAATGTCTTCAGAAGATAGTCTCATCAGGCGCTCTGGCCAGTCAGTTGTAGTTGCACTATCTACAAAAGGTCCCTTCAGGGGGAGATGGCTCTTAAACCACATGCACAACAAAGGCACACAGCAAGAGACGTTCTTGCCTCTCCTATTCTCATTTCTGTAGTGCATCGAATGGTAGAAGTCCCCGATCAATGTGGGTACAGGGTTGCCAGCAGCAAACAAATGAAATGCATCCATGTCCACGAAGTTTGGGAAATTGGGAAACAGCACTATCCCATAAATGCACAGAGCCAAAACAGCGTTAAATACTACCCAACATCCATTCTTGGCGTATTCCTGAGCCTTACCAATCAGAAACTGGAGGGAGAAACCTGGAACCCCACGCCAAGAAGTCATCAACAGCTCAGAAGCATTCATGTGCAAGGCCTTAGCTAAGTCCTCCAATTTGGGCTCAGCGGTAGAGTGAATAAAAGGAACCTTATTCTGTACTGGCAGCTCAATAAACTCTGCATACTCTTCCATGGTAGGCCCCAAAATAAAGTCAGCGAATGTGAAACATCTCAAAGCAGGGTCATAGAATTGCATCAGTGTGTA
This sequence comes from Lathyrus sativus, assembly GCA_963859935.3. NCBI lineage: Eukaryota > Viridiplantae > Streptophyta > Magnoliopsida > Fabales > Fabaceae > Lathyrus > Lathyrus sativus. The sequence continues at coordinate 220,436,902 of OZ012739.1, read as the reverse complement.
TAGCCCATTCAGTTCATCATCAGTTGATTTGCGAACCAATCTCAGCAGCCTTCCGTAACTCTGCCTGAAGCTTCTACGGACATCCTCATCAGCAAGGGAAATCAGACCCAGGAGGGGAGTAATGTCAAGGATAGGTAACTTATAGGCAACTGTCATCCTCAAACCAGCCATAATCAATACTCAGAAGTCCGGACACTAGAACCAGAGAATATGCAAATGCACCTGCAGCACAGACACACGTTAATGGGATGCAATGATAATGGTTATGCAAACAATGCAATGCAAATAAAATGCAACAAGGACCAAATGCAATGGCTGAGAAGCCTGAACCACATCATAAGTCTCAGATAGACCATCCAGAATTCCTCAAGCCCTGGTCTTAGATAGACCCAATACAAAGCTCCAACATTGGTCTCTGATAGACCCCATAACATAACTCTGACTGGTCTCTGACAGACCCCATATCATAACTCCAACTGGTCTCTGCTAGACCTCTCAACTATCCATAAATACCCAGGATCTCAGATCAAGAAACAACCGGTATCTGAAGGTCTAGTTACCTGCATAACCCCAACCCTCTCACAGGTAGGTGTCCTAGTAACTGACAAAGGTATGGCATCCTATGCGGTCGTCGGCGTCACAGACTTTCAGGGTTGATGATACGATTCCCAGAAGGAGTGGCATCATCAAATCCTGAAGAGGCCTCACTTAGCCAACTTCCAAATGATCGGTTCCCAGAGTCGACAATCCAACTAACCAGCAACCCGAGCCACCCAAAGGGCAGGACAGGAGGCCAACCAGAAGAACCTCGTCTGAGTGTGGATTTCACGGGACACTAGGAAATGCAAAGCACGTGCGCGCCCACTACTTTCCACTCTAATTCTAGGTGCACTCAAGCCCAGGTCCGGCTTATCTCTCAATCATAGAATCACCCGTCACAACCCCAATACAGCAATAATAACAATAATATAATGCTGAAAATAAACGGCAGAAATATAAGTCCATACAAAATCCTCGACGGGAAAATAAGTGCTAGGATTGACTCGCTTAAGGGACGTTGGATCCCAAATGCATAAGGAACTATCGCAGTCCTTAGCAGCCAGGGGACGTTGGATCCCCAGCAGAGTCGCCAGCTGTCGCTACTGCGAAAATCGGCGCCGGCTGAACAGAAGAGTCGCCACCGTGCGTTATTTATCCCAACGGAGGGAAAGGAAACGCTCGAGGTAAACCTACCGCAAAACGGGGAAAGGAATGGTCATCGCAACCAAATCCTGGATTCGGGAGTCGGTTACGCAAGGGGAAGGTATTAGCACCCCTCACGTCCGTCGTACTCGACGGGATCCACGCTTGTTTTCTGGTACGGATTATTATTTCTATCTAAACTAAGGGTTAAGGGTTAAAAAGAAAGAAAGGGACTCGGTAAAGTATCGCACTTTATGCCTACGTATTCCCGTCTGGAACGAGAAATCAGAGTCAACGTAGTTCGCCTACCTACAGGAAAGGAGGCGAAGGTTGCTCGCTAGGATATCGCATCCTATGCCTACGTACTTTCATACAGCATGAAAGATCAGAGCAAACGTAGTTCGGGCCACGTACGACACAAGTCTGTCTTGATTGCTTTTATCTCCTTCTAAAAAAGGGTTTTTCTGATTACCGGTCCACGCGGACAAAAATGACGTTTTGATGAGTTCACATTCTTTTACGAAAGAAGTGTCTTTTATTGTGTTTGAAAGATTTATTATGTTTTTCTGTTTGTTTTGAGAAAGAAGAGACAGAACTCTAACCTATGGTTGAAAAGGGAATCAAACTAACCTAATGTTATCATGCATGGGTTAAGACCTAATGTCTATCATGTTCCTCTCTTGCGCAGAGAAGAACAGAGATCCTAAGGGAATAGACGGAAACAGAAACAATAGCATTTATACAATAAAGCAGTAAAATGCATGAATGCAGCAATACAAGCGAGGCAAGGGAGTCCCACTCAACCTCGAACCTAGAAAACAACAGGCAAAAGCGAATAAAATTCTCTTTCAACCTAACAGGTTAAACAGCAAGCAATACAGTCAGAGAAATTCAAACAATACATCAAAAATTATAAATAGCAAAAATAAACAGCAAACAGCAGTCTTTATCAACATCTGTCTTCAAGTCATCTTCAACCATCTACAGGCTTCAAGCAAGCATCAGTCTTCATCTTCACAGCCTTCAAGCAAGGTCTCTATCTTCAATCCTTCAGGGCTTTTCTTCAAGTCTCACTCTCCAAGATGAGGAACAGTTAAGAGGATGAACTGGAATGTTAAACAGTTAGTTGACCACCAAAGGTGGCAAACAGACTGTTAACAATAGGTAGAAAGTTTCTCTCAAGAGTTCTATCTCTTAGACACTGTCACCAAGACTTCCAAAGGAAGGGGGTGAGTGTCCTAGAGAGACTCTGCATCATAGAGAGGGATGGAGGCAAACAAGACCTTCCATGCTTGTGAATCAAGTTGCTATTCTAGGGCTCTACCTAACTCCTAGATCCTATAACCTTCAACAGCTGCCAGCAAGATCAACTCTTCATCAACTCTGGAAATTGGTCTTCATTCTCTTAATCTTCAATGGGCTTCATCAGCAAGGTCTTCAGCTCAAACCCAAACCCCAAGCAGGCCCAATACCCCACACAGTCAAACAAATAACCCTAGAGAGGGCACACCACACAATCAATCAATAACAGGAAATATACTAGTAGTAATAGTAGACTAGAGGAACTCTAATATTTTCTAGGGGATCTATTGTCTACCCATAATACCCCTATAGTCCCATCATTTAATTTGTTCTAGAGAAAACCCAAAAGAAAATTTGTTTTATTAAACCTACATTATATTCACAACCCTAAATGATTAGCCTAATAGTTTCTAACTAAACTACCTAAAATAAGTCCTAAAAAATTGGTGTAAAATCAAAGGGGACACCTAATATATGTATCTAATTATACTAAGAAAATTGGCCTAAAAAGATTATGAGAAACACCTAAAAGAAATTCTACAAAACTATATACAAATTAAATCTATTTAAAAAGGCATTAAAAGAAAAAATGTGCAAAAAAATATTAAAAGAAGATAAAATGGAAATTTTATTACATGATATTTTTCTACACAGAAATTTCGAAAATGGTAAAAAAAACAACCAATCAAAAATATGGAATTTTCAATTTGTTATGATTTTTCAAACAATTAAGAAAAATAAAGGAAATTAAAATGAAATAAAGTTGGTTAGGGGTGCAGTTAGTAATGATTTGCATTGGAAAATGAATGATGGGCCCAGACTTGGGGTGCGCGTAGCAAGGCGCGTCTGGGCCCAGTTAAGTCAAAAAAATACCAAAGAAAAATAACTACAAACGGTGCAAAAAGTAACAAAAACAGTTCAATATGCTATGGGCCTGGATAGTGGGGGTGTGGCTAGCAAGATCATTAAGCCCATCAGACACTTTAAATGAAACGAAGCGTTTTGCTTCAGACTCTTCCCTCGTGTTTCAACTTTAAACCTGAGCCGTGCGATCTGAGACTTGGTCAAGGGTCTGCGAATGATCCAACGTCATTGGACTCATCTTCTCCAACGAGCTAGGGTTTCTACCATGATTGCCATGAGCAAGCTTGCATGAACCAAACTTCAACACCCTCATACAACCTCGTTTCTCCATGAAGTTCAAATCCATAAAAAGCAAAGATGCTCTATTTCTCGAGCAGAATACAACCATGCTAACAATTCTCACTGAAACCACCTGAATTAAGAAACCCGATGGTACACTTCCATGGATACTCAAACTTCCAACTTCTTCTTTCTTCAATTTCTTGCCATCAAAATACTCGCCTTGCATCACTGATTAACCTAAGCTAAACCACATGAATTAAAACCTCCTATTCTTCTAGTTCTATATCCAAACAGTTGGTGTGCTCACATATCAACCTCCATGAAATGCTCTCAAAGTTACCAGAATTATTCATCTAACTACCTAGGTCATTCTTATCCTAACCAACCTACATCATGCTAACTAAATTAAGCCAATTCGAAGAGATTACTAACCTGGTGTAAAGTTGAAAACAAATGGATGAAATCACCACTTCAAGCTCAGCAATGCTCCAATAGTAATCAATAGACCAAGATCTTGATTCTGTATGCACTTGTTCTTGCTTAAACACCTTGGATTCTTGTAACCAATTCCTTTTGCAATTTGGATGATAAACTTGTAGCACACGATTATGGCTTCAATACACTCAGTTCTTGCTTGGGATGTGATCAATGATGATCATGGAGTATGATAGGATCAATAATCTTGCAGAATGATGAAGAATTGGGAGGGTTTGAATGAATTTGCAAAAATGCAAAATGGAGTGAAACTTGGTGTTTTGGATCAAAATGAAGTGCAACCCCTTCATGGATCAGCTCTAGGGTTTATATAGATGCCCATGGAAACATCTAGAAATTGCTAGAAACTCCTTGTACACAAATCCCTTGTGTTTTGGCATGTGTCACTTTAATCATAAGCAAGCCATGATATCTCTCAAATTTTGAACTAAACTCAAAAATCCACTATTGCCAATGGTCTCAAAACATTCTTTCCAATCAAAATGACCTATAATTTCATCCCATTTGGACATGTTATGCAAAATCTCATTTTTAGGTCACTTTTATTCATTAAATTCTCCTTTTAATTGACCAAACTTGCAATCTTGAGCTATGAGCATTTGCCAACTTCCATGACCACTTTTCTAGACTCAAAATGTCATTTGGAACAACTTTGATGTTGTGAAGTTTTTCATTTGAAGCTTCCTTGCATGAGGTTTAGGCACATGCTTGAAATGACTTGTAATTCTCAAATGACCAAAATACCCTTTGCTTGCCAAGGTCATAAGTAGAGTTCTACAAATCAGATGAAGGCATACCATACCTTTCTAGAAAGCTAAGATCATGAGGCACAACTCTCATGTTGGCTAGAAATCCATTTGAAAGCTCCTTGAGGGGTAAACGTTGCTTGGAAGACAAGTAACTTTCACAGACAAAATTTCAGATGCCTCTGAGGACCTGTAACTTGCAAGGACCATAACTTGAGTTCTATAAATCTCCTTGATGTCTTCCACCACTCAAATTAAAGGACTTGAGATCCTCTACAAGTTTCATGTTGTCCAAGGATCCATTTGAAGCTTTAATTTTGAATTATCTTGTTTGGAAGTTTTCCCTAAACTAGGGGATTTTACACAGAAACCCTAATTTAGAAACCTCTCTTCTTCTTGATCTCTCTTGATTTCTCCTTGGAACAACACCACATACATATCTACATGTAAAATGAGGCATCCCACATCTTTCAAACAGGCTTTGATGCCCTTCAATCAAGCATTTGACCTAGGGTTGACCCAGGGTTGACCCAGATGAAACCCTAGTTGACTGTCTTCAACTGCAGCTCTTGTACTCACATCAATGACTTGTCTCACTTTCAAAATGACCCTCTAGGTCTTCCATGATGTCTATATACCCTCCATGGCCTCAATTCATGACTCACAACTTTTTTGTTGATCTTCAAATACCCTCCACTGCTTGGTCCACTGACTTCTCAGATTTCAATTTCTTTCTGATGACTTGGATGTGCTTGAATTTGAATAAGAACCTCTTGATAGGCTCATAGAGATAAGAATAGTACTTGGTCCCTTGTTGGATGATTTGCTATGCTATGCTATGCAAATGAATTATGTATATGATCTACTATGCAAATGACAATGCAATTGAAACATAAACCAAGTGAAGTAGGTTGAGCAAATTTTAGGGTGCAACACTAGTGTCTCATGAAATCCACGCTCAGACGAGGTTCATCCGGTTGGCTTCTCTTTCAACCCTTTGGGTTGAGACGGTTGCTGGTTTGGTGGATTGTCGACTCTGGGGACCGATCATTTGTGATTCAGCCGAGTGAGGTCGCTTCATGAGCTGGTGATGCCACACCTTCTGGGTATCGTATCACCCCTCTTGAATGTCTGTGACGCTGATGAATGCATAGGATGCTGAACTTGAGTCAGTTTAGGTCCATACCTGTGAGTGGGGTTGGGTTTATTGCAGGAAACTTTGACCTTCAGACCACCTGGTTTTCTTGACAGTGAATCAGTTTTGTTGGTACCAGGGTTTCTCAGTTGCAGATTTGTTTGTTCTTGATAGAGCAGGTTTTGATCAGAGAATCTTATCATCAGGTGTATGTCTGTTCTTGATAGAGCAGGTTTTGATCAGAGGATCTTATCATCAGATGTATATTTGCTCTTGATAGAGCAGATTTTTGAGTGGGGTCTGAAGATCTCATCAGCAGATGTTGTTTGTTCTTGATAGAGCAGATTTTTGAGTGGGGTCTGAAGATCTCGTCAGCAGATGTTGGTTGTTCTTGATAGAGCAGATTTTTGATTGGGGTCTGAAGATCTCATCAACAACTGTATGTTTGTTCTTGATAGGGCAGAGTTTTGATTGGGGTCTGAAGACTTCATCAGCAGATATTTCTTGATCATACATCAGAGGTCCTTATTATCAGACATTTTTTCTTGACAGAGCAGAATTATAATTTTATGTATATGGTCCTATGGTTGCTCTTGGCAGATCAAATTTGTGGTCCGACACCGGGGTTTTCTTCTCATCAGATGCAGTGGTTGTTCTTGATAGAGCAAGATTATGGTTTTGTTGATACAGAATCTCCACAACACCAGTTGCCTTGGCCTCTTATTGCATGATTGCATTTTGCATTAGTTTGCATACTCATTTGCATTTCATTAACGTGTGTCTATGTTGCAGGTACCGTTTTCCCCGATCCAGGATTTCTTGCCTCCTATTGTATTGTTATGGGCTCTCTGAGGAAGACCGTGGCTTACAAGTTCCCTACCCCTGATGTGGTTAAGCTGACTGGTTTGATAGCTCTAGCAGATGATTCTGTGAGGGATGAGTTCAGGAAATCTTACAGCAGTTTGCTCAGTTTGGTTCACAAGCCTTCTGTGTTCGAGTTGAATGGGTTGCATGCTCTGCTGCAGTTCTACGACCCTCCGCTGAGATGTTTTACTTTTCAGGACTTTGTTCTCGCACCTACGCTGGAAGAGTATGCTGATTTGCTAGGTGTGCCTATCAAGAGGCAGATGCCTTTTGTTCACATGGATGCTGAGTCTGATCTGGCTGGTTTAGCTCCTTTTCACTTCACATGGATGCCTCCGAGTTAGTATTGACTAGTTGGAACAAGGTTCCTGGGTTCTTCTTGCAGTTTCTGGTGGTTAAGGCTCAGCAGTGTGCCAAGGACGGATGTTGGGACGCGTTCAATGCCATCCTCGCTTTGTGCATATATGGCATTATTCTGTTCCCTAATATGCCCAATTTTGTAGACTTTGATGCGTTTCACATCTTTGCTTCAGGGAATCCAGTCCCTACCTTGATAGGAGATGTCTATCACTCAGTCCACTACAAAAACGAGAACAGGAGGGGGAAGAACGTCTCATGCTGTGTACCCTTGCTGTACAAATGGCTTGAAAGTCATCTTCCCAAGAGGGGTCCTTTTGTCTTGTCTGCAGCCACAGCTGAGTGGCCTGAGCGTCTGATGAGTTTATCTACAGAGGATATTGACTGGTTCGACAGAGATAGGTTGGGTACTGAGGTGATCTTCAGCTGCAGTGGGTTTCCAAATGTGCCTTTGATAGGTAGGAAGGGCTGTATAAACTACAATCCGTCGTTGCTGGTTCGACAGTTCGCGTATGCTTTGAGAACTCCGCCGAAGGATGAAGAGGTACAGGAACCTCTGTACCTCACTGGTATTCTAGAAGGGGATTTGTTATCCAAGCTTCAGCGCGTGTGGAATGGTATCGGTAAGCGAGGAAAGCCATTGCTGGGAAAAAGCAATAATCAAGCCTACCCTCTGTACGTGACTTGGATCAAAGCCAGGGCCAATGCTATAGGGATGCCGTTTCCTCATGCCAAGCCAGAAAGTCCTCCAATGATCGAAGAGCCTACTACTGTGCCCATTCATCAGCATAACCAGGTATTAGCTGAGCGGGATGAATTGAAGCGGGCGAACGAAGAACTGGAGAAGGAATTAGCTCAGCTCCGAAGCGAAAGGAACGAAGTCATTCATTCTTTCAAAAGGAAGACGGAGCTGGTGAACCAGCTGGGTACAAACCTGACTAAGCAGATAGCCGAGCGTGAACGCATGGGTCGAGACTTCAAAGCTGTCAACGACGTACTGGCTACGAAGAAGCAGCACTTGGACGAGGCATATCGGAGGATATCCAAGTTCAACCAGCACTGGAAGGCTTCCCTGGCCACCAGGAAAGAGCGAGAGGATAAGCTGATGCTGCAGATCGCCAAGCTGGAAGCCCAGGTGAAGGACAATGAAAAGAGGTTTGATGAAGAAACCGCCCGCAGATACGCCGCCGAAGGCCAGCTCAACAAAGCTCTCGCTAACCTGAAGGAGCGCAAGCTGACGTTTGAGTCCAAAAAGCGAAAATTAGAAGATTGCTTCGGCGAAGGAGCATGGGAAGGTTCGATCGAAGGACTTCAGTATACCATTGTGCAAAGGGAGTTACTCGTCGAGGGGTTGCTCACTCTGCCAGATCATCCAGAGACAAAGGAGTTGTTAGAAGAGTATCGCGCCCGTGGCCGTACTTGACTATTTGTATTCCTTTTGTTGTGATCATTGTTGTATGCTGACCATCACCAGGCTTGTTGGCTGAGGTCACGTTGTTGATTCATCTTGTACTCACTGATGCTATGTACTGCCTTGATAGGCTTTCTTTATATATGAGATTGATGTTTCCATGATTGGAATCAGACTTCTTCTTCTTCTTATTATCAGCACTGGCACTCAGGCACTAGGATCGAGGGAAATCTCCCAAACCCACAGACACACGCATGCATTTGCATGAAGCATTTGCATGGCGAGCATTTTGTTGTTTTTCCTAACCCTTTAGTGTTTACAGGTTTTTCAGGTTTACAGGTCCTAGGCTGTTTCCGGTGGTTCCAGGATTGATCAGAGACTAATTCACCGTTATCCGACTAGAGCTAATCAGACCAGGATCATGGATCAAGTGGAAACAGATGTTCAGGAGCTCCGCGAAAGGATGGATCGCTTCATGGAACTCATGCAAGTGGTCGCCAATGGTCAGGACCAGCTCAGGACTTTGGTTCAGCCTTTGATCTCCAGGGTTGATAGCAACGGCATACTCCATGGCGGGGCCGTGCCTACTCCTCCACCAGTTGATACTCCGCAGAATGGTGTTCCCGTGGCCGGGGGCAATGGCAGTGCTAATGGCAATGTGATGGCCAATATCGGACTTAATACGACGGGCGTCGGTAATGGGAGTCTGGGAGCTAATGTCAACATCGGGCCGGGCAACGGCAATGCAGGCGTCGGGAATCTGTTGATGCCTCAACCATGGCTTGAGGATCATCAGGATGATGTATTCTCTCAAAGAGGTGCTGAAGGGGAGCTGAATGCTGAAGCGCGGCTCAGATTCAAAGCACTTGAAGATAAAATGAGAGATATTGAGAATCAGAATACTTTGGGCGTTGATATGTCCAAGCTGGGGTTAATTGCTGATTTCAAGGTACCTCCTAAGTTCAGGGTTCCTGACTTTGAGAAATATAAGGGCACCACTTGCCCTCGTGTCCACCTTAGATCGTACTACAGGAAGATGTCTGCCTATTCCGAAGACGAGAAGTTGCTGATGCACTTCTTCCAAGACAGTCTTTCCGGACCATCCCTCGAGTGGTACATGGGTCTGGAGCCCGCTAGCGTGCGCACATGGAAGGACCTCGCTGAAGCGTTTGTCCACCATTACCAGTACAACAGCGACTTGGCCCCGAACCGAGTCCAACTCCAGAACCTGTCGCAGAGGAATAATGAAGGATTTAAGGAGTACGCCCAGCGGTGGCGTGAGTTGGCAGCCCGGGTTCAGCCGCCGATGGTTGAACGCGAGCTCGTGCAGATGTTTGTAGCTACCCTCCCAGGGGTTTACTATGAAAAGTTAGTCAGCGGTATGTCTGGGACGTTCTCAGCCCTCATCATCATGGGCGAGCACGTCGAGAATGGAATCAAGATTGGGAAAATTCAAGGTGAGTCATCCTCGGCTGGAGGAGGTGGAAAGAAACCTTATGCTGGCAAACGACGAGAGGGAGAGACGAGCGTTGTGACCAACGCTCGAAGAAAGGGCAAAGGCCCTCAGCAGCAGATAGCCAGTATAAATATCCCAGCGGCTCCACAGCAGCAGCAGCAACCGAATCAACAGGGATATAGAAAATACCAGAATCGGGCACCTTTGGCAAACCGTCACTTCGAGGCACTGCCCATGTCGTACGCGCAACTGTTGCAGACTTTGCTTCAACTTCAGTTGGTCCAGAAAAGGATGATGGCTCCCTTGACAGGGGCACCTCCACCAGGGTACGATGCAAATGCCACTTGCGATTTCCACTCAGGGGCACCTGGCCACACAATCGAGAACTGCAAAGCCTTTAAGCACAAGGTGCATGACATGGTAGATGCCAAGATCATTAACTTCTCTGATAATGTGCCCAATGTTACGAAGAATCCTATGCCGAATCATAGGGGAGGTGGAGTGAACGCCATTATCAAAGAAGAGAGTGCAGATCTGTTGACTGATGTCGAAGACCTAAAGACGCCGCTTAGCTTCGTCAAAGCTAAGTTGTTGAAGAAAGGGTTCTTTCCAGGGTGCGGAGAACTATGCATGGACCGTGCTACACATTCTGATGGATGTGAGCAGTTGGTAGAAGGAATTCAAAGTCTGATGGGTGAGGGGATTTTGCAGTTTAGCCGGAGGGCTGAAAGTGTATCAGGAGAGGTAGTGTTGAAGCAGGCCGACGAAGTCGCCACCATCACCATCCCTCGCCAGCCAATAACCATTTCTGCGCCCAGACCGCCTATAATTACTATTACCAAAGCTGGGCCAATACCCTTCGAGAGCACTAACGCCGTTCCGCGGCATTATGGGGCTGAAGTCTATTGCAACGGACAGAGGTTAGAGCTGGAGCCATACGGGTCGACTGTAGAGAACCTCGTAGGAATCAGTGGTATTACTCGCAGCGGAAGAGTATTTGCACCGCCAGAGGTCGTGGCAGATAAAGCGGTCAGAGATGATGCGGCCGATAAAGGGAAAAGCAAAGTCGTCGAAGAGGTCCCGTGTGGGGTAGAGAAAGATTTGCTTGTTAAAGATGCCGATGAGTTTATGCGGTTGATCAAAAAGAGCGACTACAAGATTGTAGACCACCTCCATCAAACGCCTTCGAAGATTTCTATTCTCAACTTGTTGCTGTGTTCTGAAGCGCGCCGCAATGCGTTGCTGAAGGTATTGAACGCTGCCTACGTACCGCAAGAGATATCGGTGAATCATCTAGAAGAGGTGGTAGCCCACGTTAATGCTGGCAATGGGTTAGGTGTCACTGACCTGGAGCTGACGCCGAAAAGGAGGAATCACAATAGTGCCCTGCACATCTCGATAGAGTGTAGGGGCACAATCATGTCACACGTGCTAGTGGACACGGGTTCGTTGCTTAATGTGCTTCCGAAGAAGGCATTAATGAAGTTGGACACTCGCGGATTGCTCTGCACACCCAGTGATCTGGTGGTGAAAGCATTCGACGAAACTAAACGCCACGTTTTCGGATAGGTGACCCTGCCGATCCAAGTCGGTTCGGAAACGTTCGACGCGGTCTTTTATATCATGGACATCATGCCTGCCTACAGTTATCTCTTGGGCCGGCCATGGATCCATGTTGCTGGTGCCGTGACCTCCACGTTGCACCAAAAGCTCAAAAATGCTGTCGGAGGAAGCATAGTAACCGTATGCGGCGAGGAGGACATAATGGTAAGCCATTTGTCGTCCTTTAAGTATGTTGAAATGGATGGCGAAATCCATGAAACTCTTTGCCAAGCGTTCGAGGCTGTCAAAGTGAAAGAGGTAGCTCATGTAGTCACAGAAAAGCCAGAGATGAATCTCTCCTCATTCAAAGAAGCTCGGGTCGTCGTCCAAGCTGGATCTACCCCAGGCTGGGGGCATGTTTTGGAGATACCGAACAAGCAGGATAAGTTTGGGTTGGGGTATTCTCCTGGGGCTGAAGCTTCTTCTTCTTCGTCTAGCAGTGCGTCTCGAGGTAAAGGGCCGATCCTATTTACCAGTGGCGGAGTGATCTTCGAAAGCATCAACGCGGCGTCTGAAGACAGTGGGGATAGCGATTGTGATCTCGACTCTTGGATACAGCCAAGCAAGCCAGGCGAGGGCCTTAACAATTGGACAATCAAGGACATCATCCAGATGACAAGTGAAGAGTAATGATTTACTTTTTCCAATCATTGTACAACCCTATGTCCTACCCGGGGCATAGCGGTTTTATTGTCAGGGCCTCGTTGGATTATGTACATGCATTTTGTGAATAAATCAAAGGCGTTTTCTTCGTATTCAAATATTGTGATCTCTGTTAATCCTGTTTTATATTTGTTTTGAAAAACAGTAAAATGGCAATGGGGTTTGTGCTAACCTGCATATTCTTGTTTTAAACTTAACCCTTGTTATTGCAGGATCCATATAACAGATGACATCGACTCTGGACCCTCTACGGCTCACTTCGAATTCGATTGCCCGATCTATCAAGCCGAAGAAGAGATTGATGAAGACGAAGACCTTCCTGAGGAGTTGGCCCGCTTGTTGAAACAAGAGGAAAAAGTTATTCTGCCTCCTGGGGAGGAGATCGAAATCGTGAACCTGGGTTCTGAAGAGCTCGTCCGAAATGTTAGGATAGGGGCTGCATTGCAGAGTGATGTCATGCAGAGATTGGTCGAGATGCTTTGAGAGTATAGTGACGTCTTTGCTTGGTCATACGAAGATATGCCCGGACTTGACACGGACATCGTGGTCCACCACTTGCCGCTACGATAAGATTTCCCTCCCGTTAAGTAGAAGCTTAGGAGGACGAGACCAGATATGGCCGTTAAGATCAAAGAAGAAGTGCAAAAACAGCTTGATGCTGGCTTCTTAGCGGTCACCACTTACCCTCTGTGGGTCGCCAACATAGTGCCTGTACCGAAGAAGGACGGTAAGGTACGCATGTGCGTCGATTATCGGGATTTGAATAGGGCGAGCCCTAAAGATGATTTCCCGTTGCCTCATATCGATGTGTTGGTCGACAACACAACCCAGTTCTCCGTGTTTTCGTTCATGGATGGCTTCTCCGGTTACAACCAGATCAAGATGGCACCGGAGGACATGGAGAAAACGACGTTTATCACCCCCTGGGGAACATTTTGCTATAAGGTAATGCCCTTCAGTCTGAAGAATGCAGGGGCCACTTACCAACGAGCAATGGTAACTTTGTTTCATGACATGATTCATCATGAGATCGAGGTCTATGTTGATGACATGATTGCGAAGTCCCAAACGGAGGAAGAGCATCTGGTCAACTTATTGAAGCTTTTTGAGAGGCTTAGGAAGTTCAGGTTGAGGCTGAATCCTAATAAATGCACTTTCGGAGTGCGGTCCGGAAAATTACTGGGGTTTATCGTGAGTGAACGAGGCATCGAGGTTGATCCTGCGAAAATAAAAGCCATTCAAGAAATGCCAGCGCCGAAAACAGAAAAAGAAGTTCGTGGTTTCTTGGGCAGAATAAACTACATTGCAAGGTTTATCTCTCAGCTCACGGCCACATGTGAACCGATGCTCAAGCTTTTAAAGAAAGATCAGGCGATTACTTGGAATGAGGATTGCCAGCAGGCATTCGACAAGATAAAGCAGTATCTTCAAGAACCTCCGATCTTGATACCCCCAGTGGCTGGACGGCCATTAATCATGTACTTGACAGTTCTTGAGAACAGTATGGGGTGTGTTCTCGGTCAGCACGACGAGACGGGCAGAAAGGAGCATGCCATTTACTACTTGAGTAAAAAGTTCACTGACTGTGAATCTCGATACTCGATGCTGGAAAAGACGTGTTGTGCACTAGCCTGGGCTGCCAAACATTTACGACAGTACATGCTCAATCACACCACTATGCTAATTTCGAAGATGGATCCGATCAAGTACGTCTTCGAGAAGCAGGCTCTTTCGGGTAGGATTGCCAGATGGCAAATGGTGTTAACGGAATATGATATTCAGTATGTTTCCCAGAAGGCCATCAAGGGAAGCGTATTGTCTGATTACCTTGCCGAACAGCCGATCGAGGATTACCAGCCGATGAAATTTGAATTCCCTGACGAGGATATTATGTTTCTCAAAGCGAAGGATTGCGACGAGCCGTTGCCCGACGAGGGGCCATATAGGAAATCCCAGTGGAAATTGATATTCGATGGGGCGGTTAATTCCTATGGAAGTGGCATCGGGGCTATCATCACGACTCCCCACGGATCCCACATCCCGTTTACTGCGAGACTGACGTTTCCAGTCACCAACAATGAGGCGGAGTACGAAGCATGCATCATGGGTCTAGAAGAGGCAATTGATTTGAGAATCAAGAACCTAGACGTATATGGTGACTCAGCGCTTGTGATCAACCAGATTAAAGGGGAGTGGGAGACTCGTCAATCGAATTTGGTGCCGTACATGAATTATGCCAGAAGGCTACTTCGGTTCTTTGATCGAGTGGAACTCCATCATGTGCCCAGGGCGGAGAATCAAATGGCTGATGCCTTAGCCACGTTGGCTTCAATGTATAAAGTCAACTTTTGGAATGAGGCTCCAAGAACTGTCCTTTCGCGTCTTGATAGACCGGCATTCGTCTTTGCAATCGAGGAAGCCGCCGACGGCAAACCATGGTTTCATGACATCCAGACTTTCCTTATGACTAAGGAGTATCCTGCGGGTGCGTCAACCCAGGATAAGAAGACTCTGAGGAGGCTGTCTGGAAACTTTTATCTCAATCCTAATGGAGTGTTGTATAAGAGAAACCACGATCTCGTGCTACTCAGATGTGTAGATGAGAAAGAGGCGAGTATGCTCATGGAAGAAGTCCATGAAGGCACATTTGGTACGCACGCCGGCGGGCATGCTATGACGAGAAAGATCCTGAGATCAGGATACTACTGGCTGACAATGGAGTCGGATTGCTTCAGATTCGCGAAGAGATGTCATAAATGCTAGATTTATATCGATAAAGTTCATGTGTCGCCGTGCCCGTTAAATGTCATGTCCTCCCCGTGGACGTTCTCCATGTGGGGCATCGACATGATAGGCAAGATCGAGCCTACTGCATCTAACGGTCATCGCTTCGTTCTGGTAGCTATCGACTACTTCACCAAGTGGGTGGAGGCAGCCTCGTATGCTAATGTGACCAAGCAGGTAGTGGCTAAATTCATAAAGAGGGACATCATCTGTCGCTACGGAATTCCCGAGCGGATCATTACTGATAATGGTTCGAATCTGAATAACAAGATGATGAAGGAGCTGTGCCAGAGTTTCAAGATTGAACACCACAACTCATCTTCTTACTGGCCGAAGATGAATGGCGCCGTTGAAGCGGCCAATAAGAACATAAAGAAGATTGTTCAGAAGATGGTTGTGACATACAAAGATTGGCACGAGATGCTGCCGTTTGCATTACACGGGTATCGTACGACGGTACATACGTCAACCGGGGCAACTCCTTTCTCCTTGGTGTACGGTATGGAAGCTGTCCTACCGTTAGAAGTGGAGATCCCTTCTTTGTGAGTTTTGGTTGATGTGAAACTTGACGAGGCAGAATGGATTACGAATCGACTGAACCAACTCAGCCTGATGGACGAGAAGAGGTTAGCATCGATTGCATTTGGTCGTCTGTACCAAAGCCGAATGAAGAAAGCTTATGATAAGAAGGTGCGTCCTAGAAGCTTTCAGATGGGTGATCTCGTCCTGAAGAAGATTCTTCCGCCATACTCCGATCACCGGGGCAAGTGGACTCCGAATTACGAAGGTCTGTACGTCGTCAGCAAGGTCTTCTCGGGAGGAGCTTTGTGGTTATCCACGATGGATGGTGAACATTTTGCATCCCCGGTGAACGCGGACGCAGTTAAAAAATACTTTGCTTGAAAGCGACCCGCTGGACAAAAAAAAAGAGAGTCCAGGCAAAAAAGGGGCATCCCGGCGAACCAAAAACAGAATAAAAGGGTTCGGGCAAAAATTAGGGATATAAATTGAAAAAAGGTACACCCGCGAAGTCGAAAACCTACACTGAGCGGCTTCGGCAAAAAAGGGTATCCCGGTGAACTGAAAACCCGCAAAGGGTGGTTCACGCAAAAGTTAGGGATTTGAAGAAGCAAATGACTGCGTTCCGCGTGTGGATTTTCATTGTTTAGTGGTTTGGAATACCTGAGGGCCGTTTATCTGAATCAATCTCTTCCGAAGCTGAAGCGTCGGAGAAGTATCGAAGTCGAGTGGGTCATAGAGGGATCAACTCATGGTGTTCGTCTATGCCTCGTTGCCGACATTCGTATATACTGATGTATATTTATGTTTTATTTTTGCGCAGCTTCCTCATTCCAGGAGCTTGCATCTGTTGTAAAACATTTTTACCCATTCAGGGGTTCGCTATCAATAAAATGTATACTATTCAGCAATTTTGTTTGTCTGTTTAGCATTTATCTGTTTTGTTTGCGAAAAAGAACACCGATGTTTTTGATAAAATGCGCATACATAAACTTACTGGCCTAGGCCACTGATTGTGGAAACGATTAATTACTTGAATATTGTCACGAGATAATAACCTCGATAGGTCCCTTTGAGATGGGAATCTTGTCTGTTTGTTTGTGCTGTTACAGGTGTAGCATATTCCAGACAGTGCGTCGTGCGCATCCCTGAAGCAGGATGATTCCTCCTTCCCCAGCAGAGTTCAGTAGCAGCTCCCCGCAGAGTCTGAACGCGAAATCATGAGCATTGATATGTCTCCCCAGGAAGAGATGATTCTCTCCCCAATCAGATGTATCCTGAAGGAACGTCACCTCCCCAGCTGAGTCAGGCGCCGAAGCATGAATTCATCCCCCAGCACCAGGTCACAAGTGCAGGTTTCGTAGGAAACTATTCGTACGCCGAAGTATGCAGCAACTGATGGTGCTAGACTGAAGTCTCCAGCGGAATTGAAATTTCCCACCAGAGTTGTACTCTCCCCCGGAGTCGGATGATTCCTTCTTCTCCAGCGGAATTGAAATTCCTCCTCAGAGTCGTACTCTCTCCAGCGAAGCAGAATGATTTCTCCTTCCTCAGCCGAGTTTGCAGACACCCTAAGAGAGCCGAATCCTTGGAAGTTGCTCAAGCCATGATTGGTTTTTTCCCCAGTGGAGTG
The DNA here is from genome assembly GCA_963859935.3 of Lathyrus sativus. Classification (NCBI taxonomy): domain Eukaryota; kingdom Viridiplantae; phylum Streptophyta; class Magnoliopsida; order Fabales; family Fabaceae; genus Lathyrus; species Lathyrus sativus. The sequence continues at coordinate 220,419,607 of OZ012739.1, read as the reverse complement.
GTGAGCAGCTGAAGTTGTTTCCCCACAGAGTATCTCCAGAGAAGTAGCCGAGAAAGCCACACAGTTTATTCCCGCGATTGACATCGTTTTCCCTCAGCAGGTCCAGGTTCTCGTAGAGCTTCGTTCCCCTGCAGCAATCAACTGAAGTTGTTTCCCCCGCAGCAGTCAACTGAAGTTGTATCCTCTGAGGAGTCCAATTGAGATTGGCGTGACTCTGTTCTCCTCAGCAGGATGATTCCTCTATCTGAGTAGTTCTTCCCCCTTGACAGGAGGATTCTCCCTTCGGCATTTATTTTGCTGACGGGATCGCATCATTTTGCATGATTGCATAGCATTTATCATAAACGCATAGCATTTCCACCGCGTGGAGCATTGTGCCATTGCCGAAGCATATGCATAATAAACATGATCTAGGTTGCTACCGTTCTTGTTTTGCAGGTGTTCCGCCGCAGAATTGATTGCTCAGGACGATTCCTGACATTCTCCCCAACGAAGTCGCTTGCTCAAGGTGATTTTCGGGATCCCCAGCGAAGTCTTCGGTTCAAGAGGATTCTTGAACTCCCCAGCAGGGCCGTTTGCTTAAGATGATTCTTAAGTACCCAATGCAGTATCCAGAGTTGGTTGCTCAAGCTGATGCTTAGAGTCCTTAGTGAAGGTTGCCCAGGATGATTCCTGAAATCCCCAACAGAATGTTCGCTCAGGATGATTCTTGAAACCTCCAGGTTGGTTATCGGTTCAAGATGATTCTTGAAAGTCCCCGGCGGAGTTATTTGTCCAAGATGATTCTTGAAGTCCTCAGCAGAGTTGATTTATTCAGAATGATTTCTGGACCCTCGGAGCGGAGTTACTTGATAGTTCTCCAGATTCCCCAGCGGCGAAGTGTCCTCCCCAGCAGGTTTTCTAACGGCGAAGTTGAAACCTCCCTTGAAGACTCCATGATTCAAGTCTGACCGTGTTAATGAAGCAGTTCTCTCAGCTGATGCAGAGTGCCTGATGGCAGAGGTTTAGATGTTCCCAGGTGGCTCATGATGGACCAAGAATTCTATTCCCGACTTGCTAATGAAGTACGGTTGATGCCCGACAGTGATGCGGAATGCCTGATGGCATGATCAACCTGATGGTTGAAGTTCGGCTAATGCCCGACAATTTCTTGGAATGCCTGATGGCATGATCAACCTGATGGTTGAAGTCCGGCTGATGCCCGACAGTGTTCTTTGAATGCCTGATGGCATGATCGACTAGGTATTACCGGTTACCGTGTGACCAATTCCCCAATGAAGTTTCTTCACCCTGACGGCGAGGTCAGACGATGTTGAGAGTTGACAGCGAAGTCAGATGATGTTGAGTACTTGACGGCGATGTCAGGTGTTTCTCAGAGTTATAGTTGGTTGACAGCGATGTCAGATTCTTTGATGTCCCAGCGGCGATGTTGGATGTTTGTTTCTGGCAACGATGTCAGGTGATTTAGTTCTCCAGCAGCGATGTTGGATGTTTTGGTTGTCCGACGGCGATGTCAGGTGATTTAGTTCTCCAGCGGTGATGTTGGGTGTTTTGGTTGTCCGACGGCGATGTTGGGTGTTCTGGTTGCTTGACGGCGAGATCAGGTGGCTGATAACAATGTCAGAGGAATTTAATGTGGATAACTAACGACAAGGTTCAGATCAGTATGTCTCCAGCTAGCTGCCGTGCAGCTATTATTTCAGTGTTCGAAGATTCGTTCCCGCCAGAGTACCGCGTGCTTATGCAGTTGGCAAATTTCCGGGTTTATCGGTATTCAACCGTCTCGCACCTCGATTGGCTGAGAGCCGTTCGCTCCTCACCCAGTCAGGTTCAAGCCGTTTGAATAGGGGCAGCTGTTGCACCCCAAAATTTGACCAACATTTATTTACCTAGCAAGAGTTATATGAGGCTATGAAGAAAGTCAAGAAGTTTGTTCAAATGTTCAAAGATTGATATCCTTGTCAGAGAACTCAAGAGATCCTTAGAGAGATTGGTTGAAACCAAGGGTGTGTGTCTCATAACTCGAGAGTTGTAGGAGCTCCTCAGATGATTCTGAGACTATAAGGATGAACTTGAAGCTTTGATAAAGCTTATGAGATGTCTTGAAAGCCATCATGAAGCCTAGAGAGGTCATTGTACAAGAATTCAGAAGATTCAGCCATGAGTGGTGGAATTAGGGTTTGACTGGGTCAACCCTAGGTCAACTGATGATTTGGAGAGGGTTGAGACCTAACCAAGAGCCATGTGAGCATGGAATGATGTATTGAGATGCTATAAGGATGATTCCTAGACCAACTCATCATGATTGAGGAGTTTGAGAAGTTTTAAGCTAGGGTTTCTAAGACTTGACAGTGTAAAACCCCCTAGTTTGATCCCTATCTTCAAGGAAGTTTAGCTCATGATGTGATTGTCATCTCATCTCCCCCACAACATGAATGTTGTATAGCTTGTTCTTATATTTAATTTGAGTTCTAGAAGTCCTTGATAGGATTTGTAGAGCTCAAGTTATGACTTTGACAAATTACAGGTCATCTGAGGTATGTGAATCTGGGTCCTTGAAAGTCACCCAACTTGCATCCAACTTTTGCCCTAGTAGGATGATTCCTATGAACTCATGGTAAACATGAATGTTGTAGAGAATCTTCTTACCTTTCTAGAGAGTACTAGAAGTCCTTGATAGGATTTGTAGAACTCAACTTATGGCTTTGACAAGTCAAGGGCATTTTGGTCATTTGGAGGTTATAGGTCATTTCAAGCATAAGGCCATATCTCCTATTTCCAAGCTTCAAATGGAAAAATCTTCAACATCAAACTTGCTTAGAATGATGTTTTAAGTCTAGTATGGAGGTCATGAGATGTTGAAAAGGCTTGTATCAAAAAGTGATGAAAATGGCCTAAAATGGAGGCATAAGTTAATTAAGGTGAAATTGAAAATTGGAAATCACAAGTTATAAATCCAAACCATGTCATATAATAGGTCATTTTGACTCCAAATGACATTCTAAGAACAATGTTTCAGCCACAATTTTGATTTGAGGCTTGGATCATAGGGCTGCTTTGGAAAAGGCTTACTTGCATATTAAGGTACCAAAGCAAAACTCAACAAAACTCAATGAACAAGTTGGTTATGCATTGTAACTCATCATAAATCTCATGTGGGGAGAATTTCAAGTCAGAATCAAAGGTTACAAGAAGCTTGGCATGAGATAGCACATCAGGAGAATTGAAATCAAAATGTCATGACATGAGATTTCCAAATACTCATTGGATTGTCCTAGATGGTTCTAGATGATTCTAAACCACTCTATATAGCATGTATAACCTACTCAGATGCAAGGTTGGTGAGAATTGGTGCAGAGAAGAGAGAGTGAGATCAAGAATCTTCCATTGCAAGTCAAGTCCCATTTCTTCATTCTTCTTCATTTTCATTCATTCTTTCCACACAAACACATTCTATACATCATAGTGAAGGTGTGCAGATCAAATTGAGGGCAATCCCATTGATGAATCGTGCATGAGCTTTTGGATTTTCACCTCTGCAATTCAAAATCGGTTTCCAAGAATCAAGCAGTTTCAACCATTCTTTTTGCATACAGAAGCTAGAAGACTACTCAGTGAAGGAATTGGGAAAGATTGAAGGCCTGAATTGAAGGATTTCTCCATCTGTTCACTCGATTTTACCAGGTTTGTAACTTTCTCTCTACACTCTAATTTAAGTAGAATTAGATAGAATTAATAGGTTAGAATGGTTAAGGATCATTAGGAGATCATTTTTGGAAGGTTTGAAGAGAATTGGTGATGGTTTTGTTGTTGACAAGATTTCTGTTTGGACCAAGAACTCCTTGAATCTTGAGTAATAATCTTAGTTCTTTAGTGGAGGTTGATCAGTGATAGGAGGTGAACATTTTAGTGTAAACAATTTCAAGAATCGTGAGGTTTGATGTTCGAGCATAATTGGAGGTTTGATTCGTGTTTGGAGTTTGAGTGAGATTCAATAGAATTTGAGGTCATGGTTAGATTCAGGATTGAATTTAGAGTGGATTAGGGCTTTGGATCATGATTTTTGGTTGGGATTTGATGGATTTCAAACTGAGGTTTAAAGCTCTGTTCATGGAGCTTTTCCCTCCATTTCCATGGCTGGAGGTAGAAGACGAAGGCACAACCATTGGATCAGGCGTGGACCAGTTGACCAAAGTCAGATCTAAAGGCTGAGATTTAATTTCGCGTGTGAAGAGGAATTCTGAAGAAGCTCCAAAACGCGTCGTTTCATTAATTGGGGTATTGGGCTGGATTGATATCCCCACCCCCATTCATGGCCCACTTGGATTTTTAACTGATTTTCTTTTCTATTTGCACCGTGGATTTGTCTTTTTCTTTATGTTTTATTAATTGTTTTTCTGAGTGTATAATGGGCCTAGCGCGTTTGCTTTCTGAACCCCCCAGTTTGGGCCCATGCGTGTATTGAACTATATTTTGTTGCTAGCTGCACCCACCCCTTCATATTTTCATTTTATTTTTCTCCATTTTATTTCAATCTTTAAAAAATCATATCAATTTGAAAATTAATGATTTTTAAATGGGAATTTTTGCTCCCATTTCATATTCATGTCTAGAAAATTATAAAACAAAAATATTTTCCTTTCATGCATTTTTAGTATTTTTTGTGTATTTTCTACTTTTATTGCATTTTATTTCTTTTATGTTGATGCATGAATTTGTAGAATTTTGTTTAGGTAGTTCCCTTAACATTTTTAGACCATTATTTATAGGATAGTTAGATATATACTTTAGCTTCCCTCTAGATTTATTCCATAATTTTCTGATGAAGTTTAGGATAGTTTTGATTAGATGACATTAGCTTGTGTAGAATTAGGTTAAACTTCAACATAGGTCCATAATAACACTAGAATTTTGGGTTTTAAGGACAAATTAGACTATGGGACATATAGGGCATTAAGGGTAGGTATGTAGGATCACTTAGAAATTATATTAGGATTTAATATAGTAGTATGCTATTTTTGGATGATTTTTGTATTGGTTGATTGTTTGTGTTGCCCTTGTGGGCTTGTATTGTTGTTTGCTTTGCTTTGTGGGCTTGGAGAACTTGGTATTGTCCTAAGGAGCATTGAGGAGCATAGTAGAAGACTTGAAGATGGATTGAGGAGCTTGAGAGCTTGATCTTATTTGTTTTGTTGATTGTTTTAGGGTTAGGGATTAGGAAGAGTTTAGACCTAGTTAACTTCTTTCTCAAACATGGATGGTATTTTTCACCTCCATTCCTCCCTATGATTCAGAGTCCTTCCATGGTATACACCTCTCTCCTTTGGAGGGATAAGTGATTGTACCTAGGAAGTAGAACTTTTAAGGGAACCATTCCTTTGATGTTGAAGCCTTATAGGTCACCTTTGGTGGTCAATAAACAGTTCAATATCCCCAGCTTATCCAGTAAGTGATTTCCTCTGGTTTGATTATCTTGAGAGATGTTGAGCTTGAGCTTGAAGATGAAGACTTCAATGAAGAGTGTAGAAGAGGATGAATCCTTGAGCATTGCCATTCCAGCTGAAGCTTGAAGAGCAGCAAGAGCAAGTTGATACTTGAAGACCCCTGAAGATGAAGTAAAGACTGAAGGATGAAGTTGACACTTCTAAGTGATTGAGATTGATTCTGAAGAGCTGAAGCTTGAAGAACAAAGGAAGTTGATACTTGCTTTGATACCTGGAGATACTGAAGGAGCCAAGTTGATACTGATGATTGATAGTGAAGCCTGAAGGTGGAGCTGATCAAGGAGCTGAAGCTCAGAGAAGGTAAGTTGAAACTTATGTTGAAGGGTTGAAACCTGGAAAAGCAAATTGATATTTGTCAAGAGTGGTTGAAGTCTGAAGACTGAGTTGCTGTTGGTGGACCTGAAGCTTGAAGTTGAGAGAGGAGTTGCTTTCTTTTTCTTTTCTGTATTGATGTGTTTTGTTTGACTTGCTTGATGCATTAGAATAAGTTCATATCTAGAATAGGTAGAATCTAGGAGCATGATTGCACTAGAGGTTGAGTTGCTCCCTCTGCTTGTATTGTTACTGTGTGGCTTTGCTTGCGGGTATTCGATAGAGCCCAGCTCCCTTGCCCATGTGGTTTGTTTGCCTGATGGCATTTCATTTCATTTCATTATATCTGTATGATTGCAGGTTACTGTTATTGCTTGATAGCATGATGTATATTTTAGTATGATTACTGTTATCCATTCTGGCTTGAGGTTGAGATGAGCTTGTGGAGGCTGAAGCCCCACACACATTTCCTCCCTCACTTGCATTGCATGCATTTTACTGTTAAGCTGATGCTTTGTTTGTTGTGGTGTATCATTGACATGATCCCTTAGGACTCTCATTTCCTTTGATAAGGAATTGATGATAGAACTTTAGGTTGAAACCTATGCATGACAACTTCTAGGAGTTCCCTGTTCAAACCTCAACCATAGGATGAATCCATGGCATGAAAACAGTAGGACTTGATAGTCTCCCTCCTAGTTGGGCCTGTTCTCTTCTCATCTCAAAACAGTTTAAGATACAGTAATCATGAATGATTTCTTTCGTACGTTACGAGCCTTAAGCTATCTGAGAAAGGATTGTGGGAGAGCTTCTTTTCCACAGTTTGGATGTTTAGTATGGTACCCTTTGGGTGACATGCGACGCATTCACTCTCAGGTCATAGTCTTTAGTGCGATTGAAATTGCAAACACAATAAAAAACACTTCTTTCGTAAAAGACAGGAAATAAACCGTAGTTTCCCGAACTACGTGAGCTCTGATCTCTCATACCTGTAGAGAGTACGTAGGCACAATACTGATGTATTGGCGAGCTACCTTCCCCCATAACCCGTCGTAGGCCGAACTACATTGACTTTGATTTCTCATTCTCTGATGAGAATACGTAGGCATAAAGCGCGACGCTTTGCCGAGTCATTTTTCTTTTCTTTTCAAGCCAGCCTTGATAGGTAGATAGAATAAAACCAACCCGTCCAAGTAAACACAACAAGCGAGGATCCCGTCGAGTACGACGGACGTGAGGGGTGCTAATACCTTCCCCTTGCGTAACCGACTCCCGAATCCAGACAACGGTTGTGACGACCTTGTCTTACCCCTTTTTCGTCAGGTTTTTCCAATCGTTTCCTTTCCCGCTCTGAGGGATAAATAACGAAAGGTGGCGACTCTTCTGTTGTGCCGACACCTTATTTTCGCACAAGCGACAGCAGGCCTTCGGGTTCAATGCTCGCTTTTATTTAGCAAATACTGCTTGAATAACAGATGATCTCAGCTGCGTGTTGAGCCAGCCTTCGGGTTTGATGCTCGCTTTTATTTAGTGAATGCATGCTTTGAATAGCAGATGATCTCAGCTGCGTGTTGAGTCGGCCTTCGAGTTCGATGCTCTCTTTTATTTAGCAAATGCCTGCTTTGAATAGCAGATGATCTCAGCTTCGTGTAGAGCCGAGCTAAGGGTTCGATGCTCGATTTTATTTAGCGAATCCCGGCTTTAAATAGCAGATGATCTCAACTGCATGTTGAGCCGGCCTTCGATTCGATGCTCGCTTTTATTTAGCGAATACTGCTTGAATAGCAGATGATCTCAGCTGCGTGTTGAGCCAGCCTTCGGGTTCAATGCTCGCTTTTATTTAGTAAATGTCTGCTTTGAAAAGCAGATGATCTCAGCTGCGTGTTGAGCCGGCCTTCGAGTTCGATGCTCGCTTTTATTTAGCAAATGCCTTCTTTGAATAGCAGATGATCTCAGCTTCGTGTTGAGCCGAGCTAAGGTTTGATGCTCGATTTTATTTAGCGAATGCCGGCTTTGAATAGCAGATGATCTCAACTATGTGTTGATCCGGCTGAGGGTACGATGTCCGCTTTTATTTAACGAATGCCTACTTTGAATAGCAGATGATCTCAGCTGTGTGTTGAGCCGGCCTACGGGTTCGATGCTCGGTTTTATTTACCGAATGCCTGCTTTAAATAGAAGACGATCTCAGTTGCGTGTTGAGTCGGCTTTTGGGATTGATGCTCGCTTTTATTTAGAAAATTCCTGCTTTGAGTAGAAGATAATCTCAACTGCTTGTTGAGCCGGCCTGAGGGTTTGATGCTCGATTTCATTTAGCGAATGCCTGCTTTGAATATCAGATGATCTCAACCGCGTGTTAATCAAGCCTGAGGGTTTGATGCTCCCTTTTATTTAGCGAATGCCTGCTTTGAATAGCAGATGATCTCAACTGCGTGTTGAGCCTGCCTTCGGGTTCGATGCTCGCTTTTATTTAGCGAATGCCTGCTTTAAATAGCAGATGATCTCAACTGCGTGTTGAGGCGACCTTCGGGTTCGATGCTTGCGTTTATTTAGCGAATGCATGCTTTAAATAGAAGATGATCTCAGCTGTGTGTTGAGCCGGCCTTCGGGTTCGATGCTCGCTTTTATTTATAGAATGTCTGCTTTGAATAACAGATGAACTCAACTGTGTGTTGAGACGGCCTGAGGGTTCGATGCTCGCTTTTATTTAGCAAATGCCTGCTTTAAATAGCAGATGATCTCAACTGCGTGTTGAGCAGGCCTTCGGGTTCGATGCTCGCTTTTATTTAGCGAATACTGCTTGAATAGCAGATGATCTAAGCTGCGTGTTGAGCCAGCCTTCGGGTTCGATGCTCGCTTTTATTTAGTGAATGCCCGCTTTGAATAGCAGATGATCTCAGCTGCGTGTTGAGTCGGCCTTCGAGTTCGATGCTCACTTTTATTTAGCAAGTGGCTGCTTTGAATAGCAGATGATCTCAGCTTCGTGTTGAGCCGAGCTAAGGGTTTGATGCTCGATTTTATTTAGCGAATGCCGTCTTTGAATAGCAGATGATCTCAACTATGTGTTGATCCGGCTGAGGGTTCGACGTCCGCTTTTATTTAACGAATGTCTGCTTTGAATAGCAGATGAACTCAACTGTGTGTTGAGCCGGCCTTCGGGTTCGATGCTCGCTTTTATTTGGCGAATACCTGCTTTAAATAGCAGATGATCTCAGCTGCGTGTTGAGTCGCCTTCGGGTTTGATGCTCGCTTTTATTTAGCGAATTCCTGCTTTGAGTAGAAGATAATCTCAACTGCGTCTTGAGCCGGCCTGAGGGTTTTATGCTCGATTTCATTTAGCGAATGCCTGCTTTGAATAGCAGATGATCTCAACCGCGTGTTGATCAAGCCTGAGGGTTTGATGCTCCCTTTTATTTAGCGAATGCCTGCTTTGAATAGCAGATGATCTCAACTGCGTGTTGAGCCTGCCTTCGGGTTCGATGCTCGCTTTTATTTAGCGAATGCCTGCTTTAAATAGCAGATGATCTCAACTGCGTGTTTAGGCGACCTTCGGGTTTGATGCTTGCGTTTATTTAGCGAATGCATGCTTTGAATAGAAGATGATCTCACCTGTGTGTTGAGTCGGCCTTCGGGTTCGATGCTCGCTTTTATTTAGAGAATGTCTGCTTTGAATAGCAGATGATCTCAACTATGTGTTTAGACGGCCTGAGGGTTTGATGCTCGCTTTTATTTAGCAAATTCCTGCTTTAAATAGCAGATGATCTAGACTGTGTGTTGAGCAGGCCTTCGGGTTCGATGCACGCTTTTATTTAGCGAATACAGCTTGAATAGGAGATGATCTCAGCTGCGTGTTGAGCCAGCCTTCGGGTTCGATGCTCGCTTTTATTTAGTGAATGCCCGCTTTGAATAGCAGATGATCTCAGCTTCGTGTTCAATCGGCCTTCGAGTTCGATGCTCGCTTTTATTTAGCAATTGCCTTCTTTGAATAGCAGATGATCTCAACTTCGTGTTGAGCCGAGCTAAGGTTTGATGCTCGATTTTATTTAGCGAATGCCGGCTTTGAATAGCAGATGATCTCAACTATGTGTTGATCCGGCTTAGGGTTCGATATCCGCTTTTATTTAGCGAATGCCTGCTTTGAATAGCAGATGATCTCAACTGTGTGTTGAGCCAGCCTTCGGGTTCGATGCTCGCTTTTATTTAGCGAATGCCTACTTTAAATAGCAGATGATCTCAATTGCGTGTTGAGCCTGCCTTCGGGTTCAATGCTCGCTTTTATTTAGCGAATGCCTGCTTTAAATAGGAGAAGATCTCAGTTGCTTGTTGAGTCGGCCTTCGGGTTTGATGCTCGCTTTTATTTAGCGAATTCCTACTTTGAATAGAAGATAATCTCAACTGCATGTTGAGCTGGCCTGAGGGTTCGATGCTTGATTTCATTTAGCGAATGCCTGCTTTTAATAGCAGATGATCTCAGCTTCGTGTTGAGCCGAGTTAAGGGTTCGATGCTCGATTTTATTTAGCGAATGCCGGCTTTAAATAGCAGATGATCTCAACTGCGTGTTGAGCCGGCCTTCGGTTCGATGCTCGCTTTTATTTAGCGAATACAGCTTGAATAGCAGATGATCTCAGCTGTGTATTGAGCCAACATTCAGGTTCGATGCTCGCTTTTATTTAGTGAATGTCTTCTTTGAATAGCAGATGATCTCAGCTGCGTGTTGAGCCGACCTTCGAGTTCGATGCTCGCTTTTATTTAGCATATGCCTGCTTTGAATAGCAGATGATCTCAGCTTCGTGTTGAACCGAGCTAAGGGTTCGATGCTAGATTTTATTTAGCGAATGTCGTCTTTGAATAGCAGATGATCTCAACTATGTGTTCATCCGACTGAGGGTTCGATGTCCGCTTTTATTTCACGAATGTCTGCTTTGAATAGCAGATGATCTCAACTGTGCGTTGAGCCGGCCTTCGGGTTCGATGCTCGCTTTTATTTGGCGAATACATGCTTTAAATAGCAGATGATGTCAGCTGCGTGTTGAGTCGGCCTTCGGGTTTGATGCTCGCTTTTATTTAGCGAATTCCTGCTTTGAGTAGAAGATAATCTCAACTGCGTGTTGAGTCGGCCTGAGGGTTTGATGCTCGATTTCATTTAGCGAATTCCTGCTTTGAATAGGAGATGATCTCAACCACGTGTTGATCAAGCCTGAGGGTTTGATGCTCCCTTTTATATAGCGAATGCCTGATTTGAATAGCAGATGATCTCAACTGCGTGTTGAGCCTGCCTTCGGGTTCGATGCTCACTTTTATTTAGCGAATGCCTGCTTTAAATAGCAGATGATCTCAACTGCGTGTTTAGGCAACCTTCGGGTTTGATGCTTGCGTTTATTTAGCGAATGCATGCTTTAAATAGAAGATGATCTCACCTGTGTGTGGAGTCGGCCTTCGGGTTCGATGCTCGCTTTTATTTAGAGAATGTCTGCTTTGAATAGCAGATGATCTCAACTACGTGTTTAGACGGCCTGAGGGTTCGATGCCCGCTTTTATTTAGCAAATTCCTGCTTTAAATAGCAGATGATCTCGACTGTGTGTTGAGCAGGCCTTCGGGTTCGATGCACGCTTTTATTTAGCGAATACAGCTTGAATAGCAGATGATCTCAGCTGCGTGTTGAGCCAGCCTTCGGGTTCGATGCTCGCTTTTATTTAGTGAATGCCCGCTTTGAATAGCAGATGATGTCAGCTTCGTGTTCAATCGGCCTTCGAGTTCGATGCTCGCTTTTATTTAGCAATTGCCTTCTTTGAATAGCAGATGATCTCAGCTTCATGTTGAGCCGAGCTAAGGTTTGATGCTCGATTTTATTTAGCGAATGCCGGCTTTGAATAGCAGATGATCTCAACTATGTGTTGATCCGGCTGAGGGTTCGACATCCGCTTTTATTTAGCGAATGCCTGCTTTGAATAGCAGATGATCTCAACTGTGTGTTGAGCAGGCCTTCGGGTTCGATGCTCGCTTTTATTTAGCGAATGCCTGCTTTAAATAGCAGATGATCTCAACTACGTGTTGAGCCTGCCTTCGGGTTCGATGCTCGCTTTTATTTAGCGAATGTCTGCTTTAAATAGGAGATGATCTCAGCTGCTTATTCAGTCGGCCTTCGGGTTTGATGCTCGCTTTTATTTATCGAATTCCTGCTTTGAATAGAAGATAATCTCAACTGCGTGTTGAGCTGGCCTGAGGGTTCGATGCTTGATTTCATTTAGCGAATGCCTGCTTTGAATAGAAGATGATCTCAGCTTCGTGTTGAGCCGAGTTAAGGGTTCTATGCTCGATTTTATTTAGCGAATGCCGGCTTTAAATAGCAGATGATCTCAATTGCGTGTTGAGCCGGCCTTCGGTTCGATGCTCGCTTTTATTTAGCGAATACAGCTTGAATAGCAGATGATCTCAGCTGTGTATTGAGCCAACCTTCAGGTTCGATGCTCGCTTTTATTTAGTGAATGTCTTCTTTGAATAGCAGATGATCTCAGCTGCGTGTTGAGCCGACCTTCGAGTTCGATGCTCGCTTTTATTTAGCATATGCCATCTTTGAATAGCAGATGATCTCAGCTTCGTGTTGAACCGAGCTAAGGGTTCGATGCTCGATTTTATTTAGCGAATGCCGTCTTTGAATAGCAGATGATCTCAACTATGTGTTGATCCGACTGAGGGTTCGATGTCCGCTTTTATTTCACAAATGTCTGCTTTGAATAGCAGATGATCTCAACTGTGCGTTGAGCCAGCCTTCGGGTTCGATGCTCGCTTTTATTTGGCGAATACCTGCTTTAAATAGCAGATGATCTCAGCTGCGTGTTGAGTCGGCCTTCGGGTTTGATGCTCGCTTTTATTTAGCGAATTCCTGCTTTGAGTAGAAGATAATCTCAACTACGTGTTGAGCCGGCCTGAGGGTTTGATGCTCGATTTCATTTAGCGATTTCCTGCTTTGAATAGGAGATGATCTCAACCACGTGTTGATCAAGCCTGAGGGTTTGATGCTCCCTTTTATATAGCGAATGCCTGCTTTGAGTAGCAGATGATCTCAACTGCGTGTTGAGCCTGCCTTCGGGTTCGATTCTCACTTTTATTTAGCGAATGCCTGCTTTAAATAGCAGATGATCTCAACTGCGTGTTTAGGCGACCTTCTGGTTTGATGCTTACGTTTATTTAGCGAATGCATGCTTTAAATAGAAGATGATCTCAGCTGTGTGTTGAGCCGGCCTTCGGGTTCGATGCTCGCTTTTATATAGAGAATGTCTGCTTTGAATAGCAGATGATCTCAATAGTGTGTTGAGACGGCCTGAGGGTTCGATGCTCGCTTTTATTTAGAAAATGCCTGCTTTAAATAGCAGATGATCTCGACTGTGTATTGAGAAGGCCTTCGGGTTCGATGCTCGCTTTTATTTAGCGAATACTGCTTGAATAGCAGATGATCTTAGCTGCGTGTTGAGCCAGCCTTCGGGTTCGATGCTCGCTTTTATTTAGTGAATGCCCACTTTGAATAGCAGATGATCTCAGCTACGTGTTCAGTAGGCCTTCGAGTTCGATGCTCGCTTTTATTTAGCAAATGTATGCTTTGAATAGCAGATGATCTCAGCTTCGTGTTGAGGTGAGCTAAGGTTTGATGCTCGATTTTATTTAGCGAATGCCGGCTTTGAATAGCAGATGATCTCAACTATGTGTTGATCCGACTGAGGGTTCGATATCCGCTTTTATTTAGCGAATGCCTGCTTTGAATAGCAGATGATCTCAATTGTGTGTTGAGCAGGCCTTCGGGTTCGATGCTCGCTTTTATTTAGCGAATGCCTGCTTTAAATAGCAGATGATCTCAACTACGTGTTGAGCCTGCCTTCGGGTTCGATGCTCGCATTTATTTAGAGAATGCCTGCTTTAAATAGGAGATGATCTCAGCTGCTTATTGAGTCGGCCTTCGGGTTTGATGCTCGCTTTTATTTATCGAATTCCTGCTTTGAATAGAAGATAATCTCAACTGCGTGTTGAGCTGGCCTGAGGGTTCGATGCTTGATTTCATTTAGCGAATGCCTGCTTTGAATAGCAGATGATTTTAGCTTTGTGTTGAGCCGAGTTAAGGGTTCGATGCTCGATTTTATTTAGCGAATGCCGGCTTTAAATAGCAGATGATCTCAACTGCATGTTGAGCCGGCCTTCGGTTCGATGCTCGCTTTTATTTAGCGAATACTGCTTGAATAGCAGATGATCTCAGCTGTGTGTTGAGCCAACCTTCGGGTTCGATGCTCGCTTTTATTTAGTGAATGTCTTCTTTGAATAGCAGATGATCTCAGCTGCGTGTTGAGCCGGCCTTCGAGTTCGATACTGGCTTTTATTTAGCAAATGCCTGCTTTGAATAGAAGATGATCTCAGCTTCGTGTTGTGCCGAGCTAAGGGTTCGATGCATGATTTTGTTTAGCGAATGCCGTCTTTGAATAGCAGATGATCTCAACTATGTGTTGATCCGACTGAGGGTTCGATGTCTGCTTTTATTTCACGAATGTCTGCTTTGAATAGCAGATGATCTCAACTGTGCGTTGAGCCGGCCTTCGGGTTCGATGCTCGCTTTTATTTGGCGAATACCTGCTTTAAATAGCAGATGATCTCAGCTGCGTGTTGAGTCGGTCTTCGGGTTTGATGCTCGCTTTTATTTAGCGAATTCCTGCTTTGAGTAGAAGATAATCTCAACTGCGTGTTGGGCCGGCCTGAGGGTTTGATGCTCGATTTCATTTAGCGAATTCCTGCTTTGAATAGGAGATGATCTCAACCACGTGTTGATCAAGCCTGAGGGTTTGATGCTCCCTTTTATATAGCGAATGCCTGCTTTGAATAGCAGATGATCTCAACTGCGTGTTGAGCCTGCCTTCGGGTTCGATGCTCACTTTTATTTAGCGAATGCCTGCTTTAAATAGCAGATGATCTCAATTGCGTGTTTAGGCGACCTTCGGGTTTGATGCTTACATTTATTTAGCGAATGCATGCTTTAAATAGAAGATGATCTAAGTTGTGTGTTGAGCCGGCCTTCGGGTTCGATGCTCGCTTTTATATAGAGAATGTCTGCTTTGAATAGCAGATGATCTCAATAGTGTGTTGAGACGGCCTGAGGGTTCGATGCTCGCTTTTATTTAACAAATCCCTGCTTTAAATAGCAGATGATCTCGACTGTATATTGAGAAGGCCTTCGGGTTCGATGCTCGCTTTTATTTAGCGAATACTGCTTGAATAGCAGATGATCTCAGCTGCGTGTTGAGCCAGCCTACGGGTTCGATGCTCGCTTTTATTTAGTGAATGCCCACTTTGAATAGCAGATGATCTCAGCTTCGTGTTCAGTTGACCTTCGAGTTTGATGCTCGCTTTTATTTAGCAAATGCCTGCTTTGAATAGCAGATGATCTCAGCTTCGTGTTGAGGCGAGCTAAGGTTTGATGCTCGATTTTATTTAGCGAATGCCGTCTTTGAATAGCAGATGATCTCAACTATGTGTTGATCCGACTGAGGGTTCGATATCCGCTTTTATTTAGCAAATGCCTGCTTTGAATAGCAGATGATCTCAATTGTGTGTTGAGCAGGCCTTCGGGTTCGATGCTGGCTTTTATTTAGCGAATGCTTGCTTTAAATAGCAGATGATCTCAACTACGTGTTGAGCCTGCCTTCGGGTTCGATGCTCACTTTTATTTAGGGAATGCCTGCTTTAAATAGGAGATGATCTCAGCTGCTTATTGAGTCGGCCTTCGGGTTTGATGCTCGCTTTTATTTATCGAATTCCTGCTTTGAATAGAAGATAATCTCAACTGCGTGTTGAGCTGGGCTGAGGGTTCGATGCTTGATTTCATTTAGCGAATGCCTGCTTTGAATAGCAGATGATCTCAGCTTCGTGTTGAGCCGAGTTAAGGGTTCGATGCTCGATTTTATTTAGCGAATGCCGGCTTTAAATAGCAGATGATCTCAACTACGTGTTGAGCCGGCCTTCGGTTCGATGCTCGCTTTTATTTAGCGAATACTGCTTGAATAGCAGATGATCTCAGCTGTGTGTTGAGCCAACTTTCGGGTTCGATGCTCGCTTTTATTTAGTGAATGTCTTCTTTGAATAATAGATGATCTCAGCTGCGTGTTGAGCCGGCCTTCGAGTTCGATACTCGCTTTTATTTAGCAAATGCCTGCTTTGAATAGCAGATGATCTCAGCTTCATGTTGAGCCGAGCTAAGGGTTCGATGCTCGATTTTATTTAGCGAATTCCGTCTTTGAATAGCAGATGATCTCAACTATGTGTTGATCCGACTGAGGGTTCGATGTCCGCTTTTATTTAACGAATGTCTGCTTTGAATAGCAGATGATCTCAAATGTGCGTTGAGCCGGCCTTCGGGTTCGATGCTCGCTTTTATTTGGCGAATACCTGCTTTAAATAGCAGATGATCTGAGCTGCGTGTTGAGTCGGCCTTAGGGTATGATGCTAGCTTTTATTTAGCGAATTCCTGCTTTGAGTAGAAGATAATCTCAATTGCGTGTTGAGCCGGCCTGAGGGTTTGATGCTCGATTTCATTTAGCGAATGCCTACTTTGAATAGCAGATGATCTCAACCGCGTGTTGATCAAGCCTGAGGGTTTGATGCTCCCTTTTAGTTAGCGAATGCCTGCTTTGAATAGCAGATGATCTCAACTGCATGTTGAACTTGCCTTCGGGTTCGATGCTCGCTTTTATTTTGCGAATGCCTGCTTTAAATAGCAGATGATCTCAACTGCGTATTTAAGCGACCTTCGGGTTTGATGCTTGCGTTTATTTAGAGAATGCATGCTTTAAATAGAAGATGATCTCAGCTGTGTGTTGAGCCGGCCTTCGGGTTCGAGGCTCGCTTTTATTTAGAGAATGTATGCTTTGAATAGCAGATGATCTCAACTGTGTGTTGAGACGGCCTGAGGGTTCGATGCTTGCTTTTATTTAGCAAATGCCTGCTTTAAATAGCAGATGATCTCGACTGTGTGTTAAGTAGGTCTTCGGGTTTGATGCTCGCTTTTATTTAGCGAATACTGCTTGAATAGCAGATGATCTCAGCTGCGTGTTGAGCCAGCCTTCGGGTTCGATGCTCGCTTTTATTTAGTGAATGCCCGCTTTGAATAGCAGATGATCTCAGCTTCGTGTTCAGTCGGCCTTCGATTTCAATGCTCGCTTTTATTTAGCAAATGCCTGCTTTGAATAGCAGATGATCTCAGCTTCGTGTTGAGCCGAGCTAAGGTTTGATGCTCGCTTTTATTTAGCGAATTCCTGCTTTGAATAGAAGATAATCTCAACTGCGTGTTGAGCCGGCCTGAGGGTTTGATGCTCGATTTCATTTAGCGAATGCCTGCTTTGAATAGCAGATGATCTCAACCGCGTGTTGATCAAGCCTGAGGGTTTGATGCTCCCTTTTATTTAGCGAATACCTGCTTTGAATAGCAGATGATCTCAACTGCGTGTTGAACCTGCCTTCGGGTTCGATGCTCGCTTTTATTTAGCGAATGCCTGCTTTAAATAGCAGATGATCTCAACTACGTGTTGAGCCGACCTTCGGGTTCGATGCTTGCTTTTATTTAGTGAATGCATGCTTTAAATAGAAGATGATCTCAGCTGTGTGTTGAGCCGGCCTTCGAGTTCTATGCTCGCTTTTATTTAGAAAATGCCTGCTTTGAATAGAAGATGATATCAACTGTGTGTTGAGACGGCCTGAGGGTTCGATGCTCGCTTTTATTTAGCGAATGCCTGTTTTGAATAGCAGATGATCTCAACTGTGTGTTGAGCCAGCCTTCGGGTTCGATGCTCACTTATATTTAGCGAATGCCGGCTTTAAATAGCAGATGATCTCAGCTGCGTGTTGAGTCGGCCTTTGGGTTTGATGCTCGCTTTTATTTAGCGAATTCCTGCTTTGAATAGAAGATAATCTCAACTGCGTGTTGAGCCGACCTGAGGGTTTGATGCTCGATTTCATTTAGGGAATGCCTGCTTTGAATAGCAGATGATCTCAACCGCGTGTTGATCAAGCCTGAGGGTTTGATGCTCCCTTTTATTTAGCGAATGCCTGTTTTGAATAGCAGATGATCTCAACTGCGTGTTGAGCCTGCGTTCGGGTTCGATGCTCGCTTTTATTTAACGAATGCATGCTTTAAATAGAAGATGATCTCAACTTTTTGTTGAGTCGGCCTTCGGGTTCGATGCTCGCTTTTATTTAGAGAATGCCTGCTTTGAATAGCAGATGATCTCAACTGTGTGTTGAGACGGCCTGAGGGTTCGATGCTCGCTTTTATTTAGCGAATGCCTGCTTTAAATAGCAGATGATCTCAACTACGTGTTGAGCAAGCATTCGGGTTCGATGCTCGCTTTTATTTAGTGAATACGTTTTGAATAGCAGATGATCTCAGCTGCGTGTTGAGCCAGCCTTCGGGTTCGATGCTCGCTTTTATTTAGTGAATGCCCGCTTTGAATAGCAGATGATCTAAGCTGCGTGTTGAGCCGGCCTTCGAGTTCGATGCTATCTTTTATTTAGCAAATGCCTGCTTTGAATAGCAGATGATCTCAGCTTCGTGTTGAGCCGGCCTTCAAGTTCGATGCTCGCTTTTATTTAGCAAATGCCTGCTTTGAATAGCAGATGATCTCAGCTTCATGTTGAGCCGAGCTAAGGGTTCGATGCTCGCTTTTATTTAGCGAATTCCTGCTTTGAATAGAAGATAATCTCAACTGCGTGTTGAGCCGGCCTGAGGGTTCGATGTCCGCTTTTATTTAGCGAATGCCTGCTTTGAGTAGCAGATGATCTCAACTGGATGTTGATCCGGCCTTCGGGTTCGATGCTCGCTTTTATTTAGCGAATGCTTGCTTTAAATAGCAGATGATCTCAGCTGCGTGTTGAGTCGGCCTTTGGGTTTAATGCTCACTTTTATTTAGCGAATTCCTGCTTTGAGTAGAAGATAATCTCAACTGCGTGTTGAGCCGGCCTGAGGGTTTGATGCTCGATTTCATTTAGCGAATGTCTGCTTTGAATAGCAGATGATCTCAACAGCGTGTTGATCAAGCCTGAGGGTTTGATGCTCCCTTTTATTTAGCGAATGCCTGCTTTGAATACCAGATGATCTCAACTGCGTGTTGAGCCTGCCTTCGGGTTCGATGCTCGCTTTTATTTAGCGAATGCCTGATTTAAATAGCAGATGATCTCAACTGCGTGTTGAGGCGACCTTCGGGTTCGATGCTTGCTTTTATTTAGCGAATGCATGCTTTAAATAGAAGATGATCTCAGTTCTGTGTTGAGCCGACCTTCGGGTACGATGCGGGCTTTTATTTAGAGAATGCCTGCTTTGATTAGCAGATGATCTCAACTGTGTGTTGAGACGGCCTGAGGGTTCGATGCTCGCTTTTATTTAGCGAATGCCTGCTTTAAATAGCAGATGATCTCAACTGCGTGTTCAGCAGGCCTTCGGGTTCGATGCTCGCTTTTATTTAGCAAATACTTCTTGAATAACAGATGATCTCAGTTGCGTGTTGACCCAGCCTTCGGGTTCGATGCTCGCTTTTATTTAATGAATGCCTGCTTTGAATAGCAGATGATCTCAGCTGAGTGTTGAGCCGGCCTTCGAGTTCGATACTCTCTTTTATTTAGCAAATGCCTGCTTTGAATAGCAGATGATCTCAGCTTCGTGTTGAGCCGAGATAAGGGTTCGATGCTCGATTTTATTTAGCGAATCCCGACTTTAAAAAGTAGATAATCTCAATTGCATGTTGAACCAGCCTTCGATTCGATGCTCGCTTTTATTTAGCGAATACTGCTTGAATAGCAGATGATCTGAGCTGCATGTTGAGCCAGCCTTCGAGTTCAATGCTCGTTTTTATTTAGTGAATGTCTGCTTTGAATAGCAGATGATCTCAGCTGCGTGTTGAGCCGGCCTTCGAGTTCGATGCTCGCTTTTATTTAGCAAATGCCTTCTTTGAATAGCAGATGATCTCAGCTTCGTGTTGAGCCGAGCTAAGGGTTCGATGCTCGATTTTATTTAGAGAATGTCGGCTTTGAATAGCAGATGATCTCAACTATGTGTTGATCCGGCTGAGGGTTCAATGTCCGCTTTTATTTAACGAATGCCTGCTTTGAATAGCAGATAATCTCAACTGTGTGTTGAGCTGGCCTACGGGTTCGATGCTCGGTTTTATTTAGCGAATGCCTGCTTTAAATAGCAGACGATCTCAGCTGCGTGATGAGTCGGCCTTCGGGTTTGATGCTCGCTTTTATTTAGCAAATTCCTGCTTTGAGTAGAAGATAATCTCAACTGCTTGTTGAGCCGGCCTGAGGGTTTGATGCTCGATTTCATTTAGCGAATCCCTGCTTTGAATATCAGATGATCTCAACCGCGTGTTGATCAAGCCTGAGGGTTTGATGCTCCCTTTTATTTAGCGAATGCCTGCTTTGAATAGCAGATGATCTCAACTGCGTGTTGAGCCTGCCTTCGGGTTCGATGCTCGCTTTTATTTAGCGAATGCCTGCTTTAAATAGCAGATGATCTCAACTGCGTGTTGAGGCGACCTTCGGGTTCGATGCTTGCTTTTATTTAGCAAATGCATGCTTTAAATAGAAGATGATCTCAGCTGCGTGTTAAGCCAGCCTTCGGGTTCGATGCTCGCTTTTATTTAGTGAATGCCCGCTTTGAATAACAGATGATCTCAACTGCGTGTTCATTCGGCCTTCGAGTTCGATGCTCGCTTTTATTTAGCAAATGCCTGCTTTGAGTAGCAGATGATCTCAGCTTTGTGTTGAGCCGAGCTAAGGTTTGATGCTCGATTTTATTTAGCGAATGCCGGCTTTGAATAGCAGATGATCTCAACTATGTGTTGATCCGGCTGAGGGTTCGATATCCGCTTTTATTCAGCGAATGCCTGCTTTGAATAGCAGATGATCTCAACTGTGTGTTGAGCCGGCCTTCGGGTTCGATGCTCGGTTTTATTTAGCGAATGCCTGCTTTAAATAGCAGATGATCTCAACTGCGTGTTGAGCCTGCCTTCGGGTTCGATGCTCGCTTTTATTTAGCGAATGCCTGCTTTAAATAGGAGAAGATCTCAGCTGCTTGTTGAGTTGGCCTTCGGGTTTGATGCTCGCTTTTATTTATCGAATTCCTGCTTTGAATAGAAGATAATCTCAACTGCGTGTTGAGCTGGCCTGAGGGTTCGATGCTTGATTTCATTCAGAGAATTCCTGCTTTGAATAGCAGATTATCTCAGCTTCGTGTGGAGCCGAGTTAAGGGTTCGACGCTCGATTTTATTTAGCGAATGCCGTCTTTAAATAGCAGATGATCTCAACTGCGTGTTGAGCCGGCCTTCGGTTCGATGCTCGCTTTTATTTAGCGAATACTGCTTGAATAACAGATGATCTCAGCTGTGTGTTGAGCCAACCTTCAGGTTTGATGCTCGCTTTTATTTAGTGAATGTCTTCTTTGATTGACAGATGATCTCAGCTGCGTGTTGAGCCGGCCTTCGAGTTCGATGCTCGCTTTTATTTAGCAAATGCCTGCTTTGAATAGCAGATGATCTCAGCTTCGTGTTTAGCCGAGCTAAGGGTTCGATGCTCGATTTTATTTAGCGAATGTCATCTTTGAATAGCAGATGATCTCAACTATGTGTTGATCCGACTGAGGGTTCGATGTCCGCTTTTATTTAACGAATGTCTGCTTTGAATAGCAGATGATCTCAACTGTGCGTTGAGCCGGCCTTTGGGTTCGATGCTCGCTTTTATTTGGTGAATACCTGCTTTAAATAGCAGATGATCTCAGCTGCGTGTTGATTCGGCCTTCGGGTTTGATGCTCGCTTTTATTTAGCGAATTCCTGCTTTGAGTAGAAGATAATCTCAACTGCATGTTGAGCCGGCCTGAGGGTTTGATGCTTGATTTCATTTAGCGAATTCCTGCTTTGAATAGCAGATGATCTCAACCGCGTGTTGATCAAGCCTGAGGGTTTGATGCTCCCTTTTATTTAGCGAATGCCTGCTTTGAATAGCAGATGATCTCAACTGCGTGTTGAGCCTACCTTCGGGTTCGATGCTCGCTTTTATTTAGCGAATGCCTGCTTTAAATAGCAGATGATCTCAACTGTGTGTTTAGGCGACCTTCGGGTTTGAAGCTTGCGTTTATTTAGCGAATGCATGCTTTAAATAGAAGATGATCTCAGCTGTGTGTTGAGCCGGCCTTCGGGTTCGATGCTCGCTTTTATTTAGAGAATGTCTGCTTTGAATAGCAGATGATCTCAACAGTGTGTTGAGACGGCCTGAGGGTTTGATGCTCGCTTTTATTTAGCAAATGCCTGCTTTAAATAGCAGATGATCTCGACTGTGTGTTGAGCAGGCCTTCGGGTACGATGCTCGCTTTTATTTAGCGAATACTGCTTGAATAGCAGATGATCTCAGCTGAGTGTTGAGCCAGCCTTCGGGTTCGATGCTCTCTTTTATTTAGTGAATGCCCGCTTTGAACAGCAGATGATCTCAGCTTCGTGTTCAGTCGGCCTTCGAGTTCGATGCTCGCTTTTATTTAGCAAATGCCTGCTTTGAATAGCAGATGATCTCAGCTTCATGTTGAGCCGAGCTAAGGGTTTGATGCTCGATTTTATTTAGCGAATGCCGGCTTTGAATAGCAGATGATCTCAACTATGTGTTGATCCGACTGAGGGTTCGATATCCGCTTTTATTTAGCGAATGCCTGCTTTGAATAGCAGATGATCTCAACTGTGTGTTGGGCCAGCCTTCGGGTTCGATGCTCGCTTTTATTTAGCGAATGCCTGCTTTAAATAGCAGATGATCCCAACTGCGTGTTGAGCCTGCCTTCGGGTTCGATGCTCGCTTTTATTTAGCGAATGCCTGCTTTAAATAGGAGATGATCTCAGCTGCTTGTTGAGTCGGCCTTCGGGTTTGATGCTCGATTTTGTAACAGCCCAAATTTCATTAAATAATTAATTGTAGTAATTAATAGATTTAGTGGGATTTTATGTTAATTGGAATTAATAGAAAATTGAGAAGGAAATTGGAAGGAAGGAAAATAAAAGAAATAAAAGGATATAAAGGGGATTGGAGAGAAAGAGAAAGATAGAAAGAAAGAAAGAAAAGAGAAAGAAAGAAGAAGAGGAGAAATGAAGAGGAAAAAGGGAAAAAGCTTGGAGAATCATCAAGAACCAACATCAAAGCTCCGATTAATCGAGGTAAGGGTGAGAAACATTGCTATTTAATCATTGTATGCTATTATGTATGTTGGGTTTGGGTTTGTGGATGTTTTTCATCACTTTCCATTTTAGGGCAAGTTGGATTAATCGGTAGAATGATGATTTAATCGGTTGAAACTTGGAAATAATGCCGTAGAATAGTCGGGTAACATGAGGGTATGTTGTTTGAGCTGATTTTGATGATTAAGTGGTTGGTTGATGGTGGGATAAAGGGAGAAGACAGAATAGGGTTCTGTTCTGCGCAGGTTCGCTGGCTCTCGCCAGGCGAGTGAAGGCGAAGCTTCGCCAGGCGAAGCCCAGCGAATGCTGGCGAATAATTAAGTTTAAGTTCCAGTGGACTTCGCTGGCGAGTTCGCCAAGCGAAGTTGGATAGCGAAGGTTCGCCCAGCGAAGGTGCTGGCGAATGGTGGCGAATGAAGTCAGTAGCTACTGACTTGGGCTCGCTGGGAAGTCTCGCCAGGCGAAGCCTAGCGAGTGTTCGCTGAGAGAGTTCGCCAGGCGAAGGTTCGCTGCAAGGGTTCACCAAGCGAATGAAGGCGAATACGACAGCATTTTTCTTTTGCTGTGTTGCTCATGTGGTGATTGTTTGATTGATTCACATAGGTTAATACCTCTATGATATGATATAGATATGATCTATTGTGATGATGTGTACTGTGGGTAGCCTCCGGGCGTGAATCCTAGTTGATGTGCGATGCGTATTAATTATGATAAATAGAAATACATGTGAATACAATGACGAATGTATGTGTATTGTCTAATGAACTTGCGAATGCTTAATGGGTATACAATTATGTGATGAGAGATGCATGGAAACATATCGTGGATATGTGTGCATCGTTAATAAATGTATGGGATGCATGGGAACATATCGTGGATATGTGTGCATCATTAATAAATGTATGGGATGCATGGGAACATATCGTGGATATGTGTGCATTGTTAATAAATGTATGGGATGCATGGGAACATATCGTGGATATGTGTGCATCGTTAATAAATGTATGGGATGCATGGGAACATATCGTGGATATGTGTGCATCGGTAATAAATGTATGGGATGCATGGGAATGTATCGTGGATATGTGTGCATCGTTAATAAATGTATGGGATGCATGGGAACATATCGTGGATATGTGTGCATCGTTAATAAATGTATGGGATGCATGGGAACATATCGTGGATATGTGTGCATCGTTAATAAATGTATGGGATGCATGGGAACATATCGTGGATATGTGTGCATCGTTAATAAATGTATGGGATGCATGGGAAGATATCGTGGATATGTGTGCATCGTTAATAAATGTATGGGATGCATGGGAACATATCGTGGATATGTGTGCATCGTTAATAAATGTATGGGAATCATGGGAACATATCGTGGATATGTGTGCATCGTTAATAAATGTATGGGATGCATGGGAACATATCCTGGATATTTCTGCATCGTTAATAAATGTATGGGATGCATGGGGTCATATCCTGGATATGTGTGCATCGTTAATAAATGTATGGGATGCATGGGAACATATCGTGGATATGTGTGCATCGTTAATAAATGTATGGGATGCAATGGAACATATCGTGGATATGTGTGCATCGTTAATAAATGTATGGGATGCATGGGAACATATCGTGGATATGTGTGCATCGTTAATAAATGTATGGGATGCATGGGAACATATCGTGGATATGTGTGCATCGTTAATAAATGTATGGGACGCATGGGAACATATCGTGGATATGTGTGCATCGTTAATAAATGTATGGGACGCATGGGAACATATCGTGGATATGTGTGCATCGTTAATAAATGTATGGGATGCATGGGAATGTATCGTGGATATGTGTGCATCGTTAATAAATGTATGGGATGCATGGGAACATATCGTGGATATGTGTGCATCGTTAATAAATGTATGGGATGCATGGGAACATATCGTGGATATGTGTGCATCGTTAATAAATGTATGGGATGCATGGGAACATATCGTGGATATGTATGCATCGTTAATAAATGTATGGGATGCATGGGAACATATCGTGGATATGTGTGCATCGTTAATAAATGTATGGGATGCATGGGGTCATATCCTGGATATGTGTGCATCGTTAATAAATGTATGGGATGCATGGGAACATATCGTGGATATGTGTGCATCGTTAATAAATGTATGGGATGCATGGGAACATATCGTGGATATGTGTGCATCGTTAATAAATGTATGGGATGCATGGGGTCATATCCTGGATATGTGTGCATCGTTAATAAATGTATGGGATGCATGGGAACATATCGTGGATATGTGTGCATCGTTAATAAATGTATGGGATGCATGGGAACATATCATGGATATGTGTGCATCGTTAATAAATGTATGGGATGCATGGGAACATATCGTGGATATGTGTGCATCGTTAATAAATGTATGGGATGCATGGGAACATATCGTGGATATGTGTGCATCGTTAATAAATGTATGGGATGCATGGGAACATATCGTGGATATGTGTGCATCGTTAATAAATGTATGGGATGCATGGGAACATATCGTGGATATGTGTGCATCGTTAATAAATGTATGGGACGCATGGGAACATATCGTGGATATGTGTGCATCGTTAATAAATGTATGGGATGCATGGGAACATATCATGGATATGTGTGCATCGTTAATAAATGTATGGGATGCATGGGAACATATCGTGGATATGTGTGCATCGTTAATAAATGTATGGGATGCATGGGAACATATCATGGATATGTGTGCATCGTTAATAAATGTATGGGATGCATGGGAACATATCGTGGATATGTGTGCATCGTTAATAAATGTATGGGATGCATGGGAACATATCGTGGATATGTGTGCATCGTTAATAAATGTATGGGATGCATGGGAACATATCGTGGATATGTGTGCATCGCTAATAAATGTATGGGATGCATGGGAACATATCGTGAATATGTGTGCATCGTTAATAAATGTATGGGATGCATGGGAACATATCGTAGATATGTGTGCATCGTTAATAAATGTATGGGATGCATGGGAACATATCGTGGATATGTGTGCATCGTTAATAAATGTATGGGATGCATGGGAACATATCGTGGATATGTGTGCATCGTTAATAAATGTATGGGAATCATGGGAACATATCGTGGATATGTGTGCATCGTTAATAAATGTATGGGATGCATGGGAACATATCATGGATATGTGTGCATCGTTAATAAATGTATGGGATGCATGGGGTCATATCCTGGATATGTGTGCATCGTTAATAAATGTATGGGATGCATGGGAATGTATCGTGGATATGTGTGCATCGTTAATAAATGTATGGGATGCATGGGAACATATCGTGGATATGTGTGCATCGTTAATAAATGTATGGGATGCATGGGAACATATCGTGGATATGTGTGCATCTTTAATAAATGTATGGGAATCATGGGAACATATCGTGGATATGTGTGCATCGTTAATAAATGTATGGGATGCATGGGAACATATCCTGGATATTTGTGCATCGTTAATAAATGTATGGGATGCATGGGGTCATATCCTGGATATGTGTGCATCGTTAATAAATGTATGGGATGCATGGGAACATATCGTGGATATGTGTGCATCGTTAATAAATGTATGGGATGCATGGGAACATATCGTGGATATGTGTGCATCGTTAATAAATGTATGGGATGCATGGGAACATATCGTGGATATGTGTGCATCGTTAATAAATGTATGGGATGCATGGGAACATATCGTGGATATGTGTGCATCGTTAATAAATGTATGGGATGCATGGGAACATATCGTGGATATGTGTGCATCGTTAATAAATGTATGGGATGCATGGGAACATATCGTGGATATGTTTGCATCGTTAATAAATGTATGGGATGCATGGGAACATATCGTGGATATGTGTGCATCGTTAATAAATGTATGGGATGCATGGGAACATATCGTGGATATGTGTGCATCGTTAATAAATGTATGGGATGCATGGGAACATATCGTGGATATGTGTGCATCGTTAATAAATGTATGGGATGCATGGGAACATATCGTGGATATGTGTGCATCGTTAATAAATGTATGGGATGCATGGGAACATATCGTGGATATGTGTGCATCGTTAATAAATGTATGGGATGCATGGGAACATATCGTGGATATGTGTGCATCGTTAATAAATGTATGGGATGCATGGGAACATATCGTGGATATGTGTGCATCGCTAATAAATGTATGGGATGCATGGGAACATATCGTGGATATGTGTGCATCGTTAATAAATGTATGGGATGCATGGGAACATATCGTGGATATGTGTGCATCGTTAATAAATGTATGGGATGCATGGGAACATATCGTGGATATGTTTGCATCGTTAATAAATGTATGGGATGCATGGGAACATATCGTGGATATGTGTGCATCGTTAATAAATGTATGGGATGCATGGGAACATATCGTGGATATGTGTGCATCGTTAATAAATGTATGGGATGCATGGGAACATATCGTGGATATGTGTGCATCGCTAATAAATGTATGGGATGCATGGGAACATATCGTGGATATGTGTGCATCGCTAATAAATGTATGGGATGCTTGGGAACATATCGTGGATATGTGTGCATCGCTAATAAATGTATGGGATGCATGGGAACATATCGTGGATATGTGTGCATCGCTAATAAATGTATGGGACGCATGGGAACATATCGTGGATATGTGTGCATCGTTAATAAATGTATGGGATGCATGGGAACATATCGTGGATATGTGTGCATCGTTAATAAATGTATGGGACGCATGGGAACATATCGTGGATATGTGTGCATCGTTAATAAATGTATGGGATGCATGGGAACATATATGTGTGCATCGTTAATAAATGTATGGGATGCATGGGAACATATCGTGGATATGTGTGCATCGTTAATAAATGTATGGGATGCATGGGAACATATCGTGGATATGTGTGCATCGTTAATAAATGTATGGGATGCATGGGAACATATCGTGGATATGTATGCATCGTTAATAAATGTATGGGATGCATGGGAACATATCGTGGATATGTGTGCATCGTTAATAAATGTATGGGATGCATGGGGTCATATCCTGGATATGTGTGCATCGTTAATAAATGTATGGGATGCATGGGAACATATCGTGGATATGTGTGCATCGTTAATAAATGTATGGGATGCATGGGAACATATCGTGGATATGTGTGCATCGTTAATAAATGTATGGGATGCATGGGAACATATCGTGGATATGTGTGCATCGTTAATAAATATATGGGATGCATGGGAACATATCGTGGATATGTGTGCATCGTTAATAAATGTATGGGATGCATGGGAACATATCGTGGATATGTGTGCATCGTTAATAAATGTATGGGATGCATGGGAACATATCGTGGATATGTGTGCATCGTTAATAAATGTATGGGACGCATGGGAACATATCGTGGATATGTGTGCATCGTTAATAAATGTATGGGACGCATGGGAACATATCGTGGATATGTGTGCATCGTTAATAAATGTATGGGACGCATGGGAACATATCGTGGATATGTGTGCATCGTTAATAAATGTATGGGATGCATGGGAACATATCGTGGATATGTGTGCATCGTTAATAAATGTATGGGATGCATGGGAACATATCATGGATATGTGTGCATCGTTAATAAATGTATGGGATGCATGGGAACATATCGTGGATATGTGTGCATCGTTAATAAATGTATGGGATGCATGGGAACATATCGTGGATATGTGTGCATCGTTAATAAATGTATGGGATGCATGGGAACATATCGTGGATATGTGTGCATCGCTAATAAATGTATGGGATGCATGGGAACATATCGTGAATATGTGTGCATCGTTAATAAATGTATGGGATGCATGGGAACATATCGTAGATATGTGTGCATCGTTAATAAATGTATGGGATGCATGGGAACATATCGTGGATATGTGTGCATCGTTAATAAATGTATGGGATGCATGGGAACATATCGTGGATATGTGTGCATCGTTAATAAATGTATGGGAATCATGGGAACATATCGTGGATATGTGTGCATCGTTAATAAATGTATGGGATGCATGGGAACATATCCTGGATATGTGTGCATCGTTAATAAATGTATGGGATGCATGGGGTCATATCCTGGATATGTGTGCATCGTTAATAAATGTATGGGATGCATGGGAACATATCGTGGATATGTGTGCATCGTTAATAAATGTATGGGATGCATGGGAACATATTGTGCATATGTGTGCATCGTTAATAAATGTATGGGAATCATGGGAACATATCGTGGATATGTGTGCATCGTTAATAAATGTATGGGATGCATGGGAACATATCCTGGATATTTGTGCATCGTTAATAAATGTATGGGATGCATGGGGTCATATCCTGGATATGTGTGCATCGTTAATAAATGTATGGGATGCATGGGAACATATCGTGGATATGTGTGCATCGTTAATAAATGTATGGGATGCATGGGAACATATCGTGGATATGTGTGCATCGTTAATAAATGTATGGGATGCATGGGAACATATCGTGGATATGTGTGCATCGTTAATAAATGTATGGGATGCATGGGAACATATCGTGGATATGTGTGCATCGCTAATAAATGTATGGAATGCATGGGAACATATCGTGGATATGTGTGCATCGTTAATAAATGTATGGGATGCATGGGAACATATCGTGGATATGTGTGCATCGTTAATAAATGTATGGGATGCATGGGAACATATCGTGGATATGTGTGCATCGTTAATAAATGTATGGGATGCATGGGAACATATCGTGGATATGTGTGCATCGTTAATAAATGTATGGGATGCATGGGAACATATCGTGGATATGTGTGCATCGTTAATAAATGTATGGGATGCATGGGAACATATCGTGAATATGTGTGCATCGTTAATAAATGTATGGGATGCATGGGAACATATCGTGGATATGTGTGCATCGTTAATAAATGTATGGGAT
Organism: Lathyrus sativus; assembly: GCA_963859935.3. Taxonomy (NCBI): domain Eukaryota; kingdom Viridiplantae; phylum Streptophyta; class Magnoliopsida; order Fabales; family Fabaceae; genus Lathyrus; species Lathyrus sativus. The sequence goes on along the minus strand of OZ012739.1, from coordinate 220,389,477 downwards.
GCATGGGAACATATCGTGGATATGTGTGCATCGTTAATAAATGTATGGGATGCATGGGAACATATCGTGGATATGTGTGCATCGCTAATAAATGTATGGGATGCATGGGAACATATCGTGGATATGTGTGCATCGCTAATAAATGTATGGGATGCATGGGAACATATCATAGATATGTGTGCATCGTTAATAAATGTATGGGATGCATGGGAACATATCGTGGATATGTGTGCATCGTTAATAAATGTATGGGATGCATGGGAACATATCGTGGATATGTGTGCATCGTTAATAAATGTATGGGATGCATGGGAACATATCGTGGATATGTGTGCATCGTTAATAAATGTATGGGATGCATGGGAACATATCGTGGATATGTGTGCATCGTTAATAAATGTATGGGAATCATGGGAACATATCGTGGATATGTGTGCATCGTTAATAAATGTATGGGATGCATGGGAACATATCCTAGATATGTGTGCATCGTTAATAAATGTATGGGATGCATGGGGTCATATCGTGGATATGTGTGCATCGTTAATAAATGTATGGGATGCATGGGAACATATCGTGGATATGTGTGCATCGTTAATAAATGTATGGGATGCATGGGAACATATCGTGGATATGTGTGCATCGTTAATAAATGTATGGGATGCATGGGAATATATCGTGGATATGTGTGCATCGTTAATAAATGTATGGGACGCATGGGAACATATCGTGGATATGTGTGCATCGTTAATAAATGTATGGGACGCATGGGAACATATCGTGGATATGTGTGCATCGTTAATAAATGTATGGGATGCATGGGAACATATCGTGGATATGTGTGTGTCGCTACTGCGAAAATCGGCGCCGGCTGAACAGAAGAGTCGCCACCGTGCGTTATTTATCCCACGGGAGGGAAAGGAAACGCTCAGAGTAAACCTCGCACAACACGGGAAAGGTATGGTCATCGCAACCAAAACCTGGGTTCGGGAGTCGGTTACGCAAGGGGAAGGTATTAGCACCCCTCACGTCCGTCGTACTCGACGGGATCCACGCTTGTTTTCGGGTATGGATTATTATTCTATCTAAACTATAGGTCTGGGGTGAAAAAGAAAATAAAATGAAAATAAAAATGACTCGGCAAAGTATCTCACTTTATGCCTACGTATTCCCGTCTGGAACGAGAAATCAGAGTCAACGTAGTTCGCCTACCTACGGGAAAGGAGGGGAAGGTTGCTCGCTAGGATATCGCATCCTATGCCTACGTACTTCCACACAGCATGGAAGATCAGAGCAAACGTAGTTCGGGCCACGGAAGACACAAGCTTGTCTTGGTTGATTTTATTCCTTCTGAAAAAGGTTTTCTTGATTAACAGTCCCGGCGGACAAAAATGACGTCTTGATGAGTTCACGTTCTTTTACGGAAGAAGTGTCTTTTATTGTGTTTGAAATCTTTATGTGTTTTTCTGTTTGTTTTGAGAAAGAAGAGACAGAACTCTAACCTATGGTTGCGAAGGGAAACAAACTATCCTAATGTTATCATGCATGGGTTAAGACCTAGTGTCTATCATGCTCCTCTCTTGCACAGAGAGAAACAGAGATCCTACGGGATAGGCAGAAACAGAAACAATAACAGATATAATAAAGCGGTAAAATGCATGGATGCAACAACACAAGCGAGGCAAGGGAGTCCCACTCAACCTCGAACCTAGAAAACAATAGGCGAAAGTGAACAGGCTTCACTTTCAACCCAGCAAGGTAAACAGCAAACAATACAGTTCAGAAAACCAATCAATACATCAGCAAATGAAATACAGCAAAAGAAACAGCATCAGCAGCTCTGAATCAACATCTGGCTTCAAGTCATCTCCAATCAGCTACAGGCTTCAACAAGCATCAATCTCCATCTTCATGACCTTCAGGCAAGGGCTTTGATCATCAATCTGCTATCTTCAATGGCTTTTCTTCAAGCTCAAACCTCCAGGATGAGGGATTAGTCACAAGAGTGAATTGGGTGTTAAGCAATCAGTTGACTACCAAGGGTGGTGAACAGACTGCTTCTAACACAGAAGACATTTTCTCTCAAGAGTTCTATCTCTTAGACACTATCACCAAGCCTTCCAAAGGAAGGGGGTGAGTGTCTTAGAGAGACTCTGAATCACAGAGAAGAATGGATGCAGACAAGGCAATCCATGTTTGAGAAACAAACTTTCTAACCTAGAGCTCTGCCTAGCTCCTAAACCCTAGTCTCCTCAGCATCTGCTAGCAAGAAACTCCTCCTCAACTCTGACAGTTGATTTTCAATTTCTGGATCTCCAATGGCCTTCATCTTCTCAAGTCTTCAGCTTCCCCAGGTCCCCAGACAAACCCAATACCCAAACAAGCAAGCAATAACCCCCAGAGGGCACACCACACCAGACAAACAGATATACAGACAGTATTAATAGCAGTAGGGGAATCCTAACCTTCTCTAAGGGATCTAGTAACTACCCATAGCCCCTATAGTCCCATAACTAATCTAGTTGAATCCTAAGTCCTAAGGGAAAGAATTGAACTTCCTAAGTCATCACCTAAAACCCTAGTTTTGTTCATGTTGTTCAAGCATTCATTAATCACCTAAAATTAACTCCTAAAAATGGGAACTAAAATATTTCTACAAGTTGAATATCTCATCTAAACAATATAAAAAGAATGAACAAAAAATATAGAAGCATGTAATAGAACAAAAATTAACAAATTTATGCATGAAATGAATCTATTTAAAAGGACATTTATTTAGAAAATATGAAAAAAATATGAAATGAAAATAAAAATGCAATTTTATTTTTCTATAATATTCTACACATCCTAAAGAAAATATTGTAAAAAGAATGAAGTGAAAATGATTTTTTATGAATTTATTATGAATTTTTGAAGTTGGTAAAAATTAAAATGAATTAAAAAACAATTAAACCAAATAAAATGAGGGAGGGGTGTAGCTAGCAAGCACGCTCAGTTAAAAATCCAGGATGGGTCAACAATAGGGGGCGCGCTTAGCATTTTGTACTAGGTCCAGAAAACACTCAGACTTATTGAAAAAATAAAAAGCCAGCTGGGGGTGAGAAAAGTATCAAATTCACGTTCAGATTACAATTGGGCTTATAATTGGGGTGGGAATAGCACAGCATCCTGAGGCCCGCCCGTTTCAATTAATGAAACGGTGCGTTTTGGCACCCAGGTCAATTCCCTCCAAACTCTGAATTGAATAATGGCCACAGGATCATTCTAATAGTCAAAAGTCTTATACAAAACGAATGGCCCAGATTATGTCTCCTTCCTTGGATCAACTGAACTTAGGGTTTCACCATTAAACCTCCATGCACGAGCAAGCTTACACCAAGCTGTTCTCCCTATCCAGACCATGAATCAACACGACTCCAACATGAAAGTTGCTCAGGATCTCTCCCTCTATAATCCTATAGCACTAGATTGTTTTGAAACTCAATAAAACTCTCAACCCGATCGAGGTAAAATCTGGCCACCATGGAAATCCTCTGAAATGCACCAACACAATTCTCCATCAAACTTAACCTAATCTAATCTATGCCTAATGGTGATCAACCTGCGCTATCAAGCTACGATTATGATGCATTAACCTAAGAGTTATTGATCCAAACAGTTTATGGCACCTGCTAATCAACATCACCAAACCTCTCCAAATTCACCCTAACTGCTCTACTAACCTTCTACATCATGTCTAAACTAACAACAACATGCCAAACTAACTAGATCAAGCTGTGTGAATGAAAACTCACCTGGTGCAAAAGCTTGAAAACAGCTATGGAAGATTGAGGATCTGAGGCTTTTGAGACTTGGATCTTGATCCACAAACTCAGTACTCAATTCTGTATGCAATATTTTGGTGATTCCTTGCTTGAATTATGCTGTCCAATGGAAACTTCAATTTTGGTGTTGATGAAGAAAGTGCTCGAGAATGGATGATTCACACTTGATTCTTGATGGAATTATGATCTATGATGATGATTGAATAAGATTGAATTGATGTGGATGAGAATTGGTGAAGGTTGTGTGAGATTGGAATGAAACTTCAAAGAGAAAGAATGAGAAAGTTTTGTGAAATTCTTGGTGCAAATGAAGCCAACCCTTGCTAAATTCTCATTTCATGAATATATAGACCCCGTATGAACATTCTAGATCCATCTTGCACATTCCCTTGCTTTCCAACTTTGATCCATTTTGGTTATGTTTCTTCAATTACAAGTAACCAAAGATAACTTTCTTTTTTCCTTCTAAACTCAAAAAAGTGTTTGAACCATTGTTCTTAGAATTGTTTTTCCATTCAAAATCATATATTGGAAGTCTCCATTTGGACTCATAAATCTCCCAAACCATTTTCCATCTTGAATTTATTCACTTTATAAGCCATTTTAGTTCAACTTTTGACCAATTATGCAACTCCATGCTATGAGCTTCTCCAATAATTTGTGACCTTCTTTCTAGACTTAAAATCCCATTTGGAGCAAGTTTGATGTTGTAAGTTTTTCCATTTGAGGCCTCCTTGTATGAGTTTTGGACATAGGTTAAAATGACCTGTAATTCACAAATGCCCAAAATACCCTTTGCTTGCCAAGACCATAAGTTGAGTTCCACACATCATATGAAGGCATACTATACCATTCTAGAAAGCTAAGACAATGAGGAACAATTCTTATGTTGACCAAGAATTCATTTGAAATCTCCTTGAGGGGTAAAAATTGCTTGGAAGTCAAGTCATTTTCACAGACAAAAATTCAGACACCTCAGATGACCTGTAACTTGCAAGGACCATAACTTGAGTTCTATAAATCTCCTTGAGGTCTTCCACCACTCAAATTAAAGGTCTTGAGATCCTCTACAAGTTCCATGTTGGCCAAGAAGCCATTTGAAGCTAGCATTTTGACTTATCTTGCTTGGAAATTTGACCTAAACTAGGGGATTTTACAGAGAAACCCTAATTTAGAAACTCCTCTTCTCCTTGATTTCTCTTGAATTCTCCTTGGCATATCTCCATATCCTTCTTCATATGTTCAATGGTGAACCCCACATCTCTCCAATAGCCTTGAATGCCCTTTTAAATCAGTCAATTGACCTAGGGTTGACCTAGGGTTGACCCAGATGAAACCCTAGTTGACTGTCTTCAACTATAGCTCTTGTGCTCTCATCAATGACTTGTCTCCTTCTCCAAATGACTTTTTAAGTCTCTCATAATGTCTAGATACTCTCCATGCCTTCAATTCACAGCTCCCAATCCTCTTGTTGATCCTCAGATGCCCTCAGCTAGGAGATGGACTCAAGACTTGATCTGCTGAACTCTTGGCCTTCAAATTCTTTCCTGATGATTTGAATGAGATGGAATTAGGGTAATAACCTCTTGATAGGCCTCTAGAGATGAGAATAATGATTGGTCCCCTGTTGAATGACTTGCTATGCTTATGCTATGCAGATGGTTAGTCTATGTACATGACTCTATATGCAAATGCTAATGATAATGAAACATAAACTAAGTGAATAAGGTTGGGCAAATTTTAGGGTGCAACAGCTGCCCCTATTCAAGCGACTTGGACCCGATTGGGTGAAGAGCCCGGAGCCTTCAGACATTCGCGGTACGAGACGGTTGAATACTAGTGAAACCAGAAATTTGCCAACCACAAAACTAAATTGCGCTCCTGCTTGAGGAACGACATTCATCAGCTGAATCTGACTGTTACAGTAACCCACTGATCTCGCGCGACCGTGCTGGGGATTGTCCTCATCGTTCTGAAGAGGATTCTGTCATAACAGATTGCTTGCTTGTCCACGTTAGGACTCTGTCTGTCATCAATACGAAGAAATCTCAACTAAAACCTGTCCACGTTAGGACTCCACTTGATGTTAACCCAGAAAAATCTCGGCAACTCCGCTGGGGAGAACTCGTCTGCATTTCCATAAACTGAATCGTCCACGTTAAAAATTCTTCCACGTTAGGAGTAACACCTGTCCACGTCAGGACTAACCCTTCCATCTTTCCACGTCAGGAAGCAGTCTTCTTTCCGCGTAAGGAGAACTATATCGATCTGTCCACGTAAGGACTCCAATATCATTTGACATGTCCGCGTCAGGACTCCAATCTTTCCATGTAAGGAATTCAACTTTTGGTTCTGAACCTGTCCACGTCAGGACTCAACTCTTCTTGAATCTGTCCACGTAAGGACCCCAATTTTTCCACGTGAGGAATAAACTTCTTCGATCTGTCCGCGTCAGGACCAAACTCTCCACGTCAGGAATCAATCTTGATATGTCCGCGTGAGGACTCAATCTTTCCACGTAAGGAATAAACTCGTCTTTCCACGTAAGGAATCATTTTTCTTCCACGTAAGGAATGCTCTTGATATGTCCGCGTAAGGACTCTGATCTTTCCACGTAAGGAATACCGACTTTCCGATATGTCCGCGTCAGGACTCATTTTTCCACGTAAGGAATGTTCTTGATATGTCCACGTAAGGACTCTGATCTTTCCACGTAAGGAATACCGACTTTCCGATATGTCCGCGTCAGGACTCATTTTTCCACGTAAGGAATGTTCTTGATATGTCCACGTAAGGACTCTGATCTTTCCACGTAAGGAATACCGACTTTCCGATATGTCCGCGTCAGGACTACATTTTTCCACGTAAGGAATGCTATCTTAATATGTCCGCGTGAGGACTCCACTCTTTCCACGTAAGGAATCACCTCTTCTGATATGTCCGCGTATGGACTCAGTCTTTTCCGCGTTAGGAATTTCCGTCTCTTTTCCACGTAAGGAATCGTTTTCTCTTTCCACGTAAGGAATCTCAATCGTTCTGCGTAAGGAACTGAAACTTCTCTTTCTCTTCCACGTAAGGAACACGCTTTCTTTCCACGTTAGGAATACTTCTTCTTCTTCCACGTTAGGAACAACTTCTTTTTCTTCCACGTTAGGAATGCTCTGATCCACGTAAGGAATAACTTTTGACATGTCCGCGTATGGACTCAATCTTTCCACGTAAGGAATAAACTTCTTTCCATGTCAGGAATCATTCTTGATATGTCCGCGTAAGGACTCAATCTTTCCACGTAAGGAATAAACTCGTCTTTCCACGTAAGGAATCATCATTTTTCCACGTAAGGAATGCTCCTGATATGTCCGCGTAAGGACTCTGATCGAACTTTGATCTGTCCACGTAAGGAATCAATCTATTTTTCCACGTAAGGAATCACCATTTTTCCACGTAAGGAATCACCACTTTTCCACGTAAGGAATAAAACTTCGTCTGGATCTGTCCGCGTCAGGACTAAACTCTTCCACGTTAGGAATGCACTTGTTTCCCCGTAAGGAATCCATTTCGATATGTCCGCGTAAGGACTCAATCTTTCCGCGTAAGGAATACCAACTTCTTTCCACGTAAGGAATAAATTTGTCTTTCCTCGTAAGGAAACCATCTTCTTTCCACGTAAGGAAACATTGTCTTTCCACGTAAGGAGAACATCGTCCACGTTAGGACCCACCTTTCCACGTCAGGAACACCATCTTAATCTGTCCACGTAAGGACTCCAATCTTTCCACGTCAGGAATGTCGTCATTTCCACGTAAAGAAACTATCTTTTTCCACGTAAGGAATCATCTCTTTCCACGTAAGGAATCCAACTTGATATGTCCGCGTAAGGACTCAAATCTTTCCACGTAAGGAATCTCCATCTTTCCACGTTAGGAACACAATCTTAATCTATCCACGTAAGGACTCCAATCTTTCCACGTAAGGAATGATCTTGATCTGAATCTGTCCACGTAAGGACTCTGGCTTGATATGTCCACGTAAGGACTCAATCTTTCCACGTAAGGAAACAACTTCGTTCCACGTCAGGACCCATGTTTCGTCTTGATTTGTCCACGTCAGGACTCAGGCATCTTCGACCCGCTGGGGAAATACAACTTGTCCACGTCAGGACTCACTTCTTTATCGGTCCCGACCCACAAACTTCTTAGCACTGACGTGACAGCGACTTTGAGGTGGACTCTACTGGGGATATCTGGAAACCAAACTACCGGATGCCTGTTCTGATGCCCGGAGGTGGCCTCTGAAACTCTGATTCATGGAACCCGTTGATGACAAACAAACTCTGCTTGGGAATAAAGAGAGACTTATCCTGGTAACTCTGTGGGGAATACTGTCGAAACTGACATTATCATTGAATATCTCATGCCGAGATCTTGAATGTTTGGTAGTTTATTTGAGCAAGAGTTCTCTCCACCTGAACTGCTAGAGTACAGAAACTGCTTCAGCAAAATAAATGCTGAAGATAATGCCGACTTCGCCGGGGATAGCCAGATACTACAGAATTATTCCAGCAAAATAAATGCTGGAAGGGTGAAGTCAACCCTGCTGGGAAATTGGGAACTTAAACCGAGCACCTTGTTGAAGTAATATCCTGCTGGGGAATATAACTCTACTGGGGAGTGGCGGATGTGCCTGGTATGATTGGACTTCTGCTGGCGAGTGAACTGATATTACACAGTATCCCTGACAAAATAAATGCCAGGACCCACAACCAACTCTGGTGGGGAGAGTCTTAATCCTCGAGTTCTACTGGGAGGAAAGAACACTTGCTGACAAGAGAGAACTCCGCTTCGGGGATACTAACATGCCCCCAGTCTGTATTTTGTATAGCTTGCCCCTGAATTTGTAATCATTTTGGTAGGGACCCTACAGTCCTTGTATCTGGACAACCAGACATGGACGGCTTCTACATTTCGGACCTCGAAGGGGTGTTTCAAGGACATAACTTTCGTGCTTCTAGGGTGACCTGCCCCGGTCTTGCAACAACCTTTTGTCTCGGATCGACTGAGTCGTGGAGTACTGCCCATAGCTATGAGAGATTTGCCACATCTTGACCTGACTGCCCCAGATTTACTGATTCTAGGATGACTGACTCTACCTGAATTAATCAGTATAGCTTGCCCCAGTTCACGAAACATTTGGGCATTTCTGCATTTTATCCCGGTCATACCTTCCACTGTAGGAATCTTTCCTGTCGGCATGCGCTTACTCGCAAGTAACACAAGTTGTTCTGCATAAAAGATATACTAAACGCAATGCATATGACAGTTTCAAAGTCCAAGTCTGTTCACTGAAAAAAAATTTGTGACATGTAATGAATCAATTATCAAGATGTCAATATGAAAGCTGGTAAGAGGAACCCTTTTAGGAGTCAGAATCAACGAGATCTTTACTGACGTATGCCCTCGGACAAAACCTGTTTCAATTAGGACTTTTGCGGGTTGTAACGTGGTCAGGTTCACGGTTAACAAGGAAAGATATAGGCTCAAAATTTATTTCGACCCCCCCATTCTTCGTGATGTTCTCCAATCCTATGTTCAGCTAATCTGACTTTAGCGTTCACCTATTAGAGGTGGAATGATAGGAGTGATGATTCAGGATACCACACATTTTTTTGCTTTTGAGTGACAGTCATTTGCTTTTCGTCTTTGGGTACCTAGAATCACACGACTTTGTCCTTTTCGAGGATTTTTCTTTTCTTTGACAATCCTTTTCGTCTTTCGTTTTTTCGTTCCCTAACTTTTGCCTGGACTGAGTATCTTTTGAGATTCTTTTGATTTTCCAGTCCAGCGGGATGCCCCTGTTTTTGCCTAAGTCATTTGTTTTCAAGTTTTGACTTAGCGGGTTCTTGATTCTTTTCACTTTTCGTTCTCTTTTTTTTTTTTTTTTGAACAAGTCGTGTGACACTGGTTTGTCTGACTTCTTGTGGAGTAACGTGACTGTTTCACTCTTTGTCGGCAAGGTTTAACCATTGCGGCTCTTTAGGCACGACTTATACAAGTGTGATTCATCCTCAACCGGACACTCTTTCTACGATTCGAACGCTTGGTCAAACTAACTGACACCTACCCTGCCCCGGGTTGAGATTTAGGTTTTTTTTTCATTTTCAAAAGAAACTCCTACTACTGGCTCAAAGGGGTTATCAAGGGATTATCTTCCTTATATCTCCGATGTTTATGGATTGAAACAATGCCTGTATCTCATCAACAGGTTCTTTATCCAAAGGCATACGATCGGAATATTATTCGTCATCTGTTTTCGTCATCCTCCCGAGATTCCTGCTAAAACAAGCATTAAGCATTAAAGAAAAACAAAGAGTGAACACGACTGGATTAATTCAAAACATGCATATTCATTTCGTTTATCAATATCGATTGACAAAAACAACAAGTTTTAAGAGCGAAATTTGCAATTACACAGAAAAGAAACTACAAATGCGAGGACATGAACAAGATAACATAAAAAATGTCGGCGTCTCAGAACTGGACTTCCTGCACTCTGACTTATTGGCGAGTCAACCATCCTCAAAAGCTATCATCAGGGGTAGTCTACTGCTGTCTCGATCTTCTTTCACCGGCCCGATCAAATCTGGGAAACTTTTTCATCACCCCGGTTTTCGCTTGTCGATGGCCTTGCACAGCCTTGGGAACCCTGTCAGAGAAATTAATGACCCTGCTGTCGATTAAATCTTGGACGTTATGCTTGAACGCGTGGCAGCCTTCAATATCATGTCCGGGAGCCCCGGAGTGGAATTCACAGTGCCTGCTCGCATCATAGCCATCCGGCAGAGTGCCGGTTATTGGCGCCAGAGTTCTTTTCTCCACCAAGTTCAATCTTAGTAGTGTCTGTAACAAATCTGCGTAGGTTGAGGGAGGCTTCTCAAACACCCTCCTCGGCTTCTTTCCCCGAATTCTTTGTTGAGCTGGATACTGGCCTCTTGTATGCTGCTGGCTTTGCTCGGACGATTCCTTGGGCTCACGCGTTATCATCCTTAAATTCAACCCTGGCATCGGCAACTGTTGTGGACATGGAGACTTAGCTTCCAGTGGCTCTGGGATATACCTCGATTCATCTGCAACCTCTGGCGGAGAAATGGGAATATCAGTCCCTGCAACTTTTATGCCCCCCGGTACAAACTCAATTATTTTCTCATCCAGCAAATCTTGAATCTTATGCTTAAAAGCTTTGCAGTTTGCAATGTTATGCCCCGGTGCTCCGGAGTGGAAGGCACAATGGGCGTTCAGATCATAGTCTGGTGGTGGCTGCCCTGTCAGTGGAACCAAAATGCGGGGCTCAGCCAGTTGAAGTTGGAACAAGAGTTGCACCAGCTGATCATAATCCACAGGGATCTCATCAAATACTCTGTTAGAAGACCTCATCCTCTTACCACACCTTCTTGAGTTATCCTGCAAAATCAATTGCGACTGCTGACGAGGAGAATCCTGAGCTTCGAATCGTGGGGAGGGTCTCTTACGCCTATCATGCGTGGGTGCCGATTCTTCAGACCCCTGAGGAACAGATAAGCCAGCCGCGTCTTCCGACATTTGCCCTCCTTCTCTCCGGAGTACGTTCCTTAATACTTCAGCCATCAACCCTATCTGTGCCTTCAGTCGGCAGTTCTCTTCTTCTAGCGTCTCTTGATTCGAGCGCAACTCTTGCATATCTTTCGTGAACTGCCCCAGCTGGCCTCGAACATCCGTTAATTCTGCTTGAACCTGTTTGATGGCTACCCCCACAAGTTGGCGTATGCGGCCTGGGAGAAAACCTTGATTCTCTAGCTGAGCAAAGCCGGCAGCTCTATCATTAGCCCGTGCCATCAGAGGCTGCACCGTATCCTGCAACTGCTTCTGATTCTCGGCCATGGCCTCCATTACTCGTATGATCCGTGTTATGTGGTCGCGCACGTCTTGCATCTCGGTCGGATCCTGACTCATGACTTCCTTGCTGCCAGGGAATTCTTCGGTCGCTAATCTTGGAAGACCTGATGGATACAGGAGATGAGATACAATTTAATAATTACCTGTAATGCAATATGAACATGAATGCAATGCAATGTGTCTGTGCCTTAGGGAAGTTCATTCCCCCAGTTCTAGTGCGAAGGTGCCGGTGCAGTGACAGTGTTGACAATAGGAATATCGGAGCTGAATCATAGAAAGCCTCATATATTGCAGAAAGAATCAATAAGCCCAGGGTACAATATCACTGAGAATACAAAGAAGGCATGACCTCAACCAACAGTCCTGGTGATGGTCAGCACTATGCAAATAAAGCATACAAGTAACTGCACGATGATCAAATCCTCCCAAAAGTCTGGTACTCCTCTATCAACTTGGTCTCCGGATGGCTTGGTCGATCAAGCATCCCTTCAACAAGCTGATTTCTCCTCTTAAGGACACGGCGTACGTCTTCAGCAGCTTCTTCCCATGTTGCTTCTCCGAAACAATCTTCTAATTTTCGCTTCTGAGACACTGCTTCATCTCTGGATTTGATTGCCTTGTTCAGTGCATGCTGGACACTATACCGGTTCATCACTTCTTCCTCACACTTCTTGATGCTAGACTTCAACTTCTCTTCGAGGTCTGAGATTTGCTGCTTCAGCTTATCTTCCCTCTTCTTGTTGTTAGTGAGTGTAGCATTCCAAGTCTTATTGCAAGAGGAGATTTCTCGGTGTGCCGCGTCGAGCGCTTTCTTTTTGGCTTCCAGCATGTCATGGGAACTTCTGAACTCTTGCCCCAGACGTTCACGCTTTTTCTTTTCCTCGGTCAACTCAGCTCCTAACCTGTTTACCAGCTCGATCTGTTGTTGGAAAGCATATACGGCCTTGTTTTTCTCACAGCGTACTTGAGCTAGCTCTTGCTCTAACCCTTCATTAATCTTCATCAAGGCTTCTTTTTCTCTCACAACTTGCTCATAGACTTCTCTAGAAACAGTAGTGGGCTCGGCCACCGGAACGGGAACAAGAATTGGTGCATCTGGAAATGGCATTCTCAACTGACTAGCTCTCTCCTGAATCCAAACCCTATAAGGTGCATAGGCCTGACAGTCATTCTTTCCTAACAACGGCTTCCCTTTGCGGTTAATACGCGTCCAGGCATGTTGCAACTTGACCAATAATTCTCCCTTCAAATCACCTGTGAAGTATAGAGATTCCTGTACTTCTTCCTCATGAGGTGGATTCTTCAGTGCATATCCGAACTGGCGAATGAACAGAGAAGGGTTGTAATTGATACACCCTTTCCTTCCAATCAGCGGCACATTAGGGTACCCAGAACAACTGAAGATGAGCTCAGATCCCAACAGGTCTCGATCAAACCATACAACGTCTTCGGAAGATAGCCTCATCAAGCGTTCTGACCAACTGGCTGAGGTTGCACTGTCTACAAATGGTCCCTTTGTGGGAAGGTGACTCTTGAACCACATATTCAACAGAGGAGTACAACAGTAGACAACTTTTCCTCTTCGGTTTTCATTCTTATAGTGCAATGAATGGTAGAAGTCTCCGATCAAAGTTGGCACTGGGTTGCCTGCAGCAAACAGATAGAAAGCATCCAAATCCACAAAGTTGGGCAAGTTAGGAAACAGCACGATTCCATAAATGCATAAAGCCAGAATAGCATTGAAAACCACCCAACAACCGTTCTTGGCGTACTCTCGAGCTTTGGCGACTAAGAAATCCAGAGAGAAACCTGACACCCCAAGCCAAGAAGTCAATAACAGATCTGCAACGTTCATATGCAAGGCTTTGGCTAAATCCTCCAACTTGGGCTCAGCTGCAGAGTGAATAAAGGGAACCTTGTTCTGCACAGGAAGCTCCGTAAACTCCACATACTCCTCAATGGTAGGTCCTAGGAGGTAGTCAGCAAAGGTAAAACATCTCAATGCGGGATCATAGAACTGCATCAAGGTGTATAGCCCATTCATCTCATCAGCAGTGGGCTTGCAGACTAATCTCAGTAATCTCCCATGGCTCATCCTGAAGCTTCTCCTAACCTCTTCATCAGCAAGAGATATCAGACCAAGCAAAGAAGTAATATCAGGTGAAGGCAACTTATACGCAACTGTTTTCCTCAAACCAGCCATAATCAATACTCAGAAATCCGGGCACTAGAACTAGGGAAATGCAAATGCACCTGCAGCACAGACACACGTTAGTGAAATGCAAATGATAATGTATATGCAGGCAATGCAATGCAAGTAACATGCAACAGGGGCCAAAGCTGCAGCTGAATAGCCTGAACCCAATCAAGAAAGGTCTCAGATAGACCATCCAGAAGTCATCAAACCCTGGTCTCAGATAGACCTAACACAAAGCTCCAATACTGGTCTCTGACAGACCTCAAACCATAACTCCAACTGGTCTCTGGCAGACCTCAAATCATATTTCCAATTGGTCTCTGACAGACCTCAAGATTCTCCTGCTGGTCTCTGACAGACCTCAGAACACATCTCCAAATGGTCTCTGACAGACCTCATAACTCTCCATAAATAACCAGGATCTCTGATTGAGAACAAACCGGTATCTGAAGGTCTGGTTACCTGCATAACCCCAAATCCCCTCACAGGTGGATTGCCCTATAACTGGCACAAGGTACGGCATCCTATGCGGTCGTCGGCGTCACAGACTTTCAGGGTTGATGATACGATTCCCATAAGGAGTGGCATCATCAATTCCTGAAGAGGCCTCACTCAGCCAACTTCCAAATGATCGGTTCCCGGAGTCGACAATTCAGCTGACCAACAACCCCTTCGACCCAAAGGGTAGAAAAAGAAGCCAACCAGAAGAACCTCGTCCGAGTGTAGATTTCATGAGACACTAATGCAAGCAAAGCCGGCACGCGCCCACTACTTTCTACGCTAATTCTAGGGGCACTCAAGCCCAGGTCCGGCTTATCTCTCAATCATAGAACCACCCATCACCCCCAATACAGCAATAACAATCAATATATATAATGCTGAAAATAAAGGTCAGAAATATAAATCCATACAAAATCCTCGACGGGAAAACAAGCGTTAGGATTGACTCTCTTAAGGGACGTTGGATCCCAAATGCATAAGAACCATCGCAGTCCTTAGCAGCCAGGGGACGTTGGATCCCCAGCAGAGTCGCCAGCTGTCGCTACTGCGAAAATCGGCGCCGGCTGAACAGAAGAGTCGCCACCGTGCGTTATTTATCCCACGGGAGGGAAAGGAAATGCTCAGAGTAAACCTCGCACAACACGGGAAAGGTATGGTCATCGCAACCAAAACCTGGGTTCGGGAGTCGGTTACGCAAGGGGAAGGTATTAGCACCCCTCACGTCCGTCGTACTCGACGGGATCCACACTTGTTTTCGGGTATGGATTATTATTCTATCTAAACTATAGGTCTGGGGTGAAAAAGAAAATAAAATGAAAATAAAAATGACTCGGCAAAGTATCGCACTTTATGCCTACGTATTCCCGTCTGGAACGAGAAATCAGAGTCAACGTAGTTCGCCTACCTACGGGAAAGGAGGGGAAGGTTGCTCGCTAGGATATCGCAT
Organism: Lathyrus sativus; assembly: GCA_963859935.3. Classification (NCBI taxonomy): domain Eukaryota; kingdom Viridiplantae; phylum Streptophyta; class Magnoliopsida; order Fabales; family Fabaceae; genus Lathyrus; species Lathyrus sativus. The sequence continues at coordinate 220,374,081 of OZ012739.1, read as the reverse complement.
CCTATGCCTACGTACTTCCACACAGCATGGAAGATCAGAGCAAACGTAGTTCGGGCCACGGAAGACACAAGCTTGTCTTGGTTGATTTTATTCCTTCTGAAAAAGGTTTTCTTGATTAACAGTCCCGGCGGACAAAAATGACGTCTTGATGAGTTCACGTTCTTTTACGGAAGAAGTGTCTTTTATTGTGTTTGAAATCTTTATGTGTTTTTCTGTTTGTTTTGAGAAAGAAGAGACAGAACTCTAACCTATGGTTGCGAAGGGAAACAAACTATCCTAATGTTATCATGCATGGGTTAAGACCTAGTGTCTATCATGCTCCTCTCTTGCACAGAGAGAAACAGAGATCCTACGGGATAGGCAGAAACAGAAACAATAACAGATATAATAAAGCGGTAAAATGCATGGATGCAACAACACAAGCGAGGCAAGGGAGTCCCACTCAACCTCGAACCTAGAAAACAATAGGCGAAAGTGAACAGGCTTCACTTTCAACCCAGCAAGGTAAACAGCAAACAATACAGTTCAGAAAACCAATCAATACATCAGCAAATGAAATACAGCAAAAGAAACAGCATCAGCAGCTCTGAATCAACATCTGGCTTCAAGTCATCTCCAATCAGCTACAGGCTTCAACAAGCATCAATCTCCATCTTCATGACCTTCAGGCAAGGGCTTTGATCATCAATCTGCTATCTTCAATGGCTTTTCTTCAAGCTCAAACCTCCAGGATGAGGGATTAGTCACAAGAGTGAATTGGGTGTTAAGCAATCAGTTGACTACCAAGGGTGGTGAACAGACTGCTTCTAACACAGAAGACATTTTCTCTCAAGAGTTCTATCTCTTAGACACTATCACCAAGCCTTCCAAAGGAAGGGGGTGAGTGTCTTAGAGAGACTCTGAATCACAGAGAAGAATGGATGCAGACAAGGCAATCCATGTTTGAGAAACAAACTTTCTAACCTAGAGCTCTGCCTAGCTCCTAAACCCTAGTCTCCTCAGCATCTGCTAGCAAGAAACTCCTCCTCAACTCTGACAGTTGATTTTCAATTTCTGGATCTCCAATGGCCTTCATCTTCTCAAGTCTTCAGCTTCCCCAGGTCCCCAGACAAACCCAATACCCAAACAAGCAAGCAATAACCCCCAGAGGGCACACCACACCAGACAAACAGATATACAGACAGTATTAATAGCAGTAGGGGAATCCTAACCTTCTCTAAGGGATCTAGTAACTACCCATAGCCCCTATAGTCCCATAACTAATCTAGTTGAATCCTAAGTCCTAAGGGAAAGAATTGAACTTCCTAAGTCATCACCTAAAACCCTAGTTTTGTTCATGTTGTTCAAGCATTCATTAATCACCTAAAATTAACTCCTAAAAATGGGAACTAAAATATTTCTACAAGTTGAATATCTCATCTAAACAATATAAAAAGAATGAACAAAAAATATAGAAGCATGTAATAGAACAAAAATTAACAAATTTATGCATGAAATGAATCTATTTAAAAGGACATTTATTTAGAAAATATGAAAAAAATATGAAATGAAAATAAAAATGCAATTTTATTTTTCTATAATATTCTACACATCCTAAAGAAAATATTGTAAAAAGAATGAAGTGAAAATGATTTTTTATGAATTTATTATGAATTTTTGAAGTTGGTAAAAATTAAAATGAATTAAAAAACAATTAAACCAAATAAAATGAGGGAGGGGTGTAGCTAGCAAGCACGCTCAGTTAAAAATCCAGGATGGGTCAACAATAGGGGGCGCGCTTAGCATTTTGTACTAGGTCCAGAAAACACTCAGACTTATTGAAAAAATAAAAAGCCAGCTGGGGGTGAGAAAAGTATCAAATTCACGTTCAGATTACAATTGGGCTTATAATTGGGGTGGGAATAGCACAGCATCCTGAGGCCCGCCCGTTTCAATTAATGAAACGGTGCGTTTTGGCACCCAGGTCAATTCCCTCCAAACTCTGAATTGAATAATGGCCACAGGATCATTCTAATAGTCAAAAGTCTTATACAAAACGAATGGCCCAGATTATGTCTCCTTCCTTGGATCAACTGAACTTAGGGTTTCACCATTAAACCTCCATGCACGAGCAAGCTTACACCAAGCTGTTCTCCCTATCCAGACCATGAATCAACACGACTCCAACATGAAAGTTGCTCAGGATCTCTCCCTCTATAATCCTATAGCACTAGATTGTTTTGAAACTCAATAAAACTCTCAACCCGATCGAGGTAAAATCTGGCCACCATGGAAATCCTCTGAAATGCACCAACACAATTCTCCATCAAACTTAACCTAATCTAATCTATGCCTAATGGTGATCAACCTGCGCTATCAAGCTACGATTATGATGCATTAACCTAAGAGTTATTGATCCAAACAGTTTATGGCACCTGCTAATCAACATCACCAAACCTCTCCAAATTCACCCTAACTGCTCTACTAACCTTCTACATCATGTCTAAACTAACAACAACATGCCAAACTAACTAGATCAAGCTGTGTGAATGAAAACTCACCTGGTGCAAAAGCTTGAAAACAGCTATGGAAGATTGAGGATCTGAGGCTTTTGAGACTTGGATCTTGATCCACAAACTCAGTACTCAATTCTGTATGCAATATTTTGGTGATTCCTTGCTTGAATTATGCTGTCCAATGGAAACTTCAATTTTGGTGTTGATGAAGAAAGTGCTCGAGAATGGATGATTCACACTTGATTCTTGATGGAATTATGATCTATGATGATGATTGAACAAGATTGAATTGATGTGGATGAGAATTGGTGAAGGTTGTGTGAGATTGGAATGAAACTTCAAAGAGAAAGAATGAGAAAGTTTTGTGAAATTCTTGGTGCAAATGAAGCCAACCCTTGCTAAATTCTCATTTCATGAATATATAGACCCCGTATGAACATTCTAGATCCATCTTGCACATTCCCTTGCTTTCCAACTTTGATCCATTTTGGTTATGTTTCTTCAATTACAAGTAACCAAAGATAACTTTCTTTTTTCCTTCTAAACTCAAAAAAGTGTTTGAACCATTGTTCTTAGAATTGTTTTTCCATTCAAAATCATATATTGGAAGTCTCCATTTGGACTCATAAATCTCCCAAACCATTTTCCATCTTGAATTTATTCACTTTATAAGCCATTTTAGTTCAACTTTTGACCAATTATGCAACTCCATGCTATGAGCTTCTCCAATAATTTGTGACCTTCTTTCTAGACTTAAAATCCCATTTGGAGCAAGTTTGATGTTGTAAGTTTTTCCATTTGAGGCCTCCTTGTATGAGTTTTGGACATAGGTTAAAATGACCTGTAATTCACAAATGCCCAAAATACCCTTTGCTTTCCAAGACCATAAGTTGAGTTCCACACATCATATGAAGGCATACTATACCATTCTAGAAAGCTAAGACAATGAGGAACAATTCTTATGTTGACCAAGAATTCATTTGAAATCTCCTTGAGGGGTAAAAATTGCTTGGAAGTCAAGTCATTTTCACAGACAAAAATTCAGACACCTCAGATGACCTGTAACTTGCAAGGACCATAACTTGAGTTCTATAAATCTCCTTGAGGTCTTCCACCACTCAAATTAAAGGTCTTGAGATCCTCTAACAGTTTTTTGTTGGCCAAGAAGCCATTTGAAGCTAGCATTTTGACTTATCTTGCTTGGAAATTTGACCTAAACTAGGGGATTTTACAGAGAAACCCTAATTTAGAAACTCCTCTTCTCCTTGATTTCTCTTGAATTCTCCTTGGCATATCTCCATATCCTTCTTCATATGTTCAATGGTGAACCCCACATCTCTCCAATAGCCTTGAATGCCCTTTTAAATCAGTCAATTGACCTAGGGTTGACCTAGGGTTGACCCAGATGAAACCCTAGTTGACTGTCTTCAACTATAGCTCTTGTGCTCTCATCAATGACTTGTCTCCTTCTCCAAATGACTTTTTAAGTCTCTCATAATGTCTAGATACTCTCCATGCCTTCAATTCACAGCTCCCAATCCTCTTGTTGATCCTCAGATGCCCTCAGCTAGGAGATGGACTCAAGACTTGATCTGCTGAACTCTTGGCCTTCAAATTCTTTCCTGATGATTTGAATGAGATGGAATTAGGGTAATAACCTCTTGATAGGCCTCTAGAGATGAGAATAATGATTGGTCCCCTGTTGAATGACTTGCTATGCTTATGCTATGCAGATGGTTAGTCTATGTACATGACTCTATATGCAAATGCTAATGATAATGAAACATAAACTAAGTGAATAAGGTTGGGCAAATTTTAGGGTGCAACAGTGTGCATCGTTAATAAATGTATGGGATGCATAGGAACATATCGTGGATATGTGTGCATCGTTAATAAATGTATGGGATGCATGGGAACATATCGTGGATATGTGTGCATCGTTAATAAATGTATGGGATGCATGGGAACATATCGTGGATATGTGTGCATCGTTAATAAATGTATGGGATGCATGGGAACATATCGTGGATATGTGTGCATCGCTAATAAATGTATGGGATGCATGGGAACATATCGTGGATATGTGTGCATCGTTAATAAATGTATGGGATGCATGGGAACATATCGTGGATATGTGTGCATCGTTAATAAATGTATGGGATGCATGGGAACATATCGTGGATATGTGTGCATCGTTAATAAATGTATGGGATGCATGGGAACATATCGTGGATATGTGTGCATCGTTAATAAATGTATGGGATGCATGGGAACATATCGTGGATATGTGTGCATTGTTAATAAATGTATGGGATGCATTGGAACATATCGTGGATATGTGTGCATTGTTAATAATTGTGAGAGATGCATGGGAACATATCGTGGATATGTGTGCATCGTTAATAATTGTGAGAGATGCATGGGAACATATCGTGGATATGTGTGCATCGTTAATAATTATAAAAAATGCATGGGAACATATCGTGGATATGTGTGCATCGTTAATAATTGTGAGAAATGCATGGGAACATATCGTGGATATGTGTGCATTGTTTGATGATGTGGTAATAGCATAAATGTCATGGGCATATGAAGTATGCTAGTGAATATGATGGGTTTTGGATGATTGGGGAATATGTATGAAGGGATATGTTTGGGTATGTTCATATTTGTTTATATTTACAACATGATAAATATGACTATGAAATGAATTTGTGGTGAGAAATGTAGAATGTAATTATGTGATACCTGTATATATATATAATCTTATGCATTGATTATTATGGTAATATTTCTCACCCTTCTGCTGTTTTATAATGCTCTATGAGGCATTGCAGATTAGGTTGCTGGAGGCCTTTATGCAGTTCTGCTTGTAGTTCGAGGTCGCTACGTGTGTAGCGGTTTAGTAATTATTTATGGGTCGAGTCATGCTCTGGTCGTGTAACACGGGGATCGATTGCTTATGTTTTAGGATTACATTATGTAACCTAAGTTATGTTTTCATATTTGGAGTAATTGAGATAATGAGATGTTGGCCTTAGTGCCTAGAGATGTTGATTTTATATGATGAAAGTAAATGTTTCTTTTAAAGGATTTTCATTAATGAATCCGCTGCTAAATGGAAAGGTGTTTATGAGCATGACAGATTATTTTAATGTGGTGCAAGTTTTGTGTGATGCCCTTTTATGGATGCATGTTAACTTTTACTCTGATTATGCATATATTATTTGCGGGGTTTAGAAGGGTGTTACATTAGTGGTATCAGAGCAGGTCGGTCCGTCCGGCCAAGTTGTCTAATGTTATTTGTTCCCTTGTATGCGACATGTGTGTGAAAACACTGTCGATACATGTTGTTGCTTAACCTTGTCTGGAGAAGTGGGAATGATCTAAGTGGGGGAGAAGTTGTGCTTCTCCAAGATGCTGCAGGTGTAGAAGTTGTAGCTCAGTGGGTGGTTAACACTCTTGTGGTTTGGTAAAGATAGTCTATACTCCATCATGATTTTCAGCTGCCTATTGACAAATTGAGGAACTGATCACCCTTAATCTCTTGTTGATAGTAGTTGGAGTTCTGTTGGATGGGATGGACGTGTCTTGCAAGCTTAGGTGGCGTGAGCAGAGAATTGTTTGGAGCTAAGCCAGGTGCTTAAGAAGTGTGTTGATGAGTCGGCACGAGACAGTGAGGAGATGGTTAATTTTGATGGGAATTCGGGGTGCTAATGAAAGTGGGAAGATGGCGGTTTTGCCGACTAATTATATCTGTTTGGACAGTCGAAGAATTAAATTGATTGAGTAGTGTTGAGAATTATGTCTGGTGTGTGTGCTACGGCAACAGATTGTGGAGTTGAGTATAAGGGTGGATAATGACTTCTAGTGATTACTAAAGGAAATGAGATGTGGAATACATGGTTGGTATAATTGGACCCTTAAGCATTTCAAGAGTTGGAGAGGTATTGGATGACCTTTAAGTGTGGAAGGGTTGTTTCCGTGATTTTGTCATAACAGAAAACTGTAATTCGGAATGACGCAAGATTAGAAGCGTTGGAAGATATTACAGTGCCCTATGTGATGGGAAAGTAGTGACACGGAATTAAGTATTTATTGGCGAAAAATGTTTGGATGTTATGGTAAGCGCGGAGAGTGCGGTTTGTGTTATCACCATAATTTCACAGCTGAGTGTCCGTTTGATATAATGATTTTCCACACTTGATTGAGAGAGTCAATGGTTATGTAACCGATGGTGTTTGGATATGTTCGGAGAGTATAGGGGTTCATGTTGAGCGTCGGGAACTTGAGTTATTAGTATTGGGGAAGAGGCAGTGATGTACTACTGTGAAGAAAGTTCAAAGAGTTTTGAGAAAGCTGTCAACAGTTCGTGTATTGGTTTTGCCAAGTCCGACAGGATTGTCGTTGTGTTTTGAGATGCTTTGTTAATATGACTGAGAGATATGTTAAGTGCAACATCAACGAGTTTTGTCTATGCTTTGAAGCAACTTAAAGTACATAAGGGAATTATCAGACAAGTGATTTAGAGTTGGGTGTTGTTGTGTGTTTCTACCGGAGTTTGGAAGCCTCAATTGTTTAGTTGAGATTTGAGATGGTTAATGATCTTAAGATCTTAAGGTATTTGTTTGATTTGAGAAGTTGAATATGATGCAGAGGAAATATTTGAGACTTCTGAAAGAGTATGGTCTTGGTTGAGTTACCATTCGATTGAGACCAAGTGGTAACTGAGTTATTGCATTGGAAATCTCTATATGTACTGATGATGATGGTAATGAAGTTAGGACTGATTGAGTAAATTCAGAATATGATTGTAGTCTGTGAAGAGACTTCTCATGGAGTTGAACTTTATATGATACGACTGACTATTGGTATTCTCGATGAGATTCGAGGAGGTCGGAATTCTAATCCGAGTTAATAGATTGATTGAATTTAAGGGATAAAAGTCGAGGAGGTGATTTTTGGATTTATGGAAATGGTATCATGAGATGTCAGGATGGAGTATGTGTTTTGAATAGTGTGAGTTGGATGAAAGTACACGGGAAGAAGGACATTGAGATAAATGGAGTATCCATGCAGGTACTGGGAAGGTGTGACCGAATTTGAGGAATTATTTTGATGACCACAGATGAAGAGAGGAGTGATTGAGTTTGTATATACTGGATTAGACTTATTAGAATGTCAGAGAATAAACGTCAGAGAACGTTGGGTTGGATGCAACTATTGAATATTTTCGAGTGGGACAGAATAGTATTTTCATAGACTTTGTGCCGGGTTTTCCGAAGAATTTGAAGGGGTAAGATTTGATTTGAGTGGTTGTGGATAGATCGACAAGATTAACTTATTTCTTACCAATGAGGATTAATCATCCTGTGTTGAAGCTATCTAGGAGATATATTGAGGAAGCTGCGAAGTAGTATGAGATACCGTCGAATGTTGTGTCAGATGGGAATCAGAGTTTTTCATTGGGATTTTGAGGGAGTTGCAGACGCTTTGAGCGACCTGTTGATGATAATCTCTGTCTAGCATCCATGGACGGATGGGTACACAAAGAGAACTATCCAGTATGTAGAGGATTTCTGGAGGGCTTGTGTGTTGGATCAAGGTGGATCGTGGGATAATTAACTATCGTTGCTTGATTTACCTACAATGATAATGATCATTCTAGTATCGGAATGACATTGTATGAGGCTTTGTACGGTAAGAGGTGTAGGAATCCTTTGTGTTGATGTGTTCCAGGCAAGAGTGTTGTACTCGAACCTGAGATTATGCAAGAGACAACTAGAAAGATCAAAAGGATCCAAGAAAAGAAGTGTTTTGGGAGTTACAATAGTAACTGGTGTTGGTCGAGCTTGAGGTCTCGGAAGCACCCACCGTGTTTTGCTTATTTGTATCAGAGTGGCGCAGCGGAAGCGTGGGAGAAGTAGTATGTTAGACTGTTTTATCGCTGTCACTTGTGGGAATTGCATGATATGTTCATGTACCTAAGTTGAGGAAGTGCAAGTGCATTCATTCAGATAGATGGTGTACAATTGAGAAAGGAATTGACCGTTAAGGCATTACTAGTTCAGGTTGATGAACGAGAGGTAACTTCGAGGTAAAGGAATTCCTTTGATGGAGGTAGTTCGAGAGAGAGTTAGATTTGGAAGGTTGGGATGCGAGGATCGTATCCAGAGTTATTTGAATCAGGTAACATTTTCGAGGACGAAAATTCCTAAGTGGGGGAGAGTTGTAACAGCCCAAATTTCATTAAATAATTAATTGTAGTAATTAATTGATTTAGTGGGATTTTATGTTAATTGGAATTAATAGAGAATTGAGAAGGAAATTGGAAGGAAGGAAAATAAAAGAAATAAAAGGATATAAAGGGGATTGGAGAGAAAGAGAAAGATAGAAAGAAAGAAAGAAAAGAGAAAGAAATAAGAGGAGAAATGAAGAGGAAAAAGGGAAAAAGCTTGGAGAATCATCAAGAACCAACATCAAAGCTCCGATTAATCGAGGTAAGGGTGAGAAACATTGTTATTTAATCATTGTATGCTATTATGTATGTTGGGTTTGGGTTTGTGGATGTTTTTCATCACTTTCCATTTTAGGGCAAGTTGGATTAATCGGTAGAATGATGATTTAATTGGTTGAAACTTGGAAATAATGCCGTAGAATAGTCGGGTAACATGAGGGTATGTTGTTTGAGCTGATTTTGATGATTAAGTGGTTGGTTGATGGTGGGATAAAGGGAGAAGACAAAATGGGGTTCTGTTCTGCGCAGGTTCGCTGGCTCTCGCCAGGCGAGTGAAGGCGAAGCTTCGCCAGGCGAAGCCCAGCGAATGCTGGCGAATAATTAAGTTTAAGTTCCAGTGGACTTCGCTGGCGAGTTCGCGAAGCAAAGTTGGATAGCGAAGGTTCGCCCAGCAAAGGTGCTGGAGAATGGTGGCGAATGAAGTCAGTAGCTACTGACTTGGGCTCGCTGGGAAGTCTCGCCAGGCGAAGCCTAGCGAGTGTTCGCTGAGAGAGTTCGCCAGGCGAAGGTTCGCTGCGAGGGTTTGCCAGGCGAATGAAGGCGAATGTGACAACATTTTTCTTTTGCTGTGTTGCTCATGTGGTGATTGTTTGATTGATTCACATAGGTTAATACCTCTATGATATGATATAGATATGATCTATTATGATGATGTGTACTGTGGGTAGCCTCCGGGCGTGAATCCTAGTTGATGTGCGATGCGTATTAATTATGATAAATAGAAATACATGTGAATACAATGATGAATGTATGTGTATTGTCTAATGAACTTGCGAATGCTTAATGGGTATACAATTATGTGATGAGAGATGCATGGGAACATATCGTGGATATGTGTGCATCGTTAATAAATGTATGGGATGCATGGGAACATATCGTGGATATGTGTGCATCGTTAATAAATGTATGGGATGCATGGGAACATATCGTGGATATGTGTGCATTGTTAATAAATGTATGGGATGCATGGGAACATATCGTGGATATGTGTGCATCGTTAATAAATGTATGGGATGCATGGGAACATATCGTGGATATGTGTGCATCGTTAATAAATGTATGGGATGCATGGGAACGTATCGTGGATATGTGTGCATCGTTAATAAATGTATGGGATGTATGGGAACATATCGTGGATATGTGTGCATCGTTAATAAATGTATGGGATTCATGGGAACATATCGTGGATATGTGTGCATCGTTAATAAATGTATGGGATGCATGGGAACATATCGTGGATATGTGTGCATTGTTAATAAATGTATGGGATGCATGGGAACATATCGTGGATATGTGTGCATCGTTAATAAATGTATGGGATGCATGGGAACATATCGTGGATATGTGTGCATCGTTAATAAATGTATGGGATGCATGGGAACGTATCGTGGATATGTGTGCATCGTTAATAAATGTATGGGATGTATGGGAACATATCGTGGATATGTGTGCATCGTTAATAAATGTATGGGATGCATGGGAACATATCGTGGATATGTGTGCATCGTTAATAAATGTATGGGATGCATGGGAACGTATCGTGGATATGTGTGCATCGTTAATAAATGTATGGGATGTATGGGAATATATCGTGGATATGTGTGCATCGTTAATAAATGTATGGGATGCATGGGAACATATTGTGGATATGTGTGCATCGTTAATAAATATATGGGATGCATGGGAACATATCGTGGATATGTGTGCATCGTTAATAAATGTATGGGATGCATGGGAAGATATCGTGGATATGTGTGCATCGTTAATAAATGTATGGGATGCATGGGAACATATCGTGGATATGTGTGCATCGTTAATAAATGTATGGGAATCATGGGAACATATCGTGGATATGTGTGCATCGTTAATAAATGTATGGGATGCATGGGAACATATCCTGGATATGTGTGCATCGTTAATAAATGTATGGGATGCATGGGGTCATATCCTGGATATGTGTGCATCGTTAATAAATGTATGGGATGCATAGGAACATATCGTGGATATGTGTGCATCGTTAATAAATGTATGGGATGCATGGGAACATATCGTGGATATGTGTGCATCGTTAATAAATGTATGGGATGCATGGGAACGTATCCTGGATATGTGTGCATCGTTAATAAATGTATGGGATGCATGGGAACATATCGTGGATATGTGTGCATAGTTAATAAATGTATGGGATGCATGGGAACATATCGTGGATATGTGTGCATCGTTAATAAATGTATGGGATGCATGGGAGCATATCGTGGATATGTGTGCATCGTTAATAAATGTATGGGATGCATGGGAACATATCGTGGATATGTGTGCATCGTTAATAAATGTATGGGATGCATGGGAACATATCGTGGATATGTGTGCATCGTTAATAAATGTATGGGATGCATGGGAACATATCGTGGATATGTGTGCATCGTTAATAAATGTATGGGATGCATGGGAACATATCGTGGATATGTGTGCATCGTTAATAAATGTATGGGATGCATGGGAACATATCGTGGATATGTGTGCATTATGAATAGTTGTGAGAGATGCATGGGAACATATCGTGGATATGTGTGCATCGTTAATAATTATAAAAAATGCATGGGAACATATCGTGGATATGTGTGCATCGTTAATAATTGTGAGAAATGCATGGGAACATATCGTGGATATGTGTGCATTGTTTGATGATGTGGTAATAGCATAAATGTCATGGGCATATGAAGTATGCTAGTGAATATGATGGGTTTTGGATGATTGGGGAATATGTATGAAGGGATATGTTTGGGTATGTTCATATTTGTTTATATTTACAACATGATAAATATGACTATGAAATGAATTTGTGGTGAGAAATGTAGAATGTAATTATGTGATACCTGTATATATATAATCTTATGCATTGATTATTATGGTAATATTTCTCACCCTTCTGCTGTTTTATAATGCTCTATGAGGCATTGCAGATTAGGTTGCTGGAGGCCTTTATGCAGTTCTGCTTGTAGTTCGAGGTCGCTACGTGTGTAGCGGTTTAGTAATTATTTATGGGTCAAGTCATGCTCGGTCGTGTAACACGGGGATCGATTGCTTATGTTTTAGGATTACATTATGTAACCTAAGTTATGTTTTCATATTTGGAGTAATTGAGATAATGAGATGTTGGCCTTAGTGCCTAGAGATGTTGATTTTATATGATGAAAGTAAATGTTTCTTTTAAAGGATTTTCATTAATGAATCCGCTGCTAAATGGAAAGGTGTTTATGAGCATGACAGATTGTTTTAATGTGGTGCAAGTTTTATGTGATGCCCTTTTATGGATGCATGTTAACTTTTACTCTGATTATGCATATATTATTTGCGGGGTTTAGAAGGGTGTTACAGATTTCATTTAGCGAATGCCTGCTTTGAATAGCAGATGATCTCAACCGCGTGTTGATCAAGCCTAAGGGTTTGATGCTCCCTTTTATATAGCGAATGCCTGCTTTGAATAGCAGATGATCTCAACTGCGTGTTGAGCCTGCCTTCGGGTTCGATGCTCGCTTTTATTTAGCGAATGCCTGCTTTAAATAGCAGATGATCTCAACTGCGTGTTTAGGCGACCTTCGGGTTTGATGCTTGCGTTTATTTAGCGAATGCATGCTTTAAATAGAAGATAATCTCAGCTGTGTGTTGAGCCGGCCTTCGGGTTCGATGCTCGCTTTTATTTAGAGAATGTCTTCTTTGAATAGCAGATGATCTCAACTGTGTGTTGAGACGACCTGAGGGTTCGATGCTCGCTTTTATTTAGCAAATGCCTACTTTAAATAGCAGATGATCTCGACTGTGTGTTGAGCAGGCCTTCGGGTTCGATGCTCGCTTTTATTTAGCGAATACTGCTTGAATAACAGATGATCTCAGCTGCGTGTTGAGACAGCCTTCAGGTTCGATGCTCTCTTTTATTTAGTGAATTCCCGCTTTGAATAGCAGATGATCTCAGCTTCGTGTTCAGTCGGCCTTCGAGTTCGATGCTCGCTTTTATTTAGCAAATGCCTGCTTTGAATAGCAGATGATCTCAGCTTCGTGTTGAGCCGAGCTAAGATTTGATGCTCGGTTTTATTTAGCGAATGCCGACATTGAATAGCAGATGATCTCAACTATGTGTTGATCCGGCTGAGGGTTCGATGTCCGCTTTTAACTGTGTGTTGAGCCAGCCTTCGGGTTCGATGCTCGCTTTTATTTAGCGAATGCCTGCTTTAAATAGCAGATGATCTCAACTGCGTGTTGAGCCTGCCTTCGGGTTCGATGCTCGCTTTTATTTAGCGAATTCCTACTTTAAATAGGAGATTATCTCAGCTGCTTGTTGATTCGGCCTTCGGGTTTGATGCTCGCTTTTATTTATCGAATTCCTGCTTTGAATAGAAGATAATCTCAACTGCGTGTTGAGCTGGCCTGAGGGTTCGATGCTTGATTTCATTTAGCGAATGCCTGCTTTGAATAGCAGATGATCTCAGCTTCGTGTTGAGCCGAGCTAAGGGTTCGATGCTCGATTTTATTTAGCGAATGTCGGCTTTAAATAGCAGATAATCTCAACTGCGTGTTGAGCCGGCCATCGGTTCGATGCTCGCTTTTATTTAGCGAATACTGCTTGAATAACAGATGATCTCAGCTATGTGTTGAGCCAACCTTCGGGTTCGATGCTCGCTTTTATTTAGTGAATGTCTTCTTTGAATAGCAGATGATCTCAGCTGCGTGTTGAGCCGGCCTTCGAGTTCGATGCTCGCTTTTATTTAGCAAATACCTGCTTTGAATAGCAGATGATCTCAACTTCGTGTTGAGCCGAGCTAAGGGTTCGATGCTCGATTTAATTTAGCGAATTCCAGCTTTGAATAGCAGATGATCTCAACTATGTGTTGATCCGGCTGAGGGTTCGATGTCCGCTTTTATTTAACGAATGTCTGCTTTGAATAGCAGATGATCTCAACTGTTTGTTGAGTCGGCCTTCGGGTTCGATGCTCGCTTTTATTTAGCGAATACCTGCTTTAAATAGCAGATGATCTCAGCTGCGTGTTGAGTCGGCCTTTGGGTTTGATTATCGCTTTTATTTAGCGAATTTCTGCTTTGAGTAGAAGATAATCTCAACTGCGTGTTGAGCCGGCCTGAGGGTTTGATGCTCGATTTCATTTAGCATATGCCTGCTTTGAATAGCAGATGATCTCAACCGCATGTTGATCAAGCCTGAGGGTTTGATGCTCCCTTTTATTTAGCGAATGCCTGTTCTGAATAGCAGATGATCTCAACTGCGCGTTGAGCCTGCCGTCGGGTTCGATGCTCGCTTTTATTTAGCGAATGCCTGCTTTAAATAGCAGATGATCTCAACTGCGTGTTTAGGCGACCTTCGGGTTTGATGCTTGCGTTTATTTAGCGAATGCATGCTTTAAATAGAAGATGATCTCAGTTGTGTGTTGAGCCGGCCTTCGGGTTCGATGCTCGTTTTTATTTAGAGAATGTCTGCTTTGAATAGCAGATGATCTCAACTGTGTGTTGAGACGGCCTGAGGGTTCGATGCTCGCTTTTATTTAGCAAATGCCTGCTTTAAATAGAAGATGATCTCGACTGCATGTTGAGCAGGCCTTCGGGTTCGATGCTCGCTTTTATTTAGAGAATACTGCTTGAATACCAGATGATCTCAGTTGCGTGTTGAGCCAGCCTTCAGGTTCGATGCTCGCTTTTATTTATTGAATGCCCGCTTTGAATAGTAGATGATCTCAGCTGCGTGTTCAGTCGGCCTTCGAGTTCGAGCCTCGCTTTTATTTAGCCAATGCCTATTCTGAATAGCAGATGATCTCAGCTTCGTGTTGAGCCGAGCTAAGGTTTGATGCTCGATTTTATTTAGCGAATGCCGGCTTTGAATAGCAGATGATCTCAACTATGTGTTGATCCGGCTGAGGGTTCGATGTCCGCTTTTATTTAGCGAATGCCTGCTTTGAATAGCAGATGATCTCAACTGTGTGTTGAGCCGGCCTTCGGGTTCGATGCTAGCTTTTATTTAGCGAAAGTATGATTTAAATATGAGATGATCTCAGCTGCTTGTTGAGTCGGCCTTCGGGTTTGATGCTCGCTTTTATTTATCGAATTCCTGCTTTAAATAGAAGATAATCTCAACTGCGTGTTGAGCTGGCCTGAGGGTTGGATGCTTGATTTCATTTAGCGAATGCCTGCTTTGAATAACAGATGATCTCAGCTTCGTGTTGAGTCGAGCTAAGGGTTCGATGCTCGATTTTAGTTAGCAAATGCCGGCTTTAAATAGCAGATGATCTCAACTGCGTGTTGAGCCGGACTTCGGTTCGATGCTCGCTTTTATTTAGTGAATGTCTACTTTGAATAGCAGATGATCTCAGCTGCGTGTTGAGCCGGCCTTCGAGTTCGATGCTCGCTTTTATTTAGCAAATACCTGCTTTGAATAGCAGATGATCTCAGCTTCGTGTTGAGCCGAGCTAAGGGTTCGATGCTCGATTTAATTTAGCGAATGCCGGCTTTGAATAACAGATGATCTCAACTATGTGTTGATCCGACTGAGGGTTCGATGTCCGCTTTTATTTAAAGAATGTCTGCTTTGAATAGCAGATGATCTCAACTGTGTGTTGAGCCGCCCTTCGGGTTCGATGCTCGCTTTTATTTAGCGAATACCTGCTTTAAATAGCAGATGATCTCAGCTGCGTGTTGAGTCGACCTTTGGGTTTGACGCTCGCTTTTATTTAGCGAATTCCTGCTTTGAGTAGAAGATAATCTCAACTGCGTGTTGAGCCGGCCTGAGGGTTTGATGCTCGATTTCATTTAGCGAATGCCTGCTTTGAATAGCAGATGATCTCAACCGCGTGTTGATCAAGCCTGAGGGTTTGATGCTCCCTTTTATTTAGCGAATGCCTGCTTTGAATAGCAGATGATCTCAACTGCGTGTTGAGCCTGCCTTCGGGTTCGATGCTCGCTTTTATTTAGCGAATACCTGCTTTAAATAGCAGATGATCTCAACTGCGTGTTTAGGCGACCTTCGGGTTTGATGCTTGTGTTTATTTAGCGAATGCATGCTTTAAATAGAAGATGATCTCAGCTGTGTGTTGAGCCGGCCTTCGGGTTCGATGCTCGCTTTTATTTAGAAAATGTCTGCTTTGAATAGCAGATGATCTCAACTGTGTGTTGAGACGGCCTGAGGGTTCGATGCTCACTTTTATTTAGCAAATGCCTGCTTTAAATAGCAGATGATCTCGACTGTGTGTTGAGCAGGCCTTCGGGTTCGATGTTCGCTTTTATTTAGCGAATACTGCTTGAATAGCAGATGATCTCAGCTGCGTGTTGAGCCAGCCTCCGGGTTCGATGCTCGCTTTTATTTAGTGAATGCCCGCTTTGAATAGCAGATGATCTCAGTTGCGTGTTCAGTCGGCCTTCGAGTTCGATGTTCGCTTTTATTTAGCAAATGCGTGCTTTGAATAGCAGATGATCTCAGCTTCGTGTTGAGCCGAGCTAAGGTTTGATGCTCGATTTTATTTAGCGAATGCCGGCTTTGAATAGCAGATGATCTCAACTATGTGTTGATCCGAATGAGGTTTCGATGTCCGCTTTTATTTAGCGAATGCCTGCTTTGAATAGCAGATGATCTCAACTGTGTGTTGAGCCGGCCTTCGGGTTCGATGCTCGCTTTTATTTAGCGAATGCCTGCTTTAAATAGCAGATGATATCAACTGAGTATTGAGCCTGCCTTCGGGTACGATGCTCGCTTTTATTTAGCGAATGCCTGCTTTAAATAGGAGATGATCTCAGCTGCTTGTTGAGTCGGCCTTCGGGTTTGATGCTAGCTTTTATTTATCGAATTCCTGCTTTGAATAGAAGATAATCTCAACTGCGTGTTAAGCTGGCCTGAGGGTTTGATGCTCGATTTCATATAGCGAATGCCTGCTTTGAATAACAGATGATCTCAGCTTCATGTTGAGCCGAGCTAAGGGTTCGATGCTCAATTTTATTTAGCGAATGCCGGCTTTAAATAGCATATGATCTCAACTGCGTGTTGAGTCGGCCTACGGTTTGATGCTCGCTTTTATTTAGCGAATACTGCTTGAATAGCAGATGATCTCAGCTATGTGTTTAGCCAACCTTCGGGTTCGATGCTCGCTTTTATTTAGCGAATGCCTGCTTTAAATAGCAGATGATCTCAACTGCGTGTTGAGCAGGCCTTCGGGTTCGATGCTCTCTTTTATTTAGCGAATACTGCTTGAATAGCAGATGATCCCAGCTGCGTGTTGAGCCAGCCTTCGGGTTCGATGCTCGCTTTTATTTAGCGAATGCCGGCTTTGAATAACAGATGATATCAACTATGTGTTGATCCGACTGAGGCTTCGATGTCCGCTTTTATTTAACGAATGTCTGCTTTGAATAGCAGATGATCTCAACTGTGTGTTGAGCCGGCCTTCGGGTTCGGTGCTCGCTTTGGTTTAGCGAATGCCTGCTTTAAATAGCAGATGATCTCAACTGCGTGTTGAGCCGGCCTTCGGGTTTGATGCTCGATTTCATTTAGCAAATGCCTGCTTTGAATAGCAGATGATCTCAACCGCGTGTTGATCAAGCCTGAGGGTTTGATGCTCCCTTTTATTTAGCGAATGCCTGCTTTAAATAGCAGATGACCTCAACTGCGTATTGAACCTGCCTTCGGGTTCGATGCTCGCTTTTATTTAGCGAATGCCTGCTTTAAATAGCAGATGATCTCAACTGCGTGTTTAGGCGACCTTCGGGTTTGGTGCTTGCGTTTATTTAGCGAATGCATGCTTTAAATAGAAGATTATCTCAGCTGTGTGTTTAGCCGGCCTTCAGGTTCGATGCTCACTTTTATTTAGAAAATGTCTGCTTTGAATAGCAGATGATCTCAACTGTATGTTAAGACGGCCTGAGGGTTCAATGCTCGCTTTTATTTAGCAAATGTCTGCTTTAAATAGCAGATGATCTCGACTGTGTATTGAGCAGGCCTTCGGGTTCGATGCTCGCTTTTATTTAGCGAATACTGCTTGAATAGCAGATGATCTCAGCTGCGTGTTGAGCCAGCCTTCGGGTTCAATGCTCGCTTTTATTTAGTGAATGCCCGCTTTGAATAGCAGATGATCTCAGTTGCGTGTTCAGTCGGCCTTCGAGTTCGATGCTCGCTTTTATCTAGCAAATGCCTGCTTTGAATAGCAGATGATCTCAGCTTCGTGTTGAGCCGAGCTAAGGTTTGATGCTGGATTTTATTTAGCGAATGCCGACTTTGAATAGCAGAATATCTCAACTATGTGTTGATCCGGCTGAGGGTTCGATGTCCGCTTTTATTTACCGAATGCCTGCTTTGAATAGCAGATGATCTCAACTGTGTGTTGAGCCGGCCTTCGGGTTCGATGCTCGCTTTTATTTAGCGAATGCCTGCTTTAAATAGCAGATGATATCAACTGCGTATTGAGCCTTCCTTCGGGTTCGATGCTCGCTTTTATTTAGCGAATGCCTGCTTTAAATAGGAGATGATCTCAGCTGCTTGTTGAGTCGGCCTTTGGGTTTGATGCTCGCTTTTATTTATCGAATTCCTGCATTGAATAGAAGATAATCTCAACTGCGTGTTGAGCTGGCCTGAGGGTTCGATGCTTGATTTCATTTAGCGAATGCCTGCTTTGAATAGCAGATGACCTCAGCTTCGTGTTGAGCCGAGCTAAGGGTTTGATGCTCGATTTTATTTAGCGAATGCCGGCTTTAAATAGAAGATGATCTCAACTGCGTGTTGAGCCGGCCTTCGGTTCGATGCTCGCTTTTATTTAGCGAATACTGCTTGAATAGCAGATGATCTCAGCTGTGTGTTTAGCCAACCTTCGGGTTCGATGCTCGCTTTTATTTAGCGAATGCTTGCTTTAAATAGCAGATGATCTCAACTGCGTGTTGAGCAGGCCTTCGGGTTCGATGCTCGCTTTTATTTAGCGAATACTGCTTGAATAGCAGATGATCCCAGCTGCGTGTTGAGCCAGCCTTCGGGTTCGATGCTCGCTTTTATTTAGCAAATGTCGGCTTTGAATAGCAGATGATCTCAACTATGTGTTGATCCGGTTGAGGCTTCGATGTCCGCTTTTATTTAACGAATGTCTGCTTTGAATAGCAGATGATCTCAACTGTGTGTTGAGCCGGCCTTCGGGTTCGGTGCTCGCTTTTGTTTAGCGAATGCCTGCTTTAAATAGCAGATGATCTCAACTGCGTGTTGAGCCGACCTTCGGGTTTGATGCTCGATTTCATTTAGCGAATGCCTGCTTTGAATAGCAGATGATCTCAACCGCGTGTTGATCAAGCCTGAGGGTTCGATGCTCCCTTTTATTTAGCGAATGCCTGCTTTGAATAGCAGATGATCTCAACTGCGTGTTGAGCCTGCCTTCGGGTTCGATGCTCGCTTTTATTTAGCGAATGCCTGCTTTAAATAGCAGATGATCTCAACTGCGTGTTTAGGCGACCTTCGGGTTTGATGCTTGCGTTTATTTAGCGAATGCATGCTTTAAATAGAAGATTATCTCAGCTGTGTGTTTAGCCGGCCTTCGGGTTCGATGCTCACTTTTATTTAGAAAATGTCTGCTTTGAATAGCAGATCATCTCAACTGTATGTTAAGACGGCCTGAGGGTTCGATGCTCGCTTTTATTTAGCAAATGTCTGCTTTAAATAGCAGATGATCTCGACTGTGTATTGAGCAGGCCTTCGGGTTCGATGCTCGCTTTTATTTAGCGAATACTGCTTGAATAGCAGATGATCTCAGCTGCGTGTTGAGCCAGCCTTCGGGTTCGATGCTCGCTTTTATTTAGTGAATGCCCGCTTTGAATAGCAGATGATCTCAGTTGCGTGTTCAGTCGGCCTTCGAGTTCGATGCTCGCTTTTATTTAGCAAATGCCTGCTTTGAATAGCAGATGATCTCAGCTTCGTGTTGAGCCGAGCTAAGGTTTGATGCTGGATTTTATTTAGCGAATGCCGGCTTTGAATAGCAGATGATCTCAACTATGTGTTGATCCGGCTGAGGGTTCGATGTCCACTTTTATTTACCGAATGCCTGCTTTGAATAGCAGATGATCTCAACTGTGTGTTGAGCCGGCCTTCGGGTTCGATGCTCGCTTTTATTTAGCGAATGCCTGCTTTAAATAGCAGATGATATCAACTGCGTATTGAGCCTGCCTTCGGGTTCGATGCTCGCTTTTATTTAGCGAATGTCTGCTTTAAATAGGAGATGATCTCAGCTGCTTGTTGAGTCGGCCTTCGGGTTTGATGCTCGCTTTTATTTATCGAATTCCTGCTTTGAATAGAAGATAATCTCAACTGCGTGTTGAGCTGGCCTGAGGGTTCGATGCTTGATTTCATTTAGCGAATGCCTGCTTTGAATAGCAGATGACCTAAGCTTCGTGTTGAGCCGAGCTAAGGGTTTGATGCTCGATTTTATTTAGCGAATGCCGGCTTTAAATAGCAGATGATCTCAACTGCGTGTTGAGCCGGCCTTTGGTTCGATGCTCGCTTTTATTTAGCGAATACTACTTGAATAGCAGATGATCTCAGCTGTGTGTTGATCCAACCTTCGGGTTCGATGCTCGCTTTTATTTAGTGAATGTCTGCTTTGAATAGCAGATGATCTCAGCTGCGTGTTGAGCCGGCCTTCGAGTTCGATGCTCGCTTTTATTTAGCAAATACCTGCTTTGAATAGCAGATGATCTCAGCTTCGTGTTGAGCCGAGCTAAGGGTTTGATGCTCGATTTTATTTAGTGAATGCCGGCTTTGAATATCAGATGATCTCAACTATGTGTTGATCGGCTGAGGGTTCGATGTCCGCTTTTATTTAACGAATGTCTGCTTTGAATAACAGATGATCTCAACTGTGTGTTGAGCCGGCCTTCGGGTTCGGTGCTCGCTTTTGTTTAGCGAATGCTTGCTTTAAATAGCAGATGATCTCAACTGTGTGTTGAGCCAGCCTTCGGGTTCGATGCTCGCTTTTATTTAGCGAATGCCTGCTTTAAATAGCAGATGATCTCACCTGCGTGTTGAGTCGGCCTTCGGGTTTGATGATCGCTTTTATTTAGCGAATTCCTGCTTTGAGTAGAAGATAATCTCCACTGTGTGTTGGGCCGGCTTGAGGGTTTGATGCTCGATTTCATTTAGCGAATGCCTGCTTTGAATAGCAGATGATCTCAATCGCGTGTTGATCAAGCCTGAGGGTTTGATGCTCCCTTTTATTTAGCGAATGCCTGCTTTGAATAGCAGATGATCTCAACTGCGTGTTGAGCCTGCCTTCGGGTTTGATGCTCGCTTTTATTTAGCGAATGCCTGCTTTAAATAGCAGATGAGCTCAACTGCGTGTTGAGGCGACCTTCGGGTTTGATGCTTGCTTTTATTTAGCTAATGCATGCTTTAAATAGAAGATTATCTCAGCTGTGTGCTAAGTCGGCTTTCAAGTTCGATGCTCGCTTTTATTTAGAGAATGTCTGCTTTGAATAGCAGATGATCTCAACTGTGAGTTGAGACGACCTGAGGGTTTGATGCTCGCTTTTATTTAGCGAATGCCTGCTTTAAATAGCAGATGCTCTCAACTGCGTGTTGAGCAGGCCTTCGGGTTCGATGCTCGCTTTTATTTAGCGAATACTGCTTGAATAGCAGATGATCTCAGCTTCGTGTTGAGCCGAGCTAAGGGTTCGATGCTCGATTTTATTTAGCGAATGCCGGCTTTGAATAGCATATGATCTCAACTATGTGTTGATCCTGATGAGGGTTCGATGTCCGCTTTTATTTAACGACTGTCTGCTTTGAATAGCAGATGATCTCAAATGTGTGTTAAGCCGGCCTTCGGGTTTGGTGCTCGCTTTTATTTAGCGAATGTCTGCTTTGAATAGCAGATGATCTCATCTGCGTGTTGAGCCGGCCTTCGAGTTCGATGCTCGCTTTTATTTAGCAAATACCTGCTTTGAATAGCAGATGATCTCAGTTGCGTGTTGAGTCGGCCTTCGGGTTTGATGCTCGCTTTTATTTAGCGAATTCCTGCTTTGAGTAGAAGATAATCTCAACTGCATGTTGAGCCGGCCTGAGGGTTTGATGCTCGATTTCATTTAGCGAATGCCTGCTTTGAATAGCAGATGATCTGAACTGCGTGTTGATCAAGCCTGAGGGTTTGATGCTCCCTTTTATTTAGCGAATGCCTGCTTTGAATAGCAGAAGATCTCAACTGTGTGTTGAGCCTGCCTTCGGTTTCGATGCTCGCTTTTATTTAGCGAATGCCTGCTTTAAATAGCAGATGATCTCAACTGCGTGTTGAGGCGACCTTCGGGTTCGATGCTTGCCTTAATTTAGCGAATGCATGCTTTAAATAGAAGATTATCTCAGTTGTGTGCTAAGTCGGCCTTCGGGTTCGATGTTCGCTTTTATTTAGAGAATGCCTGCTTTGAATAGCAGATGATCTCAACTGCGTGTTGAGACGGCCTGAGGGTTCGATGCACGCTTTTATTTAGCGAATGCCTGCTTTAAATAGCAGATGATCTCAACTGCGTGTTGAGCAGGCCTTCGGGTTCGATGCTCGCTTTTATTTAGCGAATACTACTTGAATAGCAGATGATCCCAGCTGCGTGTTGAGCCAGCCTTCGGGTTCGATGCTCGATTTCATTTAGCGAATGCCTGCTTTAAATAGAAGATGATCTCAGCTGCGTGTTGAGTCGGCCTTCGGGTTTAATGCTCGCTTTTATTTAGCGAATTCCTGCTTTGAGTAGAAGATAATCTCAACTGCGTGTTGAGCCGGCCTGAGGGTTTGATGCTCGATTTCATTTAGCGAATGCCTGCTTTGAATAGCAGATGATCTCAACCGCGTGTTGATCAAGCCTGAGGGTTTGATGCTCCCTTTTATTTAGCGAATGCCTGCTTTGAATAGCAGAAGATCTCAACTGCGTGGTGAGCCTGCCTTCGGGTTCGATGCTCGCTTTTATTTAGCGAATGCCTGCTTTAAATAGCAGATGATCTCAACTGCGTGTTGAGGCGACCTTCGGGTTCGTTGCTTGCCTTTATTTAGCGAATGCATGCTTTAAATAGAAGATTATCTCAGCTGTGTGCTAAGCCGGCCTTCGGGTTTGATGTTCGCTTTTATTTAGAGAATGCCTGCTTTGAATAGCAGATGATCTCAACTGTGTGTTGAGACGGCCTGAGGGTTTGATGCTCGCTTTTATTTAGTGAATGCCTGCTTTAAATAGCAGATGATCTCAACTGCGTGTTGAGCAGGCCTTCGGGTTCGATGCTCGCTTTTATTTAGCGAATACTGCTTGAATAGCAGATGATCCCAGCTGCGTGTTGAGCCAGCCTTCAGGTTCGATGCTTGATTTCATTTAGCGAATGCCTGCTTTAAATTGCAGATGATCTCAGCTGCGTGTTGAGTCGGCCTTCGGGTTTGATGCTCGCTTTTATTTAGCGAATTCCTGCTTTGAGTAGACGATAATCTCAACTGCGTGTTGAGCCGGCCTGAGGGTTTGATGCTCGATTTCATTTAGCGAATGCCTGCTTTGAATAGCAGATGATCTCAATCGCGTGTTGATCAAGCCTGAGGGTTCGATGCTCCCTTTTATTTAGCGAATGCCTGCTTTGAATAGCAGATGATCTCAACCGCGTGTTGAGCCTGCCTTCGGGTTCGATGCTCGCTTTTATTTAGCGAATGCCTGCTTTAAATAGCAGATGATCTCAACTGCGTGTTGAGGCGACCTTCGGGTTCGATGCTTGCTTTTATTTAGCGAATGCATGCTTTAAATAGAAGATTATCTCAGCTGTGTGCTAAGCCGGCCTTCAAGTTCGATGCTCGCTTTTATTTAGAGAATGCCTGCTTTGAATAACAGATGATCTCAACTGTGAGTTGAGACGGCCTGAAGGTTTGATGCTCGCTTTTATTTAGCGAATGCCTGCTTTAATAGCAGATGATCTCAACTGCATGTTGAGCAGGCCTTCGGGTTCGATGCTCGCTTTTATTTAGCGAATGCCTGCTTTAAATAGCAGATGATCTCAACTGCGTGTTGAGGCGAGCTAAGGGTTCGACGTTCGATTTAATTTAGCGAATGCCGGCTTTGAATAGCATATGATCTCAACTATGTGTAGATCCGGCTGAGGGTTCGATGTCCGCTTTTATTTAACGACTGTCTGCTTTGAATAGCAGATGATCTCAACTGTATGTTGAGCCGGCCTTCGGGTTCGGTGCTCGCTTTTATTTAGCGAATGTCTGCTTTGAATAGCAGATGATCTCAGCTGCGTGTTGAGCCGGCCTTCGAGTTCGATGCTCACTTTTATTTAGCAAATACCTGCTTTGAATAGCAGATGATCTCAGCTGCGTGTTGAGTCGGCCTTCGGGTTTGATGCTCGTTTTTATTTAGCGAATTCCTGCTTTGAGGAGAAGATAATCTCAACTGCGTGTTGAGCCGACCTGAGGGTTTGATGCTCGATTTCATTTAGCGAATGCCTGCTTTGAATAGCAGATGATCTCAATCGCGTGTTGATCAAGCCTGAGGGTTCGATGCTCCCTTTTATTTAGCGAATGCCTGCTTTGAATAACAGATGATCTCAACCGCGTGTTGAGCCTGCCTTCGGGTTCGATGCTCGCTTTTATTTAGCGAATGCCTGCTTTAAATAGCAGATGATCTCAACTGCGTGTTGAGGCGACCTTCGGGTTCGATGCTTGCTTTTATTTAGCGAATGCATGCTTTAAATAGAAGATTATCTCAGCTGTATGCTAAGCCGGCCTTCAAGTTCGATGCTCGCTTTTATTTAGAGAATGCCTGCTTTGAATAACAGTTGATCTCAACTGTGAGTTGAGACGGCCTGAAGGTTTGATGCTCGCTTTTATTTAGCGAATGCCTGCTTTAATAGCAGATGATCTCAACTGCATGTTGAGCAGGCCTTCGGGTTCGATGCTCGCTTTTATTTAGCGAATGCCTGCTTTAAATAGCGGATGATCTCAACTGCGTGTTGTGGCGAGCTAAGGGTTCGATGCTCGATTTTATTTAGCGAATGCTGGCTTTGAATAGCATATGATCTCAACTATGTGTTGATCCGGATGAGGGTTCGATGTCCGCTTTTATTTAACGACTGTCTGGTTTGAATAGCAGATGATCTCAACTGTATGTTGAGCTGGCCTTCGGGTTCGGTGCTCGCTTTTATTTAGCGAATGTCTGCTTTGAATAGCAGATGATCTCAGCTGCGTGTTGAGCCGGCCTTCGAGTTCGATGCTCACTTTTATTTAGCAAATACCTGCTTTGAATAGCAGATGATCTCAGCTGCGTGTTGAGTCGGCCTTCGGGTTTGATGCTCGCTTTTATTTAGCGAATTCCTGCTTTGAGGAGAAGATAATCTCAACTGCGTGTTGAGGCGGCCTGAGGGTTTGATGCTCGATTTCATTTAGCGAATGCCTGCTTTGAATAGAAGATGATCTCAACCGCGTGTTGATCAAGCCTGAGGGTTTGATACTCCCTTTTATTTAGCGAATGCCCGCTTTGAATAGCAGACGATCTCAACTGCGTGTTGAGCCTGCCTTCGGGTTCGATGCTCGCTTTTATTTAGCGAATGCCTGCTTTAAATAGCAGATGATCTCAACTGCGTGTTGAGGCGACCTTCGGGTTCGATGCTTGCTTTTATTTAGCGAATGCATGCTTTAAATAGAAGATTATCTCAGTTGTGTGCTAAGTCGGCCTTTGGGTTCGATGTTCGCTTTTATTTAGAGAATGCCTGCTTTGAATAACAGATGATCTCAACTGTGTGTTGAGACGGCCTGAGGGTTCGATGCTCGTTTTTATTTAGCGAATGCCTGCTTTAAATAGCAGATGATCTCAACTGCGTGTTGAGCCGGCCTTCGAGTTCGATGCTCGCTTTTATTTAGCAAATATCTGCTTTGAATAGCAGATGATATCAGCTTCGTGTTGAACCGAGCTAAGGGTTCGACGCTCGATTTTATTTAGCGAATGCCGACTTTGAATAGAAGATGATCTCAACTATGTGTTGATCCGGCTGAGGCTTCGATGTCCGCTTTTATTTAACGAATGTCTGCTTTGAATAGCAGATGATCTCGACTGTGTGTTGAGCCGGCCTTCGGGTTCGGTGCTCGCTTTTGTTTAGCAAATGCCTGCTTTAAATAGCAGATGATCTCAACTGCGTGTTGAGCCGGCCTTCGGGTTTGATGCTCGATTTCATTTAGCGAATGCCTGCTTTGAATAGCAGATGATCTCAACCGCGTGTTGATCAAGCCTGAGGGTTTGATGCTCCCTTTTATTTAGCGAATGCCTGCTTTGAATAGCAGATGATCTCAACTACGTGTTGAGCCTGCCTTCGGGTTCGATGCTCGCTTTTATTTAGCGAATGCCTGCTTTAAATAGCAGATGATCTCAACTGCGTGTTTAGGCGACTTTCGGGTTTGATGCTTGCGTTTATTTAGCGAATGCATGCTTTAAATAGAAGATGATCTCAGCTGTGTGTTTAGCCGGCCTTCGGGTTCGATGCTCACTTTTATTTAGAAAATGTCTGCTTTGAATAGCAGATGATCTCAACGGTATATTAAGACGGCCTGAGGGTTCGATGCTCGCTTTTATTTAGCAAATGCCTGCTTTAAATAGCAGATGATCTCGACTGTGTGTTGAGCAGGCCTTCGGGTTCGATGCTCGCTTTTATATAGCGAATACTGCTTGAATAGCAGATGATCTCAGCTGCGTGTTGAGCCAGCCTTCGGGTTCGATGCTCGCTTTTATTTAGTGAATGCCCACTTTGAATAGCAGATGATCTCAGCTGCGTGTTCAGTCGGCCTTTCGAGTTCGATGCTCGCTTTTATTTAGCAAATGCCTGCTTTGAATAGCAGATGATCTCAGCTTCGTGTTGAGCCGAGCTAAGGTTTGATGCTCGATTTTATTTTGCGAATGCCGGCTTTGAATAGCAGATGATCTCAACTATGTGTTGATCCGGCTGAGGGTTCGATGTCCGCTTTTATTTACCGAATGCCTGCTTTGAATAGCAGATGATCTCAACTGTGTGTTGAGCCGGCCTTCGGGTTCGATGCTCGCTTTTATTTAGCGAATGCCTGCTTTAAATAGCAGATGATATCAACTGCGTATTGAGCCTGCCTTCGGGTTCGATGCTCGCTTTTATTTAGCGAATGCCTGCTTTAAATAGGAGATGATCTCAGCTGCTTGTTGAGTCGGCCTTCGAGTTTGATGCTCGCTTTTATTTATCGAATTCCTGCTTTGAATAGAAGATAATCTCAACTGCGTGTTGAGCTGGCCTGAGGGTTCGATGCTTGATTTCATTTAGCGAATGCCTGCTTTGAATAGCAGATGACCTCAGCTTCGTGTTGAGCCGAGCTAAGGGTTTGATGCTCGATTTTATTTAGCGAATGCCGACTTTAAATAGCAGATGATCTCAACTGCGTGTTGATCCGGCTGAGGCTTCGATGCTCGCTTTTATTTAGTGAATGTCTTCTTTGAATAGCAGATGATCTCAGCTGCGTGTTGAGCCGGCCTTCGAGTTCGATGCTCGCTTTTATTTAGCAAATACCTGCTTTGAATAGAAGATGATCTCAGCTTCGTGTTGAGCCGAGCTAAGGGTTCGATGCTCGATTTTATTTAGCGAATGCCGGCTTTGAATATCAGATGATCTCAACTATGTGTTGATCGGCTGAGGGTTCGATGTCCACTTTTATTTAACGAATGTCCGCTTTGAATAGCAGATGATCTCAACTGTGTGTTGAGCCGGCCTTCGGGTTCGGTGCTCGCTTTTGTTTAGCGAATGCTTGCTTTAAATAGCAGATGATCTCAACTGTGTGTTGAGCCAGCCTTCGGGTTCGATGCTCGCTTTTATTTAGCGAATGCCTGCTTTAAATAGCAGATGATCTCAGCTGCGTGTTGAGTCGGCCTCCGGGTTTGATGATCGCTTTTATTTAGCGAATTCCTGCTTTGAGTAGAAGATAATCTCAACTGTGTGTTGAGCCGGCTTGAGGGTTTGATGCTCGATTTCATTTAGCGAATTCCTGCTTTGAATAGCAGATGATCTCAACCGTGTGTTGATCAAGCCTGAGGGTTTGATGCTCCCTTTTATTTAGCGAATGCCTGCTTTGAATAGCAGATGATCTCAACTGCGTGTTGAGCCTGCCTTCGGGTTTGATGCTCGCTTTTATTTAGCGAATGCCTGCTTTAAATAGAAGATGATCTCAACTGCGTGTTGAGGCGACCTTCGGGTTTGATGCTTGCTTTTATTTAGCAAATGCATGCTTTAAATAGAAGATTATCTCAGCTGTGTGCTAAGTCGGCCTTCAAGTTCGATGCTCGCTGTTATTTAGAGAATGCCTGCTTTGAATAGCAGATGATCTCAACTGTGAGTTGAGACGGCCTGAGGGTTTGATGCTCGCTTTTATTTAGCGAATGCCTGCTTTAATAGCAGATGATCTCAACTGCATGTTGAGTAGGCCTTCGGGTTTGATGCTCCCTTTTATTTAGCGAATGCCTGCTTTAAATAGCAGATGATCTCAACTGCGTGTTGAGGCGAGCTAAGGGTTCGATGCTCGATTTTATTTAGCGAATGCCGGCTTTGAATAGCATATGATCTCAACTATGTGTTGATCCGGCTGAGGGTTCGATGTCCGCTTTTATTTAACGACTGTCTGGTTTGAATAGCAGATGATCTCAACTGTATGTTGAGCCGGCCTTCGGGTTCGGTGCTCGCTTTTATTTAGCGAATGTCTGCTTTGAATAACAGATGATCTCAGCTGCGTGTTGAGCCGGCCTTCGAGTTCGATGCTCACTTTTATTTAGCAAATACCTGCTTTGAATAGCAGATGATCTCAGCTGCGTGTTGAGTCGGCCTTCGGGTTTGATGCTCGCTTTTATTTAGCGAATTCCTGCTTTGAGGAGAAGATAATCTCAACTGCGTGTTGAGGCGGCCTGAGGGTTTGATGCTCGATTTCATTTAGCGAATGCCTGCTTTGAATAGAAGATGATCTCAACCGCGTGTTGATCAAGCCTGAGGGTTTGATACTCCCTTTTATTTAGCGAATGCCTGCTTTGAATAGCAGACGATCTCAACTGCGTGTTGAGCCTGCCTTCGGGTTCGATGCTCGCTTTTATTTAGCGAATGCCTGCTTTAAATAGCAGATGATCTCAACTGCGTGTTGAGGCGACCTTCGGGTTCGATGCTTGATTTTATTTAGCGAATGCATGCTTTAAATAGAAGATTATCTCAGTTGTGTGCTAAGTCGGCCTTTGGGTTCGATGTTCGCTTTTATTTAGAGAATGCCTGCTTTGAATAACAGATGATCTCAATTGTGTGTTGAGACGGCCTGAGGGTTCGATGCTCGTTTTTATTTAGCGAATGCCTGCTTTAAATAGCAGATGATCTCAACTGCGTGTTGAGCCGGCCTTCGAGTTCGATGCTCGCTTTTATTTAGCAAATACCTGCTTTGAATAGCAGATGATATCAGCTTCGTGTTGAACCGAGCTAAGGGTTCGACGCTCGATTTTATTTAGCGAATGCCGGCTTTGAATAGAAGATGATCTCAACTATGTGTTGATCCGGCTGAGGCTTCGATGTCCGCTTTTATTTAACGAATGTCTGCTTTGAATAGCAGATGATCTCAACTGTGTGTTGAGCCGGCCTTCGGGTTCGGTGCTCGCTTTTGTTTAGCGAATGCCTGCTTTAAATAGAAGATGATCTCAACTGCGTGTTGAGCCGGCCTTCGGGTTTGATGCTCGATTTCATTTAGCGAATGCCTGCTTTGAATAGCAGATGATCTCAACCGCGTGTTGATCAAGCCTGAGGGTTTGATGCTCCCTTTTATTTAGCGAATGCCTGCTTTGAATAGCAGATGATCTCAACTGCGTGTTGAGCCTGCCTTCGGGTTTGATGCTCGCTTTTATTTAGCGAATGCCTGCTTTAAATAGAAGATGATCTCAACTGCGTGTTGAGGCGACCTTCGGGTTTGATGCTTGCTTTTATTTAGCAAATGCATGCTTTAAATAGAAGATTATCTCAGCTGTGTGCTAAGTCGGCCTTCAAGTTCGATGCTCGCTGTTATTTAGAGAATGCTTGCTTTGAATAGCAGATGATCTCAACTGTGAGTTGAGACGGCCTGAGGGTTTGATGCTCGCTTTTATTTAGCGAATGCCTGCTTTAAATAGCAGATGATCTCAACTGCGTGTTGAGCAGGCCTTCGTGTTCGATGCTCGCTTTTATTTAGCGAATACTGCTTGAATAACAGATGATCTCAGCTTCGTGTTGAGCCGAGCTAAGGGTTCGATGCTCGATTTTATTTAGCGAATGCCGGCTTTGAATAGCATATGATCTCAACTATGTGTTGATCCGGCTGAGGGTTCGATGCCCGCTTTTATTTAACGACTGTCTGCTTTAAAAAGCAGATGATCTCAGCTGCGTGTTGAGTCGGCCTTCGAGTTCGATGCTCGCTTTTATTTAGCAAATACCTGCTTTGAATAGCAGATGATCTCAGCTGCGTGTTAAGTCGGCCTTCGGGTTTGATGCTCGCTTTTATTTAGCGAATTCCTGCTTTGAGGAGAAGATAATCTCAACTGCGTGTTGAGCCGGCCTGAGGGTTTGATGCTCGATTTCATTTAGCGAATGCCTGCTTTGAATAGCAGATGATCTCAACCGCGTGTTGATCAAGCCTGAGGGTTTGATGCTCCCTTTTATTTAGCGAATTCCTGCTTTGAATAGCAGAAGATCTCAACTGCGTGTTGAGCCTGCCTTCGGGTTCGATGCTCGCTTTTATTTAGCGAATGCCTGCTTTAAATAGCAGATGCTCTCAACTGCGTGTTGAGGCGACCTTCGGGTTCGATGCTTGCCTTTATTTAGCGAATGCATGCTTTAAATAGAAGATTATCTCAGCTATGTGCTAAGCCGGCCTTTGGGTTCGATGTTCGCTTTTATTTAGAGAATGTCTGCTTTGAATAACAGATGATCTCAACTGTGTGTTGAGACGTCCTGAGGGTTCGATGCTCGCTTTTATTTAGCGAATGCCTGCTTTAAATAGCAGATGATCTCAACTGCGTGTTGAGCAGGCCTTCGGGTTCGATGCTCGCTTTTATTTAGCGAATACTGCTTGAATAGCAGATGATCCCAGCTGCGTGTTGAGCCAGCCTTCAGGTTCGATGCTCGATTTCATTTAGCGAATGCCTGCTTTAAATAGCAGATGATCTCAGCTGCGTGTTGAGTCGGCCTTCGGGTTTGATGCTCGCTTTTATTTAGCGAATTCCTGCTTTGAGTAGAAGATAATCTCAACTGCGTGTTGAGTCGGCCTGAGGGTTTATTGCTCGATTTCATTTAGCGAATGCCTGCTTTGAATAGCAGATGATCTCAATCGCGTGTTGATCAAGCCTGAGGGTTCGATGCTCCCTTTTATTTAGCGAATGCCTGCTTTGAATAGCAGATGATCTCAACCGCGTGTTGAGCCTGCCTTCGGGTTCGATGCTCGCTTTTATTTAGCGAATTCCTGCTTTAAATAGCAGATGATCTCAACTGCGTGTTGAGGCGACCTTCGGGTTCGATGCTTGCTTTTATTTAGCGAATGCATGCTTTAAATAGAAGATTATCTCAGCTGTATGCTAAGCCGGCCTTCAAGTTCGATGCTCGCTTTTATTTAGAGAATGCCTGCTTTGAATAACAGATGATCTCAACTGTGAGTTGAGACGGCCTGAGGGTTTGATGCTCGCTTTTATTTAGCGAATGCCTGCTTTAAATAGCAGATGATCTCAACTGCATGTTGAGCAGCCCTTCGGGTTCGATGCTCGCTTTTATTTAGCGAATACTGCTTGAATAGCAGATGATCTCAGCTTTGTGTTGAGCCGAGCTAAGGGTTGGATGCTCGATTTTATTTAGCGAATGCCGGCTTTGAATAGCATATGATCTCAACTATGTGTTGATCCGGCTGAGGGTTCGATGTCCGCTTTTATTTAACGACTGTCTGCTTTGAATAGCAGATGATCTCAACTGTGTGTTGAGCCGGCCTTCGGGTTCGGTGCTCGCTTTTATTTAGCGAATGTCTGCTTTGAATAGCAGATGATCCAGCTGCGTGTTGAGCCGGCCTTCGAGTTCGATGCTCGCTTTTATTTAGCAAATACCTGCTTTGAATAGCAGATGATCTCAGCTGCGTGTTGAGTCGGCCTTCGGGTTTGATGCTCGCTTTTATTTAGCGAATTTCTGCTTTGAGGAGAAGATAATCTCAACTGCGTGGTGAGCCGGCCTGAGGGTTTGATGCTCGATTTCATTTAGCGAATGCCTGCTTTGAATAGCAGATGATCTCAACCGCGTGTTGATCAAGCCTGAGGGTTTGATACTCCCTTTTATTTAGCGAATGCCTGCTTTGAATAGCAGACGATCTCAACTGCGTGTTGAGCCTGCCTTCGGGTTCGATGCTCGCTTTTATTTAGCGAATGCCTGCTTTAAATAGCAGATGATCTCAACTGCGTGTTGAGGCGACCTTCGGGTTCGATGCTTGCTTTTATTTAGCGAATGCATGCTTTAAATAGAGGATTATCTCAGCTGTGTGCTAAGCCGGCCTTCGGGTTCGATGTTTGCTTTTATTTAGAGAATGCCTGCTTTGAATAATAGATGATCTCAACTGTGTGTTGAGACGGCCTGAGGGTTCGATGCTCGCTTTTATTTAGCGAATGCCTGCTTTAAATAGCAGATGATCTCAACTGCGTGTTGAGCAGGCCTTCGGGTTCGATGGTCGCTTTTATTTAGCGAATACTGCTTGAATAGCAGATGATCCCAGCTGCGTGTTGAGCCAGCCTTCGGGTTCGATGCTCGCTTTTATTTAGCGAATGCCTGCTTTGAATAGCAGATGATCTCAACCGCGTGTTGAGCCTGCCTTCGGCTTCGATGCTCGCTTTTATTTAGCGAATGCCTGCTTTAAATAGCATATGATCTCAACTGCGTGTTGAGGCGACCTTCGGGTTCGATGCTTGCTTTTATTTAGCGAATGCATGTTTTAAATAGAAGATTATCTCAGCTGTGTGCTAAGCCGGCCTTCAAGTTCGATGCTCGCTTTTATTTAGAGAATGCCTGCTTTGAATAACAGATGATCTCAAATGTGAGTTGAGACGGCCTGAGGGTTTGATGCTCGCTTTTATTTAGCGAATGTTTGCTTTAAATAGCAGATGATCTCAACTGCATGTTGAGCAGGCCTTCGGGTTCGATGCTCGCTTTTATTTAGCGAATACTGCTTGAATAGCAGATGATCTCAGCTTCGCGTTGAGCCGAGCTAAGGGTTCGATGCTCGATTTTATTTAGCGAATGCCGGCTTTGAATAGCATATGATCTCAACTATGTGTTGATCCGGCTGAGGGTTCGATGTCCGGTTTTATTTAACTACTGTCTGCTTTGAATAGCAGATGATCTCAACTGTGTGTTGAGCCGGCCTTCGGGTTCGGTGCTCGCTTTTATTTAGCGAATGTCTGCTTTGAATAGCAGATGATCTCAGCTGCGTGTTGAGCCGGCCTTCGAGTTCGATGCTCGCTTTTATTTAGCAAATACCTGCTTTGAATAGCAGATGATCTCAGCTGCTTGTTGAGTCGGCCTTCGGGTTTGATGCTCGCTTTTATTTAGCGAATTCCTGCTTTGAGGAGAAGATAATCTCAACTGCGTGTTGAGTCGGCCTGAGGGTTTGATGCTCGATTTCATTTAGCGAAAGCCTGCTTTGAATAGCAGATGATCTCAACCGCGTGTTGATCAAGCCTGAGGGTTTGATACTCCCTTTTATTTAGCGAATGCCTGCTTTGAATAGCAGACAATCTCAACTGCGTGTTGAGCCTGCCTTCGGGTTCGATGCTCGCTTTTATTTAGCGAATGCCTGCTTTAAATGAAGACACACTAAATCAATCCCAAAATCTCTACCGAAAATACTCAACGGGCAATTCAAGCAAACATACGGTGTAGTTACCGAACCCATAGCAGGAGTATCAATAACCATACCGCCACCAATCACAGACAACTCAAGATTTAACCTTCTAACACAATCCGAAGAAATAAAAGAATGCGTAGCTCCGGTATCAATTATAGCGATCAAAGGTGTACCATGAATGAAGCACGTACCTCGGATCAATCGATCGTCGCTAGCAGTCTCAGATCCAGATAGAGCGAACACTTTCCCGCTCCCTTGATTCTTCTTCGGCTTATCGCACTTGGTACTGATGTGCCCTCGCTCACCACAGTTATAACACCTAACCGGGGTAGAAACTCCCCCACTTGGCCTCTTGCCAAAACCAACCTTTTGTTTCCCCTTATCAGCAGGAGTCACGTAAGGTTTTCCTCTGAATTGTCCCTTTCCTTTCTTGTCACTTAGACTCTTGTAGTGGCTGGACCTAGCCCTACTGTCTTCGTCATAAATTCTGCTCTTGTTAACCAACTCAGAGAACCGTCTGATTTCCTGATATCCAATAGCTTGTCTAATCTCGGGTCTCAAACCGTTTACAAACTTGAGGCACTTAGACCTCTCAGCATTACCAGTATTATAGTGAGGACAAAATTTGATCAACTCCTCAAATTTCGCCGCATACTCAGCAACCGTCGAATTACCTTGCTTCAACTCAAGAAATTCGATCTCTTTCTTCCCCCGCACATCCTCTGGAAAATACTTCTCCAGAAAGGTTTCTCTAAACAAATCCCAAGTAATCACAATATCATCTTCCTCAAATCTTTGGCGAGTATTACCCCACCAATCTTCAGCTTCTTCTTCGAGCATATGAGTCCCAAACTGCACCTTCTGTGCATCCGAGCAATTCATAACTCGAAAAATCTTTTCCACAGCTTTCAACCAAATTTGTGCCTTGTCCGGTTCATGAGTTCCCTTGAAGACCGGAGGGTTATTCTTTTGGAATTTCCCCAAAACACGGAATCCATCATCAGCATGATTCCTCTCATTCACATTGGCCGGAGGATTCTGCCCAATTGCCCCCGCCAATCTCGTCAATGCCTCCGCAATCGCTTCGTCGTTCCTTCCTGCAACCATCTTACTAATTCCAGCAACAGAACCACGTAAGAACACCCAATATTGATAATGCAACACACGCCTATCAATAACACACAGGGAAAAACACTCTAACAACTTGGCCGGACGGACCGACCTGCTCTGATACCACTATTGTAACACCCCCTTCTACACCCCAAATAAATGCATATAAAACAATTAAGCACATACAAATTATCAGAGTAAAAAGGTTTTATAATAAGGTATAAAAGAAGAATGCCACAATTTCACCAACGAAACTCTTTAACATTTTGCTCCATAAAATATGTAACAATTTCGTAGTTTTAGAATTCACATTTCAACATTCAACTTGAGCGGAAAATAACATCATTTGATCAGTTCCAAAATATTAATTCAAATGCACATAAGTCATCCAGATTAATGCATCATATCAGTTAGATTACAAAACCACATCAGCTGATACATCGCAATGTATCACAAAAGAATGACTATACTAGTCTAACTACCCGGTGTTACATATCAGAGCAGCCGACTCAAAAGAATGAAGACTAACTTCACAAAAGGACTCCAGCATCCTAATCTGCAATGCCTCATAGAGCATTATAAAACAGCAGAAGGGTGAGAAATATAACCATAATAATCAAAGCATAAGATTATATATATATAGGTAGTCATATAACACATATTCACATTTCTCACCACACTTCATTCTCTTAGTCATATATATTTACCACACATATATAGACAAACCTGGATATTCACAAAGCATTTCCACATTATGCATACACTTACAATTTCCACAATCTCATCATTCACACATAAGCATCTCTTCATGCATATGTCATATATCAATGTGACTCAACAACTCAATGCAACTCATGCAATGCGGTACCGACTCTCGTTATCTTTTTTTTCCGGTTTTTACATTAAACCGGGTCCACTCTTCTAGACCGATAACCACAAAGGCCCGTCCTCTAAGCCTTCAAACCCACTCTTCTAGGTTTGGGACAAACCACTAGTTTCCACGAAACTAACAGACATTGCCTCTTGACTAAATGATGCATGTACAATCAACCACAACAAATGCACTTAAGACCGACATCTTAATCTCATGCATTTACATAATTCATCTCTTCAAGAATTACACAATGATTGCACATACAGCATATATCACAACAATCAAGGTATTCACATCACAATACCAATCATACAATTACAAGTGATGCACACATATTCACAATGTTCTCATGCATACTCATCACATAATTGTATACACATCAAGCATTCACAAGTTCATTAAATAATACACACATAATCACCTATTATGTTCACATGTATTTATACTTGATGCAATTAACATTCAAATCACAATTCTAGGATTCACGCCCGTAGGCTACCCACAACACACATCATCACAATAGATCATATCTATATCATATCATAGAGGTATTGACCTCTGAGAAGCAACCAAACCATCTCCACATGAACAACACAGCAAAGGAAAAATGCTGTCACATTCGCCTCCATTCGCCTGGCGAACCCTCGCAGCGAACCTTCGCCTGGCCTTCGCCTGGCGAACTCTCTCAGCGAACACTCGCTAGGCTTCGCCTGGCGAGACTTCCCAGCGAGCCCAAGTCAGTAGCTACTGACTTCATTCGCCACCCTTCGCCAGCACCTTCGCTGGGCGAACCCTCGCTACTCAACTTCGCCTGGCGAACCCACCAGCGAAGTCCACTGGGACTTGAATATAATTATTCGCCAACACTCGCTAGGCTTCGCCTGGCGAAGCTTCGCCTCCGCTCGCCTGGCGAGAGCCAGCGAACCTGCGCAGAACAGAACCCTATTCTGTTCCACCTCCACCATCCACCATCATCCAACTTCTCACACAACAAAATCAGTACAAACAGCATCAACACATGTTACCCAACTATTCTACGGCATTATTGCTCAGTTTCAACCGATTAAATCATCAATCTACCGATTATTCCAACTTTTGCCCTAATTGGAAAGTGATGAAAACTCTACCAAAACCCCAACCCAACATACATAACATCATACAATGATAAAATAGAAACATTTCTCACCCTTACCTCGATTAATCGGAGCTTTGATGTTGGTTCTTGATGATTTCCACTTTTCCTCTTCTTCTCTTCTCTTTCTCTCCTTTCTTCTTCTTTCCTCTTTCTTTCCAAATGTTTTCTATCTTTCTTTTCTTTTCTTTCTCTCTTATATATTTCCTTCATTTTCCTTCCTCTCCAATTCCTTCTTAATTCTCTATTAATCCCAATTAATAAAAATTAATTTCCAACATTAATAAAAACCCCACTAAATCAATTAATTACTATAATTAATTATTTAATGAAATTTGGGCTGTTACAACTCTCCCCCACTTTAGGGATTTTCGTCCTCGAAAATGTTACCTGATTCAAACAGTTCTGGATAAGACTCCTTCATCCGACTCTCAAGCTCCCAAGTAACATTTCCACCAGCCGGTCCTCCCCAAGCGACCTTCACTAAAGCAATCTCTTTACCTCGAAGCTGTTTCAATTTCCGATCCTCAATCCGCATAGGTGATGCCTCAACAGTCAGGTTATCTTTCACCTGCACATCATCTATTTGGACTACATGAGACGGATCCGCAATGTATTTCCTCAACTGAGATACATGGAATACGTCATGAAGATTAGCAAGCGACGGTGGTAAAGCCACACGATAGGCCACTTCTCCTATCCTTTGCAAAATCTGATAAGGACCAATGAAACGCGGCGACAACTTGCGCGACTTCAGTGCCCTACCAACACCTGTCATCGGAGTGACTCGAAGAAACACATGATCTCCCTCTTGAAATTCAAGTGCCTTCCTCCTCTTGTCATAATAACTCTTCTGACGACTCTGAGTAATTCTCATCTTCTCTTGAATCATCTTGATCTTATCAGTAGTCTGTTGAACTAGCTCGGGTCCAACAACAGAACTCTCTCCGGACTCGAACCAACACAATGGTGTCCTACACCTCCTACCATACAACGCCTCAAATGGTGCCATACCAATACTCGAATGGAAACTGTTGTTGTAGGTAAACTCAATCAAAGGCAAGTAGCTATCCCAAGCTCCTCCTTTTTCCAATACACAAGCTCTCAAAAGATCTTCAAGCGACTGAATCGTCCTCTCCGTCTGACCATCACTCTGAGGATGATACGCTGAACTCAAACGCAACTTAGTACCCAAAGCACTCTGCAGGCTCTCCCAAAATCTCGAAGTAAATCGCGGATCTCTATCCGAAACAATACTCAGCGGAATACCATGCAGGCACACAATCCTTTCAATATACAACTTAGCCAACTTCTCCAAAGGGTAATCCATACGCATAGGAATAAAGTGAGCAGATTTAGTCAACCTATCCACGATAACCCAAACAGCCTCAAAATTACTCGGCGTCCTCGGCAAACCCGATACAAAATCCATGGAGATACTATCCCATTTCCACTCAGGAATAAACAACGGCTTCATCAAACCCGATGGCTTCTGATGCTCAATCTTCGACTTCTGGCAAGTCAAACAAGAATACACAAATTCCGCAATATCCTTCTTCATACTAGGCCACCAAAATATTTTCCTCAAATCCTGATACATCTTAGTAGCACCCGGATGAATACTCAATCCGCTACGATGTCCATCCTCAAGGATGCTCTTCTTAAGCTCAACCATGTTCGAAACACAAACTCGATCCCGACATCTCATAATACCATTCTCATCAATCCGAAAATCACCACCTTGGCCTTGGTTGATTAAAGTCAACCGATCAACTAAGCTCAAATCCGATTTCTGTCCTTCTCGAATTTCGTCCAAAATACCACTCGTAAGCTTTAACATACCCAACTTAAATCCAAAAGAAGTTCTCTCACATACCAAACTCAAATCTCGAAATTGCTCGACCAATTCTAACTCTTTCACCATCAACGCCGACATATGCAATGATTTCCGACTCAATGCATCTGCTACAACATTCGCTTTACCCGGATGGTAATTCAAGCCAAAATCATAATCCTTCAAAAGTTCAAGCCATCTTCTTTGTCTCGCATTCAATTCCTTTTGATCAAAAAGATACCTCAAACTCTTGTGGTCACTAAACACTTCAAACCTCGCACCAAACAAATAATGCCTCCAAAGCTTCAACACGAACACAACGGCGGCCAACTCTAAGTCATGCGTCGGATAATTCTTCTCATGCACTTTGAGTTGCCTCGAAGCATAAGCCACAACTTGGTTATTCTGCATCAACACACCTCCTAAACCCATCAAAGAAGCATCACAATACACAACGAATGGTTCTTCTGGATTTGGCAGAATCAAAACAGGAGCTGTCGTCAACCTTCGCTTAAGTTCTTGAAAACTCGCTTCACACTTGGCGTCCCAAACAAAGGCTTGACCTTTCCTAGTCAACTGCGTCAACGGCAACGATAACTTAGCAAATCCTTCAATAAACTTCCGATAATAACCAGCTAAACCAAGAAAACTTCTGATCTCAAAAATTGAGTTCGGAGTCTCCCATTGCGACACCGCTTCAACCTTCGACGGATCAACCGCAACACCACTACTAGAAATCACATGACCAAGGAAACTAACTTCCTTCAACCAAAATTCACACTTAGAAAGCTTCGCGAACAACTGCTTCTCTCTTAGCACAGATAACACAATCTTCAGATGCTCGGCATGCTCTCCTCCGCTCTTCGAATAAACCAAGATGTCGTCGATAAACACCACCACAAACTTATCCAAATAAGGATGGAAAATCCTATTCATGTACTCCATAAATACACCCGGTGCATTAGTCACACCAAATGGCATCACGGAATACTCATAGTGTCCATACCTCGTTCGGAAGGCCGTCTTCTGAATATCCTCAGCTTTCACATGGATCTGATGATACCCAGATCTCAAATCAATCTTGCTGAACACGCTTGCACCAACCAACTGATCCATCAGATCATCAATCCTTGGAAGTGGATACTTATTCTTAATAGTCACCTTGTTCAACTGTCTGTAATCCACACAGAGCCTCATAGAACCCTCTTTCTTCTTAACCAATAACACCGGTGCACCCCACGGTGACACGCTCGGACGAATAAACCTCTTTTCAAGCAAATACTCAAGTTGACTCTTCAACTCTTTTAACTCTGAGGCCGACATACGATATGGAGCCATCGATATCGGACTAGTTCCAGGAATCAAATCTATCGAAAACTCCACTTCTCGCTCCGGCGGTAAATCCTTTATCTCATCAGGGAATACTTCCGGAAAATCTCTAACAATGGGCAAACCATCAATCCCTTCACTCTCACCAGTCCTCAAAGTTTCCATAAGCATAAATACCTTAGCCCCATCTTGCACCGATTCTTTCACTTGTTTCCTCGTCATAAACAATTCCCTTTCAACATCCGAATCGGGAAAAATAACCGTTTTGTCAAAGCAGTTAATATACACACGATTGAATTTTAACCAATTCATTCCAAGAATGACATCCAGTTGGTCTAAATGAAGACACACTAAATCAATCCCAAAATCTCTACCGAAAATACTCAACGGGCAATTCAAGCAAACATACGGTGTAGTTACCGAACCCATAGCAGGAGTATCAATAACCATACCGCCACCAATCACAGACAACTCAAGATTTAACCTTCTAACACAATCCGAAGAAATAAAAGAATGCGTAGCTCCGGTATCAATTATAGCGATCAAAGGTGTACCATGAATGAAGCACGTACCTCGGATCAATCGATCGTCGCTAGCAGTCTCAGATCCAGATAGAGCGAACACTTTCCCGCTCCCTTGATTCTTCTTCGGCTTATCGCACTTGGTACTGATGTGCCCTCGCTCACCACAGTTATAACACCTAACCGGGGTAGAAACTCCCCCACTTGGCCTCTTGCCAAAACCAACCTTTTGTTTCCCCTTATCAGCAGGAGTCACGTAAGGTTTTCCTCTGAATTGTCCCTTTCCTTTCTTGTCACTTAGACTCTTGTAGTGGCTGGACCTAGCCCTACTGTCTTCGTCATAAATTCTGCTCTTGTTAACCAACTCAGAAAACCGTCTGATTTCCTGATATCCAATAGCTTGTCTAATCTCGGGTCTCAAACCGTTTACAAACTTGAGGCACTTAGACCTCTCAGCATTACCAGTATTATAGTGAGGACAAAATTTGATCAACTCCTCAAATTTCGCCGCATACTCAGCAACCGTCGAATTACCTTGCTTCAACTCAAGAAATTCGATCTCT
This sequence comes from Lathyrus sativus, assembly GCA_963859935.3. Taxonomy (NCBI): domain Eukaryota; kingdom Viridiplantae; phylum Streptophyta; class Magnoliopsida; order Fabales; family Fabaceae; genus Lathyrus; species Lathyrus sativus. The sequence continues at coordinate 220,332,807 of OZ012739.1, read as the reverse complement.
TTCTTCCCCCGCACATCCTCTGGAAAATACTTCTCCAGAAAGGTTTCTCTAAACAAATCCCATGTAATCACAATATCATCTTCCTCAAATCTTTGGCGAGTATTACCCCACCAATCTTCAGCTTCTTCTTCGAGCATATGAGTCCCAAACTGCACCTTCTGTGCATCCGAGCAATTCATAACTCGAAAAATCTTTTCCACAGCTTTCAACCAAATTTGTGCCTTGTCCGGTTCATGAGTTCCCTTGAAGACCGGAGGGTTATTCTTTTGGAATTTCCCCAAAGCACGGAATCCATCATCAGCATGATTCCTCTCATTCACATTGGCCGGAGGATTCTGCCCAATTGCCCCCGCCAATCTCGTCAATGCCTCCGCAATCGCTTCGTCGTTCCTTCCTGCAACCATCTTACTAATTCCAGCAACAGAACCACGTAAGAACACCCAATATTGATAATGCAACACACGCCTATCAATAACACACAGGGAAAAACACTCTAACAACTTGGCCGGACGGACCGACCTGCTCTGATACCACTATTGTAACACCCCCTTCTACACCCCAAATAAATGCATATAAAACAATTAAGCACATACAAATTATCAGAGTAAAAAGGTTTTATAATAAGGTATAAAAGAAGAATGCCACAATTTCACCAACGAAACTCTTTAACATTTTGCTCCATAAAATATGTAACAATTTCGTAGTTTTAGAATTCACATTTCAACATTCAACTTGAGCGGAAAATAACATCATTTGATCAGTTCCAAAATATTAATTCAAATGCACATAAGTCATCCAGATTAATGCATCATATCAGTTAGATTACAAAACCACATCAGCTGATACATCGCAATGTATCACAAAAGAATGACTATACTAGTCTAACTACCCGGTGTTACATATCAGAGCAGCCGACTCAAAAGAATGAAGACTAACTTCACAAAAGGACTCCAGCATCCTAATCTGCAATGCCTCATAGAGCATTATAAAACAGCAGAAGGGTGAGAAATATAACCATAATAATCAAAGCATAAGATTATATATATATAGGTAGTCATATAACACATATTCACATTTCTCACCACACTTCATTCTCTTAGTCATATATATTTACCACACATATATAGACAAACCTGGATATTCACAAAGCATTTCCACATTATGCATACACTTACAATTTCCACAATCTCATCATTCACACATAAGCATCTCTTCATGCATATGTCATATATCAATGTGACTCAACAACTCAATGCAACTCATGCAATGCGGTACCGACTCTCGTTATCTTTTTTTTTCGGTTTTTACATTAAACCGGGTCCACTCTTCTAGACCGATAACCCGTTATCTTTTTCGGTTTTTACATTAAACCGGGTCCACTCTTCTAGACCGATAACCACAAAGGCCCGTCCTCTAAGCCTTCAAACCCACTCTTCTAGGTTTGGGACAAACCACTAGTTTCCACGAAACTAACAGACATTGCCTCTTGACTAAATGATGCATGTACAATCAACCACAACAAATGCACTTAAGACCGACATCTTAATCTCATGCATTTACATAATTCATCTCTTCAAGAATTACACAATGATTGCACATACAGCATATATCACAACAATCAAGGTATTCACATCACAATACCAATCATACAATTACAAGTGATGCACACATATTCACAATGTTCTCATGCATACTCATCACATAATTGTATACACATCAAGCATTCACAAGTTCATTAAATAATACACACATAATCACCTATTATGTTCACATGTATTTATACTTGATGCAATTAACATTCAAATCACAATTCTAGGATTCACGCCCGTAGGCTACCCACAACACACATCATCACAATAGATCATATCTATATCATATCATAGAGGTATTGACCTCTGAGAAGCAACCAAACCATCTCCACATGAACAACACAGCAAAGGAAAAATGCTGTCACATTCGCCTCCATTCGCCTGGCGAACCCTCGCAGCGAACCTTCGCCTGGCCTTCGCCTGGCGAACTCTCTCAGCGAACACTCGCTAGGCTTCGCCTGGCGAGACTTCCCAGCGAGCCCAAGTCAGTAGCTACTGACTTCATTCGCCACCCTTCGCCAGCACCTTCGCTGGGCGAACCCTCGCTACTCAACTTCGCCTGGCGAACCCACCAGCGAAGTCCACTAGGACTTGAATATAATTATTCGCCAACACTCGCTAGGCTTCGCCTGGCGAAGCTTCGCCTCCGCTCGCCTGGCGAGAGCCACGAACCTGCGCAGAACAGAACCCTATTCTGTTCCACCTCCACCATCCACCATCATCCAACTTCTCACACAACAAAATCAGTACAAACAGCATCAACACATGTTACCCAACTATTCTACGGCATTATTGCTCAGTTTCAACCGATTAAATCATCAATCTACCGATTATTCCAACTTTTGCCCTAATTGGAAAGTGATGAAAACTCTACCAAAACCCCAACCCAACATACATAACATCATACAATGATCAAATAGAAACATTTCTCACCCTTACCTCGATTAATCGGAGCTTTGATGTTGGTTCTTGATGATTTCCACTTTTCCTCTTCTTCTCTTCTCTTTCTCTCCTTTCTTCTTCTTTCCTCTTTCTTTCCAAATGTTTTCTATCTTTCTTTTCTTTTCTTTCTCTCTTATATATTTCCTTCATTTTCCTTCCTCTCCAATTCCTTCTTAATTCTCTATTAATCCCAATTAATAAAAATTAATTTCCAACATTAATAAAAACCCCACTAAATCAATTAATTACTATAATTAATTATTTAATGAAATTTGGGCTGTTACAGATGATCTCAACCGCGTGTTGATCAAGCCTGAGGGTTTGATGCTCCCTTTTATTTAGCGAATGCCTGCTTTGAATAGCAGATGATCTCAACTGCATGTTGAGCCTTCCTGCGGGTTCGATGCTTGCTTTTATTTAGCGAATGCCTGCTTTAAATAGCAAATGATCTCAACTGGGTGTTGAGCCGGCCATCGGGTTCGATGCTTGCTTTTATTTAGAGAATGTCTGCTTTGAATAGCAGATGATCTAAACTTTGTGTTGAGACGGCCTGAGGGTTTGATGCTCGCTTTTATTTAGCGAATGCCTGCTTTAAATAGCATATGATCTCAACTGTGTGTTGAGCAGGCCTTCGGGTTCGATGCTCGCTTTTATTTAGCGAATACTGCTTGAATAGCAGATGATCTCAGCTGCGTGTTGAGCCAGCCTTCGGGTTCGATGCTCGCTTTTATTTAATGAATGCCCGATTTGAATAGCAGATGATCTCAGCTGCGTGTTGAGTCGGCCTTCGAGTTTGATGCTCGCTTTTCTTTAGCAAATGCCTGCTTTGAATAGCAGATGATCTCAGCTGCGTGTTGAGTCGGCCTTCGAGTTTGATGCTCGCTTTTATTTAGCAAATGTCTGCTTTGAATAGCAGATGATCTCAGCTTTGTGTTGAGCCGAGCTAAGGGTTCGATGGTCGATTTTATTTAGAGAATGCCGGCTTTGAATAGCAGATGATCTCAACTATGTGTTTATTCGGCTGAGGGTTCAATGTCCGCTTTTATTTAGCGAATGCCTGCTTTGAATAGCAGATGATCTCAACTGTGTGTTGAGCCAGCCTTCGGGTTCGATGCTCGGTTTTATTTAGCGAATTCTTGCTTTAAATAGCAGATGATCTAAACTGCGTGTTGAGCCGGCCTTCGGGTTCGATTCTCTTTTTTATTTAGCGAATGCCTGCTTTAAATAGCAGATGATCTTCCCTGCTTGTTGAGTCGGCCTTCGGGTTTGATGCTCGCTTTTATTTAGTGAATTCCTGCTTTGAATATAAGATAATCTCAACTGCGTGTTGAGCCGGCCTGAGGGTTCGATGCTTGATTTCATTTAGCGAATGCCTGCTTTGAATAGCAGATGATCTCAGCTTCGTGTTGAGCCGACCTTCGAGTTTGATGCTGGATTTTATTTAGCGAATGCCAGCTTTAAATAGCAGATGATCTCAACTACGTGTTGAGCCGGCCTTCGGTTCGATGCTCGCTTTTATTTAGCGAATACTGCTGGAATAGCAGATGATCTCAGCCGCGTGTTGAGCCAGCCTTCGGGTTCGATGCTCGCTTTTATTTAGCAAATGCCTGCTTGGAATAGCAGATGATCTCAGCTGCGTGTTGAGTCGACCTTCGAGTTCGATACTCGCTTTTATTTAGCAAATGCCTGCTTTGAAGAGCAGATGATCTCAACTTCGTGTTGAGCCGAGCTAAGGGCTCGATGCTCGATTTTATTTAGCGAATGCCGGCTTTGAATAGCAGATGATCTCAACTATTTGTTGATCCGGCTGAGGGTTTGATGTTCACTTTTATTTAGCGAATGCCTGCTTTGAATAGCAGATGATCTCAAATGTGTGTTGAGCCGACCTTCGGGTTCGATGCTAGCTTTTATTTAGCGAATGCTTGCTTTAAATAGCAGATGATCTCAACTGCGTGTTGAGCCGGCCTTCGGGTTCGATGCTCGCTTTTATTTAGCGAATGCCTGCTTTAAATAGCAGATGATCTCAGCTGCTTGTTGAGTCGGCCTTCGGGTTTGATGCTCGCTTTTATTTAGCGAATTCCTGCTTTGAATAGAAGATAATCTCAACTGCGTGTTGAGCCGGCCTAAGGGTTCGATGCTTGATTTCATTTAGAGAATGCCTGCTTTGAATAGCAGATGATCTCAGCTTCATGTTCAGCCGAGCTAAGGGTTCGATGCTCGATTTTATTTAGCGAATGCCGGCTTTAAATAGAAGATGATCTCAACTGCGTGTTGAGGCGGCCTTCGGTTCGATGCACGCTTTTATTTAGCGAATACTGCTGGAATAGCAGATGATCTTAGCCGCGTGTTGAGCCAGCCTTCGGGTTCGATGCTCGCTTTTATTTAGTGAATGTCTGCTTTGAATAGCAGATGATCTCAGCTGCATGTTGAGCCGACCTTCGAGTTTGATTCTCACTTTTATTTAGCAAATGCCTGCTTTGAATAGCAGATGTTCTCAGCTTTGTGTTGAGCCGAGCTAAGGGCTCGATGCTCGATTTTATTTAGCGAATGCCGGCTTTGAATAGCAGATGATCTCAACTATGTGTTGATCCAGCTGAGGGTTCGATGTCCGCTTTTATTTAGCGAATGCCTGCTTTGAATAGAAGATGATCTCAAATGTGTGTTGAGCCGGCCTTCGGGTTCGATGCTCGCTTTTATTTAGCAAATGCTTGCTTTAAATAGCAGATGATCTCAAGTGCGTGTTGAGCCGGCCTTCGGGTTCGATGCTCGCTTTTATTTAGCGAATGCCTGCTTTAAATAGTAGATGATCTCAGCTGCTTGTTGAGTCGGCCTTCGGGTTTGATGCTCGCTTTTATTTAGCGAATTCCTGCTTTGAATAGAAGATAATCTCAACTGCGTGTTGAGCCGGCCTGAGGGTTCGATGCTTGATTTCATTTAGAGAATGCCTGCTTTGAATAGCAGATGATCTCAGCTTCGTGTTCATTTGAGATAAGGGTTCGATGCTCGATTTTATTTAGCGAATGCCGGCTTTAAATAGCAGATGATCTCAACTGCATGTTGAGTCGGCCTTCGGTTCGATGCTCGCTTTTATTTAGTGGATACTGCTGGAATAGCAGATGATCTCAGCTGCGTGTTGAGCCAGCCTTCGGGTTCGATGCTCGCTTTTATTTAGTGAATGTCTGCTTTGAATAGCAGATGATCTCAGCTGCGTGTTGAGCCGGCCTTCGAGTTTGATGCTCGCTTTTATTTAGCAAATGCCTGCTTTGAATAGCAGCTGATCTCAGCTTCATGTTGAACCGAGCTAAGGGTTTGATGCTCGATTTTATTTAGCGAATGCCTGCTTTGAATAGCAGATGATCTCAACTGTGTGTTGAGCCGGGCTTCGGGTTCGATGCTCGCTTTTATTAAGCGAATGCCTGCTTTAAATAGCAGATGATCTCAACTGCGTTTTGATTCGGCCTTCGGGTTTGATGCTCGCTTTTATTTAGCGAATTCCTGCTTTGAGTAGAAGATAATCTCAACTGCGTGTTGAGCCTACCTGAGGGTTTGATGCTCGATTTCATTTAGCGAATGCCTGCTTTGAATAGCAGATGATCTCAACCTCATGTTGATCAAGCCTGAGGGTTTGATGCTCCCTTTTATTTAGCGAATGCCTGCTCTGAATAGCAGATGATCTCAACTGCGTGTTGAGCCTGCCTTCGGGTTCGATGCTCGCTTTTATTTAGCGAATGCCTGCTTTAAATAGAAGATGAACTCAACTGCGTGTAAAGGCGACCTTCGAGTTCGATGCTTGCTTTTATTTAGCGAATGTATGCTTTAAATAGAAGATGATCTCAGCTGTGTGTTGAGCCGGCCTTTGAGTTTGATGCTCGCTTTTATTTAGAGAATGTCTGCTTTAAATAGCTGATGATCTCAACTGTGTGTTGAGCAGGCCTTCGGGTTCGATGCTCGCTTTTATTTAGCGAATGCCTGCTTTAAATAGAAGATGATCTCAACTGCATGTAAAGGCGACCTTCGAGTTCGATGCTTACTTTTATTTAGTGAATGTATGCTTTAAAGAGAAGATGATCTCAACTGTGTGTTGAGACGGCCTGAGGGTTCGATGCTCGCTTTTATTTAGCGAATGCCTGCTTTATATAGCTGATGATCTCAGCTGCGTGTTGAGCCAACCTTCGGGTTCGATGCTCACTTTTATTTAGTGAATGCCCGCTTTGAATAGCAGATGATCTCAGCTGCGTGTTGAGTCGGCCTTCGAGTTCGATGCTCGCTTTTATTTAGCAAATGCCTGCTTTGAATAGCAGATGATCTCAGCTTCGTGTTGAGCCGAGCTAAGGGTTCGATGCTCAATTTTATTTAGTGAATGCCGGCTTTGAATAGCAGATGATCTCAACTATGTGTTGATCCGGCTGAGGGTTCGATGTTCGCTTTTATTTAGCGAATGCCTGCTTTGAATAGCAGATGATCTCAACTGTGTCTTGAGCCGGCCTTCGGGTTCGATGCTCGCTTTTATTTAGAAAATGCTTGCTTTAAATAGCAGATGATCTCAACTACGTGTTGAGTCGGCCTTCGGGTTCGATGCTCGATTTTATTTAGCGAATGCTTGCTTTAAATAGCAGATGATCTCAGCTGCTTGTTGAGTCGGCCTTTGGGTTTGATGCTCGCTTTTATTTAGCGAATTCCTGCTTTGAATAGAAGATAATCTCAACTGCGTGTTGAGCCGGCCTGAGGGTTCGATGCTTGATTTCATTTACCGAATGCCAGCTTTGAATAGTAAATGATCTCAACCGCGTGTTGATCAAGCCTTAGGGTTCGATGCTCCCTTTTATTTAGCGAATGCCTGCTTTGAATAGCAGATGATCTCAACTGCGTGATGAGCCTGCCTTCGGGTTCGATGCTCGCTTTTATTTAGCGAATGCCTGCTTTAAATAGCAGATGATCTCAACTGCGTGTTGAGCCGACCTTCGGGTTCGATGCTTGCTTTTATTTAGCGAATGCATGCTTTAAATAGAAGATGATCTTAGCTGTGTGTTGAGCCGGCCTTCGGGTTCGATGCTCGCTTTTATTTAGAGAATGCCTGCTTTGAATAGCAGATGATCTCAACTTTGTGTTGAGACGGCCTGAGGGTTCGATGCTCACTTTTATTTAGCGAATGCCTTCTTTAAATAGCATATGATCTCCACTGCGTGTTGAGCAGGCCTTCGGGTTCGATGCTCGCTTTTATTTAGCGAATACTACTTGAATAGCAGATGATCTCTGTTGCGTGTTGAGCCAACCTTCGGGTTTGATGCTCGCTTTTATTTAGCGAATACTACTTGAATAGCAGATGATCTCTGTTGCGTGTTGAGCCAACCTTCGGGTTCGATGCTTGCTTTTATTTAGTGAATGCCTGTTTGAATAGCAGATGATCGCAGCTGCGTGTTGAGTCGGCCTTCGAGTTCGATGCTCTCTTTTATTTAGCAAATGCCTGCTTTGAATAGCAGATGATCTCAGCTTCATGTTGAGCCGAGCTAAGGGTTTGATGCTCGATTTTATTTAGCAAATGCCGACTTTGAATAGCAGATGATCTCAACTATGTGTTGATCCGGCTGAGGGTTCGATGTCCGCTTTTATTTAGCGAATGCCTGCTTTGAATAGCAGATGATCTCAACTGTGTGTTGAGCCGACCTTCGGGTTCGATGCTCGCTTTTATTTAGCGAATGCCAGCTTTAAATAGCAGATGATCTCAACTGTGTGTTGAGCCGGCCTTCGGGTTCGATGCTCACTTTTATTTAGCGAATGCCTGCTTTAAATAGCAGATGATCTCAGCTGCGTGTTGAGTCGGCCTTCGGGTTTGATGCTCGCTTTTATTTAGCCTGACAACTTTAGGATTGGATCAGTTCCCCTTTAGTGCGTCCTTTCTCTTCTCATCTTCAAACAAATCAAGATACAGTAATAAAGGTTAATTGATGTCGTACGCTACGAGCCTTAAGCTACCTTAGAAAGGGTTATTGGAGAGTTTCTTTTCAATAGTCTGGATGTTTAGTATGGCACCCTTTGGGTGACATGCGGTTCATTCACTCTCAGGTCATAGTCTCTAGTGCGATATCAGTTGAAAACATTCATAAAAAGATACTTCTTCTAAAAAACAGAGACAAAGATCAAATTATTTTTTTCCTCTTGGACCTTTAATCCTTGGAAACCCTTTTCAGAAGGAGAGTTTTGTTAACTCTCGGTTCTACCGCAAACGGTAAACGCCTAAGTCTCCGTCGAGCGAGCTGCATACACCAAACTGCTGGAACCGTCTGTTAACCCTACTTGGATAAAAAAGACAAACCTGTGTCTCTCGTGTCCCGAACTACGTTTGCTCTGATCTTTCGCGCTGTGTAAAAGTACGTAGGTACGAGATTCGATATCTCGGCGAGCAACCTTCCCCCGCAACCCGTAGTTAGGCGAACTACGTTGACTCTGATTTCTCGTTCCAGACGGGAATACGTAGGCATAGAACTGATGTATTCTGCTGAGTCATTTTCTTTTCTTTCAGACCAGACCTTTAGCGTAGATAGATATAACAAACCCTTCAGATAAGCACAACAAGCATGGATCCCATCGAGTACGATGGACCTGAGGAGTGCTAATACCTTCCCCTTGCGTAACCAACTCCCGAACCCAGACAATGGTTGCGATGACCTTGTCTTATACCTTTCCGTCAGGTTTTTCCCGATCGTTTCCTTTCCCGTTCTGAGGGATAAATAACGAAAGGTGGCGACTCTTATGTTTTGCCGACACCTTATTTTCGCGGTAGCGACACTACCTATTTAACCAAATACCGCCTCCATTAATTCAACGTAGCTCCCTTTGCGATACTACAATACGACTTGTTGTTAACTCACCGGAAATGGCCATGAGAGCACTAGCTGTTGTTGATGATCAATCTTAAAAGGGTTCTCCATCATGGTGTAACTGGCTGCAATACCAATTCCTTTCGTTGCGTAATTTCCTTCTGGACTTGATCTCAACACATACTGCAAACTGAAACCTGCCACAATAAACGGGGATCAGAATCAGAAATTACGTGATGATGTGCTTATTACTGTCCAAAATTAGAATTTAAGGGAGCCTAATCATGAACTGAGAATGGAAAAGCTTCTCACGATAATCCGAGCATTACCTCCACCTTCTTCTAAGCAATATCATTTAGCCTGCAAAAGTTTGAACATAAGGTTAAAGCACTATGACCACAAGATAACATCTCAAATACCAAGAAGTATTACGGCATTGGCATACTAATTGCCGGTCTATTTCAATTCTGCCCATAGCTGTCATCAGCAAAGAAATGTTTCATAGAGGTTTGATTGGGATAGGTGAAGCCCACCGTTGCAAGTATAAGAAGACAAATCTGCTTAGGCTCATTGAATCCTGTAAACAATAAAGAACGACATCAACCCTTATGAAAAGAACAAGCAATAAATTCATCAATTTCAGATTTAAATTTTTCCAAAATAGTGTTGACAAGGCCTTAAACTATTTCTAAAACAGGACAAACATGTTCGACTTAAATTTGGAATGATTATTACAACACAATCGCAAGGGTCGACGGCATATTTCGCATTCATTGCCTTGTCCTGAACACCACCAAACTTGTTGGTCCAGGAAAGAAATAACATTAACATAATTAATTCTCAAATTCATTCCCAAAAACATACTCCAAACATTTTCAAATAATTTCCCTAAACAGATTTTGACAGAAAAGGAAATCATTCAAGATCTGAAATCATTATTTGTTCTTTACATTTAATTCTTTTTCTCTGAACATTATAAGAGGAGAACAACATTTGTGCACACAATAGCTGGACGGAAGATTCACAAACACACAACACTCACCATAAAATTGGAAACCCTAAAACGAAAAGGGGGGACGAAAATCAGAAATTCAAAACCCTAAATCATAAAAAAGGGGGAAACTTTTCTTCGACGGTTTCGTCACCATCACACCCCGGAGCCGTCGCCGTCTAACCAACCTTCGACTTCTCCCACCGTAAAGACATCATCGGAGTTTTCGAATTTCCATTCTTTAGCCGCTAACCGCTGTGAAACTCTTCATTTCCAAACTACAAAAAGAAACCCATTTTTTTCGTAAGTCGTTTTGTGGCACAAATAATTCATGTTTTATTTTGTTGTTTTTGTTTGTTTTGATTTAGAAGAAGAACAGAGAATACGAAGATAGAAAGAAGGAGTGAAAAGCAAACGGAGAAGACCGAGGGAAAGCGAAGAAGAGAAGAGGAGACAAAGCGAAGGAGAAAGAAGAGAGGAAGCAGAAAGAAGTAAGAAGAAAAAAGGAGCTAAATCGAAGGAGAAAGAAGTAGCGGAAGAGAGAGATAAGAGAGATAGGGCACCGTTTGGTACAAATTAGGTTTTCAAGATAACCCTTCCCTTTTTCCCGTTTGTAGCTCCAGCCGAGCCGGGTCCAGTGGGCTTGATCAACACCGGCCCGATTTTCTTTTTTTCTTTTTTTTTTGTCTTTTTTTCGTTTGTTTGTTTTTCTGTTGATTGGGTTGGGCTTGTTTTTTTGCAATAATAAAAAAACTAACACTAACCTATTTAATTAATTAAATAAAAATCAGAAAACAATAATGAAAATATAAAAATAAAAAGATATTGAAAATAAAAATAAAAAATAAGTAATTAGATTTAATTTTAATGTGTTTTAGTTTTTAATCTAATGTAACAACAAATAAAAAAGGTAGACTTAGTTTTTATTAAAAAATTAGTTTAATTTTCATTTAAAATATAACTCAAAAACAAAAAATATATTTCAAATTAAAATTTAATAATCTTACTAATTTTTAATTAACTTGGAACATTTTAAGTTTTTCTCTAAAATTAAGTTAGAAATTATTTTATCAACTAATCTTTTGCTAATTTCCATCTAATTTAATTTTTCTCAAAAATAGAGTAAAACAATTATAATTCTTTTAGACCTTTTCACCATTTATTTTCTAAAATTAATCAAAAATCTATTAACCCAAATCCAACTGTTTCTCGATATTCCCTCGAACTCAACTTTGCCCTGTTTCATTCCTTATTATCGTATGCATGTCCAAAGGAAGAACCAACACATGACTTAACATTTGTACGTATTTCACCTCATATGCATCATTTTTCCCCGATCGATCCTTGATCCTTTTCAAGTCGATTAGCTTAGGCTTTTAGATCTTACCCCTTATGGAGGACCTTTTTCTTTTACAATTTAGATAAACCATATTCAATTAAAACTATTATCCTATTAGAGAATTAGACGTGAGTCATCTTGACCGTTGAGATATAATTCTCCTGCCCCATAACATAATCGTGTGATGTAGATCTTTTTTGCTTGAGGGAGATAGTGGCGTACTCGTCGATAAATCCGAGTGCTTGAGCCCTTCTCTCAAGCTGACTTGAGAATCACCGCTCAGTTGAGGCCCTCTTGAAAATTAGTACTGTTGACCGAGTAGTCGTGAAAACATTCACTATTTTCAACCTTGGAGCCTGTGATACTGGGGACCGTAGTTACCTTTAACCCCACTTTTTCCTAGGACGTAGTGCAATGACTATGAGGGAGTAGTCCCAAAATAGTTGCTACGCGATAATACATTCAAAAGAGGTTCTCTTGAGAATATTATTAACCACTGAGTTAGTCGGGAAATTGATAATATCCGAAAGATGGACTAATGATTTTGGGAACTTTTTAGAACCTTGTTCTACAAGTACAATCAACCCTTTAGTCCACACCCTTTGGGAGTGGGTATACCCTTTGCTCCATGCTCGTTGCAAACCCAGGTTTCCTGTTTGTTTATCTTTGTCTTTGTGTGCCTGCCTGTGTTTGTGCATCTTTAAAGCATCATTTTTGCATTGGGGTTTCATGTAATTCAACTTTATTTATAAACATTACTGAACCAATGTGGATTACAAAAAAAACATTTATGATATATTCTTTTAAGAGTCTTAGCTTCGATGACCTAAGGAAGTTGGGATCTCATATAAAAAAAGTTCAAGTACAAAAGAAAAAAAGAACCTTATGAACAAGGGAACTCTTCCTTACTATCCATGCAAGAAAAGAAAGGAGATGGAGGATTTATTTTCCTCTATCAGACTAATCCTTGGGCGTTGATCCTTGACAAGCTTATATTCAAGAAGGTCCATCTGGAAGAGCAAATCAAGAAGCAATACAAGACTTCCTTAGGATTTTATTAGCTTTTATTTAGCTATTAGGCCAGGACTCTTTTAAGAATATTACCTATAATCCAATATATAAAAAAAATAATAAAAAAATTTCTTTGGTATTCTGTAACGTTTATAAATACTTGAGTTTCATGAAATCTTTCATCTGCACTTTTCATTTTGCATCCCTCATTTAGCATTTGCATGTGCATGTGTCTCATCTCCGCTGTAGCTCATCCGGCCTCCTATCTTTGTCTGTCTGTTGACATTTGAACCATCTGACCATGCTGGAAGCAATCACTGAAGGATAATGTCATACCCCAAATTTTACCCTTAGATTCATTTATTATTCGCATATCATCTTAGTCAATCATTTATGCATAGCTAACCATTTAAACCATTTTGTCCATTTTGTTTTATGAAGATAGGTTGCTGAAAAGATTTAGAGGTTGGGAAGGTGTGGTCTCTGCTCTTAAACCCCTGCAAGTCGTGTTAAATCTATAAACACATTCCCTCGTTCTTAGGGCCTAAGATATGGCATGGTTTTGAAAAGTTTGTGTACTTTGCTTTCAAAAAGAGAAGTGAAAGAATGAGTTTTCAGCGTATGATTCAAGACTTCATCAGATGCAGAATGATCGATCTTTGGGATTGCAATTAAATTAAAGAGATAATTTAATGACGTTCTTATCTAGGAGGTTGAATCATTAGGATCTTTTGATCTAAAGATAATAGTTTGGATTTCTCTTGTTAATGTAGTGAGGTTATAAGCGTGGATAAGAATTCTGAATTAAGTTTTTGTTATAAGACCTCAAAGCGACATTTAAGACTCGTAGATTATTGGTTAATCTCGTCATGAGTTTTAATATAAAGTCTACGCAAATTCAAAGGAGGTTAAAGTTCATCAAGGTATTCAAATTTAAGTCAAGTGTAAAACCCATACTTTAAGGTCCAAGTTCATAAAAATGCAATCATTGGTTTACAAAGATTCTAGGTTGTCCATACTCATTTGAATATTTCTAAGAGCCTTTAATATAGAAACAAAATCTCTACATCTTTATAAAGAGTATAGGGTGAATAAGGAAAGTGTTACACAAGGAGTTTGGATACAACCAGAAAAACACAAAGTGCAAAGGTCAATATTTAGAGTACATCTTAGGATCTAGAAGCTAAAACATTACAGGAGTTGCAAATCATCATATGAGTTCTATAATTTTCCTAAGTCATTTATACCGCCAACTGGAACCATCTCAAAGCTCAAATAATGCAAAAGCTTCAAAAATCCACCGAGTTACTTTGCCGGCTCTCTCGTAAAAACTAATGCACCATTCTCCAAGATATTTGACTAGTATTTTCATTAATATGTTGGTCATTAAGAATTGATCACCAGAAAGAGTTTTACCCAATGGTCACGCGTAATTTCCTCGAGACCCGAAAAGCTGTATTTTTTATACCTGCAATGACCTTGTTATTAGTAATGTGAGAATTTGTTATTAGCTCAGAAAATGAAAACAACTCAACTTCAGCTCTGCTACTATTGTTATCTTGGCCGCACCTATGTTCCCGCACTAACCGAGCTGGCATTGTTATCAACACTTGAGGCTGTTGAGATTAAAATGGGGTCAGAAACTAAATATTGCCGCGAATAACACATGAAGATCAGAAGAGCAGCAAATGCTGGTTAAGGTTAAGTTGTTATACCTCTTGGTGACTTGCGTTGACTTCGGTACGCCATGTAGCCGTTTGTTACATCTGGACAGAAAGGAATTACCGCCAGGGAGCCTGCTCCATCGTTAACACTACCTACATAATGAGAAAGGAGATGTTTCAAAGGACTTAGATAAGTCGGGAAGTATTCGCAGCTTTTATGAATGGAAATTCATATGAGAATGTATTTGAATCCAATACCTTCGTGTACGACTTAAGGGATCATCTAAGGAATGTGATTGAAGTCATTTCTAAGACACCATCAGAAGTACGGGACATCAGCATGACGGTAAGCAACAATACCCCAACGGCGAGACGATCAAAGTCTCACGGTAGCATGCAAATTTACCTATCCAAAAACAAAGACAAAGTCCAAAGATCCATTAATCACCAGTTCAGAATTTTATTTCAATCTTAAACCGACTTATGATCATACCAACTTACGTCCAAGAAACCTTAGCCTTCAGAACAGGCCACGAGCAGTGCAAGTCACCTCCTACCAGAATGCGACAATCCTGAATCCGAAAGGAATTAACCTCTTTGCATTAAGCATGTCCAAAACAGGTCCCTCAGATTTCGCTGCTCCCAATATCTGTTCCAAAGCTATTTGAGCTACAAAAAAAACAACAAAATTAATGTTTCTATGGTGAGAAAACAAGGCATTGCAAAGGAGACATGCTTGTTTGCTTTATTAGAAAAATGAACACAAGAGCCATAATTTCTATTATTACCATAAGCTGAAAGAATGGACATTTCCTCATATATCCCTAAGTAGCAAGCTCAATACTGTTGGAGTTATTTGTCTCTTTATCTAAAACAGATTAATAGAAAGATCTCACCATAGAGATAGTTGATATTTGCATTGCCGTCATTAGCACCTCCCAAAACATAATTGTTTCGTTTCACTCTCAGACCTGGCCATAGAAGAAGGTAACTCTCATGAGAATGAAGAAATACGTGCAAAATTTACAAATTAAACTACAGACAAACCAATTCAAATTTTTGATCCAGGACATAATCAAGCACAATCACCCCAGAATCAATAAGCGGTTGTTCATATTGTTGTAAACAATGTTGATCCATTAAAGTTCTACCCTGCAAAAACACGATGGAAGAAGGATTAGACTAAGTCAGCAAAATCCAGCAAGACAATGACAACCATGTATCATCATAAATCGAAATAAGTCTTTGCTCCAAGCATTGAAGCATTACAGTTGGCAATGAAAGTTCAAAAAAATTTAAAAGAAAGAGTTTCTGTTATAAACGGAAGCTTACTCAAGTAATCAAACATCATCAAAATCGTTCAAATTCTTTCCAAAGTCGTGTAAAGCATGTCTTAGACAATGTTAAATAACAAGAATTTTCTTTCCAAACAGGTCCGAGACAACATTAGTTTATTTCCAAAACAAATGAATTCAATCTTTCCAAGACAAGAACTAGCAAGATCAAACGAAAATGGAAAAGTAATTATCTTCAAAACAAGATTCAGAAAACTTCACTTCTTTCCATAAATACTGCACTATCAAAGCCTCTAAAAAAGAGGACATTCACAGACGAAAATAACCAACGAAATACTCCAAAAATCCCTAAATCGAGAAAGAGAAAAGGAGTTGAGAAAATACTTATCTCTTGAGTTGTGGTTCCGTCGCCAAGCCGTCGCGCACATCACCGGAATCTCTTCCATTTCGCCGCGAAGACCCTTTCGAAGGAGTTAGAAAAGCTTATCTGTTGTGGTACTTCCGCACCACCATCGTCGCCGTGAAATCATCAACCGTCACCATCGCCGTGAAGGGCTCCCTTGCAAAACCGACCCTCGATCTCCACCGCAAATCCGCCATTAAAGCCGTGAAACCTTTCGACCCCGTCTTTGTTCTTCTTTTGGGTAAACCGTTGACCCCTTTTGTTGTTTGTTCTGTCCATGTTGTTGTTTTCATGTGCGAAGTGAGAAATGGCGAAAGAAAAAGAAACGAACGGAGGAAAGAAAAAAAGAGAAAGAACGAGACAGAGTGAGGGAGAGAGGAGGGGGAAGGCGTCGCGTTTTTGTTTTGGGGATTAGGGTTTTCAGAAACCTTTCCCTTTCCGTCCAATCCGAATTGGGTCGGGTCTGGGGATTTCATCGCCCCAGCCCACCCTTTTTTTTGTTTACCTTTTTTTATTTTGTCAGTTTGTGTTGTATTTATTATTTAAATATTAATATTAAACAAACTAACAACTAACACTAACATTATTAATAAAATAAAAATTAGAAAAAAAACTTTAAAATATAAAAGTGAAAACATGAAAAAAAGAAATAATATAGTTTCATATTTAATTTTAAGTTAGCTCTTTTATTTTAAAAATAAAAAACTAAAAAATGCTTATTTTTAAAAAAAATTTCAAACTTAATTCAATAATAAAATAATAAAAATATGACTAGAATAAGTTTTAGTTTAATTTCAGCTTTTTTTTTACTTAAAAAATAAAAATCAAAAATCTATATTTTATTGATTAATCTCCATTTAACTTAATTAATTCTAAACAAAATACAAAAAATATCAATTTAGCCTTAACTTAATTCTTAATAATACTTAGTCTTCTTCTAGTTTTTTATTTAGAATTCAGTTTAATTAATCTTTTTGCTAAATTACACTTAATCAAATTTTTCTCAAAAAATAAACAAAACTTTTTTAGCTAACTTAAGATTAACCTAATTTTTTCCAATTTAATTAATTTTAATAATTTATTATCTTAGATTTAATTAAATAACTTTTTCAAAATAAAAATAAATTAGAATATACGTCTTTAGTTTTTTTATTTATTCAATTTAATCTTTTAAAAACAATTCACCACTCACTTCTAATTAATCACCAATTCACCATCCACATCTAATCATATCTAAATTACTAGTCAAAATTAATTTCAACCTCTAGTCATGCTTACAGTACTTCCTTACATCTCTATATTCATGTCCATTATCATCATTTGTATGTCAATTTACATATTATACTTTCCGCTTCATTTTACCGTATTCCCTCCGAAGGAAAGGTTACACTATTTGACCACCGAGTCAATACCCTACCTTCATCCCCATCCTAGTCTTAGGATCCGAGTCGCTGCACTCGTGCTTAGGCGTCCCGCCGTGGACACACCCATACCTTTTCCCCACCTTAAGACTTTTAGTCGCCGTACTCACACTTAGGCGTCCCGCCGCGGACATCCACCCTTTATCCTAGCCTTAGGATCAGGAGTCGCCGTACTCCACATAAGTTTCCCGCCGTGGAATACTTACTACACCCTTTTTAATTCAACTTTACAACGTAGAAATCAGATTCGCCGCACTCCAAAGTAAGCGCTTCCCTATGAACGTTTACTTCCCCCCAGGAACCTTGACCATAGTCAAGAAGTTCCTCTTCCTCCCTCTGTGAGGGGAACTACGAAACTCTGATTCCATCCCCTACCCAAGATACGTAGGCACAAGATGCGAGTCTTGGTGAGTAAACTTAGGACTAACTCCTTAGGTCCTTTTCTTTAACCCTTTAACCCTTAGCATTACCCTTAAGCAGATAACTACAACAATAACACATTTTAAAACAAGAGGTTCCTGTAGAGTACTACAGAAGTTTAGGATGCTAGCACCTTCCCTAAGCTTAACCAATCCCCTAACCCTAGATCTTTCCCCGCATAGTGTTTACGATGCAAACCAGCTTTTCCCTTTTCTTTAACCTTTCCTTCGGATAAATCAAAGACCGGTTGTAAATGAATTAAGATTCAAGTTAATCAATAGCTTGGCATCCAAATTTCACCGTAACAGATAGTAAAGAGAACAAAGGATATGGATCCCATGACTGGTTTCAGGATGATGACTACTCCGATATTTGATCTTCCATCTGATGACATTGTTCAACAAATGGATATTCCTACACAATCTCAGCCTATGCAAGATAACCTGTTTGTTCAAGTTGATGAAAGGGATTCCCAGTTTCTACGGTGTATGCCAAATCCCCAGAATATTCATACTGAGATGATCGACTCGAACACTAGCTGTGAATTTCATGACGGAGTAATGGGGCATTAGATAGAAGAATGTAAGGTATTCTAAGAAAAAGTTCAAGAGATGATCAACGAAAAATTGTTGACCTTTAGAAGAGAAAGCCCGGTCTTGAATGGAATACTGTTGTGTTGATGAATACAAAGACTTAATAAACTCTTTTAGAAGGGTTTGTCATACAGTTCAATTTGTTTGCTTATATGTATTTTTTTCTCTGATTATAAAAGCATAATTTACATGTAAGAACTTGTTTATTTTGAATGATATTGCAATAAATATGTTTGTCTTGAATACATCCATTCGTATTCACTCATAAAATATTTTTTCATGTTCTATAATGCCAAAATTACGCAATCTCTTGCTTTGACAGAGAATTGGGAGGAGGATGACAAAATAAAAAACGCAAGATCTCTGGTAGTATGCTTTTGAATAAAACCCAGCAAATGATGTAAGGAATTGTTTCAAATCCTCAAACACTGGAGATATAAGGAAGATAATCCCTCTTCAACCCCTTTGAGCCTTGAAGTAGGAGTTTTCTTTTCCAAATAAATAAAAAAACCCAATTTTAACCTGGGGCAGGGTAGTTTTCAGTTAAACTGATCGAGAGCCCGTATTCTAGAAAAGAGGAGTGAACATTCGAGAATCCACTTTATCTATTCATAACATATAAGGAGGCTGGAAGTCAAATCCACAATGATTATCCATTGGCTATCTAAAGAGTATGGAAGTCACAGTCCTTTCAATCCTTTTCAAAAAGGTTCAAAATAACTTTGCTTGGGGTTATCCCTATCTTGTTATATTTGTTATTTGCTATCTTATTTGTTTGTATATATTTACTGTACCTTGCTTGGGGTTATACATTGTTGTCAGATAAGTCATACGCCCGACTTGAGTGCAATTATTATAGGAAGGTGATATATCTGACAAGGCTTATAGGGAGTTGAATGCCGACCAAGTTGACTTGAGAATCACCGCTCAGTCGAGACCCTTTCGAAAATGGTTCGGTTGAACAAGTAATCGTGAAAACTTTTACTATTGTCGAATTGGAGTCTGTGATACTGAGGACCGTAGTTACCTAAACAAAACTTTGACCTTATTTAGGACGTAGTGCGAGGACTTTGAGGGAGTACTCCCGAAATAGTTGCTACACGATACTACACTCAAAAGAGGTTCTCTTGAGAATATTATTAACCACCGAGTAATCAGGAAATTGATAATATTCGAAAGATGGGCTAATGACATTGGGAACCTCTTTAGAACCTTGTTCTGCAAGTACAATTAACCCATAGTACTTACCTTTCGGGATGGGTAGACCTTGGCTCCACTCATGTTCCTCTAACCTAGGACCTTTGTTTGTGCATGGCATCCAGCATCATAACATTCTTGGTTTCAAGGAGTTCAACTGTCCTTTGCAAATTCAATAAATCTTACATTTCAAAATCTAAAACTTTTTCAAGCTTTCCTCAAAAATATTTACAATCGATCGTTGAAATCCTTGAAACCTTGCATTGCATTGCATCCTGTTTTTGCATTTGCATTTTCCTTCTGGTTTCTCATTCTCAGTTCTCTCGCTTCTAGTGCTGTCACCCTGAGTCCTCTGCATCAATACAACACCAGAGCTCGAGCTTGGAAAAAGATAGCGGAACAAAATCAAGAGCTTGATCGTGTTAGCAACGAACTCGAAGACCTTCGGAGAAGTGTTGGACAGATAATGGAGATGCTTCAAGTCATTAATGCAAGGATGGATACTCAGCCTACTGTTGTGTCCGAGATTACCAATACTATTGTGGATCCTCAACCGGCCATTACTACTGTGAGTGTACCTCCCTATGGTCTTCCATTTGGTTTTGTGCCTCGTTCTGCTGTGGTTTCTATTGCTCAACCAGTTCCTCAAGTTGTTCCTCTAGTTTATGAAGCTCCTCAAGTGATACCGGCCTTTGCACCAGCTGTTGTTCGTACTCGTGTGCAGCCATACTTTAATGAACCGGTATATGATATTCCTGATGTGAAGGATGACGAAGATGAGCGACATGAGAGGTTGCGTGAGAATGTTGAAACTATTGATAAAAGGCTGAGAATGATGGAAGGTGACCAAATATTTGGTGCTGCTTCCAGAGATGTCTGTTTGGTATCTGGATTGGTTATCCCCCCAAAGTTTAAAACTTCGAGCTTTGACCAATATGAAGGTGCTACTTGTCCGAAAAGTCATTTAAAAATGTACTACCGTAAAATGGCTGCTCACGTTGAGAACGACAAGCTAATGATACATTGTTTCCAGGACAGTCTGAAAGGTGCTTCCTCAAAATGGTACCTAACTTTGGATCAGTCCCGTATCAAATGCTTTCAAGATTTATCTGATGCCTTCATTAAACACTATAAGTATAACATGGATCTGGCTCCTGATCAAAGACAATTGTTGAATATGTCCCAGAAGAGCTCAGAATCATTCAAACAGTATGCTCAGAGGTGGAGAGAGATTGCTTCGCAAGTGGAACCTCCTCTGATCAAGAAAGAATTAGCCGATTGGTTTGTTGACACAGTGCACCCAGAATTCTACGAGAGAATGGTTGGTAGTGTAACTGCTAATTTTTCAGACATTGTTGCTGTTGGTGTAAAAGTGGAATTGGGTCTGAAAAGTGGTAAGATGTCAAGTGCTGCTGGTAGTTCAAGCTCCAAAGATCATGCCAAGAAACCTTCATTCAATTCTCAGAAGAAGAAAGAGGGTGAAAGTAATGTTGTATCTGCAGGCAGACGAAGCAATCAACCTTATCAACATCAGCCGAATTATGTTCAACAACAAGGTTATCTTGTGCAGTATGCTCAACAACCTTATGTGGCTGCTGTTACTCCCGTATTCAATCAGCAAATTCCTATATATCAGCTTGTGCAACCGGCTCCTGTTTATCAGCCTCCGGTATATCAACAACCTCCTGGTTATCAGCGTGCACAAGCACCTGCTAGCTACCAACAAGCGCCCAACACTCCCACTTATCAGCAACCAAAGAATCAGGCTCCTCGCCAAAATGGTCCCAATAGGAGACCATACAAGCTGATCCCTCCTATTCCGATGACTTACACCGAATTGTACCCTTCATTAGTACAACAAGGTATGATAACTACCAGAGCTTTGGGTCTGCCTCCCAATCCACTACCAGTTAACTACAACGTTGCGGCTCATTGTTTATTTCATGAGGGTGCACCTGGTCACGACCTAGAAAGTTGTTATACTCTTAAACACATTGTCAGAAAGTTAATGGAAAAGAAGATCCTGCCTTTTGATGATCCTCAGCTGAATGTCAAGAGCAATCCTTTGCCTAACCATGGGGCTGTTAATGCTATTGACGATTCCTCGGATTAAAGGCTTATTTTTTATGTTGCTCAGATCAAGATTCCTCTTCGAGTTTTCCATTCTAAGCTGTTTGAAGCCGGTTTAGTATCTACTTCTCATGTTGTTTGTACAAGTTGTGATGTCAGTACCAAGGGCTGTTTGTTGGTTCAGAATGATGTTCAGAAATTGATCAACGATGGTTTCTTACAAGTGGTTAATAAAGTGAAGAAGGATGAAGTTGTTGTGATTGAGCCTGTCTTCAACTTGCCAAAGCCAAATACTAAAGTGCCAGTGTTTAATTTGCCAAGATCGAGTGTTGCAAAGCCCGTGTTCAACATATCGAAGCCTGTGACTCCTACAGTGAATCAGCCGAAGCCGATGATTATTCAGAAGCCAAGTCTATTTCATTTCAGTGATCCTAAAGTTGTACCCTGGAAATACGATGTGACCATGATTGACAAAGAATCTGGGAAGGTTATTCCGAGGGAAGAATTGAAGACTGATAATGAAACTGTGACCAATATTGCTGGGGCAAGCAGGATGACACGCATTGGCCGTATTTATACTCCCCGTTTGAATAAGGCTACGCCAAAAGAAATCGATGCTGCCACTATGCCTGCCAAAGACAAGGATAAGGAAGAAATTACTAATGATGAAGATGTTGAGTTTTTGAGGATCATCAAAAAGAGTGACTACAAAGTTATTGATCAACTTCATCAGACTCCTTCCAAGATCCCAATCTTATCTCTGCTAATGAATTCATCTGCTCACAGAACTGCTTTGCAGAAGATATTGGCTCAAGCTCATGTCGATCAGGACATTACTATCGGACAATTTGATAGTGTGATTGCCAACATTACCGCCTGCAATACTCTCAGCTTTAGCAACGATCCTGATTGGACCGCATGTTTTCAACATCACATTCCAGGTGATGGACATCAATCCAAAATACAGTTGTCTACTTGGAAGACCTTGGATCCACGCCGTCGGGGCAGTAACTTCAACTCTGCATCAGAAGATGAAGTTTGTGGTCGATGAAAAGCTGGTTATCATACATGGTGAAAAGGACTTAATGGTCAGTAACATATCTTCTTTCCGTTACATTGAGGCTGACGAAGACGCTTTGGAAACTTCTTTCCAAGCACTTGAGATCGCCAATGCTGTCCTGTTGGAAGTCGAGGAAACAGTGGGCCAGAGTAATCCATCTTTTGCATCTTTCAAGAGCACCATATCAATAATCGACAAGGGCATACCTGAAGGTTGGGGAGAGGTAATTGACATCAAGACCAAGACTAATCGCCACTGGTTGGGTTACAAACCAACTTATGATAAAGCTTCTATAACTGTTAAAGGGCGTCCGAAGACTGTCCAAGAGGTGTTTACCAACGGAGGTTTCCATGTCAATTCTATCAACGATGATGATGATGATGACCTGAGCAACCTGGTATTCAAGAGCGATGCAACTTTGAGCAACTGGGAAGCTATAGAGATCCTCGTGATTTTTCCTTTGTCAAAGTAATTTAATGTTTTCATTTGTTGTTTTCAAAATTCCATAGCTACGCCCAAAGCTACTGGATTATTTTGTAGGGTCACCTTTTCACTTTTAAATGATATTAATAAATGCATTTTGTTAAATTCTATTTGTTTCACTTGAGTTTTTTGCTTTCACCTTTTAAAATGAAATTGGCAAACCTTTTCAAAAAATAAAAAATATAAATAATAAAAAAAAGCATTTTCTTCCTCGTGCATTTTCCTTGTGCATTTAATAAAATATAGCCTTCAAACATGCAGTTCTATCTAAAATCTTGCTGAATCCAACGACCCTGCTTTCACTCCTGACTGGGATTCACCCATTTATCAAGTTGAAGATGAGGGTGATGAAGATTTTGAAATACCCGCTGAACTGCAAAAATTGTTTGAGTATGAGTACACCGAGCTTCAACCATACAAAGAGCAGGTAGATTTGATTAATCTTGGCACTGATGAAGACAAGAAAGAGGTCAATATTGGTACAACACTTGGGGCTGAGGTCAAACATGTGCGGGCAAGCAGTTACATAACATATATTCTCGAGTTTTGATGATGACAAAGTTCAACCTCGGATTAACAAGGAGCTGTCAATATTGCCCAAAAGATAATTGCAATATTTTGCAATATTGAACAAATCATATCCTTCCTATAATTCTTTTAATTCATCATTTAATCATTTGCAAAACACGTGCTAAATATTCAGTCGTGACAAAACGCACGAAGCAACAAATAACGAGTTTTTGCAGGTTTTACAGCTCTGAGTCGACCATACAAGTCAGCGCACATCAAGTCAAATTTTCCACTGGTCAACGTACATCCAGACAAGTTTTCCACTAGTCAGCGCATGCACACCATGAGTCGACCATCAGTCGACGCATGAAGCCTTCACAATTCTCACGGGTCAACGTGCGCCGACCTATGGTCGACGCATACTGTTAAGTTTTTTTTCTTTACTGAAATCTGCAGGTCATGCGTCGACGCATAGACCTGCTATGGTAGACCGTTCGCGCGGAAATGCTGTTTTTAAATGATTCCCACTGTTATTTGAAAAGCTGTTATGCCTTTGGTTGGTCTGTTGCTATATATACAAAGTCAATTACTTATGTCAAATAACATTTGATAAAATTGATTCAAGTGTACAAAGAAAGAGTGAAATAGGTGTCCAAGATTCATCATCTTTATCTTCAACATCTCACAACACATCAATTACACACAATCATTTTTGAAGTGCCTTGTGAGTGAATAAAGGTGATAAGGTTCGAAGCCGAGATTGGGTAATCTGGTTCGAGTTGAAGCTTGCGACAGGTTCTTTCTTGAATAAAACCTTTAGGGTTTTGTCCTCCAAGATTGGTTTGATTTTTGGAGGTTTTTGGACGAGATTCTTCATCAAGGGTCAGCTGAGCGAAGGTGATTGTGAAGAGGAAGTCTTCATCAATCTAGTAGTGGATTCAGTGATATTGAAGGGAAGATCTCGGGTTCGATTCGTTGTAGTTGAGATCATCCAGGCCGAAGGTTTGAAGAACTGAGGGTTATTCAATAAAGGGGCTGGAATCGGAGGTCTATCAACAACGATCAGAGGACTTGATTCATCTTGAATCAAGGGGCAAGGAGTGGAAGCAACATTCAACGTCTTGAGAATTCTGTTGTAAATTTGTTGTTCAATCCTTGTATAAACTGTTACATTCAACAGGTGATATCTATTAAATCAATCTCAATTCTAGTTTTAGAATTGAGGGCAGACGTACCCCGAAGCAAGGACGATGGGGGAACTGTCTCACCAAATCTCCGTCTTCTCTATTTTTCAGCATTTTTGTTTTTAGCTTAAAAATAAGTGATTTTAGTATAAGCACTGTTGTCAAACTGTGATATCAATTGAGTAAGAGGTTGAAACTCTGTTTTTGAATCCAAAGTATAATAAGACATTGTACTAGGCTAGTTGAATCACTTACTCAACATAAATATCACTTGGAGTGTTTTTGCATACCAAGTGTTCGATAATTTGCCTGAACCAAAATTATCTTATTTGTGTATCTAGTTTTGGTTTGCTCTTTAAATCATTGGAACTAGGAATCCTAACAACTGAATTAGATCATTGATAAGTGTGACTAGTGTTGTGAATCTTCTTCCATATTGTCATTAATCCATAGGCTTAACGCATATTCGGTTTTCCAATAACCGTTCGTTTTAGACTATATTTTCCTTGACCGCTTCCGCACTTAAAACAAATTTTCAAAACCAATTTTTAATTGGTAGCGCCGACTCAAATTTTAATAGGGATCTATTCAACCCCCCCTTCTAGATCCGTGCCAAAGTCTAATAAGTGGTATCAGGAGCTCCGATTACTCGGTGCTTCAAATACAACGTTGATAGAAAATGGCCAACGAACCTAAAGGGGCTTATAATAGAGCTCCCGTTTTCAATGGTGAAAATTATAGTTATTGGAAAGACTGTATGCGGGTGCACATAAACTCCATAGATAGAAAAATATGGAACGTTATCCTCAATGGTCCAATAGAAATTACTATGACCAATGCGGATAATGTGGTTGTGCCAAAGCCCGAAGCACAATGGACCGATGACGATGGGAGAAAATATAATTATGATTGGAAAGCCAAAAATATCCTAATCTCCTCATTAGGTGTAGATGAATACTATCGTATATCCCATTGTCCTACTGCTAAGGCCATGTGAGATTCACTACAAATTGCCCATGAGGGGACGAATGATGTTAAGTTGGCTAGAATCAACACATTAACACAAGAGTTTGATGTCTTTTTCATGGAGCAAGGGGAAACCATTGCTGACATGCAAAAGAGATTTACTCATCTCATAAATCGTTTACATTCATTAGGTAGGCCTGTTTCCAATGATGTTGCTACTAATAAGGTCTTGAGATGTCTTAACAGGGAATGGCAGTCGAAAGTGACCGCCATCAAAGAAGCAAATGATCTTACCATATTAGACTTGACAACATTGTTTGGCAAACTACAAGAGCATGAACAGGTACTCTTGAGCCTAGACCAACGCGAAAAGAAAGAAAAGAAGGACAAAACGAAGGTGAGTGAAAAGAAATCTATAGCTCTTAAGACTTCCTCCTCGAAGTCTCAAGCAAAAGAGCAAAGTGATTATTCCTCGAGCGACGAAGAAGAAGAGGACAAGAGCGAAGATATAGGGCTTTTTGTTAAACGTTACAACCGTTACGTGAGAAAGAACGACATCCAACATTCCGAGAAGAACTTAGTAAACTTCCAGAAACAATCGAGGTACTCCAAAGATGATGACTCAAAAGGTAAAAAGACTAGAGGGTCGTGCTACAAGTGTGGGAAGCCCGGTCACTACAAACCGGACTGTCCGATGAACAAAAAGGCAAAGGAAAAGGAATCATCCAAGTCATACAAGAAATCATCAAAGCCAAGGAGAGCGTACGTAGCTTGGGAAAGCGATATCGACTCCTCCTCCTCTGATGAAAGCTCTAGTGATGAAGAAGAGTCTGTGAACCTATGCCTTTCCGCACATCAGAAAAATAAGAAAAAGCAGGTACGTCACTCTAAATATGAGAAGTCCTCAAATATGTCGCATTTAGAATTACAACCCGCATTCAATACTTTACACAATGAAGCAACCGAAGCCTTTAAGAGACTTGCCTCTAATAAAAGAATTTTTACCTACTTAGAGCACAAAATTAAAGAGTCTGAAAGGAAACTCGAGGAACTTAAGGCTTCCATTGTGGAAAGTAATAAATCGGATTGTGAGGACCATAGAAATCCTTTAGACTTTGGATGTGCTACTTGTCATATTTGGCAAGGTGAAGTTAGAACCCTTAAGGCCAAATTAAACAAGGCTCTTGAGCCTAAAATTACATTTGCTATTGATAGAAAGGATTTTAGAAAAAGTATGGTGAACCCATATCAAAAATATGCATATGTAATTAGGGATCAAGAGAGTAAAAGTGATTCTAAAGTCAATTTTACATGCTTATATTGTTGCAAGAAAGGTCATTCCATTGCTAAATGCCGATTTAGGAGATTTTTGGTTCCTAAAGGCATCTATCAATGGTTGCCCAAATGCAACCACTTTGTCGCTAACATATTAGGACCCAATATGCCATTGGGTACCTCCTCTTTCTAATTATGTTTTAATAGGTACAATGTGTCGATACCACTGAGAGAAGATGGGTTCTCGACAGTGGATGTTCAAGACACATGTCTGGAGACATATCCCTATTCATAGACTTCGTGGCTAAGAAGAAAGGGTATGTAACTTATGGTGATAACATTCGTGGAGCAATACTTGGTAAAGGTAGTGTAGGTAACCCCTCTTCCACTACAATTTCCGACGTGTTGCTTGTCGAGGGCCTTAAACATAATCTGCTTAGCATTAGCCAATTATGCGACAAAGGATACAATGTATCATTTTCAAAAGAGTGTTGCAAAATTGTGCATGATAATGACAAGAAAAGTATGTTTAATGGTTTTAGAGTAAAGCATATAGAATATACAATAAACATTACTTGTTGTAGAAGAGTCTGTGCATGTTACTTCTGATGAGTCCTATCTGAGAAATGTCGAAAAGGATAGTGTTGTTCATGGTACAGGTACATCTACGGAAGACATACTCAAAGGGGGCGAGCCGGGGATTGATCAACCTAACGAAGCCAAAGTTGAGGAGGATAAAGATGTACACCATGAGGTAACCGAGGAAGCTAATCAGCCTACAAACGATGATCTCCCTCAAGCTTGGAAGTCTCCCAAAGACCATCCAATTGACAACATTCTCGGAGACATCACAAAGGGTGTAACAACTCAATCAAAGCTATGTAATTTCTGTTATCACTTCGCGTTCGTTTCACAAATGGAACCTAAAAACCCTAAAGAGGCCTTACTCGATAAAAACTGGTTTTTGTCAATGCAAGATGAACTCAATCAGTTCACGAGAAATGAGGTATGGGACCTTGTCCCTCCTCCGCGAGGATATCGAGTAATTGGCACCCGCTGGGTGTTTAGAAATAAGTTGGACGAAAACGGAGTAATAACTCGTAACAAGGCTTGGTTAGTCGCGCAAGGGTATAACCAAGAGGAAGGCATCGACTATGAGGAAACTTATGCGCCGGTTTCCCGACTCGAGGCTATACGCCTTTTGCTTGCTTTCGCTTGTGCGAAGGATTTTAAGTTATTTCAAATGGACGTTAAGAGTGTGTTACTTAACGGGTACATAAATGAAGAAGTCTATGTTGCGCAACCTCCTGGGTTTGAGTCTCATGAGTATCCTGATCATGTCTACAAACTGAAAAGGGCTTTATATGGTCTCAAACAAGCTCCTAGAGCTTGGTATGAGTGACTAAGTAAATTTTTACTTGATCAAGGTTACTCAAGAGGAAAGGTAGACATTACTCTCTTCATTAAACGTCAAGGAAAGCACTTAATTCTTGTACAAATTTATGTTGACGATATCATATTTGGATCTACTAACATGAATCTCGTGAGAGAGTTTTCTGACCTTATGCAGGGTGAATTCGAGATTAGTATGATGGGTGAACTCACATACTTTCTCGGTTTGCAAATCAAGCAACTGAAAGAAGGAACATTTGTGAGCCAGACAAAATATTGTTTAGAGCTTCTCAAGAGATTTGACATGGCAAATTCGAAGGCCATTGACACCCCTATGCCAACATGTGTAAACCTGAGTAAAGATGAAAGCGGTAAGGACGTTGAGGTAAAAAGGTATAGAGGTATGATTGGCTCTCTTCTTTATCTTACTGCTTCTCGTCCAGACATTATGTTTAGCGTGTCTATGTGCGCAAGATACCAATCATGTCCTAAGGAATCCCATCTAAAATCTGTCAAACATATACTTCGATACCTATCTGGTACTCCGAAGTATGGACTATGGTATTCCAAAGGTAATGATTGCTCATTGGTAGGTTTCTCCGATTCCGATTTTACCGGTTGCAAATCGGATAGGAAAAGCACCAGCGGTACGTGTCACTTATTCTCAAACTCCTTGGTCAGTTAGTACGGCAAGAAACAAGTGTCTGTTGCTTTGTCAACCGCCAAAGCGGAATACGTAGCCGCCGGTAGTTGTTGCGTGCAAGTCCTATGGCTTAAGCAGCAACTATTGGATTTCAATTTAAAACTAAAACGTGTTCCCATATTTTGTGACAATAATAGTGCTATTAATCTCACCAAAAATCCTGTGTTACATTCTCGTACCAAACATATCGAAATTCGACACCATTTTCTGAGGGATCATGTAGAGAAAGGTGACGGTGTCTTTGAACACGTTGACACCAAAAACCAACTAGCGGACATTTTCACAAAGTCGCTAGCCACTGAACCTTTCTTTCATATCCGTCGAGAACTTGGCATTCTCGACATTTCGGATCGGGGATAATGATTACTAGTTTCACAGTACTCTATTTACAACTATATTCTTGTACTTCTGACAAGTTAATTTTTGTTGCAAGCACAAGTATGTTGTTATCAAGTGTTGTCGGTATAGAGGTGATGTTGCTCCTTTCTCTCTCTCTCTCTCTCTCTCTCTCTCTCTCTCTCTCTCTCTCTCTCTCTCTCTCTCTCTCTCTCTCTCTCTCTCTCTAAATATTCATGATTTAAACCAGTATATCGTTTTACTATTATGGTATTTATATATATGTCATTTTCTACAAGTACTATGTGTTTTGGATGCAAATTATGCTGTGAAATTGTAAGTAGGCATCAAATGTGGCATTATATATGACATAAAGTGAAAATCTGCATTTTTGCTCACTATGAGTCGACCAAAACAGGGCAGCGGTCGACGCATGCTATACACTTTTAAAAATTGTCAAAAATCACACAGTATGCGTCGATGCATGCAGTGGTACAGTCGATGGCTCACGTAAAAACCCAGATTTTTTTTCGTTTGAAAACCGTTCCATCTTCTTACACTCTACATTAAATATGCAGTAAACCTTAACTGTGCTTTGAAATTGCATTTTCTTGTTTGCATCTAGTCATTCCTAGTGTCCCCTTGTCTCCTCCTTCTTACCAAAACCCTAAATCTCCTTCTATAAAAAGGGTTAATCCTCATCTCCTCCAAACTCATATTCAATTGTCCTCTCAAAAGTCATTGCATTCAACCTCTACCAAATCTCCAAAATCATCATCCATAGCTTCTCTAGTCCGCAAAAATACCGGAAAAAGAACAAGAGCGTCAACATCCGCTTCACTACCTATTACTGTTGTATCTCTAGTTCCACCACCAGCTGTTGACATCTTCAACAAGGACATTGGCAAGAGAGCAGTTGTTCCGCAACATGCATTCTACAAAGCAACAACGAAGCGTATGCATCTCACTCAAATTATGTCACTGCTGGAGTTTCAAGGGTTTGTAAATTTTCTGGAGTGCAACACAAAATACAGTGAAGATTTAGTCTGTGTGTTCTACACTTGCCTGCATGACAAGTTTCAAAGTCAAAATTTCCACACCTCTGTCGGAAATAAACAGGTAAACGTGAATTCTGAAGTCTGGAATAAGTATTTTGATTTGACTGTGGCTGCTGATGCTCAACCTCCTCATGAGGTCACGTACTCTCGCATTGTACCGGGATATGAGTTTAAGAGTGCTCTAAACAATATGCTAAAAAGGCCTTATTCGGATCAGATTGTCAATAGTGATGCCTTTCCCAGAACGGTTACGGCAGGTAAACTTCAAACAGGGGAGCGCAACCTTCAATGGATTGTGGCTCACATCCTACGGCCTAAGAAAGGTGGCATGTCCCGAGTTGAACAGGCTGAAGTGCATCTTATTTACATTTTGAAAAATAGAATCAAAATCAACTGGCCTTATTATATCGCAAGCAAAATTTTTTCTCTGAGAGATTCAGGGAGAGGAACTACTCTTGCTTATGGGTCCTTTATTTCGGAGATTCTCACCGCAACAAATGTCGTGTATCCATCATTTCCATCTGTTTCAGTATCTCCCGACAAGGAATTCAGCACTAAAACATTTGCTATGATGGGCTACTTTTGGTGTGATGAACGACAATCCTACAGGTTTGTTTGCAGAGCAAATATTCCTCGGGTTGCTGATGACCCTGATGACAGTTCTGAACAGAAAGACGAAGAACAACTTGAGCAGGGGGATGAAGAAGAAAATGAAGAAGAAAAAGTACAAGAACCCGCATATGAGACGCATGACAACTATCAATCGCCGGACCAACATGAGGCTCCAAATACTGATTGGCTCCATCATACAGCTCCATCTGACGAACAAGAAGAAGGTTACATAAATCAGGGATGGGGTGAATGGCAGTACACAGGCTGGACCTCCTTGGGTAGATTTTATGATCCGTACCATGGCTATCCTCAAGATCATCAATCTCCTCAGTATTCATCATCTCCTCCACCATCGGACAACTCTGAAATCCTTAACATGTTGCAGTCTATGCAGTTGGATCAACAGACTTTTATGAGAAGTCAAGATACACAGATGGAACAGATCCGAGCTGAGCTTCGTACCCAAAATGGACGGTTAAATTCATTTTCCACTAGGATGGATGCCCGCTTTGAAGCTCTTGTTGCATCCAGTGAGAGGCAAGACATGGAAATCACTGACAACTTCCATCACCTAAATATGTTTGTGGAAGCATTTGTGGACTTTTCTGATCCCTACCGCAATCCGGATGTTGCGTACAGGGGGAGGGGGAGGGGTCGAGGCAGGGGTTATTAGTTGCTTAATTGCATATTCTCATTGTCTATAATGTGTTAGTCGTGTTTATGGTTGTTGAAATATTATGCCCACTTGGATGTTTTCATTTCTTTATCTATTATCTCCATTACTGTTTCATTATCAATTTTATGTGTAAATTTTGGTACATGACTAGTTATCTCCTGCTGAATGTTTTGTTGTTAATTGATATTCTAGAAATCTTTATATGCTCTATATCTTTTTGATGTTGTCAAAGGGGGAGAAAAGCTAAGTAAGGGGCCAAGTAGATCACAACAGCTCTTCCACCTAAAGTATAGGATTACAAAAGAAAGGGGGAGTGTATGCTACTACGTTAAAAATATTGCAATGCTGTTCTCACTAACTTCGCGCAGGTTGTCATCATCAAAAAGGGGGAGTATGTGAGGGCAAGCAGTTACACACCATATATTCTCGAGTTTCGATGATGACAAAGTTCAACCTCGGATCAGCAAGGAGCTGTCAATATTGCCCAAAAGACAATTGCAATATTTTGCAATATTGAACAAATCATATCCTTCCTATAATTCTTTTAATTCATCATTTAATCATTTGCAAAACACGTGCTAAATATTCAGTCATGACAAAACGCACGAAGCAACAAATAACGAGTTTTTGCATGTTTTACAGCTCTGAGTCGATCATACAAGTCAGTGCAAATCAAGTCAAGTTTTCCACTGGTCAGCGCACATCCAAACAAGTTTTCCACTGGTCAGCGCATGGACACCATGAGTCGACCATCAGTCGATGCATGAAGCCTTCACAATTCTAACGGGTCAGCGCGCACCGACCTATGGTCGACACATACTGTTGAGTTTTTTTTTCATTATTGAAATCTGCAGGTTATGCGTCGACGCATAGACTTGCTATGGTCGACCGTTCGCGCGGAAATGCTATTTTTAAATGATTCCCACTGTTATTTGAAAAGTTGTTATGCCTTTAATTGGTCTGTTACTATATATACAAAGTCAATTACTTATGTCAAATAACATTTGATAAAATTGATTCAAGTGTACAAAGAAAGAGTGAAATAGGTGTCCAAGATTCATCATCTTCATCTTCAACATCTCACAACACATCAATTACACACAATGAATTTTGAAGTGCCTTGTGAGTGATTAAAGGTGATAAGGTTTGAAGCCGAGATTGGGTAATCTGGTTCGAGTTGAAGCTTGCGACAGGTTCTTTCTTGAATAAAACCTTTAGGGTTTTGTCCTCCAAGATTGGTTTGATTTTTGGAGTTTTTGGACGAGATTCTTCATTAAGGGTCAGCCGAGCGAAGGTGATTGTGAAGAGGAAGTCTTCATCAATCTAGTAGCGGATTCAGTGATATTAAAGGGAAGATCTCGGGTTCGATTCGTTGTAGTTGAGATCATTCGGGCCGAAGGTTTGAAGAACTGAGGGTTATTCAATAAAGGGGCTGGAATCAGAGGTCTATCAATAACGATCAGAGGACTTGATTCATCTTGAATCAAGGGGCAAGGAGTGGAAGCAACATTCAACGTCTTGAGAATTCTGTTGTAAATTTGCTGTTCAATCCTTGTATAAATTGTTACATTCAACAGGTGATATCTATTAAATCAATCTCAATTCTAGTTTTAGAATTGAGGGCAGACGTACCCCGAAGCGAGGACGACGGGGGAACTGCCTCACCAAATCTTTGTCTTCTCTATTTTTCAGCATTTTCGTTTTTAGCTTAAAAATAAGTGATATTAGTATAAGCAATGTTGTCAAACTGTGATATCAATTGAGTAAGAGGTTGAAACTGTGTTTTTGAATCCAAAGTACAATAAGACATTGTACTAGGCTAGTTGGAATCACTTACTCAACATAAATATCACTTGGAGTGTTTTTGCACACCAAGTGTTCGACAATTTGCCTGAACCAAAATTATATTATTTGTGTATCTAGTTTTGGTTTGCTCTTTAAATCATTGGGACTAGGAATCCTAACAAGTGAATTAGATCATTGATAAGTGTGACTAGTGTTGTGATTCTTCTTCCATATTGTCATTAATCCATAGGCTTAACGCATATCCGGTTTTCCAATAACCGTTCGTTTTAGACTATATTTTCCTCAGCTGCTTCCGCACTTAAAACAAATTTTCAAAACCAATTTTTAATTGGTAGCGCCGACTCAAATTTTAATAGGGATCTATTCAACCCCCTTCTAGATCCATGCCTAAGTCTAACAAAATAGAGATTGGTCAAGCTCCTAGAAGAATATTCTAATGTGTTTGCATGGTCGTATCAAGATATGTCTGGTTTAGACACTAATATTGTAGTTCACAAGCTGCCACTTATGCCAGAGTGTCCGCCTATCAAACAGAAGCTTCGAAGAACAAGACCTGACATGGCTCTGAAGATTCGAGATGAGGTTAAGAAGCAGCTTGATGCAGGTTTCCTTACAGTTGTGAAGTATCCTGGTTGGGTGGCCAACATAGTTCCAGTGCTCAAAAAGGACGGTAGAGTCAGAGTGTGTGTAGACTATAGGGATTTGAACAAGGAGAGCCCAAAAGATGGTTTCCCTCTGCCGCATATTGAAACACTTGTCGATAATACGGCCAGTTTCGCAGTTTTCTCTTTTATGGATGGCTTCTCCGGTTACAATCAGATCAAGATGGATCCTGCCAACAGAGAAAAGACTACTTTCATTACTCCTTGGGGAACCTACTGCTACAAAGTTATGCCTTTCGGTTTGAAGAACGCAGGGGCAACATATCAAAGAGCTATGGTCGCTCTCTTTCATGACATGATGCATAAAGAGATTGAAGTTTATGTTGATGATATGATTGCCAAATCCCAAAATGAAGAGGACCATTTGGATCATTTGCTGAAACTGTTTGAACGACTCAGGAAGTACTAGTTGAAATCAAATCCTACTAAGTGTACCTTTGGTGTTAGATCTGGAAAACTACTTGTTTTATCGTCAGCCAACGAGGAATTGAAGTAGATCCCGATAAAGTTCGAGTAATTCAGGACATGCATGCTCCGCAGACTGAAACATAAGTTAGATGTTTTCTTGGGCGACTGAACTATATCTCCAGATTCATCTCTAATATGACTGCTACCTGTGAGCCTATATTCAAGTTACTCTGCAAGGGTCAGACTATTGATTGGAATTCTGATTGTCAGCAAGCATTTGAAAAGATCAAGGGTTATCTGCAAGAACCTCCTATCCTGATTCCTCTGGTTCCTGGAAGACCACTGTTCATGTACCTTACTGTTCTTGAGAAGTTTATGGGTTGTGTATTGGGTCAACACGATGAGACTGGACGAAAAGAACATGCCATCTACTACTTGAGCAAGAAGTTTATTGATTGTGAGAGCATATATTCACTATTGGAGAAGACTTGTTGTACGCTAGCATGGGCTGCTAGGCGTCTCAGGTAATACATGATTTGTCACACTACTTTGTTGATCTCGAAAATGGATCCAATAAAGTACATTTTTGAAAAGCCTGCTCAGACTGGAAGACTTGCCCGTTGGCACATGTTGTTATCAGAATACGACATCCAGTATGTGACTCAAAAAGCTATTAAAGGTAGTATCTTGTCATATTATCTTGCATATCAACCAGTTGAAGACTATGAGCCTCTCAAGTTTGACTTTCCCGACGAAGACATTATGTTAGTGAAGGATTATGAAGAGCCAGATCCTGATGAAGGTCCTGAGTCGGGTCTCTGTTAGAAGATGATGTTTGATGGTTCCTCAAATTATGTGGGCATGGCATAGGCACCGTGCTGATGAATCCGGAAGGTGTTTATACCCAATTTACAACAAGGTTAGATTTTGAATGTACAAACAATATCGCAAAATACGAGGCATGCATTTTTGGCCTTGAAGCAACAATTGACCTCATAATCAAAATTCTTGAAGTGAGTGGAGATTCAGCTTTGGTTATTTATCAAGTTACAGGTGAATGGGAAACCAGACATGAGAAGTTAATCCCATACAGAGCCTACATTGTTGAGATGATCGAGTACTTTGATGAGATCACTTTCAAGCATGTTCTGAGATCTGAAAACCATATCACCAATGCTCTATCCATGTTAGCCTCAATGTGGAAAGTCAGATATTCCAATGAATCTACTCTCATTCGAATTGAACGCAAGGCTGAGTGTGCCTACAATCATATGTTTGAAGAGGAAACTGATGACAAGCCTTGGTTTCATGACATTAAGAACTACCTGCTCAAGCAAGAGTATTCAGCCGATGCTACTAATCTCGACAAGAAGACTCTGAGAAGATTGGCATCCAAGTTCTTCATCAGCAATGATGTTCTATACAAGAGAAACTACGACATGGTCCTGCTTAGATGTGTTGACAAAAGTGAAGCAGACATGTTGCTTCAAGAGATTCATGAAGGAACCTTTGGAACTCATGCCAACGGTTATGCTATGTCTAAGAAGATTCTGAGAGCTGGATATTATTGGTTAACCATGGAATCTGATTGCATCCAATATGCCAGGAAATGCCATAAGTGCCAAATCTATGCTGACAAGGTCAACGTACCTCCAACACCATTGAATGTTTTATCTTCACCGTGGCCTTTCTCAATGTGGGGCATTGACATGATTGGGGCAATTGAGCCGAAAGATTCCAACGGTCACCGATTCATTCTAGTCGCTATCGACTAATTCACCAAATGGGTAGAAGATGCTTCCTACACCAACGTGACCAAGCAAGTGGTTGCCCGCTTCATCAGAAAAGAGATTATCTACCATTATGGAATTCCAAGTCGGATCATAACAGACAATGGTACCAATTTGAACAACAAGACCATGAAGGAGTTGTGTGAAAGTTTCAAGATTGCACATCACAATTCTTCTCCTTACTGTCCTAAGATGAATGGAGCTGCTGAAGCTGCGAACAAGAACATCAAGAAAATCTTGCAAAAGATGGTCAAGACTTACAAAGATTGGCATGAAATGTTACCATTTTCTTTTCACGGATACAGAACTTCAGTGCAAACTTTAACAGGGGCAACCCCTTTCTCTTTGGTGTATGGAATGGATGTAACACCCCCTTCTATACCCCAAATAAATACATATAAAACAATTAAGCACATACAAATTCATCAGAGTAAAAATTTTAGGATAAGGTATAAAGGAAGAATGTCACAACTTTACCAATAAAACACTTGCTCCATAAAATATGTAACATTTTCAATTTAAGCGGAAGATAAAATCATTTGATCGTTTTCAAAATATTAATCCACGTACACATAAGCTATCCAAATTAATATATCATGTCAGTTAGATTACAAAACCACATCAGCTGATACATCGCAATGTATCTCAAAAGAATGACTATACTAGTCTAACTACCCGGTGTTACATATCAGAGCAGCAGACTCAAAAGAATGAAGACTAATCTTCACAAAAGGACTCCAGCATCCTAATCTGCAATGCCTCATAGAGCATTATAAAACAACAGAAGGGTGAGAAATATAACCATAATAATCAAAGCATAAGATTATGTATATATAGGTAATCAATACAAGTTCCACTCCGTATTTCTCACCACAATTCGATTTCTTAGTTATATATATATATATATGCCACACATATGACAACAACACGAATATTTGTAAAGCATTTCCACATCATGCATACTTCCACAATTTCACAATCTCATCATTCACACATAAGCATCACTTCATGCATATGTCATATATCATTGTGACTCAACAACTCAATGCAACTCATGCAATGCGGTACCGACTCTCGTTATCTTTTTTCGGTTTTTACATTAAACCGGGTCCACACTTCTAGACCGATAACCCGTTATCTTTTTTCGGTTTTTACATTAAACCGGGTCCACACTTCTAGACCGATAACCACAAAGGCCCGTCCTCTAAGCCTTCAAACCCACACTTCTAGGTTTGGGACAAGCCACTAGTTTCCACGAAACTAACAGACATTGCCTCTTGACTAAATGATGCATGTACAATCAACCACAACAAATGCACTTAAGACCGACATCTTAATCTCATGCATTCGAATAATTCACCCCTTCGAGAATTTCATCATGATTGCACATACAACATATATCAAACATTTATCAATGTATTCATTTCACACATCATCATATTCAACAACAATGCACACATATCACATATGTTCCCATGCATTCACACCACAATCGCATACATATATGCACTCACAATTCATTAGACGATACACATACATTTCTCCTTGTATTCCCATGTATCTCTAATTATCACAACAATCAAGGTATTCTCATTACAATACCAATCATACCATTATAAGTTATGCACACATATTCAAAATGTTCTCATGCATACTCATTACATAATTGTACTCAACAATCAAACATCCACAACTCATCAATTAATACACACATAATCATCATTATGTCCTCATGTATTTTAACCGATTACAATTAATCATTTATATCATAACTCTAGGATTCACGCCCGAAGGCTACCCACAGCACATGTTATCATAATA
This sequence comes from Lathyrus sativus, assembly GCA_963859935.3. Taxonomy (NCBI): domain Eukaryota; kingdom Viridiplantae; phylum Streptophyta; class Magnoliopsida; order Fabales; family Fabaceae; genus Lathyrus; species Lathyrus sativus. The sequence continues at coordinate 220,294,312 of OZ012739.1, read as the reverse complement.
GTTCACATACTCATTCATAACATAGAAGTATTAACATATGCGAATCAACCAAACAATCACCATTTGGATAACACAGCAAAGAAAATATACTGTCACATTCGCCTTCATTCGCCTGGCGAACCCTCGCAGCGAACCTTCGCCTGGCCTTCGCCTGGCGAACTCCCTCAGCGAACACTCGCTAGGCTTCGCCTGGCGAGACTTCCCAGCGAGCCCAAGTCAGTAGCTACTGACTTCATTCGCCACCATTCGCCAGCACCTTCGCTGGGCGAACCTTCGCTAACAACCCTTCGCCTGGCGAACCCGCCAGCGAAGTCCACTGGGACTTAAATATAATTATTCGCCAGCATTCGCTAGGCTTCGCCTTCGCTCGCCTGGCGAGAGCCAGCGAACCTGCGCAGAACAGAACCCTATTCTGTTCCACCTCCACCATCCACCATCATCCAACTTCTCACACAACAAAATCAGTACAAACAGCATCAACACATGTTACCCGACTATTCTACGGCATTATTACTCGATTTCAACCGATTAAATCATCAATCTACCGATTATCCAACATTTTGCCCTAAATGGAAAGTGATGGAAACTCTACCAAAACCCCAACCCAACATACATAACATCATACAATGATCAAATAGAAACATTTCTCACCCTTACCTCGATTAATCGGAGCTTTGATGTTGGTTCTTGATGATTTCCACTTTTCCTCTTCTTCTCTTCTCTTTCTCTCCTTTCTTCTTCTTTCCTCTTTCTTTCCAAAATGTTTTCTATCTTTCTTTTCTTTTCTTTCTCTCTTATATATATTTCCTTCATTTTCCTTCCTTCCAATTTCCTTCTCAATTCTCTATTAATCCCAATTAATAAAAATTAATTTCCAACATTAATAAAAATCCCACTAAATCAATTAATTACTATAGTTAATTATTTAATGAAATTTGGGCTGTTACAACGGACACCGTCCTCCCCATCAAAGTTGAGTTACCTTCCTTACGGGTATTGAGGGAAACCAAGCTTGATGAAGCCGAATGGGTTCGAGACAGATTTGACCAGCTGAATCTCATCGATGAGAAGCGCATGACAGTTATGTGCCATGGTCAGTTATACCAAAAACGGATGAAGAGAGCCTTTGACAAGAAAGTCTGAATCCGTGAGTTCTGTCAGGGAGAGCTCGTACTCAAAAAAATCTTGCCAGTTCACAAAGACATGCGTGGCAAGTGGATGCCCAACTACGAAGGCCCATTTGTTGTGAAGACAGTCTTCTCCAGAGGATCACTAATTCTTACAACTATGGATGGTGAAGAGCTTGCACATCCTGTGAACTCTGATGCAGTCAGAAAATATTATGCCTAAAATAACCCACTAAGTCGAAAACCTGGAAAGGCGACTTAGGCAACAATGGGTATCGTGGTGGATCACAACCTATGAAGGAGATCCAGGCAAAAATAAGGGATAAATATACAAAAAATACAGAGCTCGCTAAGCTGAAAACCTAGAAAGGCGGCTTAGGCAAAAACGAGCGTCCCAGTGGATTGAAAACCCGAAAGGGCGATCCAGGCAAAAGTCAGGGACAAAGGCATTTCACTGCATTAGATGACGCCGATCATCAAAGAACATTTTACAGAAGATCAATTCCAATCCGATCGCTCTTGTCAGAAGCAGGATTTTGAGTAGTCTTAGTCATTAGGGTCAGTAGAGGTCGTTGGATTCAATGTAACCTTTCCCTATTTGCCAATTTCAATTGTAATTTTCCATGGAGCTTTGCCCTTAGCAAGCTACCATTCTTCAATAAAATTAAACCTTTTGCCATTCAATTTTTGTCATTTATACTATCTCTATTTTCATTTTTTGTTATGCAAATTGCTATTTATTGATAATAATTTTGAAAGTGAAAAGTTTTCTAAACTTAAAACTGTTTTTGAAGACGCTTTTGAATTGCGTTGACTTGTGGAAATCTCTGAAGGACATCTTCCTTTCCCCAGTAAGTCTCAACATTGCAGAAGCACTTTTAGACCATTGCCTTAGCGTAAGCCCCCAGCGAGACTATAAGCCGACAACACTTTTGGACTAATCTGGTAATCTCCAGTGACCTTCAAGACTGCAGAGATCTCCCCATCATCTTCCAAGTGATATATATATATATATATATATATATATATATATATATATATATATATATATATATATATATATATATATATATATATATATATATATATATATATATATATATATATATATATATATATATATATATATATATATATATATATATATATATATATATATATATATATATATATATATATATATATATATATATATATATATATATATATATATATATATATATATATATATATATATATATATATATATATATATATATATATATATATATATATATATAAGGACCCACTCCCAGTGGAACTATCTTTTCCTCACTGAAGTTGCCATACTTTCCTTAGGAAATGTTCCCCAAGAGATTGCCACATTCTCCCCAAGAAGTCGAGATACTCTCCCCAGGGAAGCTGATGTACTTTCCCCAGGAAGCTGATGCACTTTTCCAGGAAATTGCTACACTTTTCTCCATGAAGCTTCCTAGATCCACACTTCCCCAATGAAGCGGATATTTATTTTATCCCCGGAAGTCTCCAATCCTAAGATGACTCTCCCAGTGAACAGGTCTTCTTTGATCAGAAATTTAGATCCATGATGGCAATCCTCCAGTGAAGTCATAACGTTATATCCCCAAGTGGGATTTTGTTCTCCCCAGAGAATTTAGAGCTTTGAAGCAAGATTTAGTTCTGCCATTAACTTTCCTATTCCCTGATAGATGTACTGTTGTAGAGGTCGTCGGGTATCCCCATCGAGATGTTTATTTCATCTCCTGTCTGCTCCTCTGTTTGTCTGTTTTGTCAGCATATGCATAAGCATTGGCATAAGCATAAGCATTTTGCATACTCATTGCATTCACATTGCATTTTCATGTTGCAGACGCGTTGACATACGCATTAGCATCTGCATGTTTGCTATCCTCGTTGTCTTTTGCCGTTACTTTGGTTGTGGTTACTGCCAAGTATCTGGGTTTGTCCGTTCTCTCCAAGTAGATCGTCAACCTTTGGCATAAAATACCTATTATTTTCCAGCTTCCCCACATAGTTCAACCCTCGTGGATGATGGTTATTTCAGTTATCTTTTCCGTGCCTAGGATAAGATAATCCCCATTTGAGTTCATTCCCTCAATGGAGTCTTGTTTGACAATTTCTTTCTAGCTCGATTCTAGATTGAACTTCGGTCCCTGTCGGTCACGGAACCTACCTGGATGTGCATTTATTTTGCATTGTCTATCAAGAAGCTTATCACTACATTACAAACAACTGGTATGCGACAGTTCTCGCCTGAGAAGCTTATCACTACACTTTACAATGGTATGCGATAGTTCTCTCCTGAGAAGCTTACCCCTACATTTTACAACATCGGTATGCGATAGTTCTCGCCTGAGAAGTTTATCCCTATCATCATTATGACTAGCAACAAGTGACTGTCACCTTAAGACGTTGAGTCGCTGTACTCATTCTTAGGCGTCCCGCCGTGGAAATATCAATTCCTAAACCTTAAGACGTTGAGTCGCCGTACTCATTCTTGGGCGTTCCACCGTGGATATTTTATCTCCTTAAACCTTAAGACGTTGAGTCGCCGTACTCATTCTTGGGTGTCCCGCCCTGGACATATCAGTTCCTAAACCTTAAGACATTGAGTCGCCGTACTCATTCTTGGGCGTCCATCCGTGGACATTTTATCTCCCTAAACCTTACGTACTCATTCTTGGGCGTCCCGCCATGGACATATCATTTCCTGAACCTTAAGACGTGGAGTCGCCGTACTCATTCTTGGGTGTCCCGCCATGGACATTTTATCTTCTTAAACCTTAAGATGTTGAGTCGCCGTACTCATTCTTGGGCGTCCCGCCATGGACAATTTTTACCCTTTTCAAGAAAAAGAAGAAACTGAGACCCGTTCATGGAATACAAACCTTGAAGTATGGGGGAGGTTTATTTTACCCTTTAGTAAAAGAAGAAACTGAATCATTTCAGGGAGCAACAAACCTTGAAGTATGAAGAAGTTTATGTACCCTTTCTAAATGAATCATTTAGTTAAAGAAGAAGCTAAATCATATTTTGATCATGGAAGCTTACCCTTTATCTTAGAGTATCAGCCAGTCATGCTTGAACCTGTTGAGTCGTACTCTCAGATATTTCCCCAGTGGAGGCCATCTCGCCGGTGCCATCTTCATTGAGGATCTCTTTTCTCCCTTTTTAGAGTATCAGCTGGTCATGCCTGAACCTGTTGAGTCGTACTCTCAGATATTCCCCAGTGGAGGTCGTCTCATCGGTGCCTTCTTCATTGAGGATCTATTTTCTAAAGTGTCAACTGGTCATGCCTGAACCTGTTGGTCCATCACCCTAGAGTATCAGTCGGTCATGCCTGAACCTGTTGAGCCGTACTCTCAAATATTTCCCCAGTGGAGGCCGTCTCGCCGGTGCCTTCTTCATTGAGGACCTCACGGAAGTTTATTTTTATCAGATGAGCGACGGTCCCCCAGAGGAGCTTATCATTTCATCTGTACCCCCGGATAAGCGACAGTCTCTTTATTTGAGAGCTTATTCATTTTGGTATGTAAGTCCCTTCCAATGATAAGTGGCAGTTCTCTTTCGAGGAGCTTATCAGGGCATTCCCCCTTGAAGTCCATTTATTTTGGCATACAGTAGGTTCTTACCCTGTATATTTTCTAATGAGTCCTGAAGATCCTGTTTCCAGAAGCTCGGATGTTATTATTTGCTCAATGCTCCACCATTCTGTCTACTTGATCCTACCTTAGAGTGTCAACCGATCATGCTTGAACCTGTTGAGCAGCTACTCTTGGTTATTTTTCCCAGTGGAGGCCGTCTTGTCGGTGCCATCTCCATCAAAGATCCCGTTTGATCTCTTCGCTCAAGAGTTTTTAGAAGCTCGGATGTTATTCTCGCTCAATGCTCCAGCATTCTGTTTACTTGATCCTACCGCCGTGTGGATCCTGCATTACCTTTTCATCCTAAAGTGTGAACCGGTCATGCCTGAACCTGTTGAGTAACTACTCTTGGATATGTCCCCAGTGGAGGTCGTCTCGTCGGTGCCATCTCCATTGAGGATCTCTTCTTGTCTTTCCTTCTAAAGTGACAACTGGTCATGCTTGAACCCGTTGGTCCATCACTTTAGATTTCCCCGGTTTTGCTCTGTTCCCCAGCGCGTCCGTTTCCCCAGTGTGTGTTATGCTCGTTACGTCTGTCCCCTGTGTCGTCGTGTCGTCTGCATCCTTGCATTTATCATTTCCATCATATGCATCATTTTAGGTTCATAGCATTGTCAGCATTTTCGTTTTGTCCATAGAATTGCATATCACTGCATCTAATGGCAAAAAATTTCGGTTATCTATATTTAAATCCCTTTCACCATGATTTCTCGAGCCTCCGTCGCTCAAATCATCTAGAGAAGTTATTTAAATAGGGGCAACTACCATACCCCAAATTTTACCCTTAGATTCATTGATCATTCACATATCATCTTAGTCAATCATTTATGCATAGCTAACCATTTTAACCATTTTGTCCATTTTGTTTTATGAAGATAGGTTGCTGAAAATATTCAGAGGTCGGGAAGGTGTGGTCTCAGCACTTAAACCCCTGCAAGTCGTGTTAAATCCATAACACATTCCCTCGTTCTTAGGGCCTAAGATATGGTGTGGTTTTGAAAAGTTTGTGTACTTTGCTTTCAAAAAGAGAAGTGAAAGAATGAGTTTTCAGCGTATGATTCAAGACTTCATCAGATGGAGAACGATCGATCTTTGGTATTGCAATTAAATTAAAGAGAAAATTTAATGACATTCCTATCTAGGAGGTTGAATCATTAGGATCTTTTGATCTAAAGATAATAGTTTGGATTTCTCTTGTTAATGTAGTGAGGTTATAAGCGTGGATAAGAATTCTGAATTAAGGTTTTGCTATAAGACCTCAAAGCGACATTTAAGACTCGTAGATTATTGGTTAATCTCATCATGAGTTTCAATATAAAGTGTATGCAAATTCAAAGGAGGTTAAAGTTCATCAAGGTATTCAAATCTAAGTCAACTGTAAAACTCATACTTTAAGGTCCAAGTTCATAAAAATGCAATCATTGGTTTACAAAGATTCAAGGTTGTCCATACTCATTTGAATATTTCTAAGAGCCTTTAATATCGAAACAAAATCTCTACATCTTTATAAAGAGTATAGGGTGAATAAGGAAAGTGTTACACAAGGAGTTTGGATACAACCAGAAAAACACAAAGTGCAAAGGTCAATATTTGGAGTACATCTTAGGATCTAGAAGCTAAAACGTTACAGGGGTTGCAAATCATCATATGAGTTTTATAATTTCCTAAGTCCCTAAATTTGAAACCCATTGCTCTATGCCATATTCATACCGCCAACTAGAACCATCTCAAAGCTCAAATAATGCAAAAGCTTCAAAAATCCACCGAGTTACTTTGTTGGCTCTCTCGTAAAAACTAATGCACCATTCTCCTAGATATTTGACTAGTATTTCCATTAATATGTTGGTCATTAAGAATTGATCACCAGACAAAGTTTTACCCGATGGCCACGCATAACTTCCCCGAGACCCGAAAAGATGGTTTTTTTTCGATACCTGCAATGACCTTGTTATTAGTAATGTGAGAATTTGTTATTAGCTCAGAAAATGAAAACAACTCAACTTCAGCTCTGCTACTATTGTTATCTTGGACGCACCTATGTTCCCGCACTGACCGAGTCGGCATTGCTATCAGCACTTGAGGCTGTTGAGATTAAAATGGGGTTAGAAACCAAATATTGCTGCGAATAACACAGGAAGATCAGAAGAGCAGCAAATGCTGGTTAAGGTTAAGTTGTTATACCTCTTGGTGACTTGCATTGACTTTGGTACGCCATGTAGCCATTTGTTAGATCTGGATAGAAAGGAATTACCGCCAGGGAGCCTGCTCCATCGTTAACACTACCTACATAATAAGAAAGGAGATTTTTTAAAGGACTTAGATAAGTCGGGAAGTATTCGCAGCTTTTATGAGTGGAAATTCATACGAGAATGTATTTGAATCCAATACCTTCGTGTACGACTTAAGGGATCATCTAAGGAATGTGATTGAAGCCATTTCTAAGACACCATCAGAAGTACGGGACATCAGCATGACGGTAAGCAATAATACCCCAAAGGCGACACGATCAAAGCCTCACGGTAGCATGCAAATTTACCTATCCAAAAACAAAGACAGAGTCCAAAGATCCATTAATCACCAGTTCAGAATTTTATTTCAATCTTAAACCGGCTTATGATCATACCAACTTATGTCCAAGAATCCTTAGCCTTCAGAACAGGCCACGAGCAGTGCAAGTCGCCTCCTACCAGAATGTGACAATCCTGAATCCGAAAGGAATCAACCTCTTTGCATTTAAGCATGCCCCTCAGATTTCGCTGCTGCCAATATCTGTTTCAAAGCTATTTGAGCTACAAAAAAAAACAACAAAATTAATGTTTCTACGGTGAGAAAACAAGGCATTGCAAAGGAGACATGTTTGTTTGCTTTATTGGAAAAATGAACACAAGAGCCATAATTTCTATTATTACCATAAGCTAAAACAATGGACATTTCCTCATATATCCCTAAGTAGCAAGCTCAATACTGTTGGAGTTGTTTGTCTCTTTATCCAAAACAGATTAATAGAAAGATCTCACCGTAGAGATAATTGGTATTTGCATTGCCGTCATTAGCACCTCCCAAAACATAATTGTTTTGTTTCACTCTCAGTCCTGGCCATAGAAGAAGGTAACTCTCATGAGAATGAAGAAATACATGCAAAATTTACAAATAGAACTACAAGCAAACCAATTCAAAATTTTGATCCAGGACATAATCAAGGACAATCACCACAGAATCAATAAGCGGTTGTTCATATTGTTATAAACAAGGTTGATCCCTTGAAGTTCTACCATGCAAAAACACAATGGAAGAAGGATTAGACTAAGTCAACAAAATCCAGCAAGACAATGACAATCGTGTATCATCATAAATAGAAATAAGTCTTTACTATAAGCATTTAAGCATTACCGTTGGCAGAGAAAGTTCAAAACAATTTAAAAGAAACGATTTCTGTTATAAACAGAAGCTTACTCAAACAATCAAACATCATCAAAAACATCATCAAAATCGTTCAAATTCTTTCCAAAACCGTGTAAAGCATGTCTTAGACAAAGTTAAGTGACAAGAATTTTTTTTCCAAACAGGTCCGAGACAACATCAGTTTATTTCCTAAACAAATGAATTCAATCTTTCCAAGACAAGAACCCGCAAGATCAAACGAAAATGGAAAAGTAATTATCTTCAAAACAAGATTCAGGCAACTTCACTTCTTTCCATAAATACTGCACTATCAAAGTCTCTATAAAAGAGGACATTCACACACGAAAATAACCAACGAAATACTCCCAAAATCCCTAAATCGAGAAAGAGGAAAGGAGTTGAGAAAATACTTATCGATTGAGTTGTAGTTCCGTCGTCAAGCCGCCACGCACATCACCGGAATCTCTTGCATTTCGCCGCGAAGACCCTTTCGAAGGAGTTAGAAAAGCTTATCTGTTGTGGTACTTTCGCGCCACCATCGTCGCCGTGAAATCATCAACTGCCACCGTCGTCGCGAAGGGCTCCCTTGCAAAACCGACCCTCGATCGCCATCGCAAATCCGCCATTAAAGTCGTGAAACCTTTCGACCCCGTCTTTGTTCTTCTTTTGCGTAAACCGTTGACCCCTTTTGTTGTTTGTTCTGTCCATGTTGTTGTTTTCAGGTGCGAAGTGAGAAATGGCGAAAGAAAAGGAAACGAACGAAGGAAAGAAAAAAGAGAAAGAAGGAGACGAAGTGAGGGAGAGATGAGGGGGATGGCGCCACATTTTCGTTTTGGGGATTAGGGTTTTCAGAAACCTTTCCCTTTCTGTCCAATCCGAATTGGGTCGGGTCTGGGGATTTCATCGCCCCAGCCCACCCATTTTTTTTTTACCTTTTTTTTATTTTGTCAGTTTTGGTTGTATTTATTTTTTAAATATTAATATTAAACAAACTAACAACTAACACTAACATTAATAATAAAATAAAAATCAGAAAAAAAACAACTAAAAATATAAAAGTGAAAACATGAAAAAAAGAAATAATATAGTTTCAGATTTAATTTTAAGTTAGCTCTTTTACTTTAAAAATAAAAAAATAAGAAATGATTAGTTTTAAATTTTTTTTTTCAAACTCAATTCAATAATAAAAATATGACTAGAATAAGTTTTAATTTAATTTCTGCTTTTTTTTACTTAATAAATAAAAACCAAAAATCTATATTTTATTGATTAATCTCCATTTAACTTAATTAATTCTAAACAAAATACAAAAAATATCAATTTAGCCTTAACTTAATTCTTAATAATACTTAGTCTTCTTCTTGTTTTTTATTTAGAAACCAGTTTAATTAATCTTTTTGCTAAATTACACTTAAACAAATTTTTCCCAAAAAATAAACAAAACTTTTTTAGCTAACTTAAGATTAACCTAATTTTTCGAATTTAATTAATTTTAACAATTTATTAGCTTATATTTAATTAAATAACTTTTTCAAAATAAAAATAAATTAGAATATACGTCTTTAGTTTTTTTTATTTATTCAATTTAATCTTTTAAATACAATTCACCACTATCTTCTAATTAATCATCAATTCACCATCCACATCTAATCATATCTAAATTACTAGTCAAAACTAATTTCAACCTCTAGTCATGCTTACAGTACTTCCTTACATCTCTATATTCATGTCCATTATCATCATTTGTATGTCAATTTACATATTATACTTTCCGCTTCATTTTACCGTATTCCCTCCGAAGGAAAGGGTACACTATTTGACCGCCGAGTCAATACCCCACCTTCACCCCATCCTAGCCTTAGGATCCGAGTTGCCGTACTCGTGCTTAGGCGTCCCGCCGTTGACACACCCTTACCTTTTCCCCACCTTAAGACTTTGAGTCGCCGTACTCACACTTAGGCATCCCGCCACGGACATCCACCCTTTATCCTAGCCTTAGGATCAGGAGTCGCCGTACTCCACATAAGTTTCTCACCGTGGAATACTTACTACACCCTTTTTAATTCAACTTTACAATGTAGAAATCGGAGTCGCCGCACTCCAAAGTAAGCGCTTCCCTATGAACGTTTACTTCCCCCAAAAAACCTTGACCATAGTCAAGAAGTTCCTCTTCCTCCCTCTGTGAGGGGAACTACGATTACTCTGATTCCATCCCCTACCCAGAATACGTAGGCACAAGATGCGAGTCTTGGCGAGTAAACTTAGGACTAAATCCTTAGGTCCTTTTCTTTAACCCTTTAAACCTTAGCATTACCCTTAAGCAAATAACTACAACAATAGCACATTTTAAAACAAGAGGTTCTTGTAGAGTACTACAGAAGTTTAGGATGCTAGCATCTTCCCTAAGCTTAACCAACCCCCGAACCCTAGATCTTTCCCCGCATTGTGTTTACAATGCAAAACAAGTTTTCCCCTTTCTTTAACCTTTCCTTCGGATAAATCAAAGACCGGTTGTAAATGAATTAAGATTCAAGTTAATCAATAGCTTGGCATCCAAATTTCACCGTAACAGATAGTAAAGAGAACAAAGGATATGGATCCCATGATTGGTTTCAGGGTGATGACTACTCCGATATTTGATCTTCCCTCTGATGACATTATTCAACAAATGGATATTCCTACACAATCTCAGCCTATGCAAGATAACCTGTTTGTTCAAGTTGATGAAAGGGATTCCCAGTTTCCACGGTGTATGCCAAATCCCTAGAATATTCATACTGAGATGATCGACTCGAACACCAGTTGTGAATTTCATGACAGAGTAATGGGGCATTCGATTGAAGAATGTAAGGTATTCCAAGAAAAAGTTCAAGAGATGATCAACGATAAATTGTTGACCTTCATAAGAGAAAGCCCGGTCTTGAATGGAATACTGTTGTGTTAATGAATACAAAGACTTAATAAACTCTTTTAGAAGGGTTTGTCAGACAGTTCATTTTGTTTGCTTATATGTATTTTTTTTCTCTGATTATAAAAGCATAATTTACATGTAAGAACTTGTTTATTTTGAACGATATTGTAATAAATATGTTTGTCTTGAATACATCCATTCGTATTCACTCATAAAATATTTTTTCATGTTCTATAATGCCAACTTTATGCAATCTCTTGCTTTGATAGACAATTGGGAGGAGGATGACGAAATAAAAAATGAAAGATCTCTGGTAGTATGCTTTTGAATAAAACCCAGCTGATGATGTAAGGATTGTTTCAAATCCTCAAACACTGGAGATATAAGGAAGATAATCCCTCTTAAACCCCTTTGAGCCTTGCATAGGAGTTTTCTTTTCCAAATAAATAAAAAACTCAATTTTAACCTGGGGCAGGGTAGTTTTCAATTAAACTGATCGAGAGCCCAGACTCTAGAAAAGAGGAGTGAACATTTGAGAATCCACTTTATCTATTCATAACATATAAGGAGGCTGGAAGTCAAATCCGCAATGATTATCCATTGGCTATCTAAAGAGTAAGGTAGTCACAGTCCTTTCAATCCTTTTCAAAAAGGTTCAAAATAACTTTGCTTGGGGTTATCCCTATCTTGTTATATTTGCTATTTGTTATCTTATTTGTTTATATATATTTACTGTACCTTGCTTGGGGGGTTATACATTGTTGTGAGATAAGTCCTACGCCCGAACTTGAGTGCAATTATTATAGGAAGGTGATATATTTGACGAGGCTTATATGGAGTTGAATCCCGACCAAGTTGACTTGAGAATCACCGCTCAGTCGAGACCCTTTCGAAAATGGTTTGGTTGAACGAGTAATCATGAAAACTTTTACTATTGTGGATTGGAGTCTGTGATACTGAGGACCGTAGTTACCTAAACACAACTTTGGCCTTATTTAGGACGTAGTGCAAGGACTATGAGGGAGTACTCCCGAAATAGTTGCTACGTGATACTACATTCGAAGGACATTCTCTTGAGAATATTATTAACCACCGAGTAATCGGGAAATTGATAATATCCGAAAGATGGGCTAATGACTTTGGGCACCTCTTTAGAACCTTTTTCTGCAAGTACAATTAACCCATAGTACTTACCTTTCGGGATGGGTAGACCTTGCCTCCACTCATGTTCCTCTAACCTAGGACCTTTGTTTGTGCATGGCATCCAGCATCATAACATTCTTGGTTTCAAGGAGTTCAACTGTCCTTTGCAAATTCAATAAATCTTACATTTCAAAATCTAAAACTTTTTCAAGCTTTCCTAAAAAATATTTACAATCGATCGTTGAAATCCTTGAAACCTTTCATTGCATTGCATCCTGTTTTTGCATTTTCGTTTTCCTTCTGGTTTCTCATTCTCGGTTCTCTTGCTTCCAGTGCTATCACCCTGAGTCCTATGCATCAATACAACACCAGAGCTCGAGCTCGGAAAAAGATGGCGGAACAAAATCAAGAGCTTGATCGTGTTAGCAACAAACTCGAAGAACTTCGGGGAAGTGTTGGGCAGATAATGGAGATGCTTCAAATCATTAATGCAAGGATGGATACTCAGCCTACTGTTATGGATCCTCAACCGGCCATTACTACTGCGAGTGTACCTCCTTATGGTCTTGCATTTGGTTTTGTGCCTCCTCCTGTTGTGGTTTCTATTGCTCAACCAGTTCCTCAAGTTGTTCCTCTGGTTTATGAAGCTCCTCAAATGATTTCGGCCTTTGCACCAGCTGTTGTTCACACTCGTGTGCAGCCATACTTTAATGAACCGGTATATGATATTCCTGATGTGAAGGATGATGAAGATGAGCGACATGAGAGGTTGCGTGAGAATGTTGAAACTATTGATAAAAGGCTGAGAATGATGGAAGGTGACCAAATCTTTGGTGCTGCTGCCAGAGATGTCTGTTTGGTATCTGAATTGGTTATCCCCCCCAAAGTTCAAAACTCCGAGATTTGACCAATATGAAGGTGCTACTTGTCCGAAAAGTCATTTGAAGACTCAGTTATACATAACACCGTCAATCCGAGCCAGTTACGTCGAGATTCGACGAATCTCTCCAAGAGTTTGAAAACAGTAGAACATTTCAGACACCATGTTTTCTGTAAAATCCTCTTGAAATGATTTCTTCTCATAAAGCATGTACTCTGGGGCATTTGAGAAATGAAGATCACGTTACCCATTCACAACACTTATTGTTCAAAATGGCGACTATTACGCAGTTCAGCAAGATCAAAACTACTTTGTTTCCATAACATTCTCCATGCCCTCGGTGAATTTTACTTTAGGTGGTCATGGTTCCCCCGATAGATCTATACTTCAGGCAGTGATGATCAATGCGAGATATCTCCGGTTGGTGACCTGAGGTTTCTCTAGTGATTTGTTGAACTTCACTTCCCCAATGAAGCGAATGATATTTTATTCCTCAGTGGATCTCTTTCACAACGCCGATTTTCCTCAGCGAAGCGGATATTTATTTTATCCCCTATGAGACCTCAACTCGGGTATCTTCATCTACAACTCCATCAGAAATCCCTCCAGTAAAGCGGGATATTTATTTTATCCATGAAGTTTCTTCTAAAATGAGATCCATTTTGACGAACCCACCTATAAAAAGATCAGGATGTTACACCCCCAAGTGGAATGTTTTCTATCCCCCAGAGGAATTTTGAAACCCTGAAGCAAGATTGTGATCCCGTATTTGGTTCTCCATCCATCCCCAGTGATGCTTCTACCTTTGAAGATTGGTCGAATGTTTGTTCTGAGATGTTTATTTCATCTCCAATTGCCTCTTATTGTTTGTTTTGTCAGCATAAACATACAGATAACATATAGATAGATAACATGGCATGTGCATTTTGAATTTTTATGTTTGTTTGTTTCGTTACCTTGGTCGTGTTTATCCCCAAGTGGCTGGGTTTGTCTTCTCCCTCCAAGTAGAGTTGTCATCCCTAAGCAGAAAAGAGCACAATATTTCTATTTCCCCATGGAGTTCGATCCTCGTGGAAGACGGTTGTTTTAGTTAAGTCCCATCTTGAGTTCATACCTCAATGGTTGTGTCTTTATTGACAGTTTCTCTTCAGTTACTTCCTGAATTGAACTTTGGTCCCTGACAATCACAATTTTGGATATTTCCAACTTTTGAATCTGGATTAGGCGTGCATTTATTTTGCACTCTGCTCCCTAGGAAGGATCTTTCTGAATATCATCATTGAAGACAAAGTACTTCTCCACCAGTGTTACAACATCTTCTCAGCAATTTATACCTAGACTACAACCAACCTCTTTATTTGAGCAACTTGTTCGATCAGGTTTTCTATCAAAGATGACAAATGGCAGTCTCCTCAAGACAGTTTGCCCATCCCAGTGGGTTTACCAAGAATATCAATTCGTCAAATGGCATACCCAGTGGTTCTTATAGATATTTTCTCTTTATTTGAGAATTTTCACTTCAAAGGTTTCATACATTTTATAGCTACAACGAGGGCACTCCTCAGGAATGTATTTCCCAATGAGTCCATTACACAAGACTAACTCCATCAAATGGAATCTCTTCAGAGAAGTTTGGTGAAGCTTATTACATTTGATCAATCTCTTTTTTTCGAGAAGACATACTTTACAAATCAACCGGCTTACATCTCTTTCAAATATCCCTAGTGAAGTTTTACAATCTTCAGTACATTATGGAATACTTCTGAAGTCTTTTATCTTCAATAAAATTCCAATCGCCCAGTGAAAACGCTCCCGCGAGTATTCGTCATTCCAGGAAGGAACTGAGACCCGTTCATGGCACACAAACCTTGAGGCATGTGGAGGTTTATTTTCAAGAAACTGAGACCCGCTCATGGCACACAAACCTTGAAGCGTGGGGAGGTTTATTTCAAGAAACTGAGACCCGTTCATGGCACACAAACCTTGAGGCGTGGGGAGTTTCATTTTAAGAAACTGAGACCCGTTCATGGCATACAAACCTTGAAACGTGGGGAGGTTTATTTTCAAGAAACTGAGACCCGTTCATGGCACACAAACCTTGAGGTGTGGGGAGGTTTATTTCAAGAAAATGAGACCCGTTCATGGCACACAAACCTTAAAGCGTGGGGAGGTTTATTTTCAAGAAACTGAGACCCGTTCATGGCACACAAACCTTGAAGCGTGGGGAGGTTTATTTTCAAGAAACTGAGACCCGTTTCATGGCACACAAACCTTGAAGCATGGGGAGTTTTATTTCAAGAAATTAAGACTTGTTCATGGCACACAAACCTTGAGGCATGGGGAGGTTTATTTCAAGAAACTGAGATCCATTCATGGCACACAAACCTTGAAGCGTGGGGAGGTTTATTTTCAAGAAACTGAGACCCGTTCATGAAACATAAACCTTGAAGCTTGGGGAGGTTTATTTTCAAGGAACTGAGACCCGTCCATGGCAGACAACCTTGAAGCGTTGGGGATGTTTATTTACCCTTTCTAAATGAATCATTTAGTTAAAGAAGAAGCTAAATCATATTTTGATCATGGAATCTTATTCTAGTCAGATACCTTTTCTTAGGCTACCAGTATTAGTAGTAGGTCATCTTTCCTCTTCATGTTACCTTTGCTTAGGCTATCATTTGATTGATAGTAGGTAACATGTGTATCTTTGTTTCAACTGGATACCTTTGCTTAGGCTACCGCACATTGGTAGTAAGTTATCCCTCAATTTCAAGTTTCTCGCTCATTGCCTAGGCTACCATATTCTTGGTATTATGTATTATATATTTATTTTTAGAGATTCCTCAATGCTGGTTATTTCCTTTCCCCATGGAGTCTCGCTTTATTGGGCCTGCTCTTTGTTGACCTTTATTTCTCGTGTGTCGCGTCAAATTATTGCCCAACGAAATCTTGTCTCCACAGGACCCTCTGTCTTGCATTCTCATATCATTGCATATCATATGCATTCGGTGGTATCTTAGGGCCAAATATTTGTGCAATGTTTGTATTTAAATCCCTCTTATCACGTTGAGACGAAGATTCTCAATCTCCATATCTCCGGATAGAAGAAACTTAAATAAGGGCATCTGTCACACCCTAATTTTTGACTTTAAGATCCCACCTCCTTGTGTTTTTGCTTGTTTTATTTTACTTTTGTGTGCGACTAACTAGCTTGTGCAGGTGCAGCAATATTAGGTGTGGATCCCTACAGTCAAGCATTTCAAGGTGTAACCATGAGATTATAGAGATCTTGGGGTCATTCTATTTGGTCATTTCCTCAAGGTGCTCAAGAGTTTCATTATTCGCCTCAGAGGTTTAAGCTGTTTTTGTTATTGGTTACATCATCATCTTCGACTTTGTCATCACTGATGAGGAAGGGCAGTTTTATTGGTAACTTAACACAACAAGTGGATAGGATGAGGTTTGGATAAGGATCTTGAGCCAAATTTTTGCTTTAAGTTAGCATTCAGGATTTATCTCTTTTAGGACTCATCGTTTATTTCGTCAAGAGTTTAATTTGAAGCTCATACTTCAAATTTATTCCTTTCACAAATGGGTTGTTCGTTATTTCAAACCTATTTAAAGATTTCCATGCCAACTAATATTTCAATGCAAGGTCGCCTTAGGAGTGCAATTTTCTCTCAAGGCTCACAAGTTGGATTTATGATTTCACTAGAGAAGTTCAAACTAGAGGATTCATACTTCTACACAAAGACTTCGAAATCACCAAGCATTGTCTTTTAGGACCAGGGGGTCTTTCGTTTTTCTCACAGAGGTGTGTGTGCTGGGATTGATTTTAAAAGTAATGCAAGGGCCATTTTAATTATTTCAATTCTTGGGTCACCATATAAATCCCAACAACATCCCCATTTAATAAAATCAAGAGCTCGGTAAAGAGAGGAAGAGCATGGCACATGATTATTTGGTAGGAGGCAGCCTCACAGTTGTTTGTTTATTTATATGTTCGAAACCTGTGATCTACATCCAACACGTTTACATGATATTATTTGAATTACATTTAAAAGGGAACATTACAACGATTACGTGTACAACATCTGGTACTACGTTAAATTACAAATAATTTCATAAAATAAAACCACCGTAACTAGTAGTCATTAATTTCTCTACAAGACTTTGGTGGGAGACGCAATGGCTACGAACACAGAGAGCCTGCCGTGACAACATGTGATGGCTACCTATTAAACTAAATATCGCCTGCGTTAATTCAACGTATTGCGATACCGCGATACGGCTTGTTGTTGACTTACAGGAAATGGCCATGAGAGCACTAGCTATTGTTGATGATCAATCTCAAAAGGGTTCTCCATCATGGTGTAACCGGCTGCAATACCAATTCCTTTCATTGCATAATTTCCTTCCGAACTTGATCTCAACACAGACCACGAACCAAAACCTGCCACAATAAACAAGGATCAATATCAGAAATTAGGTGATACTGTGCTTATTATTATCCAGAATTAGAATGTAAGGGAGCCTAATCATGAACTAAGAATGGCAAAGCTTCTCTCGATAATCCAAGCATTACCTCCACTGTCCTCTAAGCAATATCATTTAGCCTGCAAAAGTTTGAACATAAGGTTAAAGCACTATGACCATAGGATAACATCTCAAATACCAAGAAGTATTATGGCATTGGCATACCAATTGCCGACCTATTTCGATTCTTCCCATAGCTATCATCAGCAAAGCAACGTTTCGCAGAGGTTTGATTGGAATAGGTGAAGCCCACCATTGCAAGTAAAAGAAGACGAATCCGCATAGGCTCATTGAATCCTGTAAAAAATAAAGAACGACATCAACTCTTATGAAAAGAACAAGCAATAAATTCATCAATTTCAGATTTAAAACTTTCCAAAATAGTGTTGACAAGGCCTTAAACTATTTCCAAAACAGGACAAACACATTCAACTCAAATTTGGAATGATTATTACAACACAATCGCAAGGGTCGACAACATATTCTGCATTCATTGCCTTGTCCTGAACACCACCAAACCTGTTGGTCCAGAAAAGAAATAACATTAACATAATTAATTCTCAGATTCATTCCCAAAAACATACTCCAAACATTTTCAAATAATTTCCAAAAACAGATTTTGACAGAAGAGGAAAGCATTCAAGATCTGAAATCATTATTTTTTTCTTCACATTTAATTCTTTTTATCTAAACATTATAAGAGGAGAACAACATTCGTACACACAATAGCCGGACAGAAGATTCACAAACACACAACGCTCACCACAAAATCGGAAACCCTAAAACGAAAAGGGGGGACGAAAATCAGAAATTCAAAACCCTAGATCATAAAAAAAGGGGAAACTTATCTTCGATGGTTTCGTCACCATCACACCCCGGAGATGTTGTTGTCCAACCAACCTTCGACTTCTCCTACCATGAAGTCGTCACCAGAGTTTGCGAATTTCCATTCTTTACCCGCTAACCGCCGCGAAACTCTTCATTTCCAACCTACAAAAAGAAACCCATTTTTTCGTAAGTCGTTTTGTGGCGCGGATAATTGATGTTTTATTTTGTTGTTTTTGTTTGTTTTAATTTAGAAGAAGAACGAGAAGACGAAGATAGAAAGAAGGAGTGAAACGCAAACAAAGAAGACGGAGGGAAAGCGAAGAAGAGAAGAGGAGACAAAGCGAAGGAGAAAGAAGAGAGGAAGCAAAAAGAAGTAAGAAGAAGAAAGGAGGCAAAGCGAAGGAGAAAGAAGTGGCGGAAGAGGGATATTGGAGAGAGAAGAGAGATAGGGCGCCGTTTGATACAAATTAGGGTTTCAAGATAACCCTTCCCCTTTTCCCGTTTGTAGCTCCATCCGACCCAGGTCTGGTGGGCTTGATCACCACCGGCCCGGTTTTCTTTTTTTCTTTTTTTTTCTTTTTTTTATTTTTGTTTTTATGTTGATTGGGCTGGGCTTATTTTTTTCAATAATAAAAAAACTAACACTAACCTATTTAATTAATTAAATAAAAATCAGAAAACAATAATAAAAATATAAAAATAAAAAGATATTGAAAATAAAAAATAATAAAAAATAAGTAATTAGATTTAATTTGAATGTGGTTTAGTTTTTAATCCAATGTAATAACAAATAAAAAAGGTAGACTTAGTTTTTATTAAAAAATTAGTTTAATTTTCATTTAAAATATAACTCAAAAACAAAAAATATATTTCAAATTAAAATTTAATAATCTTACTAATTTTTAATTAACTTGGAACATTTTAAGTTTTTCTCTAGAATTAAGTTAGAAATTATTTTATTAACTAATCTTTTGCTAATTACCATCTAATTTAATTTTTCTCAAAAATAGATAAAAACAATTATAATTCTTTTAGACCTTTTCACCATTTATTTTCTAAAATTAATCACAAATCCATTAACCCGAATCCAACCGTTTTTCGTTATTCCCTCGAACTCAACTTTGCCCTGTTTCTTTCTTTATTATCGTATGCATGTCCAAAGGAAGAACCTACACATGACTTAACATTCGTGCGTATTACACCTCATATGCATCATTTTTCCCCGCTCGATCCTTGATCCTTTTCAAGTCGATCAACTTAGGATTTTAAATCCTACCCCTTAAGGAGGACCTTTTTCGTTTACAATTTAGATAAACCATATTTAATTCAAACTATCATCCTAGTAGAGAATTAGACGCGAGTCATCTTAACCATCAAGATATAATTATCCTGCCCCATAACACAATCATGTGATGTAGATCTTTTCTGCTTGAGGGAGATAGTGGCATACTCGTCGATAAATTCGAGTGCTTGAGCCCTTCTCTCAAAACGATTGAAAATTCTGGCCAGCCCACGATGGATGTTCTAACAGAAGTTATAACATCCACTGTGACATTCACTACATACCTACTATTATGCAGTAATAACGAAGCAGTAAATAACACAATTAGTTGTTGACCCAGTTCAGTGCAACACACTTACATCTGGGGGCTACCAAGCCAGGGAGAAATTTCACTATCAGCAGTATCAATTCAGAGTCAAACCTCCAGTTTGCACTCCTCACTTAATCACTACCCAATGACAATTTAACCTAGAGACACTTTAGACCTGAGTATACCCACTCACTCCCTACAATCACACACCAGTGATATCAAACAGTTACAAATTAACCAGTAGACTAAAGAGACACTTCAACTACACACACACACACACACACACACACACACTGATCTTGCTTCAAATCTTTGATCAAGTGACACACACTCTTACTAAACAGCTTCGAGTGATACACAACCTAGAAACTACCTAACCAATGTGTTGCACCCCAAAATTTGACCAACATTTATTTACCAAGCTTGTGTTCATTTTATTCATCATCTGCATCTCATGGATATATGTGCAGTTAGTCAAGAGGTATGATTACCCAGCAAGAGTTATATGAGACTTTGAAGCTAGCCAAGGAAGTTGTTCAAGTGTTCAAAGGTTGATATCTTTGCCAGAGAACTCAAGAGATCCTCAGAGGAATTAGTTGAAACCAAGGTTGTGTGTCTCATAACTTGAGAGTTGTGGGAGCTTCTCAGATGATTCTTGGACTATGAGGATGGACTTGAAGCTTTGAGAAAGCTTATGAGATGTCTTGAAAGCCATCATGAAGCCTAGAGAGTTCATTGTACAAGAATTCAGAAGTCTCAGCCATGAGTGGTGGAATTAGGGTTTGACTGGGTCAACCCTAGGTCAACTGATGATTTGGAGAGGGTTGAGACCTAATCCAAGAGCCATGTGATCATGGAATGATGCATTGAGATGTTATAAGGATGATTCCTAGACCAACACATCATGATTGAGGAGTTTGAGAAGTTTCAAGCTAGGGTTTCTAAGGATTGACAGTGTAAAATCCCCTAGTTTGATCCCTATCTTCAAGGCAGTTTAGCTCAAGATGTGATTGTTATCTCATCTTCCCCATAACATGAATGTTGTAGAGCTTGTTCTAAGATTTAATTTGAGTACTAGAAGTCCTTGATAGGATTTGTAGAGCTCAAGTTATGACTTTGACAAATTACAGGTCATCTGAGGTATGTGAATCTGGGTCCTTGAAAGTCACCCAACTTGCATCCAACGTTTTCCCTGGTAGGATGATTCCTATGAACTCTTGGTCAACATGAATGTTGTAGAGCATCTTCTTAGCTTTCTAGAGAGTACTAGAAGTCCTTGATAGGATTTGTAGAACTCAACTTATGGCTTTGACAAGGCAAGGGCATTTTGGTCATTTGGAGGTTATAGGTCATTTCAAGCATAAGGCCATATCTCCTATTTCCAAGCTTCAAATGGAAAAATCTTCAACATCAAACTTTCTTATAATGATGTTTTAGGGCTATTAGGGAGGTCATGAGATGTTGAAAAGGCTTGTATCAAAAAGTGATAAAAATGGCCTAAAATGGAGGTATAAGTTAAATAAGTTGAAATTGAAAATTGGAAATCACAAGTTATACATCCAAACCATGTCATATAATAGGTCATTTTGACTCCAAAGGACATTCCAAGAACAATGGTTCAGCCACAATTTTGATTTGAGGCCTAGATCATAGGGCTGCTTTCAAAATGGCTTACTTGCATCTTAAGGCACCAAAGCAAAACTCAAGAAAACTCAATAAACAAGTTAGTTATGCATTGTAACACACCATACATCTCATATGGGGAGAATTTCAAGTCAGAATTGAAGGGTACAAGGACTATGGCATGAGATAGCATATGGTGAGAAGTGAAATCAAATATCATGAGATGAGAAGTTCAAACTATCATTGGAGTGTTCCAGAAGGTTCTGGACAGTTCCTACAAGTTCTATAAGATGATTAGAACTTGCTCAAAGCAAAGGTTGGTGAGGGTTGGTGCAGAGAAGAGAGAGTGAGATCAAAAATCTTCCATTGCAAGTCAAGTTTCGATTTCACATTCTTCTTCATTTTCATTCCTTTTTTCTACACAAACACATTCCATAGATCATAGTGAAGCTGTGCAGACTGATTTGAGAGCAAATCCATGGTGAATTGAAGAGTTGGTGATTGAACTTTCAAGGTAGAAAGTCAGAATCGAATTCCGAGATTGAGGCTTCCTCCATCCAATTTGTTGCAAACAGTAGCAAGATTGTCATCCAAGGAAACTTTCTGAAGAGTTTCAAGGCTTGAAGTGAAGGATTTCATCATCTGTTCATCAAGGTTTACCAGGTTTGCAAATTCTTCCCTACACCATGTTTTATGCATAATTAGGTTAATTTGTTAGTGTAGAAATGTTAAAGACCAATAGGAGATGGATTTTGGAGAGTTAGAGAGCAATTGGTGAAGATTGAATTATGGACCCCATTTCTTTGATGACCAAGAACTCGTGTTATATTGAGATATAGAATGAACTAGACATCAAGAATCAATCACGACAAGAGGGTGATCATTCTGAGCCAAGAAATTTCAAGAACCATGATAGTTGAAGTTTGAGTTCATTTTGGATCTTGGATCGGGTTCAGTGATTTAGGAGGATTCAGTTGATTTTAAGATTATGGTTGGATTCAACATAAAATTCTAGGCAGGATAGGGTCTTGAATTTCCATTTCCATGAGGAATTGAGGGAGTTCGTGTTTGAGTAAGAAAGAGCTTGAAGCTCTGCATTTTCATGGAGTCTCCTTGAAACCCTAGCTGGAGGTTGAAGACGAGTTCATGACCATTGGATGGTGAGCTGACCATTGACTGGGACCAAGATCTGAGGGCCACGATTTAATTCCATTTTGAGAGGGAATCTGAAACTATAATGAAACGCGGCGTTTCATTAAAAGAACTTTGGGCTGGATTGCTTCCCACACCCCCAATCAAGGCCCACTTGGATTTTGAACTGAAAATCATGACTATTTGCACCGTTCTCTTTTCATTTTCTTTATGTTTTATTAATTGATTTTCAGATGATGATTGGGCCATGCGCGTATTGTTATCTGCACCCATGTTTCAGGCCCATATGAAATTTGAACTGCATCCGCTTGCTATCTGCACCACATCCTTTCATATTTTCATTTTGTTTTCTCCATTTTATTTCAAACTTTGAAAAATCCTAATAAATGGAAAATTAAAGATTTTTAAGTGGGAATTTTTTCTCCCATTTCATATTAATGTCTAGAAAATTATCAAATAAAAATATTTTCATTTCATGCATTTTTAATATTTTTTGTGTAGTTTCTACTTTTATTGCATTTTATTTCTTTTATGTTGGTACATGAATTTGTAGAATTTTTTTTAGGTAGTTCCCTTAACATTTTTAGGCCATTCTTTTTAGTATAGTTAGATATAAGCTTTAGCTTCCTCCTGGATTTATTCCATAATTTTGTGATGAATTTTAGGTTAGTTTTGATTAGATGACATTATTTTGTGTAGAATTAGGTTAATCCTTAACATAGGTCCATAATAACATTAGAATTTTGGGTTTCTAGGTCAAGATAGCTATTGGGGCATATAAGGGTATTAAGGGTAGGTATGTAGGATCCCTTAGAAATTATATTAGGTTTTAATATAGTAGTATACTATTTTTAGATGATTTTTGTAGTTGATGATTGTTTGTGTTGCCCTTGTGGGCTTGTATTTTTATTTGCTTTGCTTTGTGGGCTTGGAGAGCTTGGTCTTGTTCTAAGGAGCATTGAGGAGCATAGTAGGAGCATTGAGGAGAATTGAGGAGCTGGAGAGCTTGATCTTAGTTGTTTTGTTGATTGTTTTAGGGTTAGGGATTAGGAAGAGTTTAGACTTAGTTAACTTCTTTCTCAAACATGGATGGTATCTTTCACCTCCATTCCTCCCTATGATTCAAAGTCCTTCCATGGTATACACCTCTCTCCTTTGGATGGATAAGTGATTGTACCTAGGAAGTGGAACTTTTGAGGGAACCATTCCTTTGATGTTGAACCCTTATAGGTCACCTTTGGTGGTCAGTAAGCAGTTCAATATCCCCAGCTTATCCAGTAAGTGATTTCCTCTGGTTTGATTATCTTGAGAGATGTTGAGCTTGAGCTTGAAGATGAAGACTTTAATGAAGAGTGTAGAAGAGGATGAATCCTTGAGCATTGCCATTCCAGCTGAAGCTTGAAGAGCAACAAGAGCAAGTTGATGCTTGAAGACCCCTGAAGATTAGGTGAAGCCTGAAGGTGGAGCTGATCAAGAAGTTGAAGCTTAAAAGAGAAGATAAGTTGAAACTTATGTTGTAGGGCTGAAACCTGGAAAAGCAATTGATATTTGTTAAGAGTGATTGAAGTCTGAAGACTGAGTTGCTGTTGGAAGAGCTGAAGCTTGGAGTTGAGAGAGGAGTTGATCTGTTTCTTATCTTTTTCTTTTCTGTATTGATGTGTTTTGATTGACTTGCTCGATGCATTAGAATAAGTCCATATCTAGAATAAGTAGAATCTAGGAGCATGATTGCACTAGAGGTTGAGTTGCTCCCTCTGCTTGTATTGTTACTGTGTGGCTTTGCTTGCGGGTATTCGGTAGAGCCCAGCTCCCTTGCCCATGTGGTTTGTTTGCCTGATGGCATTTCATTTCATTTTTTCTGTATGATTGCAGTTTACTGTTTTTGCTTGATAGCATGTTGTTTATATTTCAGTATGATTACTGTTATCCATTCTGGCTTGAGGTTGAGATGAGCTTGTGGAGGCTGAAGCCCCACACACATTTCCTCCCTCACTTGCATTGCATGCATTTTACTGTTAAGCTGATGCTTTGTCTGTTTTGGTGTATCATTGACATGATCCCTCAGGACTCTCATTTCATTTGATAAGGAGTTGATGATAGAACTTTAGGTTTAAACCTATGCATGACAACTTCTAGGAGTTCCCTGTTCAAACCTCAACCATAGGATGAATCCATGGCTTGACAACAGTAGGACTTGATAGTCTCCCTCCTAGTTAGGCCTGTTCTCTTCTCATCTCAAAACAGTTTAAGATACAGTAATCATGAATGATTTCTTTCGTACGTTACGAGCCTTAAGCTATCTGAGAAAGGATTGTGGGAGAGTTTCTTTTCCACAGTATGGATGTTTAGTATGGTACCCTTTGGGTGACATGTGACGCATTCACTCTCAGGTCATAGTCTCTAGTGCGATTGAAATTGCAAACACAATAAAAATACACTTCTTTCGTAAAAGACAGGAAATAAACCGTAGTTTCCCGAACTACGTGAGCTCTGATCTCTCATACCTGTTGAGAGTACGTAGGCACAATACTGATGTATTAGCGAGCTATCTTCCCCCATAACCCGTCGTAGTCCAAACTACGTTGACTCTGATTTCTCACTCTCTGATGAGAATACGTAGGCATAAAGCGCAATGCTTTGCCGAGTCATTTTATTTTCTTTTTAAGCCAGCCTTGATAGGTAGATAGAATAAAACCAACTCGTCCAAGTAAACACAACGAGCGAGGATCCCGTCGAGTACGACGGACGTGAGGGGTGCTAATACCTTCCCCTTGCGTAACCGACTCCCGAATCCAGACAATGGTTGTGACGACCTTGTCTTACCCTTTTTCGTCAGGTTTTTCCGATCGTTTCCTTTCCCGCTCTGAGGGATAAATAACGAAAGGTGGCGACTCTTTTGTTGTGCCGGCACCTTATTTTCGCGCAAGCGACAGCTGGCGACTCTGCTGGGGAATCCAACGGTTCCCTGCGAGAGTCAATCCTAACGCTTGTATGTTTACTTGATGGGTTGTGTTTATTTATCGCATTTTACTTCTCGCACCTTATTTCACGCGTTTTATACTAAGTATAATATGATTATCTGTGCTGTTGTAGGATGGGAGTTCTGATGAGTGAGAAGCCAGACCCAGGCTTGAGTGCACCATAGAATTAGTTGTGGAAATTAGTGGGCGCGTGCTTGCTTTGCAGGCACTAGTGTCTCATGAAATCCACGCTCAGACGAGGTTCATCCGGTTGGCTTCTCTTTCAACCCTTTGGGTTGAGACGGTTGCTGGTTTGGTGGATTGTCGACTCTGGGGACCGATCATTTGTGATTCAGCCGAGTGAGGCCGCTTCATGAGCTGGTGATGCCACAC
This sequence comes from Lathyrus sativus, assembly GCA_963859935.3. Classification (NCBI taxonomy): domain Eukaryota; kingdom Viridiplantae; phylum Streptophyta; class Magnoliopsida; order Fabales; family Fabaceae; genus Lathyrus; species Lathyrus sativus. The sequence goes on along the minus strand of OZ012739.1, from coordinate 220,268,106 downwards.
CTTCTGGGTATCGTATCACCCCTCTTGAATGTCTGTGACGCTGATGAACGCATAGGATGCCGAACTTGAGTCAGTTTAGGTTCATACCTGTGAGCAGGGTTGGGTTTATTGCAGGAAACCTTGACCTTCAAACTACCTGGTTTTCTTGACAGTGAATCAGTTTTGTTGGTACCAGGGTTTCTCAGTTGCAGATTTATCTGTTCTTGATAGAGCAGGTTTTGATCAGAGGATCTTATCATCAGGTGTATGTTTGTTCTTGATAGAGTAGGTTTTGATCAGAGGATCTTATCATCAGGTGTATGTCTGTTCTTGATAGAGCAGGTTTTGATCAGAGGATCTTATCATCAGGTGTATGTCTGTTCTTGATAGAGCAGGTTTTGATCAGAGGACCTTATCAGCAGATGTTGTTTGTTCTTGATAGAGCAGATTTTTGATTGGGGTCTGAAGATCTCATCAGCAGGTGTTGTTTGTTCTTGATAGAGCAGATTTTTGAGTGGGGTCTGAAGATCTCATCAGCAGCTGTATGTTTGTTCTTGATAGGGCAGATTTTTGATTGGGGTCTGAAGACCTCATCAGCAGATACTTCTTGATCCTACATCAGAGGTCCTTATTATCAGACATTTGTTCTTGATAGAGCAGAATTATGATCCTATGTATATGGTCCTATCAGATGGTTGTTCTTGGCAGATCAGATTTGTGGTCCTACATCGGGGTTCTCTTTCTATCAGATGCAGTGGTTGTTCTTGATAGAGCAAGATTATGGTTTTGTTGATACAGAATCTCCACAACACCAGTTGCCTTGGCCTATTATTGCACGATTGCATTTTTGCATTAGTTTGCATATTCATTTGCATTTCATTAACGTGTGTCTGTGTTGCAGGTACCGTTTTCCCCGATCCAGGATTTCTTGCCTCCTATTGTATTGTTATGGGCTCTCTGAGGAAGACCGTGGCTTACAAGTTCCCTGTCCCCGATGTGGTTAAGCTGACTGGTTTGATAGCTCTAGCAAATGATTTTGTGAGGGATGAGTTCAGGAAATCTTACGGCAGGTTGCTCAGTTTGGTTCATAAGCCTTCTGCATTCGAGGTGAACGGGTTGCACGCACTGCTGCAGTTCTATGACCCTCTGCTGAGATGTTTCACTTTTCAGGACTTTGTTCTCGCACCTACGCTGGAAGAGTATGCTGATTTGCTAGGTGTGCCTATCAAGAGGCAGATGCCTTTTGTTCACATGGACGTTGAGCCTGATCTGGCTGGTTTAGCTCCTTCACTTCATCTGGACGCCTCCGAGTTAGTATTGACTAGTTGCAACAAGGTTCCTGGGTTCTCCTTGCAATTTCTAGTGGGTAAGGCTCAGCAGTGTGCCAAGGACGGATGCTGGGTCGCGTTCAATGCCATCCTCGCTCTATGCATATATGGCATTATCCTGTTCCCTAACATGCCCGATTTTGTAGACTTCGATGCATTTCACATCTTTGCTTCAGGGAATCCAGTCCCTACCTTGATAGGAGATGTCTATCACTCAGTCCACTATAAAAACGAGAACAGGAGGGGGAAGAATGCCTCGTGCTGCGTACCCTTGCTGTACAAATGGCTTGATAGTCATCTGCCCAAGAGGGGTCCTTTTGTCTCGTCTGCAGCCACAGCTGAGTGGCCCGAGCGTCTGATGAGTTTGTCTGCAGAGGATATCGACTGGTTCGATAGAGATAGGTTGGGTACTGAGGTGATCTTCAGTTGCAGCGGGTTTCCCAATGTGCCTTTGATAGGTAGGAAGGGTTGTATAAACTACAATCCAACATTGCTAGTTCGCCAGTTCGCGTATGCTTTGAGAACTCCGCCGAAGGATGAAGAGGTACAGGAATCTCTGTACCTCACTGGTACTCTAGAAGGGGATCTGTTGTCCAAACTTCAGCGCGCGTGGAACGGTATCAGTAAGCGAGGAAAGCCATTGCTGGGAAAAAGCAACAGTCAAGCCTACCCTCCGTATTTGACTTGGATCAGAGCCAGGGTCGATGCTATAGGGATGCCGTTTCCTCATGCCAAGCCAGAAAGCCCTCCAACAATCGAAGAGCCTACTACTGTGCCCATTCAGCAGCATAATCAGGTGTTAGCTGAGTGGGATGAATTGAAGCGGGCAAATGAAGAACTGGAGAAGGAATTAGCTCAGCTCCGAAGCGAGAGGAACGAGGTCGTTCATTCTTTCAAAAGGCAGACAGAGTTGATGAACCAGCTAGGTACAAACTTGACTAAGCAGATAACCGAGCGTGAACGCATGGGTCGAGACTTCAAAGCTGTCAACGACGTACTGGCTACGAAGAAGCAGCACTTGGACGAGGCATATCGGAGGATTTCCAAGTTCAACCAGCACTGGAAGGCTTCCCTGGCCACCAGGAAAGAGCAGGAGGATAAGCTGATGCTACAGATCTCTAAGCTAGAAGCCCAGGTGAAGGACAGTGAAAAGAGGTTTGATGAAGAAACCGCCCGCAGATACACCGCCGAAGGCCAGCTCAACAAAGCTCTCGCTAACCTGAAGGAGCGCAAGCTGACGTTTGAGTCTAAGAAGCGGAAGTTAGAAGATTGCTTCGGCGAAGGAGCATGAGAATGTTCAGTTGAAGGACTTCAGTATACCATTGTGCAGAGGGAACTACTCGTCGAGGGGTTGCTCACTCTGCCAGATCATCCAGAGACGAAGGAGTTGTTGGAAGAGTATCGCGCTCGTGGCCGTACTTGACTATTTGTATTCCTTTTGTTTTGATCATTGTTGTATGCTGACCATCACCAGGCTTGTTGGCTGAGGTCACGCTGTTGACTCATCTTGTACTCGCTGATGCTATGTACTGCCTTGATAGGCTTTCTTTATATATGAGATTGTTGTTTCCATGATTGGACTCCGGCTTCTTCTTCTTATTATTATCAGCACTGGCACGCATGCACTAGGATCGGGGGAAATCTCCCAAACACACAGACACACGCATGCATTTGCATGAAGCATTTGCATGACGAGCATTTTGTTGTTTTTCCTAACCCTTTAGTGTTTACGGGTTTTTCAGGCTTACAGGTCCCAGGCTGTTTCCGGTGGTTCCAGGATTGATCAGAGACTAATTCACCGTTATCCGACTAGAGCTAATCAGACCAGGATCATGGATCAAGTGCAAACAGATGTTCAGGAGCTCCGTGAAAGGATGGATCGCTTCATGGAGCTCATGCAAGTGGTCGCCAATGGCCAAGACCAGCTCAGAACTTTGGTTAAGCCTTTGATCTCCAGGGTTGATAGCAACGGCATACTCCACGGTGGGACCGTGCCTACTCCTCTACCAGTTGATACTCCGCAGAATGGTGTCCCCGTGGCCGGGGGCAACGGCAGTGCTAATGGCAATGTGATGGCCAACATCGGACTCAATACGACGGGCGTCGGTAATGGGAGTCTGGGAGATAATGTCAACATCGGGCCAGGCAACGGCAATGCAGGCGTCGGGAATCTGTTGGTGCCTCAACCATGGCTTGAGGATCATCAGGATGATGTGTTCTCTCAAAGAGGTGCTGAAGGGGAGATGAATGCTGAAGCGCGGCTCAGATTCAAAGCACTTGAAGATAAAATGAGAGATATCGAGAATCAGAATACTTTGGGCGTTGATATGTCCAAGCTGGGATTAATTGCTGATTTCAAGGTACCTCCTAAGTTCAGGGTACCCGAATTTGAAAAATATAAGGGCACCACCTGCCCTCGTGTCCACCTAAGATCGTACTACAGGAAGATGTCTGCTTATTCCGAAGACGAGAAGTTGCTGATGCACTTCTTCCAAGATAGTCTTTCTGGGCCATCCCTCGAGTGGTACATGGGTCTAGATCCCACTAGCGTGCGCACATGGAAAGAGCTCGCTGAAGCGTTTGTGCACCATTACCAGTACAATAGCGACTTGGCCCCGAACCGAGTCCAGCTCCAAAACCTGTCGCAGAGGAATAATGAAGGGTTTAAGGAGTACGCCCAGCGGTGGCGTGAGTTGGCCGCTCGGGTTCAACCGCCGATGGTTGAACGAGAGCTCGTGCAGATGTTTGTTGCCACCCTCCCGGGGGTTTACTATGAAAAGTTAGTCAGCGGTATGTCTAGGACGTTCTCAGCTCTCATTATCATGGGCGAGCACGTCGAGAATGGAATCAAGATCGGGAAAATTCAAGGTGAGTCATCCTCAGATGGAGGAGGTGGAAAGAAACCTTATGCTGGTAAAAGGCGAGAAGGAGATGCGAGCGCTGTGACCAACGCTCGAAGAAAGGGCAAGGGCCCTCAACAGCAGGTAGCCAGTATAAATATCCCAGCGGCTCCGCAGCAGCAGCAGCAGCAACCGAATCAGCAGGGATATATAAAGTACCAGAATCGGGCATCCTTGGCAAACCGTCACTTCGAGGCACCGCCCATGTCGTACGCACAACTCTTGCAGACTTTGCTTCAACTTCAGTTGGTCCAGAAGAGGACGATGGCTCCCTTGACAGGGGCACCTCCACCATGGTACGGCGCAAATGCCACTTGCGATTTCCACTCAGGGGCACCAGGCCACACGATCGAGAACTGCAAAGCCTTCAAGCACAAGGTGCAGGACCTGGTAGATGCCAAGATTATCAACTTCTCCGATAATGTGCCCAATGTCACGAAAAATCCTATGCCAAATCATAGGGGGGGCGGAGTGAACGCCATTATCGAAGAAGAGAGTGAAGATCTGTTGACTGATGTCAAAGATCTCAAGATGCCGCTTAGCTTCGTTAAAGCTAAGTTGCTGAAAAGAGGGTTCTTTCCAGGATGCAGAGAACTATGTATGGACTGTGCCACACATTCTGATGGATGTGAACAGTTGTTCGAAGGAATTCAAAGTCTGATGACTGAGGGGATTCTGTAGTTTAGCCGGAAGGCTGAAAGTGTATCAGGAGAGGTAGTGTCGAAGCAGGCCGATGAAGTCGCCACCATCACCATCCCTCGTCGGCCAATAACCATTTCTGCGCCCAGACCGCCCACAATTACTATTACTAATGCTGGGCCGATACCCTTCGAGAGCACTAACGCTGTTCCGTGGCATTATGGGGCTGAAGTCTATTGCAACGGACAGAGGTTGGAGCTGGAACCGTATGGGACGACTGTGGAGAATCTTGCAGGAATCAGTGGTATTACTCGCAGCGGAAGAGTGTTTGCACCGCCGGAGGTCGTGGCAGATAAAGCGGTCAAAGCTGATGCGGCCGATAAAGGTAAAAGCAAAGTCGTCGAAGAGGCCCCGTGTGGGGTAGAGAAAGACTTGCTTGTCAAAGATGCCGAGGAGTTTATGCGGTTGATCAAAAAGAGCGACTACAAGATTGTAGACCATCTCCATCAGACGCCCTCGAAGATTTCCATTCTCAACCTGTTGCTGTGTTCTGAAGCACACCGCAATGCGCTGCTGAAGGTATTAAATGCTGCCTACGTACCGCAAGAAATATCGGGTAAGGGGCTAGGTTTCACAGACTTGGAGCTGACACCAAAAGGGAGAAATCACAATAGCGCCCTACACATCTCGATAGAGTGTAGGGGCACAATCATGTCGCACGTGCTGGTGGACACGGGTTCGTCACTTAATGTTCTTCTGAAGAAGGCATTAGTGAAGTTGGACACTCGCGGATTACTCTACACACCCAGTGATCTGGTGGTGAAGGCGTTCGACGGAACTAAACGCCACGTTTTCGGGGAGGTGACCTTGCCGATCCAAGTCAGTCCGGAAACGTTCGACACGGTCTTTTATATTATGGACATCATGCCTGCCTACAGTTGTCTCTTGGGCCGGCCATGGATCCATGTTGCTGGTGCCGTGACCTCCACGTTGCACCAAAAGCTCAAATATACTGTCGGGGGAAGCATAGTAACCGTGTGCGGAGAGGAGGACATAATGGTGAGCCATTTGTCATCCTTTAAGTATGTTGAAATGGATGGAGAAATCCATGAAACTCTTTGTCAAGCATTCGAAGTTGTCAAGGTGAAAGAAGTAGCTCCTGTAGTCATAGAAAAGCCAGAGATGAATCTCTCTTCGTTCAAAGAAGCTCGGGCCGTTGTCCAAGCTGGATCTACCCCAGGCTGGGGGCGTATTTTGGAGATACCCAACAAGCAGGATAAGTTTGGATTGGGATATTCTCCAGGAGTTGAAGCTTCTTCTTCGTCTAGTAGTGCGACACGGGGTAAAGGGCCGATCCAATTTACCAGTGGCGGAGTGATTTTCGAAAGCATCAACGCGGCGTCTGAAGACAGCGGGGATAGCGATTGTGATCTCGACTCTTGGATTCAGCCAAGCAAGCCGGGCGAGGGCCTCAACAATTGGACCATCAAGGATATCATCCAGATGACAAGTGAAGAGTAATGATTTACTTTTTTCCAATCATTGTACAACCCTATGTCCTACCCGGGGCATAGCGGTTTTATTGTCAGGGCCTTGTTGGATTATGTACATGCATTTTGTTAATAAATCAAAGGCGTTTTCTTCGTATTCAAATATTGTGATCTATGTTATTCCTGTTTTATATTTGTTTTGAAAAACAGTAAAAAGGCAATGAGGTTGTGCTAATCTGTATATCCTTGTTTAAACTTAACCCTTGTTATTGCAGGATCCACATAACAGATGACATCGACTCTGGACCTTCTACGGCTCACTTCGACTTCGATTGCCCGATCTATCAAGCCGAAGAAGGGATTGATGAAGACGAAGACCTTCCTGAAGAGTTGGCCCGCTTGTTGAAACAAGAGGAAAAAGTTATTCTGCCTCATGAAGAGGAGATTGAGATCGTAAATCTGGGTTCTGAAGAGCTCGTCAAAAACGTCAGGATCGGGGCTGCATTGCAGAATGATGTCAAGCAGAGATTGGTCGAGATGCTTCGAGAGTATAGTGACGTCTTTGCTTGGTCATACGAAGATATGCCTGGACTTGACACGGACATCGTGGTCCACCACTTGCCGCTGCGAGAAGATTGCCCTCCCGTTAAGCAGAAGCTTAGGAGGACGAGACCAGATATGGCCGTTAAGATCAAAGAAGAAGTGCAGAAATAGCTTGATGCTAGCTTCTTAGCGGTCACCACTTACCCTCCGTGGGTCGCCAACATAGTGCCTGTACTGAAGAAGGACGGTAAGGTACGCATGTGCGTCGATTATCGGGATTTGAATAGGGCGAGCCCTAAAGATGATTTCTCGTTGCCTCATATCGATTTGTTGGTCGACAACACAGCCCAGTTCTCCGTGTTTTCATTCATGAATGGCTTCTCCGGTTACAATCAGATCAAGATGGCGCCGGAGGACATGGAGAAAACGACGTTTATCACCCCCTGGGGAACATTTTGCTATAAGGTAATGCCTTTCGGTCTGAAGAACGCAGGGGCCACTTACCAACGAGCAATGGTAACTTTGTTTCATGACATGATTCATCATGAGATCGAAGTCTATGTTGATGACATGATTGCGAAGTCCCAAACGGAGGAAGAGCATTTGGTCAACTTATTGAAGCTTTTTGAGAGGCTTAGGAAGTTCAGGTTGAGGTTGAATCCTAACAAATGTACTTTCGGAGTGCGGTCCGGAAAGTTACTGGGGTTTATCGTGAGTGAACGAGGCATCGAGGTTGATCCTGCAAAAATAAAAGCCATTCAAGAAATGCCAGCGCTGAAAACAGAAAAAGAAATTCGTGGTTTCTTTGGTAGAATAAACTACATTGCAAGGTTTATCTCTCAGCTCATGGCCACTTGTGAACCGATGTTCAAGCTTTTAAAGAAAGATCAGGCGATTATCTGGAATGAGGATTGCCAGAAGGCATTCGACAAGATAGAGCAGTATCTTCAAGAACCTCCAATCTTGATATCCCCAGTGGCTGGACGGCCTTTAATCATGTACTTGACAGTTCTTGAGAATAGTATGGGGGTGTGTTCTCGGTCAGCACGACGAGACGGGCAGAAAGGAGCATGCCATTTACTACTTGAGTAAAAAGTTCACTGACTGTGAATCTCACTACTCGATGCTGGAGAAGACGTGTTGTGCACTAGCCTGGGCTGCCAAACGTCTACGATAGTACATGCTCAATCACACCACTATGCTAATTTCGAAGATGGATCCGATCAAGTAAGTCTTCGAGAAGCAGGCTCTTTCGGGTAGGATTGCCAGATGGCAAATGGTGTTAACGGAATATGATATTCAGTACGTGTCCCAGAAAGCCATCAAGGGAAGTGTCTTGTCTGATTACCTCGCCGAACAGCCGATCGAAGACTACCAGCCTATGAAATTTGAATTCCCTGATGAGGATATCATGTTTCTCAAAGCGAAGAATTGTGATGAACCGTTGCCCGACGAGGGGCCAGATAGGAAATCCCAGTGGAGTTGATATTTGACGGGGCAGTTAATTCCTATGGAAGTGGCATCGGGGCTATCATCACGAATCCCCACGGATCCCATATCCCGTTTACTGCGAGACTGACATTTCCAGTCACCAACAATGAGGCGGAGTACGAAGCATGCATCATGGGTCTAGAAGAGGCAATTGATTTGAGAATCAAGAATCTAGACGTATATGGTGACTCAGCGCTTGTGATCAACCAAATTAAAGGGGAGTGGGAGACTCGTCAATCGAATTTGGTGTCGTACATGAATTATGCCAGAAGGCTGCTTCCGTTCTTTGATCGAGTGGAACTCCATCATGTGCCCAGGGCTGAGAATCAAATGGCTGATTCCTTAGCCACGTTGGCTTTAATGTATAAAGTCAATTTTTGGAAAGAGGCTCCAAGAATTGTCCTTTCGCGTCTTGATAGACCTGCATTTGTCTTTGCAATCGAGGAAGCCGCCGACGGCAAGCCATGGTTCCATGACATCCAGACTTTCCTTATTGCTAAGGAATATCCTGCCGGTGCGTCAACCCAGGATAAGAAGACTCCGAGGAGGCTGTCTGGAAACTTTATCTCAATCCTGATGGAGTTCTGTATAAGAGAAACCATGATCTCGTGCTACTTAGATGTGTAGATGAGAAAGAGGCAAGCATGCTCATGGAAGAAGTCCATGAAGGCACTTTTGGTACGCACGCCGACGGACATGCTATGACGAGAAAGATCCTGAGAGCAGGATACTACTGGCTGACGATGGAGTTTGATTGCTTCAGATTCGCGAAGACATGTCATAAATGCCAGATTTATGCTGATAAAGTTCATGTGCCGCCGTGCCCGTTAAATGTCATGTCCTCCCCGTGGCCGTTCTCCATGTGGGGTATCGACATGATAGGCAAGATCAAGCCTACTGCATCTAACGGTCATCGCTTCATTCTGGTAGCTATCGACTACTTCACCAAGTGGGTGGAGGCAGCCTCGTATGCTAATGTGACCAAGCAGGTAGTGGCTAAATTCATAAAGAGGGACATCATCTGTCGTTACGGAATTCCCGAGCGGATTATTACTGATAATGGTTCAAATCTGAATAACAAGATGATGAAGGAGCTGTGCCAGAGTTTCAAGATTGAACGCCACAACTCATCTCCTTATCGGCCGAAGATGAATGGCGCCGTTGAAGCGGCCAACAAGAACATAAAGAAGATTGTTCAGAAGATGGTTGTGACCTACAAAGATTGGCACGAGATGCTGCCATTTGCCCTGCACGATTATCGTACGACGGTCCGTACGTCAACTGGGGCAACTCCTTTCTCCTTAGTGTACGGTATGGAAGTTGTCCTACAGTTAGAAGTGGAGATCCTTTCTTTGCGAGTTTTGGTTAATGTGAAACTCGACGAGGCAGAATGGATTACGAATTGACTGAACCAACTCAGCCTGATCGACGAGAAGAGGTTAGCATCGATTGCGTTTGGTCGTCTGTACCAAAGCAGAATGAAGAAAGCTTATGATAAGAAGGTGCGTCCTAGAAGCTTTCAGACGGGTGATCTCGTCCTGAAGAAGATTCTTCCTCCACACTCCGATCACCGGGGCAAGTGGACTCCGAATTACGAAGGTCCGTACGTCGTCAGCAAGGTCTTCTCGGGAGGAGCTTTGTCGTTATCCATGATGGATGGTGAAGATTTTTCATCCCCGGTGAACGCGGACGCAGTTAAAAAATACTTTGCTTGAAAGCGACCCGCTGGACAAAAAAAAAAGAGAGTCCAGGCAAAAAAGGGCATCTCGGCAAACCAAAAACAGAATAAAAAGGTTCGGGAAAAAATTAGGGATATAAATTAAAAAAGGTACACCCGCGAAGTCGAAAACCTACACTGGGCGGCTTCGGCAAAAAAGGGTATCCCGGTGAACTGAAAACCCGCAAAGGGCGGTTCACGCAAAAGTTAGGGATTTAAAAAAGCAAATGACTGCGTTCCGCGTGTGGACTTTCTTTGATTAGTGGTTTGGAGGACCTGAGGGCCGTTCATCTGAATCAATCTCTTCCGAAGCTGAAGCGTCGGAGAAGTATCGAAGTCGAGTGGGTCATAGAGGGATCAACTCATGGTGTTCGTCTACGCCTCGTTGCTGACATTTGTATATACTGATGTATATTTATGTTTTATTTTTGGGCGGCTTCCTCATTCCAGGAGCTTGCCTCTGTTGTAAAATATTTTTTACCCATTCAGGGGTTCGTTATCAATAAAATGCATATTATTCAGCAATTCTGTTTGCCTGTTTAGCATTTATCTGTTTTGTTTGCGAAAAAGAACGCCGATGTTTTTGATAAAATGCGCATACATAAACTTACTGGCCTAGGCCACTGATTGTTGAAACAATTAATTACTTGAATATTGCCACGAGATAATAACCTTGATAGGTCCCTTTGAGAAGGGTATCTTGTCTGTTTGTTTGTGTTGTTACAGGTGTAGCATATTCCAGACAGTGCGTCGTGCGCATCCCGAAGCAGGATGATTCCTCTTTCTCCAGCAGAGTTCAGTAGCCTCTCCCCGCAGAGTCTGAACGCGAGATCATGAGCATTGATATGTCTCCCCAGGCAGAGATGATTCTCTCCCCAACCAGATGTATCCTGAAGGAACGTCATCACCTCAGCTGAGTCGGGCGCCGAAGCTCGTGTTCATCCCCCAGCACCGGGTCACAAGTGCAGGTTTCGTAGGAAACTATTCGTTCGCTGAAGTGTGCAGTAACTGATGGTGCCATACTGTAGTCTCCAGCAGAATTGAAATTCCCCACAGAGTCGTACTCTCTCCAGTGAAGTAGAATGATTTCTCCTTCCTCAGCCGAGTTTGCAGATACCCCAAGAGAGCTGAATCCTTGGAAGCTGCTCAAGCCATGATTGGTTTTCCCCAGTGGAGTGTTGATCAACTGAAGTTGTTTCCCCACATAGCTGTTATCTCCGGAGAAGTAGCCATGAAGGCCACGCAGTTTACTCCCGCGATTGACATCGCTTTCCCTCAGCAGGTACTGGTTCTCGTAGAGCTTCGTTCCCCTGCAGCAACCAACTGAAATTGTTTCCCCGGCAGCAGTCAACTGAAGTTGCGTCCTCTGCGGAGTCCAATTGATATTGGCGGGACCATGTTCTCCTCAGTAGGATGATTCCTCTATCTGAGTAGTTCTTTCTCCTTGACAGGAGGAGTCCCCTTCGGCATTTATTTTGCTGACGGGATCGCATCATTTTGCATGATTGCATAGCATTTATCATAAACGCATAGCATGTCCACCGTGTGGAGCCTTGTGCCATTGCCGAAGCATATGCATAATAAACATGATCTAGGTTGTTACCATTCTTGTTTTGCAGGTGTTCCGCCGCAGAAGTGATTGCTCAGGATGATTCCTGACATTCTCCCCAACGAAGCCGCTTGCTCAAGATGATTCTTGAGATTCCCAGCGAAGGCTTCGGTTCAAGATGATTCTTGAATTCCTCGGCAGGGTCGATTGCTTAAGATGATTCTTAAGTACCCAGTGCAGTCTCCAGAGTTGGTTGCTCAAGCTGAGGCTAAGAGTCCCCAATAAAGGTTGCCCAGGATGACTCCTGAAATCTCCAACAGAGTGTTCGCTCAGGATGATTCCTGAAATCTCCAGTATGGTTATCGGTTCAAGATGATTCTTGAAGGTCCCCGGCGGAGTTATTTGTCCAAGATGATTCTTGAAGCCCTCAGCAGAGTTGATTCCTCCAGAATGATTTCTGGACCCCCGGAGCGGAGTTACTTGATAGTTCTCCAGGATTCCCCAGCGGCGAAGCGTCATCCCCAGCAGGTTTCTAACGGCGAAGTTGAAACCTCCCTTGAAGACTCCATGATTGAAGTCTGACCGTGTTAATGAAGCAGTTCTCTTAGCTGATGCGGAGTGCCTGATGGCAGAGGTTTAGATGTTCCCAGTTGGCTCATGATTGACCAAGAATTCTATTCCCGACTTGCTGATGAAGTCCGGCTGATGCCCGACAGATGTCTTTGAATGCCTGACGGCATGATCAACCTGATGGTTGAAGTCCGGCTGATTCCCGACAGATGTCTTTGAATGCCTGATGGCATGATCAACCTGATGGTTGAAGTCCGGCTGATGCCCGACAGTGTTCTTTGAATGCCTGATGGCATGATCAACTATGCATTACCGGTTACCGTGTGACCAATTCCCCAGTAGGGTTGCCGTGCAACTGTTATGCTCAGCGTCGAAGATGTTCCTACCGACCAGAGTATCGTTCACCTGTGTGTGGTATCCAGACCTCCAGCAAGATCATTGACACGTGTTCATCTTATTCTCTCCAGTAGAGTCTATAATTCAAGTTCATATTTCCCCAATGGATTTTCTTCACCCTGACGGCGAGGTCATACGATGTTGAGAGTTGACAGCGAAGTCAAATTATTTTGAGTACTTGACATCGATGTCGGGTGTTTCCCAGAGTTATAGTGGACTGGCAACGATGTCAGATAGTTTAGTTCTCCAGCGGCGATGTTGGATGTTTGTTTCTGGCGGCGATGTCAGGTGATTTAGTTCTCCAGCGACGATGTTGGACGTTTGTTTCTGGAGGCGATGTCAGGTGATTTAGTTCTCCAGCGGCGATGTTGGATGTTTGTTTCTGGCGGCGATGTCAGGTGATTTAGTTCTCCAGCGGCGATGTTGGATGTTTGTTTCTGGCGGCGATGTCAGGTGATTTAGTTCCCCAGCGGCGATGTTGGATGTTTGTTTCTGGCGGCGATGTCAGGTGATTTAGTTCCCCAGCGGCGATGTTGGATGTTTGTTTCTGGCGATGATGTCAGGTGATTTAGTTCTCCAGCGGCGATGTTGGACGTTTGTTTCTGGCGGCGATGTCAGGTGATTTAGTTCTCCAGCGGCGATGTTGGATGTTTGTTTCTGGCGGCGATGTCAGGTGATTTAGTTCTCCAGCGGCGATGTTGGATCTTTGTTTCTGGCGGCGATATCAGGTGATTTAGTTCCCCAGCGGCGATGTTGGATGTTTGTTTCTAGCGGCGATGCCAGGTGATTTAGTTCCCCAGCGGCGATGTTGGATGTTTGTTTCTGGCGGCGATGTCAGGTGATTTAGTTCTCCAGCGGCGATGTTGGACGTTTGTTTCTGGCAGCGATGTCAGGTGATTTAGTTCTCCAGCGGCGATGTTGGGGGTTCTGGTTGTCCGACGGCGATGTCAGACGCCCTATTTTCATGAATGCCTGACGGCGAGGTCCGGCGTCTGATGACAATGTCAGAGGAATTTAATGTAGATAACTGACGACAAGGTTCAGATCATTATGTCTCCAGCTAGTTGCCGTGCAGCTATTATTTCAGTGTTCGAAGATCTGTTCCCACCAGAGTACTGTGTGCTTATGTAGTTGGCAAATTTCCGGGTTTATCGGTATTCAACCGTCTCGCACCTTGATTGGCTGAGAGCCATTCGCCTCACCCAGTCAGGTCCAAGCCGTTTGACTAGGGGCAGCTGTTGCACCCCAAAATTTGACCAACATTTATTTACCAAGCTTGTGTTCATTTTATTCATCATCTGCATCTCATGGATATATGTGCAGTTAGTCAAGAGGTATGATTACCCAGCAAGAGTTATATGAGACTTTGAAGCTAGCCAAGGAAGTTGTTCAAGTGTTCAAAGGTTGATATCTTTGCCAGAGAACTCAAGAGATCCTCAGAGGAATTAGTTGAAACCAAGGTTGTGTGTCTCATAACTTGAGAGTTGTGGGAGCTTCTCAGATGATTCTTGGACTATGAGGATGGACTTGAAGCTTTGAGAAAGCTTATGAGATGTCTTGAAAGCCATCATGAAGCCTAGAGAGTTCATTGTACAAGAATTCAGAAGTCTCAGCCATGAGTGGTGGAATTAGGGTTTGACTGGGTCAACCCTAGGTCAACTGATGATTTGGAGAGGGTTGAGACCTAATCCAAGAGCCATGTGATCATGGAATGATGAATTGAGATGTTATAAGGATGATTCCTAGCGGAACTCATCATGATTGAGGAGTTTGAGAAGTTTCAAGCTAGGGTTTCTAAGGATTGACAGTGTAAAATCCCCTAGTTTGATCCCTATCTTCAAGGCAGTTTAGCTCAAGATGTGATTGTCATCTCATCTTACCCACAACATGAATGTTGTAGAGCTTGTTCTTAGATTTAATTTGAGTACTAGAAGTCCTTGATAGGATTTGTAGAGCTCAAGTTATGACTTTGACAAATTACAGGTCATCTGAGGTATGTGAATCTGGGTCCTTGAAAGTCACCCAACTTGCATACAACGTTTTCCCTAGTAGGATGATTCCTATGAACTCTTGGTCAACATGAATGTTGTAGAGCATCTTCTTAGCTTTCTAGAGAGTACTAGAAGTCCTTGATAGGATTTGTAGAACTCAACTTATGGCTTTGACAAGGCAAGGGCATTTTGGTCATTCGGAGGTTATATGTCATTTCAAGCATAAGGCCATATCTCCTATTTCCAAGCTTCAAATGGAAAAATATTCAACATCAAACTTTCTTAGAATGATGTTTTAAGGCTAGTGGGGAGGTTATGAGATGTTGAAAAGGCTTGTATCAAAAAGTGATAAAGATGGCCTAAAATGGAGGCATAAGTTAAATAAGTTGAAATTGAAAATTGGAAATCACAAGTTATACATCCAAACCATGTCATATAATAGGTCATTTTGACTCCAAAGGAAATTCCAAGAACAATGGTTCAGCCACAATTTTGATTTGAGGCCTAGATCATAGGGCTGCTTTGGAAATGGCTTACTTGCATCTTAAGGCACCAAAGCAAAACTCAAGAAAACTCAATAAACAAGTTAGTTATGCATTGTAACACACCATACATCTCATATGGGGAGAATTTCAAGTCAGAATTGAAGGGTACAAGGACTATGGCATGAGATAGCATATCGTGAGAAGTGAAATCAAATATCATGAGATGAGAAGTTCAAACTATCATTGGAGTGTTCCAGAAGGTTCTGGACAGTTCCTACAAGTTCTATAAGATGATTAGAACTTGCTCAAAGCAAAGGTTGGTGAGGGTTGGTGCAGAGAAGAGAGAGTGAGATCAAAAATCTTCCATTGCAAGTCAAGTTTCAATTTCACATTCTTCTTCATTTCCATTCCTTTTTTCTACACAAACACATTCCATAGATCATAGTGAAGCTGTGCAGATTGATTTGAGAGCAAATCCATGGTGAATTGAAGAGTTGGTGATTGAACTTTCAAGGTAGCAAGTCAGAGTCGAATTCTGAGATTGAGGCTTCCTCCATCCAATTTGTTGCAAACAGTAGCAAGATTGTCATCCAAGGAAACTTTCTGAAGAGTTTCAAGGCTTGAAGTGAAGGATTTCATCATCTGTTCATCAAGGTTTACCAGGTTTGCAAATTCTTCCCTACACCATGTTTTATGCATAATTAGGTTAATTTGTTAGTGTAGAAATGTTAGAGACCAATAGGAGATGGATTTTGGAGAGTTAGAGAGCAATTGGTGAAGATTGAATTATGGACCCTATTTCTTTGATGACCAAGAACTCGTGTTATATTGAGATATAGAATGAACTAGACATCAAGAATCAATCACGGCAAGAGGGTGATCATTCTGAGCCAAGAAATTTCAAGAACCATGATAGTTGAAGTTTGAGTTCATTTTGGATCTTGGATCGGGTTCAGTGATTTAGGAGGATTCAGTTGATTTTAAGATTATGGTTGGATTCAGCATAAAATTCTAGGCAGGATAGGGTCTTGAATTTCCATTTCCATGAGGAATTGAGGGAGTTCATGTTTGAGGAAGAAAGAGCTTGAAGCTCTGCATTTTCATGGAGTCTCCTTGAAACCCTAACTGGAGGTTGAAGACGAGTTCATGACCATTGGATGGTGAGCTGACCATTGACTGGGACCAAGATCTGAGGGCCACGATTTAATTCCATTTTGAGAGGGAATCTGAAACTATAATGAAACGCGGCGTTTCATTAAAAGAACTTTGGGCTGGATTGCTTCCCACACCCCCAATCAAGGCCCACTTGGATTTTGAACTGAAAATCATGACTATTTGCACCGTTCTCTTTTCATTTTCTTTATGTTTTATTAATTGATTTTCAGATGATGATTGGGCCATGCGCGTATTGTTATCTGCACCCATGTTTCAGGCCCATATGAAATTTGAACTGCATCCGCTTGCTATCTGCACCACATCCTTTCATATTTTCATTTTGTTTTCTCCATTTTATTTCAAACTTTGAAAAATCCTAATAAATGGAAAATTAAAGATTTTTAAGTGGGAATTTTTTCTCCCATTTCATATTAATGTCTAGAAAATTATCAAATAAAAATATTTTCATTTCATGCATTTTTAATATTTTTTGTGTAGTTTCTACTTTTATTGCATTTTATTTCTTTTATGTTGGTACATGAATTTGTAGAATTTTTTTTAGGTAGTTACCTTAACATTTTTAGGCCATTCTTTTTATTATAGTTAGATATAAGCTTTAGCTTCCTCCTGGATTTATTCCATAATTTTGTGATGAATTTTAGGTTAGTTTTGATTAGATGACATTAGGTTGTGTAGAATTAGGTTAATCCTTAACATAGGTCCATAATAACATTAGAATTTTGGGCTTCTAGGTCAAGATAGCTATTGGGGCATATAAGGGTATTAAGGGTAGGTATGTAGGATCCCTTAGAAATTATATTAGGTTTTAATATAGTAGTATACTATTTTTAGATGATTTTTGTAGTTGATGATTGTTTGTGTTGCCCTTGTGGGCTTGTATTTTTATTTGCTTTGCTTTGTGGGCTTGGAGAGCTTGGTCTTGTTCTAAGGAGCATTGAGGAGCATAGTAGGAGCATTTAGGAGCATTGAGAAGCTTGAGAGCTTGATCTTAGTTGTTTTGTTGATTGTTTTAGGGTTAGGGATTAGGAAGAGTTTAGACTTAGTTAACTTCTTTCTCAAACATGGATGGTATCTTTCACCTCCATTCCTCCCTATGATTCAAAGTCCTTCCATGGTATACACCTATCTCCTTTGGAGGGATAAGTGATTGTACCTAGGAAGTGAAACTTTTGAGGGAACCATTCCTTTGATGTTGAACCCTTATAGGTCACCTATGGTGGTCAGTAAGCAGTTCAATATCCCCAGCTTATCCAGTAAGTGATTTCCTCTGGTTTGATTATCTTGAGAGATGTTGAGCTTGAGCTTGAAGATAAAGACTTCAATGAAGAGTATAGAAGAGGATGAATCCTTGAGCATTGCCATTCCAGCTGAAGCTTGAAGAGCAACAAGAGCAAGTTGATGCTTGAAGACCCCTGAAGATTAGGTGAAGCCTGAAGGTGGAGCTGATCAAGAAGCTGAAGCTTAAAAGAGAAGATAAGTTGAAACTTATGTTGTAGGGATGAAACCTAGAAAAGCAATTGATATTTGTCAAGAGTGATTGAAGTCTGAAGACTGAGTTGCTGTTGGAAGTGCTGAAGCTTGGAGTTGAGAGAGGAGTTGATCTGTTTCTTATCTTTTTCTTTTCTGTATTGATGTGTTTTGATTGACTTGCTCGATGCATTAGAATAAGTCCATATCTAGAATAAGTATAATCTAGGAGCATGATTGCACTAGAGGTTGAGTTGCTCCCTCTGCTTGTATTGTTACTGTGTGGCTTTGCTTGCGGGTATTCGGTAGAGCCCAGCTCCCTTGCCCATGTGGTTTGTTTGCCTGATGGCATTTCATTTCATTTTTTCTGTATGATTGCAGTTTACTGTTTTTGCTTGATAGCATGTTGTTTATATTTCAGTATGATTACTGTTATCCATTCTGGCTTGAGGTTGAGATGAGCTTGTGGAGGCTGAAGCCCCACACACATTTCCTCCCTCACTTGCATTGCATGCATTTTACTGTTAAGCTGATGCTTTGTCTGTTTTGGTGTATCATTGACATGATCCCTCAGGACTCTCATTTCCTTTGATAAGGAATTGATGATAGAACTTTAGGTGGAAACCTATGCATGACAACTTCTAGGAGTTCCCTGTTCAAACCTCAACCATAGGATGAATCCATGGCATGACAACAGTAGGACTTGATAGTCTCCCTCCTAGTTGGGCCTGTTCTCTTCTCATCTCAAAACAGTTTAAGATACAGTAATCATGAATGATTTCTTTCGTACGTTACGAGCCTTAAGCTATATCAGAAAGGATTGTGGGAGAGTTTCTTTTCCACAGTCTCGATGTTTAGTATGGTACCCTTTGGGTGACATGCAACGCATTCACTCTCAGGTCATAGTCTCTAGTGCGATTGAAATTGCAAACACAATAAAAAAACACTTCTTTCGTAAAAGACAGGAAATAAACCGTAGTTTCTCGAACTACGTGAGCTCTGATCTCTCATACCTGTTGAGAGTACGTAGGCACAATACTGATGTATTAGCGAGCTATCTTCCCCCATAACCCGTTGTAGGCCAAACTACGTTGACTCTGATTTCTCATTCTCTGATGAGAATACGTAGGCATAAAGCGCAATGCTTTGCCGAGTCATTTTCTTTTCTTTTTAAGCCAGCCTTGATAGGTAGATAGAATAAAACCAACCCGCCCAAGTAAACACAACGAGCGAGGATCCCGTCGAGTACGACGGACGTGAGGGGTGCTAATACCTTCCCCTTGCGTAACCTGTAACACCCATTTTAATTATTTAGTCATTTTATTATTATTTTAAATATTATATGTTGGTGTGCCCTTTGGTGGGGGTGTATTTGGTGATGTTTGGTGGGTGTCCCTAATGTGGGAGGATTATTGGTGGTGTTTTGGTAATATAATAATATAGTGTATAATATTAATATTGGTGGGAATATTATTATTATTATTATTATATTTATTATAGTTACTATTGTTATTAATATTATTATTATTTTGGTGAGATAATAATAATATTATTATTATTATTATTATTATTATTATTTTATTAAGTTATTATTATTATTATTATTAAATTATTATTATTGGGATTAGAGAATTAAAATAGAGAGTGAGGGGTTAGTAGTTTTACGATACATTGTGAGAAGTTAGAGAAAGTGGAAAAAGAACGATAGAAAGGAGAGAAGTGAGAAGAACGGAAAAGGGAACGGAAAAGGGAGCGAAGAACGAAGGAACGGGGGAAAATCTGGATTGGCCAAACCTTGGAGGATTCTTTCATCGATCAACCGATTAACAAGGTAAGGGGGGAGAAACTAGATTGGGAAATGGTTTATACATGTATAGGGTAGTTGGGGATTCCTTAACCCCGTAGGAAATTGATCGATATATGATAATATATATTATTATGTTATGATTGATGATGATTGTTGTTAATTATATAGTAATCGTTAATGAATTGGTGTTTTGGGTTGATTTGGCATATAAGGCATATAGGGTGTTTTACGGTTTTTAGGGAAAATTCTGTATGGCTTTTGAGGTATCGATAAAGTGTGTAGGTGATGATTTTGGGAATAGAAATTAGAAACCTATTGGTTACGGTAATGTGCAAGATTGGTACTAGAATAGACTGAGGATTTGAGTCTAGATGATAGGTACAATTTGGCCTAGATAGCAATCTGCAGAACTGTGAGAAATTGGTGAAATCGCAGCATTCGCTGGGCTTCGCCTGGCGAATGTTGGCGAAGCTTCGCCTGGCGAAGGGAGGCGAGTGTTCTCCTGGCGAGCTGAGGCGAGTGACAGCGAATAATTCAGAATTAATTCCCAGACCTAAAGGGTAGGAACTTCGCCTGGCGAGTGTGGCCAGCGAAGGTTCGCCTGGCGAATGAAGGTTCGCCTGGCGAGTGCACGATAGTGAAATGAGGGCTTCGCCAGCAGGTTCGCCTGGCGAATGCTAGCGAAGGTTCGCTACGGGGCTTCGCCTGGCGAATGCCAGCGAACGTAGCAGAACCAGAATGTGATTTTGTGATGTTTTGGCCTTGAGCTTGGGCTTGTGTGATCCCTTTGGCCTTGATGCACTGTAAGAATGATGAGCGTGGGAACTAACTTGTGTACTTGGTGATAGTGCATGTTTCCGTAATAATGACTGGTGGACAATTAGTTGATGTATATGTATGCAGTGATCAGTAGGATCGTGTATTCCCGAGTAGTGGGATGTGTTTGTATCTTGGTGATAGAATATGAACTTGTTTACTATCTGGTTGATTTATATGGTGTTGGTGCATGTTATATCTATGTATATATATGTGATGTATAATGATGCGATCAGGTGGATCGTGTGCACTTAGTGTGCCTGAACATAATAGTTATGCATTGGTGTGTGCATATCATGGTGTCTTGGTGGGATGGATCATGTCTCGGATGGAGCGTAAGTGATCTGTCCGTACTCCTTTGTGGAGAATGGTGGGGTTGAATCATGTCTCGGATGGAGCGTAAGTGATTCACCCGTACTCCTTTGTGGAGAATGGTGGGGTTGAATCATGTCTCGGATGGAGCGTAAGTGATTCACCCATACTCCTTTGTGGAGAATGGTGGGTTCGATTGAATGAACCAATGAGTCGGTACCGCATGCATGGTGTTGAGTTGCATTTGCATTATAATATGTTATATTGTAATTTGAACAGTAGGTTCGTTATATGGTGTTGTTGGGGTGAAT
Organism: Lathyrus sativus; assembly: GCA_963859935.3. Classification (NCBI taxonomy): domain Eukaryota; kingdom Viridiplantae; phylum Streptophyta; class Magnoliopsida; order Fabales; family Fabaceae; genus Lathyrus; species Lathyrus sativus. The sequence continues at coordinate 220,247,139 of OZ012739.1, read as the reverse complement.
AATTGATGTGTTGGTGTGTTTTACTGCCTTATTACATGTATTACATTACCATTATATTTTTGATCATGATTTCTCACCCCTTTGTTGTTGTTGTGGTCTGTGCTTCTTCGGAAGTACAAATAATCCAGGTGCTTAGCTAGCTTGGATATTGGTGTGACTGTCGAGTCTAGGATGCTCTGATACGTAGCACGGGACTTGGGCGTTTTTAGTTATTTTATGTTGAACTTATATTTTATTTCCCTGTGAACGTATCAAACTTTTATTGAATTTTATTATTTAATATTCCGCTGAAGTTGGAGATAAACCTTTTTATAAGGAAACGTTGTTTTTATGTGATATCCCACTTGGGAGAATTGGAACTCTGATTTTGTTTATTTATAATGTTTATTAATTTAATTGATTTTGAGAAGTGGGGTGTTACATAACCGACTCCCGAATCCAGACAATGGTTGCGACGATCTTGTCTTACCCTTTTTCGTCAGGTTTTTCCGATCGTTTCCTTTCCCGCTCTGAGGGATAAATAACGAAAGGTGGCGACTCTTCTGTTGTGCCGGCACCTTATTTTCGCGCAAGCGACACAATTCAAACAACAAATGCTTGGATTACAAGTGTTTCTAAGACACAATCGTGAAGGACAACTTCTTCACTTCTAAACCACTATGGTGATTTCTCTGTTTCTCTATCTTTTGTAAGTTCAGAGTATGCTTAAGAGTGGGGTGAATTAGGCTTTAGAAACTTTTTCCGGTTTTTCAAAACTCTTGAAATTTTTCTTCTTTAAGATCCTGGTGATGAAAGCAGTAAAGGGAAAAATAAAAATGAACACGAAGATTTATAGTGGTTCCCTTCATAATCCGAAGGTACTCCACTCCCCTTTCCACGTGAAAGAGAGTTTTCACTATAGTTTTAGAAAGTACAACCTATCACACCATCAACCGGTGAGGCCTACAATCAAACAACTAATCAACGATTAGTGTGCAAGAACAACCCTCTTGCAAACACTACCCCTTGTGTCCAACAATCCTAGATCACAAGTCACAAATAGAAATAACTTTGTATTTTTGTAATTTCAAAGTGATACAATGATAATATCAATCTAATGATTGATCTTCTCCTTTTGATCAAAATCCACTCTTCAATATCAATACAAGTGTTCAAAAATCTGGATATGAAATTGTATGAACAATATGAACACCTTTTGAAAATATTTGAAAAGTAGTGAATTTGATTCAATGAATATCTTGAAAATTATTGGAGGTTCTTTTTCAATTTGAAATTTTCAGAATTTATATGAGCAAAACACTATTTCAAAAAGGTATAATTGAGTAAGAATCAAAACATGAAAAGGTATAATATTCAAACAACATTTGAATTTTAGCAACAACAATTTTTCAAAATTCGTTCAATGTTAATCGGTTAACCATATAGGTTAATTGGTTAACACTTGAACGTTAGCCCTGAGAATTTAAAATTTAAGGTCGTTAACTGATTAACCCATATGGTTAATCGGTTAACACTGTTAAAACTCAGAAAAATGTTTGAGTTAAAAAGTGTTATACCAATTCAAATGATTTTAAAAAAACATGCAAATGCAATATGTTATCATGTTAAAATATTTGAACACTTGTATATCAATTAAAGGAGTGAAAAAATGATATACCGAAGCTTGAGTCCAAATCTTGAAAGTTGAATGAACATTTGCACATGATGCTTCTGGTTTTATCTTCAGAGTATATACCCCCACGGGTATATAGTGCAAACAACTTCTTAGTACATATACCCCCACGGGTATATAGTGAAAAAATCTTGATCTTGATCAGTTTTGAAAGCTTTGACTTTTTGCTTGCAATCATGGAATGAGCTTGAGTCTTTGTTGACATCATCAAAACCTTGAGATTGAAATGTGCTTCTACATTCTCCCCCTTTTTGATGATGACAAACAAGTGCGTCTTATGCGATATCTTTTGACGATGTTAGTTCTAGGCTTGCTTCTTGTTTCTCCCCCTATGTCCAGCAACTCCCCCTATCTAAACAGAGGCAAAAATTCTGCACAGAGAGATATTAGACAGCAAGCTCTTCTCCCCTTTTGTCATTAACAAAAAGGAAGGAGCTTTCAAAACCAAACATTCGCAATATCATACATGACTGCATATAGTCAAGCACATCAAACAATTGATCGAAATAAACAATGCAGTAAACATAAAAATGCAGCAAATAGTTTACGGTTACAACTTAAAAACTTAAACAATATCCAGAAAGAAAAACAGTAAAAGCAACAGAAACAAATATTTCTTAAACATCTTCATCGAACATATCTATGCCTTCTGCTTCTTCCTCTTCACTACCTTCATCATCTGCCTCTTCTTCTTCAACAGTCCCGGGGTTGGAAGCATGAGCGGTAAGGATAAGGTTGCAAAGTGAAGCAATTGCCCTGGAGGATTCTCGGTGACAATTCATAGTTTCTCGATGTTGGGTCATCATGGTAGTATAGAGAAACTCATTTGTAATACCCCCTTCGGGAACGAGATAGGCTTAGTTTGAGGCGGATCCTTCGCCTGCATACTTATAAATGCCATCAACGTCTTTGATAATACCAGTGTTCTTAACAATGGTGATATCATTTATCTCATTGGTTGTTGGTTTCATCTTGGTGAACGGTTCCCTGTTAAGGTCCAAATCCGTCAACTCAAGGATTCTTGAAATCAGCCTTGCATAAGGAAGACGTGTCGACAGAGAAAGTTGTTATTCAAGATGATACATGATTGTCAGAATCCAATTTACCTTTATCTTGTTTTTGATTGCGAAAAGAAGTTGCATCTCCAGGTTATTGATTTGAGCATGATTCGAATCCTTCGGAATCAACACATAGCAGATTATGTAATGTAGCATCCGGTCCGAAACCGTCAGATTTTTCGCATAACAGAGCATGCTAGCCGTTCGTTGATTTGCTACAACATTCTCCTTTGGAAACCTGCAGATCTGATAATAGTATTCCATTTTGTCATAGTTAGACCACGGTCCTTCCACGTGGTTAACTCCTTTCCGGAGAAAGTAGCCAGAGGATGGAATTTTCAACTTCGCAGCAATATCTGTCAGATTCTCTTTCAAGAAGAAATCTCGAATAGTGATTTCCATAATGTGCTCATCGTCAGCATTCAGATACATAGATAGCTTATTCAAAAATTCTTTAACCAAATCATGATAGCAATTTCCAGAATCAGAAATAAACTTATCTATCTTCTGATATTTGAGCAGAGTAGGAAAAGCCTTAAGGTTTACGTACTTTACCGGCAGAATATGACGGACACGAACCTTGAAATCCATCCGACGTTTCTTGGTTGTCTCCACTGGAATGCTGTCTCTATCTGATGCAGAGTCATATTCCGGTAACTTTCCCTTGCCTTTGTGAGATGATGCCATGGATGAAGTTTGAGAGATTCTGAGGGTTCTGGGTTCTTGGATGAGTTAGGGTTTAGAGAGATAGAGGAGAGGGGTTTTAAATATGAGGAGTTATTTGAGTGGGTTTTAATGTTGGTAGGAAGTCCAAAAGTGTAGTCAAAGAAGAAGAAGAAGAATTCTTTGGATAGTGATTTGGATGTTCAAGAAAATATTAACCACACATAAATAACACATTTAACACACTTAATTTTCCAAAATTTTAATTAATTTTTTGTTTCTGATTTTTGAAAAATTTAACAGTGTTAATCGGTTAACCATATAGGTTAATCGGTTAACACATTAAAAAAATTAAGACAGAAGTGAAAAATTAACAGTGTTAATCGGTTAACACACACGAATTTTGGAAAACTGCTAAAAACAGAATGCACAAACATTGGAAAACATACATTATGCACATATATAAACCAGAGAAAAGATCAGATATCACCTTCATCGAGAATCCCAAGTTCTCGTCGAATTTTGAAGAACGGTTCTTTCGCCAATGGTTTGGTAAAGATGTCGGCGAGTTGATTGTGTGTATCGACGAAAGTAACATCTATATCTCCATTCAGTACGTGATCTTGAAGGAAGTGGTGCCGAATATCTATATGCTTTGTCCTTGAATGCATGACCGGGTTATTGTAATATTGATGGCACTTGTATTATCACATCGAAGAGGAATGCAACCGAGATCTACATCGTAATCGAGGAGTTGTTGTTTGAGCCACAGAATTTGTGCACAGCAACTTCCTGCTGAAATATATTCTGCTTCGGCTGTACTGAGTGCCACACACACTTGCTTCTTGTAGGCCTATGACACTAGTGCACTCCCGAGAATGTGACACGTACCACTCGTGCTTTTTCTATCGGTCTTACATCCTGCTTAATCAGCGTCAGAGTAACCAATTAAAGAACAGGTACTACCTTTTGGATACCATAATCTGACGTTCGTTGTTCCTTTGAGATACTTTATGATTCTCTTCACGGCAGTGAGATGTGATTCCTTCGGACTTGCTTGAAAGCGTGCACACAAACAAACGCTAAACATAATGTCAGGACGGCTTGCCGTCAAATATAATAATGAACCGATCATACCTCGATATTTTGTAATATCAATTGGAGTACCAGATTCATCTTGATCAATGTACATTCCGGATCCCATAGGAGTGGACATCACCTTGCAACTATCCATATCGAATTTCTTCAACAATTCCTTGCAATACTTGGATTGGTTGAGGAAGATGCCATCCTTTGTTTCAATCTTCAAGGCAATCCCTTTGGGCTTCTTTTCTTGACTTTCGTGTTTCTCGAGTCTTCCAAGTTCCAATTCATGTTCTTGATGTTTGCCAAATAAGGATGCAGATGTCATCGTTGAGAGACTCTTCTTTTCCGAAATAGCGGTCACCTTTGGTTGCCATTCTCTTGTCAAGGATCTTAGGACTTTCAGGTTGAGATCATCATTGGTGAAGGTCTTCCCGAGAGCAATCAAATGATTTGTTAGATGAACGAATGTCTTTTGTAAGGCAACAATAGATTCACCGGGCTGCATACGGAACATCTCATATTCTTGGCTTAAAGTGTTGAGCCTTGATCTTTTTACTTATGCAGTTCCTTCATGCGTTTCCACCAAGGTGTCCCAAATCTCTTTTGCCGATCTACACTGTGATACACGGAAGAATTCGTCCATATTGAGAGTGCTTTGGAGTATGTTGATTGCTTTCTTCTCATCAAGAATCTTTTTCTTATCATTTTCATCATACGTGCTTTTCAACTTTGCGGTTCCAACGCCATTGACCACATTTAATGGATTGTGTGGTCCTTCTTCGATTGTTTCCCATATACCTTCTCCTTGGGCTTCAAGATGCGCCTTCATTCTGATTTTCCAAAAATCGAAATACTCTCCAGAAAATAGTTGTGGTTTATTACTACTTCCACCGTCTTTAAAAACCGGGTTGGTGCTAGCGGAAGCCATACTGAATCTTTTAGGAACAGGTTACCTTAACCTGCTCTGATGCCAATTGTAAGTTCAGAGTATGCCTAAGAGGGGGGGGGGGTGAATTAGGCTTTAGAAACTTTTTTTGGATTTTCGAAACTCTTGAAATTTTTCTTCTTTAAGTTCTTGGTGATGAAAGCAGTAAAGGTAGAAATAAAAATGAACACGGAGATTTATAGTGGTTCCCTTCACAATCCGAAGGTACTCCGCTCCCCTTTCCACATGAAAGAGAGTTTTCACTATAGTTTTAGAAAGTACAACCTATCACACCATCAACCGATGAGGCCTACAATATAACAACTAATCAACAATTAGTGTGCAAGAACAATCCTCTTGCAAACACTACCCCTTGTGTCTAACAATCCTGGATCACAAGTCACAAATATAAATAACTTTGTATTTTTGTAATTTGAAAGTGATACAATGATAATATCAATCTAATGATTGATATTCTCCTTTTGATCAAAATCCACTCTTCAATATCAATACAAGTGTTCAAAAATCTGGATATGAAATTGTATGAACAATATGAACACCTTTTGAAAATATTTGAAAAGTAGTGAATTTGATTCAATGAATATCTTGAAAATTATTGGAGGTTCTTTTTCAATTTGAAAATTTCAGAATTTATATGATCAAAACACTATTTCAAAAAGGTAGAATTGAGTAAGAATCAAAACATGAAAAGGTATAATATTCAAACAACATTTGAATTTTAACAACAACAATTTTTCAAAATTCGTTCAATGTTAATCGGTTAACAATATAGGTTAATCGGTTAACGCTTGAACGTTATCCCTGAGAATTTAAAATTTAAGGCCGTTAACCGATTAACCCATATGGTTAATCGGTTAACACTATTAAAACTCAGAAAAATGCTTGAGTTAAAAAGTGCTATACCAATTCAAATGATTTTAAAAAAACATGCAAATGCAATATGTTACCATGTTAAAATATTTGAACACTTGTATATCAATTAAAGGAGTGAAAAAATGATATACCGAAGCTTGAGTCCAAATCTTGAAAGTTGAATGAACATTTGCACATGATGCTTCTGGTTTTATCTTCAGAGTATATACCCCCACGGGTATATAGTGCAAACAGCGTCTTAGTACATATACCCCCACGGGTATATAGTGAAAAAATATTGATCTTGATCAGTTTTGAAAGCTTTGACTTTTTGCTTGCAATCATGGAATGAGCTTGAGTCTTTGTTGACATCATCAAAACCTTGAGATTGAAATGTGATTCTACATCTTCAACAACTGCCTTCTAGGATTGCTTATCCTGGTATTTGTAGCAGCAGATCAGTCCTTGGGCCTGGGCGCAAACATTAGGTTTTATCCATCATAAACCTTTCTTTTGTATTCTGCACGTTTGCCTCTTTAATCAGGTACATATTAGTTCCCCTAGGGCATCTAAAATGTCTCCTGCATTCCAGCTTGAGCTTCTGAGTTGTTTCCTGAGTTATAACTACCAGAATAACAAACTTCCGCTTGATGTCATACGACCTTTGTCATAACATTGAGTATGACATCAGCTAAATTTATAGTTAGCTTAGTTAACTTACCCTGCACAGTCCATATTATGAATGTACTAACATCAAACATGACATTCATACATGTACTCATATTTTTCCATAAAATGCAACCAATCAAGAGCACTTACAACGATGCTAAGACCATCTCCTACAAAGTTGTGGTGGTTAAGTCGAGTGTTCTCCCTTAAGATGACGACTCGTCTTTTCTCCTAGAATCAATAAATCAACAAACCTTATCCCTTTGGAACTGTGACCAACAGTCAATGATTCCTCAAACCCTTTAGGGGAACTACAAATACTCTGATTCCATTCCCATCAGGATATGTAGGCACAAGATGCAACGTCTTGGCGAGTATACTTAGAATTAAACCACTAGGTCTTTCACCCTTAAGAAGATAACCCTTAGCAATCAACACCATATAAAATAAGAGGTTTTTGTAGAGTACTACAGAAACTTGGGATGCTAGCACCTTCCCTAAGTTTAACCAACCCCTGAACCCTAAGCTCTCTAGCTTTGCATTTGCATTGCATTTTGGGTAATTCAATCTTTTTCCCTTCCTTTGGACAAATTAAAGACCGGTGGTGAACCAATGAATTAAGATTCAAATTAATTAATAATTTGATATCCAATTCTCACCGCAACAGAAATGGCGACTTCATTGGGGAATAGTCATGCGTGTTTCCGCTAACTTGTTTTATTCTTATGTTATTGATGTATGTTTGATTATTTATGTATATGCTTATTTGTGCTTTTGGGTTGGTACCCTTTGTGTGGTGAGATAAGTCCTACACCCAGACTTGAGTGTGCTTATGATAGGAAGGTGATATATTCGACGAGGCTTATAAGGAGTGAGTCCCGACCAAGCTAACTTGAGAATCATCGCTCAGTTCAGGCCCTCTTGAAAATTAGTACTGTTGAATGAGTAGTTGTGAAAACATTCACTATTTTCGACCTTGGAGCCTGTGATACTGGGGACCGTAGTTACCTTTAACCCCACTTTAGCCTTTCCTAGGACGTAGTGCGATGACTATGAGGGAGTAGTCCCAAAATAGTTGTTACGCGATACTACACTCAAAAGAGGTTCTCTTGAGAATATTATTAACCACCGAGTTAGTTGGGAAATTGACAATATCCGAAGGATGGACTAATGATTTTGGGAACTTTTTAGAACCTTGTTCTACAGGTACAATCAACCCTTTAGTCCACACCCTTTGGGAGTGGGTATACCCTTTGCTCCATGCTCGTTTTAAACCTAGGTTTCCTGTTTGTTTATCTTTCTCTTTGTGTGCCTGCCTGTGTTTGTGCATCCATAAAGCATCATTTTTGCATTGGGGTTTCATGGAATTCAAATATATTTATAAACATTACAGAACCAATGTGGATTACAAAAAAAAAACATTTCTGATATATTCTTTTAAGAGTCTTAGCTTGGATGACCTAAGGAAGTTGGGAGCTCATATAAAAAAAAAGTTCAAGTACAAAAGAAAAAGGGAACCTTATGAACAAGGGAGCTCTTCATTACTATCCATGCAAGAAAAGAAAGGAGATGGAGGATTTATTTTCCTCTATCAGACTAATCCTTGGGCATTGATCCTTGACAAGCTTATATTCAAGAAGGTCCAACTGGAAGACCAAATCAAGAAGCAATACAAGACTTCCTTAGGATTTTATTAGCTTTTATTTAGCTATCAGGCCAGGACTCTTTTAAGAATATTACCTGTAATCCATAATAAAAAAATAATAAAAAAGTTTCTTTAGTATTCTGTAACGTTTATAAATACTTGAGTTCCATGAAATCTTTCATCTGCATTTTGCATCTCTCATTTAGCATTTGCATGTGCATGTGTCTCTTCTCCGCTATAGCTCATCCGGCCTCCTGTCTTTGTCTGTCAGTTGACATTTCGAGCATTTGACCAAACTCGAAGCAATCACTGAAGGATAGTAAAGAGAACAAAGGATATGGATCCCATGACTGGTTTCAGGGTGATGACTAATCTAATATTTGATCTTCCCTCTGATGACATTGTTCAACAAATGGATATTCCTACACAATCTCAGCCTATGCAAGATAACCTATTTGTTCAAGTTGATGAAAGGGATTCCCAGTTTCCACAGTGTATGCCAAATCCCCAGAATATTCATATCGCTCGAACTAAGGTTTGCAAATTTCGAAAGTTTTAAACAAAGTCAAATAGTTTTAGCGATGAAAGACGAAACAACCACAACTCAAGGCATGCACCTCGAGAGCGGTCATTCAAGGATCCAAGGAGTGCTAGACTCCAAAAACCCACTACTTTCATTATTTAAAAAACGTAAACTTAGTTGGAAAAACGGTTTGAATTATGAAAGGTGATAAACAAAATTAACTCGATTTAGAGACACAAGAATAAATTCATTTATCAATATTAATAGAAATCTACTTAACTATTTATTTATAATATTCTAACGATAGTGAATAAAACTACAAATAACTTAACAATAATTCTATAGTTATCCAAACATTTACAAGAAATATCAAGAAAATCCCCGTTTTGATTAATTAATCCGCAAGATTAAATCACCAATTAGCCTAGTAAGAAAGATAATATAAATTAAATAACCTAGAAATAATGTTTTAATCATCGAACCAAATACTCGACTCTATAATAAAACAAGCTTCCCTATTTCCAAATTAACCATAACTTGCCAATTCTCTAACATGCTAATGTCCCGAAAATGGAACACTTAAAAGTGACTAATCAAAACCCAAAGGGCCATAAATTTGTAAAAGCCAAGGCCCATATCATGATGACCTATGAGGTTGGAAGCCTCCAAACTCTAAACAATGCAGCCAAATAGCATTGGCCACAAAATAATGAAAGGGCACAAGTTTCCGCGGTGCCAGCTGTTGAAATTGGGAAACTGACGTAGTAGTGTTAACTGATGACAATAAAGATGGATTTAAAACACGTTTCTCTCTCTCATATATTTTCAAACGAAGCTCTCTATCTCCTCACTCTCTGAAACTCCCTCTTCAAGCTCATCTCATACCCTTTTAACTTCTCATTCTGTCTAACTCTCTCTCTCTCTCTCTCTCTCTCTCTCTCTCTCTCTCTCTCTCTCTCTCTCTCTCTCTCTCTCTCTCTCTCTCTCGATGAACAAACACTCTCTCCCCCTTTCAAAACAAACCTCTCCCTCTCTTTGAACCTCTCCCAAATCAAATAACAACGTCAGAGAAATGCGGCGACTGATGGTGGCGCAACCATCTTCTTCGGCGGTCCAAACACCCAAAACGGAAGACTCTAAATGCTAATCCCCCTTTTTCTTGAGCGTAAACCCTAAATCCCCAAATCATAACTTATAGCAAAGAAAACCCTAAATCTCCACTTTTCTTCGTCTTTACTCGTGCACTTTAATTTTAAACTCGTTTCCGCTTGCTCACGTTTCTGTCAATTATTCTGGCGTTCTGCATTCTATTCTGATCAGACTTTCCACTGTGGAAACTTTCTTGCTGTCAAGCGCTCACTCGTTGGTAAAACAAGTTGTTCTGCATAAAAGACATATCAAATGCAATGCATATGACAGTTTTAAAATTCCAATCTGTTCACTGGAAAAAATTTATGACATAAAGTGTATGAATCATTCATCCACATTTCAACATTAATACAACACTGTAAGTAGAATCCTTTCGGGGAGTCAGTTTCGATGCGATCTTTACCGAAGTATGCTTTCGAAACAAACCTGCTTCAATTAGGACTTTTCTAGGTTGTAATGTGGTCAGGTTCACGGTTTAAGAAAGAAAGGATATAGGCTCAAAATTCATTTTAACCCACCCATTCTCTGTGATGTTCTCCGATCCTACGTTCAGATAATTCGACCTTAGCGTTCACCTTTCAAAGGTTGCATGATAGAAGTGACAGTTCAGGATATCCCACTTTTTCGAAGTGCCAGTCACTCACTCTTCGTCTTTGTTTAGGCATCGGTAGCCACACGATTTCGTTCTTTTCGAGGATTTTTCTTTCGTAATCGCTTTCGTCTTTTCATTTTTTTTCGTTCCCTAACTTTTGCCTGGACTAACTCTTCTGAGTTTCTTCGATTTTGAAGTCCAGCGGGATGCCCTAATTTTTACCTAAGTCGCTTGCTTTCAAGATTCGACTTAGCGGGCTTTTTCTTTCAATTTTTTTCTTTTTTTTGAACAAATCGTATGGCATCGGCTCGTCTGACTTGTTAAAGAGATTGTGACTGTTTCACTCCTGATCGGCCAGGTTTAACCATCATGGTTTTCTAGGTACGACCTATAGCGGTGTGATTGATCCTCGAACGGACACTCCTCGTTGTAATTTGAACGCTTGGTCAAATTAGCTAACACCTACCCTACCCCGGGTTAATATTGAGGTTTTTTTTTGTTTTCAGAAAGAAACTCCTACTACTTGGCTCAAAGGGGTTAACAAAGGATTATCTTCCTTATATCTCCGGTGTTTGTGGATTTGAAACAATGCCTGTACATCATCAACAGGTTTTTATTCAAAAGCATAGCATCGGAAGCTTACGCATCATTGAACTTCGTCATCCTCCCCGGATTCCACTTAAACAAGCGTTTGAAAATAAAAGAAAGCAATAGAGTGAACACGAATGGATTAGTTCAAAACATGCATATTTATTTCATTTATCAATATCAATTGAGAAACAACAAGTTTTACAAATGAAAAATGCATACAGACAGGAAAGCAACTACAAATGCAAAGAAATAACAGAACAAAACGAAAATTGCCAGCCTTCGGGAAACTGGTCTTTCACACTTGATTTGCTGATGAGGGGAGCGACCCTTGAAGTCTTCAGACTCGATCAGCAGAGCGGTTGTTGCAAGGTGGACTCTGATTCGGGCTCTGATAGTTCCGCTGACGAGGAGCAGGGGGTTGTCGATGCTGATTCTGAACGACAGAAACATCGGGAGACGAGGTTTGAATCATTGAGGATTCTCCTTATTCAGGGGCTTTCATCCTTAGACCTGATCCAGGAACAGGCAGAAATTGCGGGCAAGGCGATTCGGAATTCAAAGACTGCAGGATATACTCCTGATCTTTCTCAACCTCAGGTGAGGGAATGGGAATAAATTTGCCTGATGCCTTCATGCCGTCCGACACATTTTCAATTGATCTTTTATCAATCAAGTCTTGAACTCTATGCTTGAAAGCTTTACAGTTTGTTACATCGTGCCCTGGTGATCCAGAATGGAATTTACAATGGGCATTTACGTCCCAGCCGGGTGGTAGTTCTTCAGTTAATGGAACCATGAGCCGGGGTCTGACCAACTGAAGTTGGAGCAAGAGTTGCACCAACTGGTCGTAATCCATCGGGATTGGATCGAGGATTCTGTCAGATAGCTTCGTCTTTTGACCATGTCTTCTAGGGTTGTCCTGAGAACCCTGACGTGGTCGTTGACGGGAAACGTTTTGAGCTTCAAGTTGTGTAAAGGGTCTCGGTGGTCTATCATTCCTGGGTATAGGTTCCACGGACACAAGTGGAGCAAGCACTTTTGCTGCAACTTCGGGTACCTGATCCCCTTCTTTTCGGAGTACGTTCCTCAACACTTCTGCAATCAGACCCACCTGGGTCTTCAATTGATTGTTTTCCTCTCTGAGCATCTGCATGTCCCTCATGAACTGCCTTATCTGGCCTCGAATCTCACTCAGCTCTGCTCGTACCTGTTCCATAGTCTTGTGGGGATTTCTGTAAACTTCTTGATCGGATATCCTGCAACAAACTAGTTATCATATGGAATAAGATCAGCGGTTCTAAAGTACCTGCTATGCAAAAAATGTCATACAGAATGGAAACACGTATGAGCGCAATAGGGAAATAGCAATAAGGCAAATAAGATCCCAAGATTCAAGCACAGGGATAGCCATCACACAAATATGCATCACACAAGAGTAACTGAGTACAAACAGAGTGACCTCAACCAACAGGCCTGGTGATGGTCAACATGCAGTAATGAACAAATTCTACACCGGGAAACAGTCCTCAACTGAATCTTCAGTTTGATACTCTTCTGAACAAATGCTACACAGGGAAACAGCCCTCAACTGAATCATCAGTTTGATACTCTTCTGAACAAATGCTCTCGGAAATTTTTTCCATAACCTGAACTGATACACCCACCTGGCTAGATAAGGGAAGATCGTTAATCTGAACACCCTGAGACGTGACCGAGATTCTGTTAGAATCCAGCAAGGTCTGAATTTGGCTTCGAAGCACCTTACAGTCCTCAGTTGAGTGCCCCTGTGCCCCAGCATGGTACTCACAGCGGGCGTTGACGTCAAAACCTGGAGGATACGGAGGAATCTCTGGATTAATCTTCTTTGGAACAACCAATCCACTTCTGATCAAATCCGGCAATAATTGACTGTATGATACTGGTAGCTGAGAAAAATGCCTCTCTGGCTTCCTCGGCCTTCGTCTAGCATGCTGACGCAGTTGACGACGATATGATTGTTGACTATGGTGGGGAGCAGATATCTGACATACATACCCAACAAATTGCTGACTCTGAATACTCGAAGTGTCTGAACACTAAACCCGAGATACTGGAGATTCTGGGGTAACATCACTTTCTCTCTCCCATTCTTCTTGAGAACTGGCAACTGATCTACTTTCAGAAACTGAGGTATAAGGAATGTCTCGAATCTTTCCGTTCTTGATTCCGCTCTCAATGTGTTCTCCTGCTATCACTAAGTCAGCAAAATTCGACGCTATACCACTGATGAACTTGTCAAAGTAATGGCCTTTCAAGGTACCAAGGAATATATCAACCAATTCTCTGTCCAAAAGCGAGGGTTGAACACGAGCAGCGAATTCTCTCCATCTCTGCGCGTACCCTCTGAAGGATTCATTATCTGCCTGAGACAATTCTCGCAACTGCGTGCAGCTAGGAGCCATGTCAAGATTGTAGTCGTACTGCTTCACGAAAGCATTGACTAAATCTGACCATGATCTGATGCAACTACTTTCCAACCGCATATACCAATTAAACGATGCTCCACTCAGACTGTCCTGAAAATAGTGAATCATAAGCTGATCATTGGTGACATACGAAGTCATTTTCCTGCAGAACATTATCAAATCTAACTTCGGACAACTATCCCCTTTGTACTTCTCAAAATTTGGCATCTAGAATTTCGGAGGCATCACAAGGCCTGGCACCAAATACATACTCACAACATTCAAATCAAAAGTATTCTGACTCATCAGGGCATCAATCTTTTCCTCCAACAACCGATATCTTCTCATGAATTCAACAGTCCTCGGCATCAACCTTCGGAACAACCCTCTGATGATCTGGTACAGGGAAAGTGAAATGCTGATAATCTGTGTCATGGAGAGAAGATGCATCTTTATCCCTGACAGGGATCTGCACAGGCTGGGCTTGAGCAACATCATTCATCAGAGTCCTATGGTCATTAGCCTCATCTCTAGTAATAGTTGTCACAGCTTCCATGAATTGGCTCAACTGATCCTTCAACAGTTCAAACTCTGCCCTGGTAACAACCAAGTTCTGCTCTTTTGAACCCATGATCCTAAAGCTGATTCAAATCCAAGGCAAATGTCGGGAAACCAACTGGCGAAGCAGGAAAAAGATGGGTGAGCTCCCTGTTCCGGCTGAGGATGAATATGCAAAATGAAATGCAAATGCAATATGATGCAAAAATGCAAAATGCTAATGCACACACAAGGGATCAAGGCTGCTGCTTGTTGACTGAGAAGAAATCAAAGTTCTGCCTTGACAAGAACATAGCACCGCTCTAATAATTAGGACCCACTGATACCAATGATACTGATTCATACTGTCAAGAGAAAACTAGGTAGCCTGAAGGTAAAAGTTTCCTGCATAACCCCAGTCCCACTCACGGGTATGGACCTAATCCACTGATAACGGTACGGCATCCTATGCGGTCATCAGCGTCACAGACTTTCAAGAAGTGATGATACGATACCCAGGAGGTGTGGCATCATCATCTCTTGAAGCGGCTTCACTTAGCTGAATCCCAAATGATCGGTTCCCAGAGTCGACAACCCTTAGATCCAACCTCACGTCGAGCCCTAAGGTCCAGAAGAGAAGTCATCAAAGAGGATCTCATCTGAGTGTGGATTTCATGGGGACTGGTGCATGCTAAGCATACAGGTCTGTCACTAATCTCCACTCTAATGCTAGGTATATACTCTCAAGCCTGGGTTTTGGCTCATCACTCATCAGAATACCCCTCCCCGCAACAGCACAGATAATCATATCATACTGAAAACAAAATGTGGGAAAATAAAATGCGATAAATAAACACAACCCAACAGGTAAACACACAAGCGCTAGGATTGACTCGCCTAGGGGATGGGAAACGATCCCAACAGAAGGGAAGGGAAAAGTCCCAAGCAGTTATGATATTAGAGAACCAGAGTCCCCAGCAAAGTCGCCAGCTACTGGGGATGACCCAGGCAACTAGGAAGAAAATCCAAGGCGAGACTCGCATAGGGAACCATCGTAGTCCCCAGCAGAGTCGCCAGCTGTCGCTACCGCGAAAATAAGGTGCCGACAAAACAGAAGATTCGCCACCTTTCGTTATTTATCCCTCAGAACGGGAAAGGAAACGATTGGAAAAACCTAACGAAAAGGTATAAGACAAGGTCATCGCAACCAATGTCTGGATTCGGGAGTCAGTTACGCAAGGGGAAGGTATTAGCACCCCTCACGTCCATCATACTCGATGGGATCCATGCTTTTTGTGTTTAACTGACGGGTTGGTTTACTATCTACCTATCAAGGCCGGTATAAAAAGAAAAGAAAATGAGTTGGCAAAGCGTCGCACTTTATACCTACGTATTCCCGTCTGGAACGAGAAATCAGAGTCAACGTAGTTCGCCTAACTACGGGTTACGGGGAAGGTGGCTCGCCAATACATGAGTATTGTGCCTACGTACTCTCAACAGATATGAGAGATCAGAGATTACGTAGTTTGGGATAATTCGGATTACGAGGATTCAGATTCATTTGTTTTTTTGAGTAGGGTTAACAAACAGTTCCAGCAGTTTGGCGTACGCAGCTCGGCCCTCAGAGACTTAGGTGTTACCGTTTGCGGTAGAACTGGGAGTTAACGACACTCTTTTCTTCAGAAAAGCTTTCCTTTGAGTTATGGGCCCACGGGGCAAAAAGGATTGAAGTTTGTTTTCTGTCTTTTACGGAAGAACTGTTTTTATGGTTGTTTGCAACTAATATCACACTAGAGACTATGACTTGAGAGTGAATGCGTTGCATGTCACCCTAAGGGTACCATACTAAACATCCAGACTGTTGAAGAGTGACCCTTCAACAACCCTTTCTCAAATAGCTTAAGGCTGGTAACGTACGATATCAGTTAACCTTTATTACTGTATTTTGATTTGTTTCGAGATGAGAGGAGAGAGAGGGACAACTACGGGGAGACTATCAAGTCCTAATGTTGTCATGCCAAGGATTCATCCTATGGTTTGGATTTGAAACAGGGATCTCCTAGAAGTTATCATGCATAGGTTTCAACCTAAAGTTCTAATCATCACTTCCTTATCAAAGGAAGTGAGATTCCTAGGGGATCATGTCAATGATACAGAAATAGGTAAAGCATCAGCTTAAACAGTAAACAACTGTAAATAAAATGCATGCAATGCAAGTGTGGGAGGAAATGTGTGTGGGGCATAAGCCTCCACAAGCTCGTCTCAACCTCAAGCCAAGTATGAATAACTGCAAACATAAAGGAAAATAGAATGCCATCAAGCAAATCACAAACCACACAGGCAAGGGAGCGGAGCTCTACCGAATACCAGCAAGCAAAGCCATACAGTAAAAATACAAGCAGAGGGAGAAACTCAACCTCTAATGCAATACAAGCAAGGGGAGAAACTCAAACCTTAGGATGCTCTTAGGCTTATTCAACTACATGGCCTAATCTAAATGCACCACACCAATCAAGTCACATCAATACAGTTGCACAAGAAGAAAACAGACAAACAGGGAAAACAAGCCAGCAAACTCCCACAGCTTCACAGCAAAGCAATCTTCTGACAGCAATTCAGTCCACAGTCTGTAACTGTTCTTCAAGTCTATCATCTTCAAGAAAAGGAAATAGGTACTCCATCTTCAAGCTTCAATCTTCAATAGGCTCCACCGAGAATGAAGAGAATCAATAAGATGATTATTTGATAATGGGAAGCAGACAGGAAACCCAAGGAATCCCATCTGACACTCAACCAGTCATCAGAGAAAAGCATCCTCAAAAGTTCTACTCATTGTAAATGTCACACATCCCTCCTAAGGAGAGATAAGACTTTTAACATGAGGACTTTGAATCATAGGATGGGAATGGAATGAGAATGAAACCAACCATCATTTGAAGAAAAATCTATTTCTAAAGCTCTCTCCTAAAGCCCTAATCTCCTAAGCTACTCAAAGCTAACAAAAAAAGAAGGAGAAGCTCCAATCCAAGCTCCACCAGCCACTTCACACAAGCTTTATCATGTCCATGATATCCTCCAATGAGATCCAGAAGCCCATTATGCAAGGAAACCCAACTTTGAGTCCATTCCAAATCAATCACCAAAATTGAAACACCAAATGAACAAACAAGTTGAATATTCTATCTAAAATACCAAAACACATTCTAAAAATCTAATTATTTCTCTATAGGAACATGAATTTGCTAATAACCTACAGTTAAAAAATCAGGACCTAATTCATTCCATAAGTCCTCCAATAAAATCCTAAACCTCAAGGTATCACAACTAAACCCTAAAAGGGAGCTCCTAAAGTTCTAGTCCTAAAACAACACCTAAATTCATCACAAAAATGTGAGAAACAATATAGGGGAGCATGCATATCTATCTTAATCACACGCCAAAAATCAATCCAAGAAACTATACCAATTGCTCAAACAAAATTCAACAAACAGATGAAGCAATTATTGCAATTTTTATGTCAATAAAAATGTAGAAAAATATAATAAAATGAAAATGCATGCTAATCTCAATCTTTTTGTTTCTAAAATTCCTAAATACATTCAAGATCCAGGGGGAAAAACTCAGGATTTATTGATCAATTTTCATATTTTTTATGAACTAAAAGAAAACAAAATTAAAGGAAATGAAAGGAGAGGGTGCAATCAGCAACACAATTCAGTTCAAAGCGCCTGGGCCCATGGAATTGGGGGTGTCATTAGCAACAGGGTGCTAGGCCTATCTGAATATGAATTCAGTCAAGGAAAAATAATCAGGGAGGGTGTGTGTTGAGTAAGGGTTTTGCCTTGAAAATCCACATTGGGCCCAACGCAGGGGTGGTGATAACAATTGAATGCCAAGGCCCACGCGCATGAATTCCTTCAGGTTCAATTCAGTTTAGAAAAAATAAAAGAAAAAGTGCACACGCCAGGTATCGAACCTACTCTCTCTTGGTTCACATGGCGTAGCCAATAAAAGCCTGAAATTCAATAAACCAAACGCTACGTTAAAAGGGGAGGGTACGTGGCTCAACGTGAGCGCTAGGATGAAGGGACCAAGTCAATTTTCCAACACAAACAGACGGTGAAGACTTCGTCTTCAACCTTTTAAACCTGCAACCTGCACGCGCGAAGCAAATCGCCGGTGGCTTTTCCGGCCACCCTGGCACAACCCTAAGCCTCTCTACAATCATCCAATCGCCACGAGTTCTACATGAAACTTGTCCAGAATTTCACCAGGAATCTAACCATAGCATCTATTCATTCTAAAAATGCAAGAATCTTGAAATCACAATCTCAACCGAAAATGGAATTAACCCTAAATTGTCTCTAATCATGCAATTGATCATCCTAAATCCAACTACACTTCACCATGATCCTAACCACCTATGAAATGCTATCTAACACTGCCTAAATTATGAGTAATCAAGAAATTCACCAACCTGTGTTTGAGCTTGCAACAGAGATGGTTCTTGCACGATTCAGCCTCCACAAAAGTGCAGATTCACTCCAATATGCTTGATGAAGGTGATGAAATCCTCAATTTGCTTTGATATGCTCTTGAACTCCAAAATGAAATTTCAACTTCAAGCTTCTTTCTCCACTTCTCTCCAATGGATTCTCCATGAAAATGAGCACTAGAAGCTTCCAATTCTGTTCTAAATCCTATTTATGATCTGTTTCAATGGGTTGGAGGCCCAAACCAAGCCCATTCATGAGTTTTGGATTTCCATTTTCCTTCCAAATTTTAAATATGGATATGTTCCTTCAAGCCTTGTTTAATCTTCAAATTCATTCAAAATGATTCACTTAAGCCTTATGGAGTGTAATGAAGTGGTTTCCCTCCCTTGATTTCAACCTATGGAGGGTGTGGAATATGTTTCTTATTTGTGAAGCAACCTTCCAAATGGCCATGTTATGGACTTCAAACCAAAAATTTAATAATGCCAATCTCTCTAGAACATCAACTCCATTCAAATTGACTACAAATTTGACTTGAAAACATGTTATTCTCAATTGTTTTGAATTTTCTCATTTTAATTCATTAAAATGGCCTTTTTATGAACTTCCTTCTACCAATGCTTGATATAATCCATATAAATGGACTCTTGATTATTAGACAAGCTAAAAAAATCATTTTGAACAACTTTCATGTTGAACAAAAATCCATTTGAGGCTTGCAAGATGGTGAAATTGACTTATGATTCAAAATGACCTGTAATCTTGCTTTCCCAAAATACCCCTGACTTGTAACCCTCATAACATAAGTTCTACAAATCAGATGAAAGACTTCTAGTACTCTCTGGAAAGCTAAGATCATAATTAACAACATTCATGTTGGCCAAGAGTTAAGGAGAAACATCCTTCTAGCTCAAAAATGTCCTGGAAGTTGGTTCACTTTCAAGTACCAAAATCAGATTCATCTGATGACCTGTAACTTGTCTGCCTCATAACTTGAGTTCTAGAAATCCAATGAATGATTTCTAACACTCAAATTGAAGGTATGAACATGCTCTACAAGTCTCATGTGGATATGAAGATGAGATGAAACTTGTATCTTGAGTTATGTGGTCTTGAAGTTAGGCACTGAAATAGGGGATTTTACACTGTCAAGCTTAGCAACCCTAGCCCAATAACTTCTCACACTCTTGAATATTGATGAATTGATATTGGAATGATATATGACATGTCTCAACACAACATTCCATGATCATAGTTGCTTGGAATTGAGTCTTAATCTCCTCCAGACTCACAGTTGACTGAGGGTTGACCAGGTGAAAACCCTGGTTGTACCAACCTTGGCTGTGGCCTCTTGCACTTTGCATAATGACTTAAATGAGCTCCATAATGACTCTCGAGACCTCTCATGAGCTCCCACAATGCTTCATACCCGTATCCATGGACTTGCAATCATCTGGTGATCTTTTCATGGCCTCCAAGATAGGAGGTGAACCACACATTTGACTTTTCTGATAGTGATAAGCTTCTGAATAGCTTGAATATAACCCCTCGATTAGGCTTAGAACTTGATAACCTCTTATTGATGATCACACCCCTTTGATCCCTGCAAATGGATGATGGTATGCAATGTAAATGCAATGAATGCAATGTTGATGCTATTTGAATGCAGTGAAACAAAAGCCAGTTAAAGAAAAAGGGTTGGGCAAATTTTGGGGTGCAACAGCCGAGACATCGCATCTCGTGCCTACGTACTTTCATACGGCATGAAAGATCAGAGAAAACGTAGTTCGGGCTAACTAGCCCCCAGTTTGGTACAAGTGTTTTAACCCGAGTAGGGTTAACAAACGGTTCTAGTAGTTTTGTGTATGCAGCTCGACCTTTGGAGACTTCGGCGTTTATCGTTTGCGGTAGAACCGAGACTTAACAAAACTCTCCTTAAGAAAAGGGTTTCCAAGGTTTAAAGGTCCTAGAGGACAAAAAGATGTTTGATCTTTGTTTTCTGTCTTTTATAAGAAGAAGTGTTTTTTATGGATGTCTGCAACTAATATTGCACTAGAGACTATGACCTGAGAGTGAATGTGTTGCATGTCACCCAAAGGGTGCCATACTAAACATTTAAGTTGTTGAAAAGAAACTCTCCAACAACCGTTTCTCAAGTAGTTTAAGGCTCGTAGCGTACGACATCAATTAACCTTTATTACTGTATCTTGATTTGTTTGAAGATGAGAAGAAAAAGGACACACTAAAGGGGAACTGATCCAATCCTAGAGTTGTCATGCAAAGTTCATCCTATAGTCAAGGTTAGGAGGGAGCTACCTAATGTTATCATGCATGGTTTAAAGGCCTAATGTCTATCACATTCTATCTTGAACAAGAAAGAATGGAAATCCTAAGGGGAGGAAAACAAAAGAAAGAAGAAGAAACAATTGTACAAATGCATACATGAAATGCAAATATGGAAGGTAAGGATGCAATGCAAGTGAGGGAGGAAAATAGTGTGGGGCTGGAGCCTCCACAAGCTCATCTCAACCTCAAGCCAAATATGAATAAATGCAAAGGGAAGAGGGGAAGAAATGCAACAAGAGAAAATCACAAATAACATAGAAAAGAGGTCCTCGAGGATTAGTAGCAACTCCGCCATGTAGCACACCGTTACCATCGACTCGTGCAATCAGAGGTTGCACAAGAGTCTGAAGCTGCTTCTGGCCCTTGGCTACAGTTTCCATAACCTGCTTGAACTGCACCATCCTATCGCGCATCTCCTGCATCTCAGCTTGCATTTGATCCATAGCTTTCTTGCAATTACCTCTTGTGGAGTATCGGTGAATTCGCTGATCGGCAATCCTGAAACAACTGACAAGAGATACAGGAGATAAGATACAGAGTTCAAGGCACCTGCGATGCAAAATGAATATGCAAAATGCTAACATGTAAATATGCGACAGGGAAATTCCCCCCCCCCCCCCCCCCCGATTCTAGTTCCGGAAAGAAGCCATAAACATAATGGAGCCCATATAGACAAGCATAGAATCAGAAATTCTCGTATATAAGCATGAGCCAATAGGCAGTGTACAAACTACAACTGAGTGCAAATAGAGAAGATCTCGGCCAACAAGCCTGGCGATGGTCAAGTACAAGCAAGATAACAAAGTACAAAGGAAAACAACAAAGCCGGTCAAGACAGGTGACGTGCCCGGAAATCCTCTAGCAATCTCAACGTCTTAGGGTGGCCTGGTCTGGAGAGTAGTCCCTGTATAAGCAACTCCTGCTGGACAATAATGGACTGCAAACTCCTAGCATCCTCTTCATAAGTTCCCTCACCGAAACATGCGTCGAGCTTACACCTCTTAAAATCAGCCCGCAGCTTACAACTCTTCAGCTCTTTAACAGTATCGCTCAATCTGTACTCGGCATCCCGCCTAAGTGATGACTCCTCTACAATCTTTGCTTCCTTGGCGTTAAATTGCGTATTCAACTTGGAAATCTGCAGCTTCAGCTTGTCCTCACGCTTCTTGCGGCTAGTAAGCGTGGCATTCCACAATGATTCCCACTTAGAGATTTGCAAATAAGCCACATCTAGATTCTCCTTTTTAGTAGCAAGCACACTACTAACGGCCTTCATATCCATACCCAATCGCTTTCTTTTGTCAATCTCCTCAATCAACTCTGTACTCATTCTGTTTACCACCTCAGTTTGCTTCTTCAAAGCATAGGTTGCTTCAGTCTTCTCATGTCGATGTTGGAAGATCTCCTTCTATAGTTCTTCATTTGCCTTTCGCAACTCTTCCTTTTCGGCTAACAACTTATTGTACTTTTCAATCTCCACGGTAGTAGGTTCCTCAATCACAGGAGGGTATAATGGCTCTGCTTTAGGAAATGGCATCAGAAACTTCCTAGCCCTCTCACGAATCCAGACCAAATAAGGATCATAGGCTCGACTATTGCTCTTTCCAAGCAATGCTTTACCTCTTCTATGGATGTTACCCCATGCATGCTCCAATCTGAGTAGGGTATCTGCTTCCAATAAGCCTGTGAGATACATAGATTCTTGTATCTCGTCTTCGTTAGAAGGACTCTTCAAAGCATATCCAAACTGTCTTACAAGCAAGGAAGGGTTATAGTTAATACAGCCTTTCCGACCAATCAGCGGGACATTCGAAAAGCCACTGCAACTATATACGATATCAGCTCCAAGCATATTCCAATCAAACCATACTCAGACCACTCTAAAGTACTGGCAGTAGCAATAAATAGTCTTGTCTTTGGGAGGTGACTATGGAACCATTTGTACAACATGGGTACATAGCAGGAAACGTTCTTACCCCTTCGCTTCTCATTATTATAGTGGATAGAATGATAAACGTCTCCTAATAGTGTAGGCACCGGATTCTTTGAAGCGAGAATGAAGAAAGCATTTGAATCCACAAAGTCAGGCTGGTTGGGAAATAAGATGATGCCATAAATGCACACAGCCAGAATAGCACTGAATACAATCCAACACCCGTCCTTTGCACATTGCGCAGCCTTGTCAACCAAGAAAGGTAAATGAAACCCATACGCTTCGTTCAGCTTAACCAAACTCCCTGAGAACTCAGAAGCATCCAGACAAACAACTTCAGCAAGCTTAGCCAGATTAGGCTCAACATCGTCATGAACATACGGCATCTGACCTAACTCCCGGACTCCTAATAAAGCAGAGAATTCCTCCAAAGTTGGAGCCAAGACATAATCAGGAAATAGAAAGCACCTCAGCTGAGGGTCATAAAACTGCATCAGAGCATACAATCCATTCAACTCGAAGACAGATGGCTTGCATACAAAACTGAGTAGTGTCCCGTACGATTTTCTGAACTCAGCTCTCACTTTTTGATCGGCTAAAGCAACTAACTTCAACAAAGAACTGATGTCGGGAGAAGGAAGCTTGTAAGCAACGGTCTTCTTCAGAGGCTCAATGTCAGGCAATAAGGTAGAACACTAGAATCTGAGGGGAAAAGAACACCTGCAACATAAGTACATGTTAATGAAATACACAAATGAAAGTGGGAATGCATATGCAAACAGGGGATCAAGCTTGCTGCTGTAGCTTGAGAATAATCAAAAGTTTGATGTGTTGTAGCTTGAGAATAATCAGAAGTTTGCTGATGTAGCTTGAGAGCAATCAGCGTTTTGCCTCGATAATAACCAACCACAATAGGAACCCTTGGATCAAACTCACACTAATAAAGAAGAACTGGGTTTTCTGAAGTCTAGAGTTTCCTGCATAACCCCAGCCCGCTCACGGGTATGGACTTAATTCGCCAACGAGGTATGGCATCCTATGCGGTCATCAGCGTCACAGACTTTCAAGAGCGATGATACGATACCCAGAAGGTGTGGCATCATCATCTCTTGAAGCGGCCTCACTTAGCTGAATCCCAAATGATCGGTTCCCAGAGTTGACAACCCTCAAATCCAACAACTAGTCGAGCCCGAAGGGCCAGGCCAGAGGTCATCAATGAGAATCTCGTCTGAGCGCGAATTTCATGGCAAACTGGTGCATGCAAAGCATACATGCTTATCACTAATCTCAACTTCTAAGTCTAAGTCTATACTCAAGCCCAGATTCGGCTTATCTTTCAAAGTGAAACCCCTCCCACAGCACAACAGTAATAATAATAATATTATACTGACAATAAAATGCGGAAAGTAAAGTGTGATAAATAAACACCAACCCAACAGCTAAACACGCAAGCGCTAGGATTGACTCGCACCGGGGACGTTGGTTCCCCAACAGAGTCGCCAGCTGTCGCTACCGCGAAAATAAGGTGCCGGAAAAACAGAAGAGTCGTCACTTTTCGTTATTTATCCCTCAGAATAGGAAAGGAAACGATCGGAAAAATCCTGACGAAAAGGTATAAGACAAGGTCATCGCAACCATTGTCTGGATTCGGGAGTTGGTTACGCAAGGGGAAGGTATTAACACCCCTCACGTCCATCGTACTCGATGGGATCCATGCTGTAACACCCTTCTAAACCCCGCAAATAATATATGCATAATCAGAGTAAAAGTTAACATGCATCCATAAAAGGGCATCACACAAAACTTGCACCACATTAAAACAATCTGTCATGCTCATAAACACCTTTCCATTTAGCAGCGGATTCATTAATGAAAATCCTTTAAAAGAAACATTTACTTTCATCATATAAAATCAACATCTCTAGGCACTAAGGCCAACATCTCATTATCTCAATTACTCCAAATATGAAAACATAACTTAGGTTACATAATGTAATCCTAAAACATAAGCAATCGATCCCCGTGTTACACGACCAGAGCATGACTCGACCCATAAATAATTACTAAACCGCTACACACGTAGCGACCTTGAACTACAAGCAGAACTTCATAAAGGCCTCCAGCAACCTAATCTGCAATGCCTCATAGAGCATTATAAAACAGCAGAAGGGTGAGAAATATTACCATAATAATCAAAGCATAAAATCATGTATACATAGGTATCATTTAATTAACTCCCTATTTCTCACCACAATTCAACTCATAGTCATTTACATCGTCACTTATATATATATATATATATATATATATATATATATATATATATATATATATATATACAACATGAATATTCACCAAGCATTTTACATCATGCATACATCCACAATTCCACAATCTTCACATTCACACGTAAGCATCTCTTCATGCACGCTTTATAAGTATTCAACAAACATCTCATTCACATGCGTACTTCATATATCAATGACATTATACAATGTGACTCAACAACTCAATGCAACTCAATGCAATGCGGTACCGACTTCTGTTATCATTTTTCGGTTTTTACATTAAACCGGGTCCACTCTTCTAGACCGATAACTCGTTATCATTTTTCGGTTTTTACATTAAACCGGGTCCACTCTTCTAGACCGATAACAACAAAGGCCCGTCCTCTAAGCCTTCAAACCCACTCTTCTAGGTTTGGGACAAGCCACTAGTTTCCACGAAACTAACAGACATTGCCTCTTGACTAAATGATGCATGTACAATCAGCCACAACAAATGCACTTAAGACCGACATCTTAATCTCATGCATTCAAATAATTCATCTCTTCAAGAATTACATTATGATTGCACACACAACATATTCACATAACATTCATCGATGTATTCATAATTCAACACTATCACCACATTATCACTCACAATGCACACATATCCACGATATGTTCTCATGCATTCTTCACAGTTATCAAACAATGCACACATATCCACGATATGTTCTCATGCATTATTCACATTTAATCACATACATACAATATGCATTTACAACATCTATCAAGCAATGCACACATCTCCATGACATGTTCTCATGCATTCTATTCATACCACCATATACCAACAATATACATTCACAATTCAATATCATCACCGCATTATCAACAATGCACACATATCCACAATATGTTCTCATGCATTCTCAAGTAATTCATCATACAAGAATTACATCATGCTTACACGCATAACACATTTACCATGCAATGTACATATATTCACGATATATTCTCACGCATTTTTCATACATAATCGCATCCAATCAATACAAACATCATATTTATCAAACGATGCACGCATATCCATCCATATACTCTCCTGCATTCTTCATGTATCTTAACATACAACCGCATATAAACAATATACATCCACAATACATTTTTGTATTATGTTTATTATTCATCTCATGCCATTTCATACAAGGTATACATGTCACAGCACCAATAATACAATTATAAGCTATGCACACATATATCCACAATGTTCTCATGCATACTTATTACCTAATTGTATACCCATTAAGCGTTCGCAAGTTCATTAGACAATACACATACATTCATCATTGTATTCACATGTATTTCTATTTATCATAATTAATACACATCGCACATCAACTAGGATTCACGCCCGGAGGCTACCCACAGTACACATCATCACAATAGATCATATCTATATCATATCATAGAGGTATTAACCTATGTGAATCAATCAAACAATCACCACATGAGCAACACAACAAAAGAAAAATGCTGTCACATTCGCCTTCATTCGCCTGGCGAACCCTCGCAGCGAACCTTCGCCTGGCCTTCGCCTGGCGAACTCTCTCAGCGAGCACTCGCTAGGCTTCGCCTGGCAAGACTTCCCAGCGAGCCCAAGTCAGTAGCTACTGACTTCATTCGCCACCATTCGCCAGCACCTTCGTTGGGCGAACCTTCGCTATCCAACTTCGCCTGGCGAACCCGCCAGCGAAGTCCACTGGAACTTAAACTTAATTATTCGCCAGCATTCGCTGGGCTTCGCCTGGCGAAGCTTCGCCTTCGCTCGCCTGACGAGAGCCAGCGAATCTGCGCAGAACAGAACCACACTCTGTCCCTCCTTCACCATTCCACCATCCACCAACTCTTGAACATCCAAATCAGTACAAATAGCATCAATACATGTTACCCGACTATTCTACGACATTATTACTCAGTTCCAACCGATTAAATCATCAATCTACCGATTAATCCAACATTTTCCCTAATTGGAAAGTGATGAAAACTCTACCAAAACCCCAACCCAACATACATAATAGCATACAATGATTAAATAGCAATGTTTTTCACCCTTACCTCGATTAATCGGAGCTTCGAAATTGGTTCTTGAAGATTCTCCAAGCTTTTTCCCTTTTTCCTCTTCATTTCTCCTCTTCTTCTTTCTTTCTCTTTTCTTTCTTTCTTTCTATCTTTCTCTTTTTCTCCAATCCCCTTTTTATATCCTTTTATTTCTTTTCTTTTTTCCTTCCTCTCTATTATTTTCTTTCCATTCCATTTCTCTCTTCACAATTATCTCATTTAATCATTAATTGGAAAATATCTACTAAGCCCACCTTATTCCACCAAATAGAATATATTAGTTAAATCCATTAACTCATATTAAATAAATCTCATAACTTATTTAAATCAGATAAACCACCTAAACCAATCCATTAGTACAATTAATCAGTTATCGAAAATTGGGCTGTTACAACCCTCCCCCACTTTAGGAATTTTCGTCCTCGAAAATGTTATCTGATCCAAACAACTCTGGACACGACTCTCGCATTCCAATTCTTCCAAATACAACTCTCCCATAACTACTTCCACCAAAGGAATCTCTATACTTCGAAGTTGTTTCTTATCAACAACTAGAACTAGCCACGCCTCCGAAGTCAAATTCTCTCTCACTTGTACACCATTCACCTGAATCAATGTACCTCTTCAACTTAGACATATGAACACCTCATGCAATCCTCTCAAGCGACAGCAGTAAAACAGTCTAACATGCTATCCGCCTCACGCTTCCGCTGCGCTACTCTGATACAGATCAACAAAACACAGGGTGCTCACGAGACTTCAAGCTCGACCAACACCAATTACTACCATAACTCTCAAAACACGGCCTTACTTGGATTCTTTGATCGTTTCCATCGTCCCTTGCACGGTCTTTGATCCGAGTACAACACTCCCGTTGGACATGCAACAACACAAAGGAGTCATACCCTCTTACCCAACGAACTTCATACGATGTTGTTTCGGATACGAAATGGCAACAGTTATTGTAGGCAACTCCATCAACGACAATTAACTACCCTTATATCCATCTTGGTCCAACACACAAGCTCTCAACGAGTCCTCTTCATACTGGATAGTTTTCTTCGTTTGTCCATGCCATTCACGGACGCTAGTCAGAGTTCATCTTCAACATGGCACCCAACCGCTTTCGCAATCTTTCCCATAATCTTAACGAAAAACTTGAGTTCCCATCTAACAGAATGATTCATCTTCACTGGTAGGCAACGAGTTACTCTTGTTAATCCATTCTTAACTGTCCAAATCGGATCATACTTCCTCAAATTCATCAGAAAACCCGGCACAAGGCCCATGGGAATACTATCCCATCCCACTCGAAATACTCAACAGTTGTATCAGATCCAACCATCTCTAATGTCCACACTTCAATTCCCAGCAAGTCTAATCAACATATACAAACTCAATCAATTCCTTCTCCATCTATGGCTATCCAAAACTATTTCTCAAATTCGGTCGCATCTTCCTAGTACCTGCACGGATACTCCATCTTTCTCGATGTACTTCTCCCTGAGTACTCTTATCCAACTCACACTATTCAGAATACACACTTCATCACGACATCTCACAATACCATTTCCCTTAATCCGAAAATAAGCCCTCTGACTTTTATCCATTAAATTCAATTAATCTATCAACTCAACTCAGAATTCCGATTTCCTCGAACCTCATCAGAATACCAAAAGTCAATCTCAACATCCAAGGCTCAACTCCATAAGAAGTCTCTTCACAGGCCGAACTCATATCTGAATTTGCTTAATCAGTTCTAACTTCCTTACCATCTTCATTAGTGTATACCAAAATTCCCGATTCGATATCTTAGCTACCACTTGGTCTCATTCGAATGGTAATTTAACCAAAACCAGACTCCTTCAGGAGTTCCAATTACTTCTCTGTCTCATATTTGACTCTCTCTCAAATAAAACAAATACCTTAAGGTCAGTAACCATCTCAAATCTCAACTAAATAATTGAGGCTTCCAAACTCCGGTACAAACACACAACAGCAACCCACTCCAAATTACTTGTCAGATAATCCCTCTCTGTACTTTATATTGCCTTCAAGCATAACCAAAACTCATTAATGTTGTACTTAACACATCTCTTAATCATATCAACAAAGTATCTCAAAACACAACGACAATCCTGTCGGACTTGGCAAAACCAATACACGAACTGTTGACAGCTTTCTCAAAACTCTTTGAACTTTCTTCACAGTAGTACATCACTGCCTCTTCCCCAATACTAATAACTCAAGTTCCCGACGCTCAACATGAACCCCTATACTCTCCGAACATATCCAAACACCATCGGTTACATAACCATTGACTCTCTCAATCAAGTGTGGAAAATCATTATATCAAACGGACACTCAGTTGTGAACTTATGGTGATAACACAAACCGCACTCTCCGCGCTTACCATAACATCCAAACATTTTTCGCCAATAAATACTTAATTCCATGTCACTACTTTCCCATCACATAGAGCACTGTAATATCTTCCAACGCTTCTAATCTTGCGTCATTCCGAATTACGGTTTTCCGTTACGACAAAATCACGGAAACAACCCTTCCACACTTAAAGGTCATCCAATACCTCTCCAACTCTTGAAATGCTTAAGGGTCCAATTATACCAACCATGTATTCCACATCTCATTTCCTTTAGTAATCACTAGAAGTCATTATCCACCCTTATACTCAACTCCACAATCTGTTGTCGTAGCACACACACCAGACATAATTCTCAATACTACTCAATCAATTTAATTCTTCGACTGTCCAAACAGATATAATTAGTCGGCAAAACCGCCATCTTCCCACTTTCATTAGCACCCCGAATTCCCATCAAAATCAACCATCTCCTCACTGACTCGTGCCGACTCATCAACACACTTCTTAAGCTCCTGGCTTAGCTCCAAACAATTCTCTGCTCACGCCACCTAAGCTTGCAAGACACGTCCATCCCATCCAACAGAACTCCAACTACTATCAACAAGAGATTAAGGGTGATCAGTTCCTCAATTTGTCAATAGGCAGCTGTCATGATGGAGTATAGACTATCTTTACCAAACCACAAGAGTGTTAACCACCCACTGAGCTACAACTTCTACACCTGCAGCATCTTGGAGAAGCACAACTTCTCCCCCACTTAGATCATTCCCACTTCTCCAGACAAGGTTAAGCAACAACATGTATCGACAGTGTTTTCACACACATGTCGCATACAAGGGAACAAATAACATTAGACAACTTGGCCGGACGGACCGACCTGCTCTGATACCACTAATGTAACACCCTTCTAAACCCCGCAAATAATATATGCATAATCAGAGTAAAAGTTAACATGCATCCATAAAAGGACATCACACAAAACTTGCACCACATTAAAACAATCTGTCATGCTCATAAACACCTTTCCATTTAGCAGCGGATTCATTAATGAAAATCCTTTAAAAGAAACATTTACTTTCATCATATAAAATCAACATCTCTAGGCACTAAGGCCAACATCTCATTATCTCAATTACTCCAAATATGAAAACATAACTTAGGTTACATAATGTAATCCTAAAACATAAGCAATCGATCCCCGTGTTACACGACCAGAGCATGACTCGACCCATAAATAATTACTAAACCGCTACACACGTAGCAACCTCGAACTACAAGCAGAACTTCATAAAGGCCTCCAGCAACCTAATCTGCAATGCCTCATAGAGCATTATAAAACAGCAGAAGGGTGAGAAATATTACCATAATAATCAAAGCATAAAATCATGTATACATAGGTATCATATAATTAACTCCCTATTTCTCACCACAATTCAACTCATAGTCATTTACATCGTCACTTATATATATATATATATATATATATATATATATATATATATATATATATATATATATATATATATATATATATATATATATATATATATATATATATATATATATATATATATATATATATATATATATATATATATATATATATATATATACAACATGAATATTCACCAAGCATTTTACATCATGCATACATCCACAATTCCACAATCTTCACATTCACACGTAAGCATCTCTTCATGCACGCTTCATAAGTATTCAACAAACATCTCATTCACATGCATACTTCATATATCAATGACATTATACAATGTGACTCAACAACTCAATGCAACTCAATGCAATGCGGTACCGACTTCCGTTATCATTTTTCGGTTTTTACATTAAACCGGGTCCACTCTTCTAGACCGATAACTCGTTATCATTTTTCGATTTTTACATTAAACCGGGTCCACTCTTCTAGACCGATAACAACAAAGGCCCGTCCTCTAAGCCTTCAAACTCACTCTTCTAGGTTTGGGACAAGCCACTAGTTTCCACGAAACTAACAGACATTGCCTCTTGACTAAATGATGCATGTACAATCAGCCACAACAAATGCACTTAAGACCGACATCTTAATCTCATGCATTCAAATAATTCATCTCTTCAAGAATTACATTATGATTGCACACACAACATATTCACATAACATTCATCAATGTATTCATAATTCAACACTATCACCACATTATCACTCACAATGCACACATATCCATGATATGTTCTCATGCATTCTTCACAGTTATCAAACAATGCACACATATCCACGATATGTTCTCATGCATTATTCACATTTAATCACATATATACAATATGCATTTACAACATCTATCAAGCAATGCACACATCTCCATGACATGTTCTCATGCATTCTATTCATACCACCATATACCAACAATATACATTCACAATTCAATATCATCACCGCATTATCAACAATGCACACATATCCACAATATGTTCTCATGCATTCTCAAGTAATTCATCATACAAGAATTACATCATGCTTACACGCATAACACATTTACCACGCAATGTACATATATTCACGATATATTCTCACGCATTTTTCATACATAATCGCATCCAATCAATACAAACATCATATTTATCAAACGATGCACGCATATCCATCCATATGCTCTCATGCATTCTTCATGTATCTTAACATACAACCGCATATAAACAATATACATCCACAATACATTTTTGTATTATGTTTATTATTCATCTCATGCCATTTCATACAAGGTATACATGTCACAACACCAATAATACAATTATAAGCTATGCACACATATATCCACAATGTTCTCATGCATACTTATTACCTAATTGTATACCCATTAAGCGTTCGCAAGTTCATTAGACAATACACATACATTCATCATTGTATTCACATGTATTTCTATTTATCATAATTAATACGCATCGCACATCAACTAGGATTCACGCCCGGAGGCTACCCACAATACACATTATCACAATAGATCATATCTATATCATATCATAGAGGTATTAACCTATGTGAATCAATCAAACAATCACCACATGAGCAACAAAGCAAAAGAAAAATGCTGTCACATTCGCCTTCATTCGCCTGGAGAACCCTCGCAGCGAACCTTCGCCTGGCGAACTCTCTCAGCGAACACTCGCTAGGCTTCGCCTGGCGAGACTTCCCAGCGAGCCCAAGTCAGTAGCTACTGACTTCATTCGCCACCATTCGCCAGCACCTTCGTTGGGAGAACCTTCGCTCTCCAAGCTTTTTCCCTTTTTCCTCTTCATTTCTCCTCTTCTTCTTTCTTTCTCTTTTCTTTCTTTCTTTCTATCTTTCTCTTTTTCTCCAATCCCCTTTTTATATCCTTTTATTTCTTTTCTTTTTTCCTTCCTCTCTATTATTTTCTTTCCATTCCATTTCTCTCTTCACATTTATCTCATTTAATCATTAATTGGAAAATATCTACTAAGCCCACCTTATTCCACCAAATAGAATAAATTAGTTAAATCCATTAACTCATATTAAATAAATCTCATAACTTATTTAAATCAGATAAACCACCTAAACCAATCCATTAGTACAATTAATCAGTTATCGAAAATTGGGCTGTTACACACGCTTGTTGTGTTTATCTGACGGGTTGATTATATTTATCTACGCTAAAGGTCTGGTCTGAAAAGAAAAGAGAATGACTCGGCAGAACACAACAGTTCTATGCCTACGTATTCCCTTCTGGAACGAGAAATCAGAGTCAACGTAGTTCGCCTAACTACGGGTGAAAAAGGGGGAAGGTTGCTCGCTGAGACATCGCATCTCGTGCCTACGTACTTTCATACGGCATGAAAGATCAGAGAAAACATAGTTTGGGCTAACTAGACCACATGTTTGGTTCAAGTGTTTTAACGCGAGTAGGGTTAACAAACGGTTCTAGCAGTTTGGTTTATGCAGCTCGACCTTTGGAGACTTAGGCGTTTACCGTTTGCGGTAGAACCGAGAGTTAACAAAACTCTCCTTAAGAAAAGGGTTTCCAAGTATTAAAGGTCCCAGAGGACAAAAAGATGTTTGATCTTTGTTTTCTGTCTTTTAGAAGAAGAAGTGTTTTTTATGGATGTCTGCAACTAATATGGCACTAGAGACTATGACATGAGAGTGAATGCGTCGCATGTCACCCAAAGGGTGCCATACTAAACATCCAAGCTGTTGAAAAGAAACTCTCCAACAACCCTTTCTCAAGTAGCTTAAGACTCGTAGCGTACGACATCAATTAACCTTTACTACTGTATCTTAATTTGTTTGAAGATGAGAAGAGAAAGGACGCACTAAAGGGGAACTGATCCAATCCTAGAGTTGTCATGCAAAGTTCATCCTATAGTCAAGGTTAGGAGGGAGCTACCTAATGTTATCATGCATGTTTTAAAATCCTAATGTCTATCACAATCTGTCTTGAACAAGAAAGAATGGAAATCCTAAGGGGAGGAAGACAAAAGAAAGAAGAAGAAACAATTGTACAAATGCATACATGAAATGCAAATATGGAAGGTAAGGATGCAATGCAAGTGAGGGAGGAAAATAGTGTGGGGCTGGAGCCTCCACAAGCTCATCTCAACCTCAAGCCAAATATGAATAAATGCAAAGGGAAGAGGGGAAGAAATGCAACAATAGAAAATCACAAATAACATACAAAAGAGGTCCTCGAGGATTCACCACTTTAGGCATGCCTTAGAGACCTCCAAAGGAGGGACCTAAAACTTCCTTAAATGACACACCAAGGTCATTGGACAGAGAGTGGCATATTCTAATCATAAAACCTAAGCCACAAATGAATATCAAGAAAAAAATAGTAAGGCATCAAGAGAGACCTACAATGAAAGTACATAAACCACTATTTGGAATCACAATGTACAAGCATGAAAGTATAACATCAAATGGGCAAGCTATGTACAATATAAACAGCCACCAAATGGTCCACAAGACCTATAATATGTCCACAATAAGAAGCAAACACTATAATTTCCATCACACAAGCAATACATGGCTTTTAGAGCTAAAACAATACAAATGTCCAAGTGGGAAATGCCAAATTACGAGTCGACTTGAAAAATAAGGAAAAAAATAGTAAATTGAATCTAAAAATGCCAAATAAATTCTCCAAGCAACTACAATGTGTCAAAAATCAGAGGTTAAAAGGATAGAGGAAGAATCCAAAAGGAAGTGTTCAAACAGAGAGTAAACTTCCAAAGATATCTCAAACCAAGGCTATCTAGAGCATGTACAAAAATGGTGTTCAAAACCTATACAAATGGTAGTATAGAATCTAGAGAAAAATATATTTGAATCCCTCAAGATGTGTACCAAGATTCTACAAAAGATTAGGCAAAAATATTTTGTTTTGATACCTCAAAAAAAATCCACAAGAAAATGTCACAATTACCACATTGTTAATGGCCATTAACATGGGAAAAATCATAACAAATTGAAAAAAAATCATAAAAATGAAATTCTAATTTCTAAAATTCCTAATCGTATCTAGGATCATCATGTAAAAATATCAAGATTTTATGAGGCATATTGCTATTTTTAAATTAATTAAAGCTAGCAGGCAAGAAAGAATGAAAATAAGAAAAACAATGAAAAATAAATAAGCGCGCGTGTCAAATAGTAAAACCAGATAGTTATAATTTGGACTGGGCCTATGTGTGGTGTGTGAATAGAAACGAGTGTTAATCCCATTCTGATTCACTAAGTTGAACGCAGCGTTTTGCGTAGAGGTGACGTGGCTGCTTCGTACGCAGTGGATTAGGTGACTTGGTCAATGGTTTCAACTCATCCAACGACCTGTGGGTTTCTTCTTCGTTTGAAAATGTGAAAGGGAGGGAATGTTATAGAACCGTCGTGAGGGTGGCCGGAAATACGCCGGTCATCTCTCCCAAACCCCATCTCTTTCAATACTTCACCAAATGCCATGATTCCTGAACCTATCTTGTGCCATTTTTCATGAGGAATCATAATATCACATTTAATTGAACTATAAACCTCTCAAAGTCAAAACCCACACCCATCCATGAAAATATCAAGAACATCAAATCTTCAAGAAACCTCTCCAATTGTTACTAGAATCATGATTCACATCCAGGGGAATGTAGTGGTGCAAAAAATGGTGCAAGAAAGATGCATAATTAATGAGTAATCTTGATTTGAAGATACCTCTGAAAATGGTGATGAACAACTTCAATTGTCCACGAATTCTTCAGGAAAATGGCTCAGAATCCTTCACTGATTATTGATGAAGGTGTTTGGATAGGTGAGAAGTCTTGATTTGATGAAAAATGAAGAACTCGAAAATCACTTGGAGGCTCACTTTTTCAATGGCTATAACTTTGTTTCTCACTCAATTTCATCCAAAAAAAATGATAGAATTGCTTCATAGATTATATAGAACAAGTTTGCAATGAGTTGGAGGCCCAATGGTGGCTTGAATGTAAAATTGAAATTTGGATTTTTGTCAAGTTGGAAGCCCATGAACAACCATGAATTCATAGCCAATTCTCCTTATTTTTGATTGCATTACATTCCTTGTAGTGTAAGAAAAATCAATGGCTCATAATCCCTCCTTGTTTGGATCTTAATGGTCATAATCCAAAGTGTTGCTTAACCATGAAGAAAGCTTGAAATAGCCCATGAACCATGCCTCAAATGCAATTGATTTTGTCACCAATGATCTTAAAATTTATTTTCCCTTCAAAATGAGTACAAATATGACTATCTTTGATTTAATTTTGACAAGATCCCAAACTAGGATTTTCACATGCTTTTCACAAAATCTGCTTCACCAATCTTCAACCATGAGCTAGCCCATTGATAACTTGAGGTTTATTTGACCCAATGACCCAATTTGGAGCAACGTTCATGTTGGAAAAAAGTTCATTTGAGTTATGCAAAGTGGTGAACTTGACCTGTAATTTTATGACATGTAATCAAAGTTTCCCAAAATACCTCTGCCTTGCAAAGCTTGTAACTTGAGCTCTGCAAATCAGATGAAAGACTTATAGTACATTTTCGAAATATAAGACCAAGACCTACAACTTTCATGTTGCCCAAAAGTTGAGGAGAAACATCCTTCTAGGTCAAAATTGCTTTGGAAGTTGGTTGACTTTTGCAGACAAATTTCACATTCCTCTGGTGACCTGTAGCTTGTCTGGATCATAACTTTAGTTCCATAAATCCAATCAACGACTTCTAGTACTCAAATTAAAGAAAAGAGCATGCTTTACAAGTTCCATGTTGGCCAAAAGTTGAGATGAAACTTGTATCTTGAGATAAGTGGTCTTGAAGTTAGGAACTAAATAGGGGATTTTACCCGGAGAACCCTAGTTTAGCAACTCCTCACACTTTGAATTCTTCTTGGATTGATCTTGGAATATCACCTCATGTATCCCAACACAACCTTCCATGATCACAAAGAATTAGAAGTGAGTCTTGATCCTCTTCAATTGCACAGTTGACTTAGGGGTGACCCAGACAAAAACCCTAACTGCAACACCTTCAACTGTGACTTTTCACACTTGCCATGATGACTTGACTGAGCTCCACCATGACCCCCAAGGCACTCCATGACCTCTATCCACATACTCTATCCATATTCAAGGCTTCACAACCCATTGATGGTCTTCAATTGGCCCCCAAATTAGGAGATGAACCACATACAAGCATCCAAACTTCTCAAGGACACAAACCATTTCCTGATGACTTTGGTGACCTCTCAAGCTTGAATATAACCTCTAGATAGGATCCTCTTGATATATATCACACTTGATCCCCTGCATAAATGCTAATGCAATGCTTATGATAATGCTAGAACAATGGTATGCTAATGCAATGAAACATAAACCAAGTAAGAAAAGGTTAGGCAAATTTTGGGGTGCAACACTCAGTAGCAGACTTCAGAGTGTCCCACTGCAACACTGTTTCCCTTGAAAATCGGAAAAAAACCGCTGATCTTCCAAATCTAACTTTGGTGACTCATAGGATCGATCAGATTGATCCTAGGACATGTGCTAAAAGATTTATTTTTTTGTTTTAAGAATATATTCAAGTTCCACACTCGAACAGTATTGGGATAAAAGAATCCTAAAAGAACATCTAATCGACTATGGGTTAATTTAAAGGTAAAGTAAGGCTTTTCAATAAAAGAGAAGAAAGTTTGTTGGTAAGGGTGAAGTCAGATTGAGGACGAAGAGAAAAGAATTGCATAGGAAGAAGAGAAATAAGGTAAGGAGGAAAAGGGGTAAAGACAATAAAGACAATAAAATACTTTGTAAAACTTAAAGTAAAAACAAGTAAATTGCATTAAGTTAAAAGATGGTGTGTTTACATCACGTACATTCTCTTACAATACTCGCTTTCTCTACACTCGGATACTTGGAGTAATTTGAAGAGTAATTTGTACAATAGTAAATTACAACACACTTTGAACATGCCTAAGACACCTTATTTATAGTAGCAAAAAATAACCTCTCATAACCTCCAGCATAATCTCCTTCCGCCACTTGTCTCAAATGCATGGATCTATTACTCATAAGGTGACACGTGTCTCCCTCAATTTTCCACAAGCAAAACCGTTCCCTCCAATATTCAAATTTCAAATGCTTCGACAAACCATTCGTCTCAGCAGGCGGTCGAACTCTTGGCTTCTAGGTGAGTTCTTCGACTTAGCTATTTTGCTTCTTTCGACCATTCTTTTGGTCTTAACCTATCTTTTACCCTTTTTGTCTTAAATGGATTCTTTCTAACTGAGGCGTCGAATTTAGGAGCTAACAAACACATCATCAACTTTGGACGGATCAACAACAATTCCATCCACTAGAAATCACATGGCCAAGGAAACTCACTTCCTTCAACCAAAACTCACACTTGGACAACTTGGCATAAAGCTTCCTGTCCCTCAAAACCTGTAGTACAACTCTTAGATGTCACGCATGTTCTTCCTTAGACTTCAAATATATCAAGATATCGTCGATGAATACTACCAAAAATTGATCAAAATAAGGATGAAAAATCCTATTCATATACTCCATGAATACCGCAGGTGCATTAGATACACCAAAAGGCATCACCGTATATTCATAATGACCATACCTTGTCCTGAATGCTGTCTTCAGAATATCGTCAGGCTTAACGCAAATCTGATGATAACCAGCCCTCAAATTAATCTTACTAAACACACAAGCGCCCACCAATTGATCCATCAGATCATCAATCCTCGGAAGTGGATACTTATTCTTGATCGTCACTTTACTCAACTATCGATAATCCACACACAATCTCATGCTACTATCATTCTTCCTCACCAACAACACAGGAGCACCCCACAGAGAAACACTCGGTCGAATAAACTTCTTCTCAAGCAACTCTTCCAACTGTTTCTTCAATTCTCCTAACTCAGACGCAGACATCTGATAAGGAGCCATCGACACAGGACTAGTTCTCGGTATCACATCAACAGTAAACTCTACCTCACGCTTAGGAGGTAAGTCACTTACATCGTCTGGGAACACCTCTTGAAATTCCCGAACAACTGGTAACTCCATGCTCACTGCTTTATAATCAACTTGAAGTGATACAAACAATGCAAACATATGAGCCTTATCTTCTAAGAGTTCTTCTAATTGCTTAGCAGATACAAACATCAGCTCTCCACAATCACCAAACTCTGGGAACCTCACAGTCTTACTGTAGCAATCGATATGAACATAGTTGACCTCCAACCAGCTCATTCCAAGAATAACATCAATTTGATACAAAGGTAGACAGACCAAGTCCATCACAAAATTCTTTTCATAAATAGTCAAAGGGCAGCTCAAATAGACTAACACAGTAGTCACAGAACCATTAATCGGGGTATCAATAACCATACTCCCAACCATAGAAGATAAATTCAAATTCAATCTCTCAGCACATTCAAGCGAGATAAATGAATGGGTAGCACCACTATCAATCATATCAATCAATTCAACATCATTAATAAAGCAAGTACCTCTTATCAAGTTATCCGTCTTGGGTTCTTCTGCACTGCTCAAAGCAAACACTCTACCGTTCGTCTGAGCAGCAGTAGCAGTCTTCTTCGGCTTCGGGCACTGGGTCGAATAAACTTCTTCTCAAGCAACTCTTCCAACTGTTTCTTCAATTCTCCTAACTCAGACGCAGACATCTGATAAGGATCCATCGACACAAGACTAGTTCCCCGTATCACATCAACAGTAAACTCTACCTCACGCTTAGGAGGTAAGTCACTTACATCGTCTGGGAACACCTCTTGATATTCCCGAACAGCTGGTAACTCCATGCTCACTTACATCGACTGTGGAAAAGCACATTTTTTGACAACGTCTAGCTTTCGACGCCTCTTTGCCCTCATGAGTGTCGCCTGATACTCCTTTCCACCAATGCCAGTCTTAGAAGTTGAAAGGGGATGAAAGAGAAAAAGAGAGATAGCTATGAACACGCAAGCTACTGTTCCACCACCTTGATGCACGTTTTATGACGTCACTATCATCATGGCTATTTCCTCGGGACTCAACAAAATCGTGGGCCATCATCACCCTTCCACCCTCGGGGACGTGAATTGCAACTACTACCTCTGCCATCCCACATCCAAGCATACACGTGGCCCACTCACTCTAACCCCTTAATGATCGAAACTTTCAGTTTTCCACTCACTATATAAGTAATTTCCCTTTGGTATTTTCATTTTTTACAACTTCTCTAATGCTTCATGACTTTCCTTGCTTTTTCTCTAATTTTCTACTTCCAACCAAAAAACTCTTACTTCCTTTAACAATGGTTGATCATCAGAAGAAGAAAACACAACCCAAAGGACAAACTTCTACATCAACACTTCCTCCCTTTGCTAGCTTGAGCGGCCCCCAGGTGGTAAAGAATCAACAGTTCATCCGCGAACCCCTGACGGAGGAGAAACACCACATTTACGAATCTCAGGTAATCATTCCTGTTACTGTTGCAGGGAGACCTTTAGCCATGTCTGGGCCTTTACCCCCTTCAGGTCTCGACTACTCCGCCATTAAAGATTTCTTCCCTTCTTATAGGACCACTAAACCCCTAGGGAAAAAAGACTTTAATAAAATTTCCACTGACGGTCCTGATAGCCTGAGCCTTTTCGACGTAGATTTTAAGTATCTTCATGATGGGGCCAGATTATTTATGGCCACTCCCTACTTCAAAGATTCCGAACTCTATCTCAACTGGCTGAAGAAAATAGAGAAGGTAAAAGCCCAGGAATGGAAGGACACTGGGATTTACGATCTGATTATGATGTCGAAGGTAGGCCCTTCGTACTGCCCTCTCATGCTGACTCTCTGATTATGATGTAGCTCCCATTGTAGGACTAAAACCCTACGACTTAGTTTATGATCCCGAGATTGATAGTCATGACAACATTGGTTTTGCCAATACTAAACATACTTATAAAACTTTTGTCCAACACTACCATAATAGAACTAGTACCTCTATTGATGATGAAGAACATATTGCCTTTTTGGCCATGTGGTTGTCCCGTTGTGTATTTTGTACCAAATACTTGCAGGTGGCGCGAAAGTATCTGGTCCTGGCCAACCAGCTCCATGTTAAGAGAGGCGTTTGCCTCAGTGAAATGATCCTGGCCAGTCTCTATGAAGCCTTAGGCGAAGGTGCGGGTAAATTGAAAGATCCTGACAGCCATGGCAACTTGCTGTTGTCGGGCCCCTTCTGGCTTCTTCAGCTGTGGCTTAACGCCATTTTTGAGCATAGTCTTCCCAACAAAAGTGAAGTGGATGAACGTTCGCCTGGAGTTGCTGAGAGAAGAGTCGAATGGCCTCGCCTGGCTCAACTTACTCCTAGCGAGGAAGGCCATTCCCTTCGGTCTAATTTATCCGGCTTTGTTCATATGTTTGCAAAACGGCATGAGTTTACCGCGAAAATGGCTCCCTTCGCAGAATGAAAATGTGGGCCATAATGGTTTACTAGCCCCTTCCCTGCTCCTTTAAAGAAACACGAGGAGGAGTCAAAGCTGATCTAGGAGAGATTCCTCATTCCCCGCCTACTGATTCATAAACTAAACCTTGTAAAAGGTCACTCCAACTTGCTAGCCTATTGTCGCTACTGCGAAAATCGGCGCCGGCTGACAGAAGAGTCGCCACCGTGCGTTATTTATCCCAACGGAGGGAAAGGAAACGCTCGAAGTAAACCTCGCAAAAAACGGGGAAAGGTATGGTCATCGCAACCAAAACCTGGGTTCGGGAGTCGGTTACGCAAGGGGAAGGTATTAGCACCCCTCACGTCCGTCGTACTCGACGGGATCCACGCTTGCTTGGGTTGTCTAAAGGATGCAAAAACAATCTATCTACGGCTGCTAAATCTAAACAGAAGGGAATTGACTCGATAGAGCGTCGCACTCTACGCCTACGTATTCTCAAGAGAGAAAGTCAGAGTCAACGTAGTTCGGGACTACGGGGAAAATTGGTTCGCCAAGACTTCGCGTCTTGTGCCTACGTACTTCCACACTGCATGGAAGATCAGAGCTTTACGTAGTTCAGGCTAACTACAGCTAAACAGGGGTTCTCACACAGCAGTGAGAAATTAAACTGGTTTCAAAGGTCGGGAACCTATGGGCAAAACTACGGTTTGGTCTCAAATGCACTTGGGCAAGAGAGAAAAAAGGGTTACAATTAATCGTCAGCGGGAAAGTCTCGATCGCACAGCAGCGAGAGAACAGAAAGTCAGTCGTTAGTGTGCTCGCTAGGATATTGCATCCTATGCCTACATATCCTCGTCTGGTACAAGGAATCAGAGCAGCTGTAGTTCGGCTACTTCGGGACCACAGCTCAAATCTCGTTTTATTAACATTCTGAAAAATGGTTACAATGATTGAATACTGAAAGTAAATCTCCTAGGAAATACTATCTTATCATATCCTGAAAAATCGAATGAAAAATAGCCCCCTAACAAGTGGACATTGTAAACTACCTCTAAAAAGGTGCAAAATAAACTCTATGAAAATGTATCCTAAAAGAAAATGTACTCTAAAAAATATTAAGTCTACTATAATATTTTTTCCTTCTTTTCTTTTCAACTATTTTCTCCTTTCTTCCAAAATATCTTTTCTTTATTTTTCTATTTTTTCATATTTCTTTCACTATATTTTTCACATTCTTTTTCATTTTTCTTTTTTCAAATTCTTTTTCAATACTTCTTTTTTTACTATTTTTTGAATATACTTTTTCACTTTTCTTTCAATATTTTTCTCTCTATTTTCTTTCTTTTTATATTTTGCTTTTATTCTTTTTCAATAAAAAAAGCTAAACAATATCAAAATAAAGAAAAAGATACAAAAGAGGGGAGGGGGGGTAGCCAGCCCAGCTGGGGGTTATACAAGCAAAACAAATAAAAAAACAAATGAATTGGGCCCAGCCCAGGTCCCTTTCAAAAAAGAACACACGGAGGGGGTGTTTGCAAAAAACGGAGGTATTGGATCCAAAAAATGCAGTTGGGTCTGGCCCAACCCTCACGTGGACCACCTCCCTCTCCTTCTCCATTCACTCTGAAACCCTAACCCTTCCTCTCTTCCTTTCACAGCGCCGCCGTCCTTCCCCCTTCCACGCAACCTCATCACCGGTAAACACCAAACTTCCCTCAACAACCACCGCTCATGTCAACTCAAACTTCTCTCAAATTCTACCTATTCAACCTTCAATCTCTCACCATCTCTCCCTTCTTCGTTTGCTTCACCTCAAAACAGATTCAACACAAAACGAAAATAAGAATAGAGACGAAGATCTGTGAAAGAATGATACAATCTGATGACGCTTGGAGGACCGCACGCAAGATCGTTGATGAAGATCTTGTTGAGGACATTCTTGAGGAAGATTTTCTGGAAAACTCGAAACGAACCCTTGGAAGTTCTTGATTCCGAAAGTTGAGTGAGATCTATGAAGATT
The DNA here is from genome assembly GCA_963859935.3 of Lathyrus sativus. Lineage (NCBI taxonomy): Eukaryota > Viridiplantae > Streptophyta > Magnoliopsida > Fabales > Fabaceae > Lathyrus > Lathyrus sativus. Next base: position 220,203,177 of record OZ012739.1, on the reverse strand, counting down.
GCATGTTAGCGGATCTTGAACGGTTTCAGAAATCAGAACGAAGATGATGAAATTCTAGAACTGTTGGAGATTCTTGATGACATTCGCTGAAGCTTCGTTCTGGAGATGGTGAACTCGACGATGAAGGACCTGGATTTTTTTTGAAGAACCTTGAAGATCCTGAGAGATCTTGATCTACGATGAAGACGCTTCTGGCGATTCCCAGGCGATACGATGAAGATTTGTTCTTCTTGTTGATGACGATCTTTATGAACGTGAAGATCTTGTTTGCAGGTTGAAGGCGCGATGAGTAATCTGGGAAGCTCTGGTTAGTTTGAGGATTCTTGGGAATCCTTGATGAACCTGAAGAAGTTCTAGTGAACATGATGAAGATCGTCTGAAAACAAGGATGACGAACGCTGATGGAAGTTGTTGAAGACTGGTGGTTATTGATGAAGATGGATCGGAGATTGGAAGATGATTGGCGTTGAAGGTTGATGAAGACGGTGGCGGTGGTTTCTGGATTTTTGTTCTTGGTGAGGTTTCAGATGATGAAGATTAGAGGAGGAAGATGAAGGTTTGATCGGATTCTGGGATTTTGATGTTTCCGGTGGAAGTTACGGCGGCCGGAGTAGGTTAGGTGACCGGCGGTGAACTGTTGCGGTGGTCGGACGGGATCAGGTACGGGGGTCACCGAACTTTGCATGTAGTCCGGTGAGTACTTCCGGTGAGGGGAGATGGAGCCAAGTGTCAAGATGAGTGGAGGCAGTGGGTCTGCATGGACACCACGTGTGAGGGCGTGGCAGAGAGGGAGGCTTAGTGGGATGTGAGGTGTCTTCGTGATGAGGCGTAACGTGGGGCCTCTTTCGTTGAACACGTGTGCTGAGACTATATACTGCTGAGAAATTCTGGATTGTTCTGGAAGCTTCTAGAGTTGGCTGGACAATTTGCTGGAAAAAAGTGGACCTTGGACCCTGCGAAATGGATTGCATGAACTGGGCTTTTTGCCTGATATGGGCCCAACGAAATATGATAGGAAATCCAAAAAAACCTGCATAATAATGGATTAAAACAAGATTAACACTAATTGAGAGCTACCTAATTAACTATTAAAAACTCAATTAACTAAACTGAACATTAAAACTACCCTAATTAATTTCTATAAATCCTAATAAACCCACTAATCCAAAAACTCTAATAATCCTATATTAAATTTTATAAAAGAAAATCTATAATATCTATTAAAGACTATTAAAAGAAAAATCTATCTATTTCTATATTAAAAGAAAAACTATATGCTTCTATCAAAACCAATTAATATATTCTAAAAACTATTAAAAGTATTAACCTATTAATATTCTATAAAATGCTAAAAATGATTTAAATCTATTTAAAAAGAATTAAGACTATTAAAAATTCTATTAAATCCTAAAAATGATTTAAAAATATTAAAACTATTAAAAACTAATAATATTCTATATTATCCTAAAAAATTTATTAAATCCTAAAATGATTAAAATCTATCTAAAAAGAATTAAAACTATTAAAAATATCTAAAATGATTAAAAAATCTATTTAAACCCTAAAAATGGCCAATAAAATCCAGAAAAATCACAATAATTCCCAGAGGAACAAAATAAGCACCGAACGACACATAACACCGCGAAAGCGCACCAAAATAGCCGGTAAAAATTAACGAGCACCGAAATATCCCAAAAATACGATTCTATCTATCCAAACTGATCAAAAAACACCTGAGACGCGAGACGAGAGCTGTGATCCCGATAAAACCAAAGTAAATGAAAGATGCACTGTATGCGATATGCAGATGCGAATGCGGTCATGCGTCGAAATATAAGACCAAATACGAGACCCGGTTGGTCAAATTTTAGGGTGCAACACCTATCAACCGAACTTGGTGTCCAGGCAATTCAGGTTAATTCAAACCTTGCCCAAATGCTTGTATAACAAGAAGTCCCATATCATCCTTCCTTTTACTATGCTATCTCCTCTGGATTGTTCGACGCAACTGGCACGCCATGCTCACAAGTCCTACCTCACACCCGTTCACTTTGAACCTTCTTACTTTTGTTCCCAAAACTTCTATGACTGGTGGTCGAAACATTACGCCTCAGAATTTCTTGACGTTCCTAGTTTTACTCGCTTGATTGACCAAGCTTTCATTGATATGCAGGAGAAAACCAAGAAAGGTAAGTCTACTTATATCAAAGAGATCCAAGCCTTCCAGAAGTATTTCGAAACTGCCTATCGACCAGATGATGTTAGTCGAGCCATCTGCGAGGCTGTTGTCACTTTGAATTAGGACTTTTGAAATTTTTCCGGTTTTTATATGGTTCTTGGAAATATACTGGATGGTGTTCTTGGTTATGGAAAGCAGTAAATCAACAGAAAGAAAGAAAGACACAGGATTTATAGTGGTTCCCCTCACAATCCGAGAGTACTCCACTCCCCTTTCAACATGAAAGAGAATTTTCACTATTGTTTAAAACAGTACAACCTATCACACCATCAACCGGTGAGGCCTACTATCAAACAATAAAATCTCACAAGTGTACAAGAACAATCCTCTTGTAAACACTCACCCTTGTGTCCAATAATCCTGGATCACAAGTCAAATACAAAATAATTGTAATGAATTTGGATTGAGTATAATTGTCAAAGTGATCTTCTCCAATGAATCAAAGTTCACTCTTTATAATTATTCAATACAAGTGTTCAATGAATGTGAAACTTTAAATGCAAGTATGAACACTTTTGAAAAATGAATTTGATTCTAAGACAATTTTAAAAATGAGAATTGGTTTTTGTTGGTGGTTGTCATTTTTTAAAAAATGAGAAACTCAGAATTTATGTGAGTAAAATAACCTTTCACAAAAGGTATGATTTTAAAAGATTCAAACCATGAAAAGGTATGATTTTAAAAATAATTTTGAACTCAAAACAAAGCAATTTTTCACTGCACGTTCAGTGTTAATCGGTTAACCCATATGGTTAATCGGTTAACACTGGTACGTTAGCCCAGAAAATTCAAAATTCAAAATGGTTAACCGGTTAACCCATATGGTTAATCGGTTAACACTGGTACGTTAGCCCAGAAAATTCAAAATTCAAAATGGTTAACCGGTTAACCCATATGGTTAATCGGTTAACACTGCTAATTTTCAGAAAAATGCTTTTTAAAATTAATGTTATACCATTTTTAAAGTTTCAAAAACATGTGTATGTATTATGCACAAAAGATTGATGTTTTTGAACACTTGTATATCAAAATTAAAAAGGTGGATTTGATATACCAGTAATGTAGGCAAGTCTGGAAGAATCAGTTCCATATAGCTTGACTTGAAAGATAGCTTGACTTGATCTTGATGACTTTGAACGACTTGTCTTTTTGCAATCAAGAGATATTAACTTTGAGTAGCATTGACATCATCAAAACTTGAGACTGAAGCATGCTTCTACATTCTCCCCCTTTTTGATGATGGCAATCAAAAATGTTGTGCGATATCTCTTGGTTCTTGATCTGGTTCTCCCCCTATGTCTAGCAACTCCCCCTATCTTAACAGAGGAAAAAAAAATCTGCACACAGAGAGATATTAACAGAACCAAGCTCTTCTCCCCCTTTGACATCAGCAAAAAGGAAGAGCTTTCAAAGAAATCACAAGATAGCAACAAATATAGTAATAAGCACATGCAAAGCCAAGTAAACACAAAACACAAACAGTAGTACATATAAGATGCAGCAAATGGAAATTGTACTGGTTACAATAAAACATAGTTCAAATGAAAGCATAAAAACTTATAACTAGAAAGGAAAGCAATAAAAACAATAGCAGCAGCATATTCTCTAAAAATCCTCATCCGCCATATCCTTCTCCTCTTCTTCCTCTTCATTTTCTTCATCAGATACAACAGGGCTGTCAGGGTTGGTATGGTGAGAAGAAAGGACAAGGTTCCGGAGGGAAGCAATGGCCCGGGAGGTTTCTCTATGCTGAGTCATGATAGTTTGGTAAAGGAACTCGTTGGTGATGCCTCCTGCAGGTACGGGAAAGGCCTGGTTAGCATTGGCTCCTTCTTCTGAGTACTTGTAAGTACCGTCATTATCCTTAAAAATTCTAGTATTCTTGACAATTGTAATCTCGTTGATCTCATTGGTGGTTGATTTCATCTTGATGGTTGGTTCACGATTGAGATCCAAAGTAGTCAATTCCAAAATTCTTGATATCAGTCGTGCATAAGGAAGACGGGTCGACAGAGATAGTTGTTGTTGAAGGTGATACATGATGGTCAGAATCCAATTGACACGAATCTTGTTCTTGATGGCGAAAAGAAGTTGCATTTCCAGATCATTAATTTGTGCATGATTCGAATCCTTGGGAATCAGCACATAGCAAATTATATAGTGAAGCATCCTATCAGAGACGGTAAGGTTCTTGGCATAGCACAACAGACGAGCAGTACGTTGGTTGGCGATAATCATCTCCTTTGGAAATCTGCAGATCTGATAATAGAACTCCATCTTGTCGTAGTTGGACCACGGTCCTTCCACGTGGTTAACTCCCTTTCTCAGAAAATACCCAGATGATGGTATGTTCAGCATTGCAGCAACATCAGACAGATTTTCTTCAACAACACAGTCTCTAACAATTGTTTTCATAATATGCTCATCATTTGCATTTAGAAACACAGACAGTTTATGCAAAAAGGATTTGACAAGATCCGGGTAGCAGTTTCCAGAATCAGACACAAATTTATCGATCCTCTGATATTTGAGCAAAGCAGGAAAATCAAAAGATGATGCAGGAAAAGCCTTAAGATTCACATACTTTACCGGAAGGATAGACCGAACTCGGACTTTGAAATCCATTCTGCGCTTCTTGGTTGTTTCCATAGGAATATCTTCATCAGATGCAGAGTGATGTTCTGGAAGCTTTCCCTTGCCGCGGTTTGATGCTGAAGCCATGGATGGAGGTTTGAGAGGTTGTGGGTTCTGAGGAAGTTAGGGTTTGAGAGGTTATGGGGAGTTTTTCCAACTTTTAAGAGTGGGAGAGAGAAGTTATGATTTTAAGAGGGAATGTGGATTTTGGATATGGATGTGGATATTTTAAAGAATATGGACCACACAAACTATATAAAGAAAAATATAAAATTTTCAAAAATTAATATAATTTTCGTTTCTGATTTTTTTTGAAAAATTTACAGTGTTAATCGGTTAACCATATAGGTTAATCGGTTAACACATTAAAAAATTTAATCAGAATTGAAAATTTAACAGTGTTAATCGGTTAACCCATATGGTTAATCGATTAACATGCTCGAATTTTTGAAAAATACATAAAAAACAGAATGTATATACATGAAAACATATCACAAATAATGCATACATATAATAGAGACAAGGATCAGATGTCACCTTCATCAAGAATTCCAAGTTCTCTCCGAATTTTGTAGAATGATTCTTTTGCCAAAGGCTTGGTGAAGATGTCGGCGAGTTGGTTGTGTGTGTCGACGAAAGTAACATCAACATCTCTGTTTAATACGTGATCTCGAAGGAAATGATGCCGGATATCAATGTGCTTTGTTCTGGAATGCATAACCGGATTCTTTGTGATATTTATGGCACTAGTATTGTCACACCGTAGAGGAATGCATCCGAGGTCAACACCATAATCCAGAAGTTGTTGTTTCAGCCATAAAATCTGTGCACAACAACTTCCTGCGGCGATGTATTCTGCTTCGGCGGTGCTGAGTGCTACACAAGCTTGCTTCTTGCAGGCCCATGATACTAGAGCATTTCCGAGAATATGACATGTACCACTTGTACTTTTTCTATCGGTTTTGCATCCTGCATAGTCAGCGTCAGAATAACCAACCAAAGAACAAATACTACCTTTAGGATACCATAATCCAACGTTGGTCGTTCCTTTGAGATACTTGATAATTCTCTTCACAGTAGTGAGATGTGATTCCTTCGGATTTGCTTGGAAGCGCGCACATAAACAAACACTAAACATAATGTCAGGACGGCTTGCCGTCAAATATAGTAATGAACCAATCATACCTCGATATTTAGTAATATCAACTGGAGTACTAGATTCATCTTGATCAACATACGTTCCGGATCCCATAGGAGTAGACATCATCTTGCAACTATCCATATCGAATTTCTTTATTAATTCCTTACAGTACTTGGATTGGTTGAGGAAGATTCCATCCTTGGTTTGCTTGATTTGTAGTCCAAGAAAATAATTTAACTTTCCCATCATGGACATCTCGAATTCTTCTCGCATCATGAGTGAGAATTCTTCGCACAGTTCTTTGTTAGTTGATCCAAATATGATGTCGTCGACGTAGACTTGTACTAACAAGGTGTTACCCTTGATCTTCTTTATAAACAGCGTCTTGTCAACCTTTCCTTTTGTAAATCCTTTCTCACATAAGAAGTTGCTAAGACGATCATACCATGCTCGTGGTGCTTGTTTTAAACCGTAGAGAGCCTTCTTCAGTTTGAAAACATGTGAGGGATTTTTGAAGTCTTCAAAACCCGGAGGTTGTTTGACGTAGACTTCCTCATTAATGTATCCATTCAGGAACGCGCTTTTGACATCCATCTGGAATAACTGAAAATTCATAGAACAAGCGTAAGCAAGTAGTAATCTAATTGCTTCTAACCTTGCTACCGGAGCGAATGTTTTATCAAAATCAATTCCTTCCTCCTGGTTGTAGCCTTGTGCGACCAATCTTGCCTTGTTACGAACTATAATCCCGTTCTCGTCAAGTTTGTTCTTGAATACCCATCTGGTTCCTATAATATGCTTATTGTCCGGTCTTGGTACAAGGGTCCAAACTTGATTTCTTTCGAACTGATTAAGTTCTTCTTGCATTGCTATAATCCATTGGTCTTCGCCTAAAGCTTCATCGATCTTTGATGGTTCAATTTGGGATACAAATGCCATGTTGAGACACGCATCCTTTAAGTTAAGTCGAGTTGCCACGCCTTGACTAATATCACCAATAACTTTATCAATTGGGTGATCTCTGTGTGTTCTCCATTCTTTCGGAAGATCTTGATTTTCTTGAGTAACATCTTCTTGTAATATTGTTTGATCTTTTGAAACAATTTCTCCATTTTGTGAAGTATCTACAAAATCATCATCATCATCCAAAACAATATTATCCTCTTTCGAGGGGTTAGTCTCATCAAACGAAACATGAATGGACTCTTCAATGGTAAGAGTTCTTTTATTAAAAATTCTAAAAGCTTTACTATAAGAAGAGTAACCAAGAAATATACCTTCGTCGGACTTTTCATCAAACTTACCGAGATTGTCCTTATTGTTGTTGAGAACGAAGCATTTGCAGCCAAATATGTGGAAGAATGATATATTCGGTTTCCTTCCCTTGAACAACTCATACGGAGTCTTTTTGAGTAGCGGTCGAATATTCACGCGGTTGCTTACAAAGCATGCCGTGCTTACTGCTTCTGCCCAGAAATATTTTGGAAGATTTGTGTCGCTGAGCATTGTTCTAGCAAGTTCAACTAGTGAGCGATTCTTCCGTTCTACGACGCCGTTTTGTTGAGGAGTTCTTGGTGCCGAAAAATTATGAGAAATTCCATTTTCTTCGCAAAATTCTTCAAAGTCTGAATTTTGAAATTTTCCACCGTGGTCGCTTCTTATGGAGGCTATAGTGAGTGACTTCTCGTTTTGAATTTGTTTTGCATATTTTTTGAATGCTTTAAACGCATCATTTTTCTGCACTAAAAACATTGTCCAGGTATATCGAGAAAAATCATCAACAATAACTAAAGCATAAATACTACCTCCAAAGCTCTTCGTTCTTGATGGACCAAAAAGATCCATGTGCAATAATTAAAGTGGTCTTGATGTAGAAACCACTTGCTTGGATTTGAAAGTTGTCTTGGTCTGTTTTCCCTTTTGACATGCATCGCATAATTTATCCTTGATGAATTTTATCTTCGGAAGCCCAACAACCAGATCATGCTTGATTAATTTGTTTAAATGCTCCATGTGAATGTGAGCAAATCTTTTATGCCAAAGCCATGCCTCGTTGTTGTTCGCCATAAGACATTTTACCTTCAAAGAAGAATCATCAAAAGAGATCATAAAAATATTATTGTATCTTTTACCTTTTAGCAGAATCTCATGAGTGACTTCGTGTTCGATCAAGCATTCCTCCTTTGTGAAGTTGATTTTGAACCCTTTGTCACACAATTGACTGATGCTAAGCAGGTTATGCTTAAGGCCTTCAACAAAAAGAACGTCTTCGATGACGGTACATGGAGGTGCACCAATGGTTCCAACTCCAAGAATTTTTCCTTTATTATCATCACCGTAAGTGACGTATCCTTTGGCCTTTAATGATAGACTTGAAAATTTGTTTATATCTCCCGTCATATGCTTCGAGCAACCACTATCAAGATACCATTCATTTGTGGTTGTCTTCAAGCATACCTACAAAACAAAATTAGGTAGTGTTAGGTACCCAAGTTGCTTTGGGTCCTTGATAGTTAGTACCTTTTTCCACCCACACATAATGCCCCTTTGCAACACCAATATTACGTACATAGCAAGCATTAGGTGTGTGCCCTTTAATACCACAATAAAAACATGTAGGTTGAAAATGACTTCTATATCTAGGAATATAATTCTTTTTTCTTATTAATTCTTTTCTTGTTATGATTTTGATGCTGAGTCTTAGAAGTGTTGGTCTCTTTCTTCACAATTTGTTCACTTGCTCTTACAAAAATGGTCTTATTGGTGCTTGGTTTTGAAAATTTAGAATATCCCAATCCACTTTTATCATTAGGATACCTTTGATGTTTAAGAATCTCTTCCAAGCCAATTTGACCCTTTTCGTATCTTTCTAAAACTCCTTTAAGTTGAACAATTTGAAAAGACAAAGACTCACACTTCTTACATACAAGACTTTGTTCTTCATCCATCACTTTTTGTTTTTCATCTTCAATATTTTTCAAGAAATCAGAATTTTGTTTTTCTAAAAGTAAAATTCTTTTCTTTTGTGATGAGATGTCTTTGTACAAAGTTTTGCACTCTTTTAGAAGTTCATCTATAACTTCTTGTGCATCATTATCATAGACAGAAAAATTACTACTAACCTCATTTTCGTCATCGGAATGGTGAGAGGCCATTAAGGCAATATTTGCACATTCATCGCTATCTGATTCCGATGATGAACTCACTTCGTTGTCGTCCCATGCGACATAAGCCTTCTTTGTTTTGAAATCCTTCTTGCCCTTGAATTTTCCTTTATTTGCGAGTTTTGGGCAGTCTGGCTTTATGTGACCTTGTCTTCCACATTCATAGCATGTAATTTCTTGGTTTGATGTGGATGCTTCCTTTTTCCTGAAATGTTTATTCTTTTTAGGAAAAGAAGAAGTTTTATTATTATTGAAAAACTTACCAAGCTTCTTTACTAGAAGCATGAAATTTTCGTCTTCGGAAGATTCGTCAATTTTGTCATCCTTTGTGTCAGTCTTCAAGGCAATTCCTTTGGACTTCTTGTCTTGACTTTCATGTTTCTCAAGCCTTCCAAGTTCCAGTTCATGCTCTTGAAGTTTCCCGAATAATGAAGCGGATGTCATCGTTGAAAGACTTTTCTTTTCCGAAATGGCAGTCACTTTTGGTTGCCATTCTCTTGTCAAGGATCTTAGGACTTTTAAGTTGAGATCATCGTTGGTGAAGGTCTTCCCAAGAGCAATCAGGTGATTTGTCAGATGAACGAACCTCTTTTGCAAGGCAACAATAGATTCACCGGGCTGCATACGGAACATCTCATATTCTTGACTTAACGTGTTAAGTCTTGATCTTTTTACTTCTGCTGTTCCTTCATGCGTTTCTACCAAGGTATCCCAAATCTGTTTTGCCGATTGACACTGTGATATGCGAAAGAATTCATCCATACTGAGAGCGCTTTGAAGTATGTTGATTGCTTTCTTCTCATTCAAGATTCTCTTCTTGTCATCTTCATCATATGAGGATCTGATCTTTGGGGTTCCAACACCATTTACCACACTTGTAGGAACATGTGGACCAGTTTCAACGGTTTCCCATATACCATCTCCTTGAGCCTCAAGATGTGCCTTCATACGGATTTTCCAAAAATCGAAGTATTCTCCAGAAAAGAGTGGTGGTTTGTTACTACTTCCACCATCTTTGAAAACCGGGTTGGTACTTGCGGAAGCCATACTGAATCGTTAGGAACAGGTTACCTTAACCTGCTCTGATGCCAATTCTAAGAACAGAGTATGCCTAAGAGGGGGGGTGAATTAGGACTTTTGAAATTTTTCCGGTTTTTATATGGTTCTTGGAAATATACTGGATGGTGTTCTTGGTTATGGAAAGCAGTAAATCAACAGAAAGAAAGAAAGACACAAGATTTATAGTGGTTCCCCTCACAATCCGAGAGTACTCCACTCCCCTTTCAACATGAAAGAGAATTTTCACTATTGTTTAAAACAGTACAACCTATCACACCATCAACCGGTGAGGCCTACTATCAAATAATAAAATCTCACAAGTGTACAAGAACAATCCTCTTGTAAACACTCACCCTTGTGTCCAACAATCCTGGATCACAAGTCAAATACAAAATAATTGTAATGAATTTGGATTGAGTATAATTGTCAAAGTGATCTTCTCCAATGAATCAAAGTTCACTCTTTATAATTTTTCAATACAAGTGTTCAATGAATGTGAAACTTTAAATGCAAGTATGAACACTTTTGAAAAATGAATTTGATTCTAAGACAATTTTAAAAATGAGAATTGGTTTTTGTTGGTGGTTGTCATTTTTTAAAAAATGAGAAACTCAGAATTTATGTGAGTAAAATAACCTTTCACAAAAGGTATGATTTTAAAAGATTCAAACCATGAAAAGGTATGATTTTAAAAATAATTTTGAACTCAAAACAAAGCAATTTTTCACTGCACGTTCATTGTTAATCGGTTAACCCATATGGTTAATCGGTTAACACTGGTACGTTAGCCCAGAAAATTCAAAATTCAAAATGGTTAACCGGTTAACCCATATGGTTAATCGGTTAACACTGCTAATTTTCAGAAAAATGCTTTTTAAAATTAATGTTATACCATTTTTAAAGTTTCAAAAACATGTGTACGTATTATGCACAAAAGATTGATGTTTTTGAACACTTGTATATCAAAATTAAAAAGGTGGATTTGATATACCAGTAATGCAGGCAAGTCTGGAAGAATCAGTTCCATATAGCTTGACTTGAAAGATAGCTTGACTTGATCTTGATGACTTTGAACGACTTGTCTTTTTGCAATCAAGAGATATTAACTTTGAGTAGCATTGACATCATCAAAACTTGAGACTGAAGCATGCTTCTACATGAAAGAAATTTTTTCCAAAAAACTGGATAATTTAAAGATTCCCTCTTCTGTTCCTCGCGAGAAACGGTATGAGGTTGCCTTTAAACTTTTTCCCCAAAAAGTCCCTCGACTACCAACCGCTGGTTTTGGCGTGGCTCTTGCCCCTCCATTTCCAGATTGGTTTATTTGTGGAGACGCTATAAAAATTCTTCGATAGCAGTCTAAGCCCAAGGCACAGTGGGTAGTCCAGACTAAACATACACTCGATACGTTTAAAGGGCACCTTCATGTCAGTATCGAAGATGTTCGTATCGAATCCAACATTCTTGAAGGTTCATCCCCCTTCGATTTGGACTTCCCTCTCTGAGCTTTATTGTTGCTAACTGTTTTAAGTATCATCTATTTTTTTCAGTTGCTCCTAACATGCTGCCCCAACAGCCAGAACTGAAGTCAAGGACGAAGGTCAAAAGGTATCCTTCCGCAACTTTTTACTATCTCGATCTCCTTAATCAATCTCACCATTTCATACTGTTTCCAGGCTAGTCGAAAACCACCTACCCCTCAAAGAAGACTGAAAAGGGCTTCTCCCCAAATTATTCTTGATTCTGATGACGAAGACGAGTTTCCTCGTGAGAGTCTTCCAATGAAAAGAAAAAGAAATATTATCCATGATGTGGATGCTCCTGATGCTCCACCTGCTTCTGTTGTGACCAACATACCTCAACCTACCAATCCTCCTTAAGAACCTACTCCAACTCCCTTAGGGGATGCTTCGATCCAAGAGGCTGTCCCCATGGAATGTGACAATTCGAGTCCTGCTGACGAAACTGTCAAGGTATGTTGTGCATTTACCTTTCCTTGGGTCTTTGCACTGGTCCTTTAGTCTTCATTCTTTCTAATGTCCACCTTTTTAGGATGATGCTGGAACATCACGATTTAATCCCACCGCAGTTCCTCTGTCGCTCTACCCCTTGAATAGCCAAGGTGAGCCTACCTATCATCCCACTTCTGATTTGGGTTCTAGTGTGAGTTCACTTGGTGAAATTAATAAACCTGATTCCTTCACAGCCCCTCCATCTCTTGCAAAGACCACTACCCAGCAGTCTCAGACTGACGGTTCTGATCATGAAGACGAAAATCCTCAGGTTGATCCTATTACAGTGGATGATGAGGTTGGCGCTTCAGAGGGGAAAACAACTTTGGTTGACACAACCAACTTTCCTTTGGGTCAGACAGTAGATGTGGATGAAAAGGATGTCGAGGGTGATCAAGCCACTGAGGATCACGCTAAGCTCCAGCCTGAATTGCATGAATCCAGTGACAAAGGCGCTGAGGATGAAATGGAGGAGGATGGCGACAAAGCAAAGGACAACCAAGATAAAGAATTGAAAATTGTTGACACCTCTGTCAAAGAACCTGCAACTGCTGAAACAACAAAGACTCATGTTTCTTCTACCCCAAAGGATACTCCAACGAACTTTTTCCCAGGAGAAGCTCAACTTACTCCCGTCGAACTGGATGCGTTGAAGGTTTCCAACCCTCGACAATACATCAGACTTTTGTTGAGTAGGAGAAGTCATTCTTCTAGCCGTACTCCTAGTGCTTCGACTTCTGAGGGGCAAACCTCAAAGCCACCAACTGACAGTGCCCTCGACAAGGTTAAGCAAAATATCTTCAAAGGGGATCTTTTTACCCTCTTGCAGATGGGCCCTGCCAGCCATCTTCCCCTCAAAGCTCTTCTTCAAAAAGTGGACATTAAATCCCTTACTCCTGAGGCTGCAAGTGTTATTCGAGAGGTTGATACCCTGATCGACCAAGTTTATAAAGACTATCGACTGTTGCCCCAGATTGAGGGTGAGATTGAGATGAAGGCTGGCAGCGAAGCTGCCGCTTGGAATGCTGTTGTCGACTCTGAGGAGAAGATTGTTGAGTTGGAAGAAACAAAGGAGAAAAATAAACAAGAGGTCCTGACTTACAAGACGAACATCACCTGGTGGGAACGAAAGATTAAAAAGCTCCGTGGTAAGATAGCGAAGGCTAGGAAAAGGAACGCTGAATTATCTTCCTTCGACGACTCCTCCTTAACATCTGAGCTTGATCATGCCGTCACCTATGCTGAGGAAGCCCATCATTTGGAATCTGAAGTTTCCCAGCTGAGGGCAGATAAAGCTCAATGCCAAAGTCGTCTCGAACTTCAAAAATCTACTTACCTTAAGATGAAGGTGAATCTTCCTTTTTGATTTGTTGGGTTTTTGTAATAGAGCAGACTATACTGGCTTTTATGAGCCATTTTTTATTTTATTTGTAAGACATTGGGCCATTTTGGCATGTTTTAAATTACCATTTATGGCTTCGCTTTATCTTTGACAATTATTCCATTGATATTTTTACCTCTCGAAGTGCAGGCTTATACTTCTTTAAATATTTGCCATTTACTTTTAATACTCTCTCATCCTTACTCAGCTCTGTCACTTCATATGCCCCGTTGAAGAATACCTTCGATACCTGGAATGGTCCTTCCCACTTTGGGGACCACTTATCTAGGGACCTTACCTTTCGGTCCATAGGCAGGATTACCCTCCATACCAAATCTCCAACCAGGAAAGTCTTCACTTTGACCTTCTTGTTATATGATTTCTCCACTCTTCTCTTTTGTCTTCTCAAGAGTTCTAGAGCTTTTAACCTCTCTTCGTCTAAGTCGACTAACTCGTCAAGCATCATGTCCCAATAAATCTCTTGAGGGATTTCATGATGTCTTTGAATTCTTACTGACTGTATGTGTATCTCAACTGGCAATACTGCGTCATGGCCGAATGTGAGTTGATAAGGGGAAGTATTGGTTGCTTCCTTCGGGGATGTTCGACATGCCCATAGGACTTGATCCAATGTCTTATGCCAATTCCTAGGCTTGCTTCCAATCTGCTTCTTTATCATGCCAATTATTACTTTGTTTGCCGCTTCGACTTGACCATTGGCCTGGGCATAGTAAGGTGTTGAGGTAAGAAGTTTAAATCCCATTTCTTTAGCAAACTCCTGCATCTTCCTACCCGTAAATACTCACCCTTGGTCTGTTGTTATTGTCTCTGGTAGGCCAAACCTATAGATGATATACTTCTGAATGAATTCGATAACATTTTCTTGGTCTACCTTCGGTAGAGGTATATCCTCGATCCACTTGGTAAAATAGTCTATCCCTACCAGAATGTACTTCTGGTTTTTGGAAGACGCAGGTCGAATCTCTCCTATTAGGTCTAAAGCCCAACCTCTGAATGGCCATGGCTTGACTATGGAATGCAACTCGCTCGCTGGGACATGCTGTATGCTAGCAAGAATTTGGCATTCCGGACAACCTTTGGCGAACTCGATGCAATCTTTCAGCATCGTGGGCCAGTACGTCCCCTGGAGAAACAGCAGCCATTTCATCTTATGGCCTACTTGGTGCGCTCCACATGTCCCACCATGGACTGAGGACAATGCCAAGTATGCTTCCGATTCACTGAGGCATTTGAGTAAAACTCCCTCAGAAGTTTTCTTAAATAACTCATTCCCCAACAGGACGTAGCTTAGTGCTTGGTATTTTATCTTTCGCTCTGTAGTCGCTGAAGGGTCCTGAAGGTATTCGACCAGAGGTTTCCTCCAATCTTTGTCTGTCAGACCTTCAACTGTAAAAATCTCAAAGGTTTCCTCGTCGGCGTAGCCAAATTTGTGACTTCTAAGTCTGATGGTCTCAAGCTCACGGATACCACCTTTCCTCTGGCCTCAATTGCCTCTTGCAAGTTCTCCTTTGAGACCCTGTATCCTGAGGCAACTTGCGCAAGGTCGTTGGCTATCTGATTGTGTATTCGTGGTATGTGTCGAATAGTACAGACTTCAAATTTTTTGAGTAGTCTGTTAGCTATTACGAAATACATGATGAGATTTTCTTTAACGCATTTGTATTCCTTTGTTACCTATTTTACAACCAATTAGCTGTTTTACAACCAACTCTGAATCTCCCATTATTTCGACTTGGGTTGTCCCCAATTCTAATAAAATTTCAAGTCCGGCGATCAAAGCTTCATATTCAGCTTCATTATTAGAACATAGGCCCTTGACTCTATACTTGAATTTTGTTGGAATTTTGTCAGGCGAAATGATCAATAGACCTATGCCTGTCCCATTCTTGTGACTAGACCCATCAAAGTATAGCTTCCAAGGCTCTAGTTCAACAAAGTTCAGGGTATTTTCATTTATGGAGTGGTCGAAAATAAAGTCTGCCACTATTTGCCCTTTGACCTCTTTCAACGGTCTATAAGTTAATGAATACTCAGTTAATGCTAATGCCCATTTACCAATTCGACTATGCAAAATAGGTTAGGACAACTTGTGCTTAATAACATCAAAATGCGAAGACACGTAAACATCAACTAGTTTTATATATTGCTTCAACTTCATACATGAGAAATACAAACATAAGCATAATTTCTCTATCTCACTATACCTAGTTTCTGCATCATTTAAAACTCTACTAAGGTAGTAAATGGCTCTTTCGACGCCACTTTCATCCTCTTGAGCAAGCATGCTCCCTAGAGTTTTGTCTGACGCTGCTATGTACAATCTCATGTTTTTGTTTCGACATGGGGGTGCAAGGACTGGAGGATGAGTCAAGTAGTCTTTGATCTTGTCAACAGGCTCTTGCTAATCTTTCGTCCATTCGAACCTCTCCTTAGTGGCTCAAAGCAATGGCGAGAAGGCTTGTGTTTTTCCGCTGAGATTCGATATGAACCTTCTTAGGAAATTTATTTTGCCCAGCAAAGATTGAAGTTCCTTCTTGTTGGATGGCGCTTTCGCTTCAATGATGGCCTTCGTTTTGTTTTGGTTGATTTTGATCCCCTTCTTGTGGACTACGAAACCCAGAAAATCTCCCGCTTGCACAAAGAACGCACACTTGAGGGGATTCATCTTGAGGCCAAATTTCCTCATTCTCATAAAGGATTTGCACAGGTGTTCCACATGAGCCTTTCCTGACACAGATTTTATCACAATGTCATCAATGTAAATTTGCATAAAGGACTCAATGTAGTCATGGAAAATCGAATTCATCGCCCGCTGGTACGTTGCCCCAGCATTCTTTAGGCCAAAAGGCATCACTACCCATTCATAAGTGCCTAAGGCCCCTGGGCAATGGAACACCGTTTTAGGAACGTCATCCTCAGCAATGAAAATCTGGTTGTAACCAGAATATCCATCCAGCATGCTAAGGTATTCGTGGCCATCAGCTGAATCGACTAACATTTCTGCCACTGGCATTGAATACTCATCTTTAGGGGTTGCTGAATTCAAATCCCTAAAGTCTATACAGACCCTTAACGATATGTTTTTCTTTATGACTGGTAAAATATTTGCTAGCCATTCGACATACCTGGTCGTACGGATGAATTTGCATTGGAGGAGTCTTTCGATTTCCTCCTTTATTTTTGAGAGGATATCAGGGGCGAAGCGCCTTGGATTCTGCTTGACTGGTTTTTTTCCAGGCTTGATTGGTAGCCTATGCTCGACTAGATCTCTTTTTAGACCTGGCATTTCGTCGTAGTCCCAAGAAAAACAATCTCTGTATTCTTGTAGCAACTGGATGGTCTCGACCCTAAGTTGGGGGTCGAGATTGGCGCTGATATAAGTTGGCCTTTTAATCACTCATCTCCTAGGTCGACTTCCTTAAGTGGGTCTTGCGCCAACATTTTAACGTCGCTGGCCAATGGATCTTTCTCAAAACCCAAAGGCTCATCGTCATATATGACGTCTAGTCTCTGCCCCTCGTATTGAATCTCAGGGTTGAAATACCCAACTGGACTTGCTTGTTTGGATTTTTCATTGGCTACCTCAGCCATTTCATTATTATCAGCCTCTAGGGCCGTTTGTATCTTAGTTTCGGCCACGTAGGACGAAATCCTTCGAAGTGCTGCAGCTTCAGTCATCATCATCGAACTCACTTCCCCAGCCAGTGGGGTCTACGGGAAGTTCGCCAAGGTATGGTAACCTTTCTCCTGGAACTTCCTTGTCCCATTGGAAACCCTCGACGGGATGCAGGTATAACAAGTAATACACTTCGCCATTAAGTGTAAAGTCGAAGTCTGCAGGTTCATATGGCCCTATACCGGCCAAATGTTTGTCAAACTGTCCTCTATCAATATGGTTTATAGGTGCTTTGAAGTATCCCTGATCCACTTCAATGTTTTCGACAATACCATCTGGTCTCCAGATGGCGATCCTCTGATGCATCGACGATGGTACTGTCCCGACTTCATGGATCCATTCTCTTCCAAGTAATATATTATAATTGGCAGTGGTCTCCACCACCATGAAGACAGTCGGACGGGTGATGGTTCCAACCATGACATTCACATGAATGACCCCCATGGTCGAACCCACTTTCCCTTCATAGTTTGATAGCACCATGTTGTGTGGCTTGGTGTCTGTCTCACTTTTCCCAATTTTGTTCAACAGAAAATGCAGAATTAAGTTTACCGTAGCGCCGCAATCCACCAGTGTTTTGTTAACTGGGACCTTCTCTATTTGTGCTGTAATATAAAGAGGCTTCAAATGGTTTTTCATCGCCTCCGTTGGCCATTAAAAGAAAGCATTTTGCTCCTCGACGCAGCCGTTGTTCATTACAGAATAGCATACCGGCTTATGAGCCGTTATTTCCCACTCCGTATATGCGTCCGAGTTCTCGACTACTGAAACCCTGTCGAATTCCCTGGGCATTACTAATATTACGTTGACCAAAATATCCAACTTATCATTAGAATCTTCATCAAAATTATTGGTCATTTCATTGTCGACCGATTTTCTTTATTCTTCGACCTGTGTTGGAAACAACTTTCTTCCTACAGGTGTCTTCCCAAAAGCCTCTGTTCGACCCTTCTGTTCAATGGGAATATTGGTGCTAGATTGTGGTTGGTCTTTATGTGCACCTTCTCTATGTGCTTTCCTTCTTCTCTGCTCACGTCTCCATTGGGATCGAGACATGGGATTCTTCCCTTTGTAATTTTCTGACACATGATTAGCCTTCGAAGACTGAAATTCTTTTCGATAGCTTAACGAAGATCCCCATTGTACTTCGAAATTTTTCCATCTCTTTTGCCCTTGCTGCTTGTTCTCATTGGGCTTCGTCCACTTTCCATCAGTGACCTCAGCATTGGGCTTAAAGCTAGTGGGCTTGTTCATCAGAGGCCTTATGCGAGGGTCAGATCTCTGCTGAAGGCCTCTTCGAGGGTCGAATCTTGGCCTTTCATTTTCTTGCCTCAGCCTTCGTGTCCCTTCCAACTTTTGTGCAGCCTTCTTGTCGAATATGGCGCTGCATCGGGGACAGAGCATCACGCTAGAACCTTTCTCCTAGCAGCGGTGAAGGAAAGAAACGATGGATTCCTCCTGCTCTGGGTAGGCTTCCCTTGTGTGTGTTTTCTGGTATTTTGACTCACTATCCGCTACCTCCTCATGCTGAGTGATTTGAACCATGTTAATCTCAATTTCTCTGGCCAGATTAAGCTTCTTCAAGCTTAAATCCACGCCTTTAGTGGCTTCATTGATCTTAACGAAGTCATCAGCTGTTTCCTTGGTCACTATCTCCCAACCCGGATTGTTCCTGTCGCTTGGGCCTTTGGTTTCATTCCTCTGGTCACAGCTATCAACTTCTATTTCGACACAGCTCTCTTGTCTGAAGCTGATGGTAACTTTCGCCATTACAGCTTCGTCTATGAGATTGCCAGCAGCCTCTGTTACTTCGATTGAGAAGTCGTAACCGTTGACAACTTCGATCATATTAGCCTCGACTGGCTTTGTGTAATTTGCGTCTTCCGTTTGCAGAGGATCTGAGTCGACCTTCATTTGGCCACCAGCTTTCTCTCTGAACTTTAGACGTCCTTCTTGGATTGCATTCAGAACGAGTTCCCTGAAAAGGAAACATTAAGATGTTTTATGACCCAAGAAGTTATGATATTTACAAAACACTCTTTTCTTCCTTTGTTCTATGGACGACATTTTGGCGCCAGGAGGCACTATCATTTGTCCATCTTTAACTAACAAATCAAAGATTTCATCACATTTTGTGATGTCGAAGGTATATGTTTTCTTTGGGAACCTATCGTTCTTTTCATATTCGGCATAACTCTTCCCTTGTGGGGGAGCTAATACTTTACACAAGTAAGGTGGTCCTTGCTTGAGTTCAGCAAGGTCCACTTCGCTATCGTCGAAACTCATAGACTCATCACACAGACCTTTGACGTTATCATTAAATTCGAAAAAAGCTACCTTTTTATTTTTATTAAACTTAGCCTTCTTATCTTTGAGTCTTTCGAGTTATCAAACTCGATCGGCTAATTCGGCCATGTCCCTTAGGTACTGGGTGTCCAACTTTTTCCTAATAGAGTAGTCGAGACCACCGGCGGCCATTTCGACCAACTCATGTTCAGGGACCTGCGTGAAGCATCTGGCTTTAAGAAAACGGAACCTATTAAGGTACTCCTCTATTGGTTCAGAGAACTTACGCTTCACACTAGCTAGTTCCTTTAAGCTAATTTTAGTCTGACCCATATAGAACTATTCATGAAACAAACGCTCTAACTGGGTCCAGTTACATATCGTGTTAGGGGGAAGCGTCGTGAACCAAGTGAAGGCATTCTTAGTAAAATAACTTAGGAAGTATTTTATCCTAAGGCTTTCTTCGTTCTCTATCTCTCCAGCCTCGATTAGGTAACGAGCCACATGTTCGACAGTGGATTCCGTCGTATCTCCTGAAAACTTAGTGAATTTAGGTACTTTCATCCTAGGAGGTAACTCCGCCTGAAGGATATAGTCTACTACAGGTGAAGTGTAGTTTGGCCTGGTAAAACCAGTATTTAACCCATTTCTGGCCATAATTCTCTCGACTAGGGCCGCTAGATTATTGTCTACGACTATGTTGTTTCGAGGAACACGCTGGACTACATTATCTGCGTATTGGTTTCGATTCACAACCACCACTCCTGGATTTCTTTCTCCCAAGCCACGAGGTTGGTTTTGCAAAGGCTCTTCCCTAAGCCCTTCGACTACCGGAGGGACTATTCTTCCTTGGTTTCCTACGTCGACTTCTACCATATTCGCTAAGTTGTCTCGTGGGACATCCACTATTTCGGCTTGGTTTCTGGCTAAGGGAGGTACCCCCATGAATTCAGCCAATCTTGTTAATTGTACCGCCAATTGTTGATTGGTCTGGGTTGTATTTTGGATTAATGGCTGAAATATTTCACCCATAGTTTGTGACAAAGTCTGAACCATCTGTAAGTTGCTTTCATCCATCTACTGTCTCAAACAAGCAACTGAGGTGTTGGTTAAATTAGGGCCTTGCGTCGAATACCCTAAACTCTGGGGGTTTCGGCCCATGTTCACACATGACCCTGACCCTTGTAGCGGCGAAGCCATCGCCTGATCTGATAATATAGGAGGTGCACTTTGGAGCCTTTGCATCATAGCAGTGGGCATCCCATATGAGGGGTTTCTTGGTGATTGTGAGGATTCGATGATTCGATGTTTGGCGACCAATGTATTCCAACACTGGCTGAGTATAAGGTCTTATCACTGTCGACCCCACCCCAAGTACTGATGACGTCGGCACTGGCCTCACAGGAAGCTGTCGCTACTGCGAAAAACGAGACCGGCAAGACAGAAGAGTCGCCACCTCTCGTTATTTATCCCTCATAACGGGAAAGGAAACGATCGGAAAAAACCTGACGAAAAGGTATAAGACAAGGTCATCGCAACCATTGTCTGGATTCGGGAGTCGGTTACCCAAAGGGAAGGTATTAGCACCCTTCACGTCCAGCGTACTCGATGGGATCCATGCTTGTTGGTTTGTCTACGGGTGAAAAACAATCTAGCTACGGCTTATAAGGCTAAACGGAAAGAAACTGACTCAATAGAGCATCGCGCTCTATGCCTACGTATTCCCTCGTGCAATGGGAAAGTCAGAGTCAATGTAGTTCGGGAAACTACGGGGGAGATTTGCTCGCCGAGATATCGCATCTCGTGCCTACGTACTTTCACACGGCGTGAAAGATCATAGCTTACGTAGTTCGGGAAACTACGGGGGAGATTTGCTCGCCGAGATATCGCATCTCGTGCCTACGTACTTTCACACGGCGTGAAAGATCAGAGCTTACGTAGTTCGGGCTAACTACGGCTAAATAGGGTATTCTCGATCACACGGGGGTGAGAGAAAGGATTGACGACACTAGCGTACGCATTCTAGCAGTTAGGTGTATGCTGCTCGCTCGATAGAGACTTAGGCGTTACCTGTTTGCGGTAGAACGGACGTAGTATGTCGGGTTTAGAGGTATGGGAACCTACGGGTTCTAGAACTACGGTCTGGTCTCAATTGCGCTAGGGCAAGAGAAAGGATATTAGTCGTTAGCGGGAAAGTCTCGATCGCGCGACAGCGAGAGAATAGAGAAATTAGTTGTTAGTGTGCTCGCTAGGATATCGAATCCTATGCCTACATATTCTCGTCTGGTACGAGAAATCAGAGCAGCTGTAGTTCAGCTAACTACAGCAAAACAGGAAAAGGGAGAAGGGAGCTTGCTAGGATATCGCATCCTACGCCTACGTACTCTCGTCTGGTACGAGAGATCAGAGCAAACATAGTTCGGCGCTACAGGAAGGCAAGTCTCAATTGCACAGGGGCAAGAGAAGGGGTCTCAATCGCCTTAATGCGAGAGGAAAGGGTTTTGATCGCGCGGGGACGAGAACAAAGAGGAAGCAGGCCTAACACGCCTAAACGGGAAGGAACTCGGGACACACACGCAAGAACCTAAGGCGTAGGAGCGAGTGCGTCGTATATCACCCGAGGGACATATAGTAAACACCCTAAACGATCGAGGGGAGACCGCTCGATTGTCATTTCCCATGCATCTAACGCTACGGCTCACAACACTCGACGGTTGCACGAAGACTTGAATAAGAAAGATGATATCGAACGAAGCGGCTCCGTTGGCTCTTGATATGTACGCAAGCTCCATTCCTATCTTCTCCTCTCTGGATCCTTGATGATGACGCTCGAATCAGAACCAATGTAAGGCTTAGACCGTCATGGTTCGACTTATAAGAGAAATCGAACTCTAAGAGGTAGCGTATTGATATCCGTGTCAAAGACAAGATAGAGAAATGATATCGAAAATCATTCTCCAATTGAATCATGTCACACGGTCAGCCAAGAATAAAATCGAAGATAAAATCGGATAAGAAATGAGAAAATAGGAGAGAAATCCACTAACAAAATGGAAATAAAATTCTACTCCTAAAAATTAGCAATTAATTTCTAATACGAAATATTCTAACGAAATATAAAGGAAATTGCATACTAAAAAATAACATATAAATTCTATCCTAACTCTATAATATTCTATAATAAAAAATAGAAACGAAAATTCTATATACAATTCCTAATATTCTATAATATCCTATAAGGAACAAAGAATATAAATTCTACCATATAAAATCTATAGTAAAAATATGCTAAGAAAATAATATTCTAGGAAAATAAAACTATAATCCCTAAAAGAAAAATAGAAAAATAAAAACTACAATTATTACAATCAACCATCCAATACAAAAGAAAAATTAAAAAAAATAAAGGAGAGGGGGGTACATTCTGAAAACAGGGGTGAAGCCTGAAAAAAAATCACTGGGCCCAAGTGGGGGTGCGCATAGTGAAACGAAGGTGTGGCCAGGAACTCGTTGGGCTTGGCCTAACAATCAACAAGGAGCTCCAGCAGGGGGGTGCCATGAGGAATATGGGGATGTGAGTAATAACTCGTTGGGCCCAGCCCAACACCCTAACAGCCAACTAAAAAAAACAACAACAAAAAACCAGGGACGGGGAGTGTAACAGAAACGGAAGGTATGAGATCCAAAACAACACTGAAACAATTGGGCCCAAGGCCTAACATTTTAAACCAGTCCACGATTTTCCACCTTCCCTAACCTCATTCTGAAACCCTAGTCCTCTCCTCTCTCACTCCGCCGCCGTTGTCTGAAACTCCCCCCTCACCGTCTCAACCTCCATCTTTTTTCTTCGTCTCAACCTCTCTCCGTTTGGTATCTTTTTCTTCCAACTAAACACCACAAATCCGGTTAAAAAATGAGAAGCAGATTCTGGTGGAAGCTTATGCATGCGGATGATGTTCTTGAAGCTGGAGATTCTTGATGGACTTGAAGGCGGACAAAGCTTTCATGCGAGCTTTGACGAAAGATCAACAGATCTTGGAGTTTGCTGGAAATCTAACGAACATTGGTGGAGATTGACTGAAGATCTACTGAAGTCTTGAAGAAATGATGAAGACGAAAGTTTCTTGGAAAAATCTAGGTTGTTGAAGGTTATTGGTGAACATCTGGAAACGGATGATGAGCGAGGATGAAGTTCTTTGAAGATCTGGTAAAGATTTCTGGAAAATCATTAAAGAGCTGATGAATGTCTTTTAGCGTTTTCTGGAAAAAAACGGCGGATGAAGATGAAGATTCGTACGAATCTTTGAAGGTATTGATGAACGTTGACGAGGACTAGATGAATGACGAAGATCTAGAGGTGAGCTGGAACAATCAACGAACATATGAAAATATTGGATGAATGTTCTTGAGGATCTTCAAGAAGAAGATGAAGGTCTTGAGGATCCATGAAGATCTGTGAATTTCTAGAGAACTAGCCATGAACACGATGAGTGTGTTACGGTTTCCGGCGAGGAGTTTGAAGTTTCCGGCGACGGTTATAGGGAGTGTTGGCTGTGAATGATTTTACTGGCAAGGATCTCTGGTGGTTTGCATGCTGGCCGGTGAGGGAGACGGTGGAGGACACGTGGTTGCACGCATGGAGGGTTTGGGTGAAACGTGGCATGCGAGTGGGGATATGCAGTGTGAGGTGGCCAGTGGAGAGTGTGTGTTGGCGGAGCGAGAGCGTGGAACATGGGCTCTTTTATATGCTGCCAAGTGGCAGACTTTAGACTAATGGGCCTCAAAAATTGGCCAAGTGGCCCACGAAAATGGCAATTAACAAAATCAATTAAAATCTGACTCCAATAATGTTGCTTATTAACTGCTAATGATGATTAAAAAGACCCCATTAATACTAAACGAAAATTAATACCTTTTAGACCTAATTAAAACTAATTAACTGAAAATTAATTGCTAATATCCTAATTAACATCTAATTAATTCCAAAAAAAGTATTTAAAATCTAGTAAATCTAAAAATCTATTATATTCCAACAATTCAAATAATATCTAGAAGAAGAATTAACTCTATTAATTTTTTTAAACCCACCAATGAATATCTATAAAGAATTCTATCAATTAAATTCTAAACCCATTAAAAATAGAAAAATCTATTTAAATCTATTTAAAAAATTCTAGAAAAAGAATTATCCTATTAAAACTATTTAAAAATTCTATTTAATATCTATTAAAATATAGAAAAGCAATTAAATCTATTAAAATGTATTTAAAAAATTCTATTTAATATATATTAAAATCTAGAAAAGAAATTAAATATATTAAAATCTATTTAAAAATTCTATAAAATAAGGGAAAAAATCTAAAAATGCAATAAAGCCAATTAAATCGATTAGAAAACAGATGCGAGACTTAGCAGAAATAAACGGTAAAAACCGGACACCGAAATGTCCTAAAAAACAACAGCGAGAGCTGAAAACACCGGGAAGAGCACAAATTCCCAAAACAAATCCTGCTTATTCGAACTAGTATGAAATGCCTGCAACGCCAAGAGAGGGTTGTAATCCCGATAAAATCAATCTGATTGCAAAAATGCAAGGTATGCGGTATGCAAATGCAAAATGCAAAGTGAGTCAAAACCTAAGCCAAATTGCGAGAAGTGGTTGGTCAAATTTTGGGGTGCAACAGCTGCCCCTATTCAAACGGTTGGACCTGAAGGGTTGAGAAGCGAACAACTTTCAAACATTCAAAGGTAGAAGACGGTTGAATACAAAAGAAACCCAGAAATTTGCCAACCTGCAGAAATAAACTGCACAAACTGCTTGGGGAACAAATATCCAGAAAACCGAATCCAGTTGTCACGACAACAAACTGATCAATCATCTGACAAAGAAACTGACTTTAGCACCAGTTACCTGTGTGACACCACAGATAACAAACCCGAAGGTTGGATCAACATGCACTTGAACCTCTTACGTCGTCTAAAGATAGACAGGAAGAGAAATACTCACATCGTCTAAAGGTAGACAGAAAGACACCATCCCGAAGGAGAACAATATCCATACTCACATCGTCTACTGATAGA
The DNA here is from genome assembly GCA_963859935.3 of Lathyrus sativus. Classification (NCBI taxonomy): domain Eukaryota; kingdom Viridiplantae; phylum Streptophyta; class Magnoliopsida; order Fabales; family Fabaceae; genus Lathyrus; species Lathyrus sativus. The sequence goes on along the minus strand of OZ012739.1, from coordinate 220,177,483 downwards.
CAGGAAGAAAACACATCCAAATCTCGCATCGTCTAATGATAGACGAGAAGAAAATCATATTCAAATCTCGCATCGTCTAATGATAGATGAGAGGAAAACCATAATCCAAATCTCGCATCGTCTAATGATAGACAAGAGAAAAAACTTGTCCGAAGAACCACATCGTCAGTGAGAACTAGCGGAAAGAAAGCCATATAAACTTCAACACCACCCATCAAATTTCAGAATCCTTTCGTCTATAGGAGTTTATGGAAAGAACAATATCCTCAAAGGGAGAAAACCACCTTCGAATAGCCATGTCGTCAATAAGAATCAACAACTAGGAAAACCGAACATTCTTCAAAGAGCTTTGGCGTCAATAAGAATCAACAGTCAGGAAAATCCCTCTTGAAATGTCATCTCATCCAATAAACAGGAAAAAAACTATATCTAAAAGATTGCCTTGAAGTATCACATCGTCTAAAGATAGACGGAGAGAAACACCATACCCAAACTCACAACGTCTAAAGATAGACGGAGAAAATGCTTGCTCAAACTCACAACGTCTAAAGATAGACGGAGAAAATTCCTGCTGGGGGAACACATCGTCAATAGGAACTGACGGGAAGAAAACCTGCTCGGAGGTACACGTCGTCAATAGGAATTAACGGAAAGAACAGTCTGTCGTCATCAGATGATTGATAGACAAAGCATAACCGTCGTATGATCTGAGAATCAAATAAACCACAGAGCTATCTGAACAAAGCTGATGGGTAAATTCCCCTGAACTGATTGCAGAGTGATTCACATTGCCACGTAAGACTGATAGAAAAATTGGCTTATGCTTCATATGCATATGCGTATGTTTGAATTTTTCTATGGCGTAATGCTCCATATAAGATGGAATGCTACGCATTTGACGATGAAATGCAAATATGATGATATATGCAAGATGCAAATGCAGGCTCGGGCTGCTGGAGAAAAGATGTATACAGATGGACCATCCCAGCAAAATAAATGCTGGAAAGGTGAAGCCAACTCCGCTGCTGGTGAAACTGGATACGGAACCGCTTCAGCAAAATAAATGCTGAAGACAAGACCAACTCCGCTAGGGATAAATGGGTATCACATAATTATTCCAGCAAAATAAATGCTGGAAGAGTGAAACCAACTCCGCAGGGGAATGACAGAATGTGCCAAGTCTGATCGGACTTCCTTGGGGATAGCTTACGCGTGCCACTGACAATTGGACTTTGCTGGGGAAACAGACGGAGTCTTCCTGCGTATTAATGAAGATTGGATTTTGAGATTGATGCACCAACACGGATTGGGCCTCATGGTGATTGCCAATATGGATTGGGCTTTAGGAATGGCGCGCCAATAAGGATTGGGCTTCCTGACAATTGCCAATAGGAATTGGGTTTTTAGGCTATCCATGATGGGTCAGGTACGACTGCCACTAGAAAACATCCCGTCTGAATTCACGGTTTCTGGTTGAAGGGTCAATGGATAATAGCACGACTTCCCGACATTCGCCTCACACTTGAAGATTGGCTGAACCTGCTTGAGTAGCTCTGAGTAGCTCTGATGACACGGAGAGGAACAATTCCTTCGCTTCTGATATGCCCCAGCCTGTGGGATCTCTGTGGGGATACTCCTTGAATGGAAAACTTGAAAATCTGTACCCTGATGGTCTAATATGAACTGCCCTAGCACTCTGAACCTCGGAGAGATGCTTCGGATCAAATGCCCCTCGGGCCAGAAACAACTTCTGTGCTTTTCTTAGAGTGTCCTGCCCCTAGTCTGCAATGACTTTGCCCCTAATGGGCTGATCTGCGGGGAAATACACTGGTTGTCCTCGAGAGATTCATCAAATCTCGACCTGACTACTTCAGAATACCTGACTTCGGATGGCTGGCATCACTAGGGATTACTCGATATAGCTTGCCCCGGTCCACAGAGTATTCGGGTGTTCTGTATTCTATCCTGATCAGACTTTCCACTATAGGAAACTTTCCTGCTGTCAAGCTCTTACTTGCAAGTAAAACAAGTTGTTCTGTATGAAAGATATATTAATGCAATGCATATGACAGTTTTGACATCCAATCTGTTCACTAGAAAAGGAAAACAGTTTATGGCACATAATGAACAAAACATTTATTAGAATATCAACATCAGTACCAACATGGTAAGAAGAACCCTTTTAGGAGTCAGTTTCGACGCGATCTTTTACTGAAGTATGCCTTTGAAACAAACCCTGCTTCAATTAGGACTTTTCTGGTTGTAACGTGGTCAGGTTCACGGTTTTGAAAGGAAAGAATAAAGGCTCAAAGTTTATTTTAACCCACCCATTCTCCTTGATGTTCTCCAATCCTACGTTCGGCTAATTCGACCTTAGCGCTCACTTCTCAGAGGTTGAAAGATAGGAGTGATAGTTTGAGAAACCATGAGTTTTCGGAGTGACAGCCACTCACTTTTCGTCTTTGATACTTGGGGTCACATGACTTGTATTTCGTTTGAGGATTTTTCTTTTGCAATCCTTTCATTTTTCTTTTTCATTTTTTCACTTTCCCTAATTTTTGCCTGGACTGACTCTTTTGAGCTTCTTTTGACTATTAAGTCCAGCGGGATACCCTCATTTTTTCCTAAGTCATTTGTTTTCAAGTTTTTAACTTAGCGGGCTTTTGATTCTTTTCTTTTTCGAACAAGTCGTGTGACACTGGTTGTCTGAATCATTGGGGAATAATGTGACTGCTTCATTCCTTACGCTTAACCACTGTGGTTTTTTAGGCACGACCTCTAGAGGTGCGATTGGTCCTCGAACGAACACTCCTTTCTGCAATTTGGACGCTCGGTCAAATTAGCTAACACCTACCCTGCCCCAGGTTAAGATTGAGGGTTTTTTCGTTTTCCGAAAGAAACTCCTACTACTAGGCTCAAAGGGGTTGACAAGGGATTATCTTCCTTATAACTCCGGTGTTTAGGGATTTGAAACAATGCATGTACATCATCAGCAGGTTTTATTTTCAAAAGCATACAATCGAAAGCTTGCGCATCTTTAAACTTCGTCATCCTCCCCGGATTCCGCTTAACCAAGCGTTGGATATCTGTCAAAATATTGAGTGAACACAAATGGATTAAATCAAAACATGCATACTCATTTCATTATCAATATCAATTAAAAACAATACAAGTTTTACGAATGCAATTTACGCTTTAACAGAAAAGAAACTACAAATGCAAAGAAATGACATGATAAAACACAGATTGCCAGTTTCTGGGAATCGGGCTTTTCGAACTTGATTTGCTGCTGAGCCAGCCATCTTCAGAATTGATCGTCGAAGTCATCCTGATACTCTTCTGAACATCTGCTATCATTGAACTCTCCCATAACATGAGCTGATACACTCACTTGGCTGGATGAAGGAAGGTCAACACCCTGAGGCGTGATTAAGATCCTGTTAGAGTCTAGCAAGGCTTGAATCTGGCTTCGAAGCACCTTACAGTCATCTGTTGAATGCCCTTGTGCCCCAACATGGTACTCACAGCGAGCGTTGGCATCAAAACCTAGAGGGTAATGCGGGATCATTGGATCGGTCTCTTTCGGCACTACCAGCCTAATTTTGACCAAATCCGGCAACAATTGACTATACGACACCGACAGCTGAGTAAACTGCCTTTCAGGTTTCCTTGATCTTCTTCGAGCGTGCTGACGCGGTTGACGATGATACGACTGTTGACTCTGGCGGGTAACAGATATCTGACAGACAGACGTAACAGGTTGCTGGCTCTGAACAATCGAAGTGTCTGGATACTGAATCTGAGGTACGGGAGATTCCGGGATGACATCAATTTCTTTCTCCCACTCTTTTTGAGAACTGACAATTGATTCATCTTCATAAACTATAGTATGAGGAATATCTTGAATCTTTCCGCTCTTGATTCCTCTCTCAACACGTTCTCCTACTCTTATCAAGTCCGCAAAGCTTGTCGTTTCACAACTAAACATTATGTCGTAATAACGGCCCTTCAGAGTACCCAAGAAGAGGTCAACCATTTCTCTCTCCACAAGCGGTGGTTGAACACGAGCAGCTAATTCTCTCCATCTCTGCACATACCCTCTAAAGGATTCGTTCTCCGCCTGAGATAATTCTTGCAAATGCACACGACTAGGAGTCATATCCAGGTTGTAGTCATACTGCTTCACGAAGGCATTGGCTAAATCCAACCATGATTTGATACTATCACTCTTCAACTGCATGTACCAATCCAAAGATGCTCCGATCAAACTATCTTGGAAACAGTGAATCATAAGCTCGTCATTGGTAACATGTGAAGTCATTCTTCTGCAAAACATAACCAAATGTTGCTTCAGACAACTATCCCCCTTGTATTTCTCAAAATTGGGCATCTTGAACTTCAGAGGCATCACAAGTCCCGACACCAAACACATGCTTGAAGCATTCAGGTCAAGAGTCTTCTTACTTATCAGGGTAGCAATCTGATCCTCCAACAGCTAGAATCTTCTCATATCCTCAACAGTCCTCGGGTCCTCAGCATTAACCCTCAGAGCGGCCCTCTGACGATCTGGCACAGGGAAAGTGAAACGCTGATAGTCTGTGTCACAGAGAAAAGATGCATCTCTATCTCTGACAGGAATCTGCACAGGTTGGGCTTGGGCAACATTATTCACCGGAGTCCTCTGAACATTGTCCCCTCCTCTAGTCACAACTGTCATGGCTTCCATGAACTGGCTAAACTGGTTCTTCAATAGTTCAAACTCTGCCCTGGTAACAAACTGATTCTGCTCTGCTGAGTTCATGATCCTTCCAGAAAGTAACTCAAGTCCAATGCGAATGCCAGGAAGTCAACTGCGAGTTGGACAAAAGATGGGTAAGCTCTCTGTTCCAGCCGAGGATGGATATGCAAGCATGAGATGCACATGAAATGCAATGCAAAATGCTAATGCAGCAAACACGGGATCACAACCCCCACAAAGCTCTGAATACTGTTGCGCTGCTGACGGGATAAGTTTGCTCTGACGAGAGAAAACCAAAATACCGGGTAGGCTGGAAGTCAAGTTTCCTGCAAAAACCCTCCCACTCACGGGTATGGACCTAAATTGACACAGGTTCGGCATCCTATGCGGTCATCAGCGTCACAGACTTTCAAGAATGCTGATATGATACCTAGAAGGTGTGGCATCATCATCTCTTGAAGCGGCCTCACTTAGCTGAATCACTAGTGATTGGTTCCCAGAGTCGACAATCCCTAGATCTGAAATCCTTTCAACGGCCCACAGGGATGGAAATAGAAATCATCTCAAAGAATCTCATCTGAGTGCAGATTTCGTGGGAACTAGTGTATGCCTAACATACAGGTTCACCACTAATCTGCTTCTAGTGCTAGGTATACCCTCGAGCCTGGGTCTGGCTTATCACTCATTAGAGCCCCTCCCACAACAGCACAGTAGCAACAAATAATAATATAGTGCGGGAAATGTAAATACAGTAATATACAACATACAACGCACAAAAAATAAACACCTGAAGACAAGCAAACAAGCGCTAGAATTGACTCTCGCACGGGAACGTTGGAACCCCAGCTTGACTCGCATAGGGGACGTTGGATCCCCAGGAAACTATCGCAGTCCCTAGCAGAGTCGCCAGCTGTCGCTAATGCGAAAAACGAGACCGGCAAGACAGAAGAGTCGCCACCTTTCGTTATTTATCCCTCAGAATGGGAAAGGAAACGATCGGAAAAAACCTGACGAAAAGGTATAAGACAAGGTCATCGCAACCATTGTCTGGACTCGGGAGTCGGTTACGCAAGGGAAAGGTATTAGCACCCTTCACGTGCATCGTACTGGATAGGATCCATGCTTGTTGGTTTGTCTATGGGTGAAAAACAATCTAGCTATGACTTATAAGGCTAAACGGAAAGAAACTGACTCGATAGAGCATCACGATCTATGCCTACGTATTCCCTCGTGCAATGGGAAAGTCAGAGTCAACGTTGTTCAGGAAACTACGGGGGAGATTTGCTCGCCGAGATATCGCATCTCGTGCCTACGTACTTTCTCACGGCATGAAAGATCAGAGCTTACGTAGTTCGGGAAACTACGGGGGAGATTTGCTCGCCGAGATATCGCATCTCATGCCTACGTACTTTCACACGGCGTGAAAGATCAAAGCTTACGTAGTTCGGGCTAACTACGGCTAAACAGGGTATTCTCGATCACACAGGGGTGAGAGAAAGGATTGACGACACTAGCGTACGCATTCTAGCAGTTAGGTGTATGTTGCTCGCTCGATAGAGACTTAGGCGTTACTTGTTTGCGGTAGAACAGACGTAGTATGTCGGGTTTAGAGGTATGGGAACCTACGGGTTCTAGAACTACGGTCTGGTCTCAATTGTGCTAGGGCAAGAGAAATGATATTAGTCGTTAGCGGGAAAGTCTCGATCGCACGACAGCGAGAGAACAGAGAAATTAGTTGTTAGTGTGCTCGCTAGGATATCGAATCCTATGCCTACTGTCACACCCTAATTTTTGACCACAAGATCCCACCCCCTTGTGCTTATTTCTTGCTGGTTTTATTTTACTTTTTATATATATGTTTATTACGACTAACAAATGGGTGCAGATGCAGTAATGTCAAATATAGACCCTCACAGTCAGGCACTTCAAAGTGACCGTCGGATCACGGAGTTCTAGGATTTTGTATTGGTCTGTTCCCCCAGAGCCTCCCAAGAGTTTCACTTTGCTTGCCCCTAAGGAGTTGTCTTTATTTCACACATCAAAGGACGCCGTCGCTCAAAGAGATTGAATTGGCATTTATGAGAAAGGATTCGGCTTGCTGGAGAAGAATCATGATTCAGAACTTGAGTATTTTGCTATCAAGACAAAGTTAATTTAAATAATGGACTTACAAAACCATTAGATCATGGAAGGATTCATAAGGTTTTCTCCCAAAGGGAAATTAACTTATTTGTTTTAGCTACCATCCCAGTTGCAAGGTCCCGAGACACCATTCACCATTACTGTTATTCAAGTCAAGATGAGGTGGACTCACATATTGTTGAAACGTGATCTAATGATGAGATTGGAAGATATAATGTAAAGCAAGATGGTGATGGGAGAAGTATTCATATATTAAGAATAAAAAGAGATTGGGTGTATGAGTTGTTGTTCGTAAAGAAAATCTCCATCTTATTGCAAAGTCTATAAGTCATCAACAATTACAATAATAAAACAATCATTTGCAATCCAAAAATGTGGTATGGGAAGATCACCAACGACACCTCTTTGATTCCTATTGGGTTTTCTGCTCCAAAACTTCAATATCTCCATTGCACTACCAGGAACCGTGAACTCAATCATCAGTGAGCTGCTAATCTTGCTACAAGAGTACACAGCATCAGAAAGGCTTTTGTTTCCCTTCATTCAAAGAGAACTTTAAACAGGAGTTCACGCAAGTTGCTTCACTTTGGGACACAACTCTTCGGTTGATAAGTCGCGTTGTAATTACTTCCGGACCTTGTTTGTTGTACAGGCCATTTGAACTGAACATGCCGCAATTAAGCTGCAAATGTGCTCCCATAACGACTGCAGCATCTTAACGGATTTACAAATCGGCATCGAAGCAAAACGCCTTGAACGATCACCGGAGACGCAAAAGGAAATCAGCTGGCAGCCATAAACCTTAAACCACCTGCATACAACGAGGAATCAGAATATGCTGGTTAGGACCAATAATTAAGTGCAGTCAAGGGCACCAGAACCAATTGAAAGAAACAAGTTTGAAATCCACTAAGGTTGGGAGTGAGCAAAACAGTGAAGATCCCTACTCTGTGAAGACTTTAGGCCCAAATGCTAATGCATTCGAAAACGGTGATATGTTGAATAATAATGCTGGAAAAGGTGAGGCTTATGAAAGCACTGAAGTCCAACATGATAGTAATGAACATTCTGTTGAACAAAGCAATGAGATTCAAGGTGGACCCCCACTGAAGACAGAGCCAAAACCCTCTGAATCGGAAACTGATAAATTGCACGGTGATGATATTCGTACTCCACCTCTGACCTAGGACTGAACCCACAACGCCAAATACAAAACCTCGTCAATCCTACAACTACATCTGAAGTAAAGACTGCTGCATAATCCTCATGCTAATCACCAGTCAAGATACGAAAGCCACCACAAGTGAGGTCAACCAAATCAGGAAATTAAAACCAGTTTCAGACTCAAGAAATGGATCAAAAGGAAATGCCTAATTCGAATTCCGTAATGTGTAAGGGACAGAAGTACTACCTAGCCTTTGTATCAAAGCTGAGTATGCGACGGTTACTCTCAGACCAACACAATTCGCAAGACCTCTGTGTTCTACACTCTTGAACCTGTCATTTGTTATGAGCTGCAACTCAAACAAACACAGGGTTAATACTGACACAAAAGAAATATCATTCACTCCACTTATGTAAGACACTAAACAATGCGTATTGAGTCTACAAATTCATTCGACGTGGTCAATCAACCAACTCTGGTTCAGGCCCCAACATTCCCTTCTATGTCATCTTTGCAAGGTGCTTTGCCTAGTATAATACCTTCAGCTATAATGCACCCTTCGAACATGGTTAATTAATCCCTTTCCTAGAATCCACCTCCCCGTCATAGTTGCCCGGATTGGTTTTCAATCCATTAAGTCGAGCGTCAAACACACTAAAATCATTCCTGTGTCACAAAGAAGAGGAGCACTTTCATAAATAACATTCGAATCAATCAGTTCATGGCATTGGTAAACGACACTAAAACTTACATAAACCGATGAAATCCAAGTCTCGCACACCAGGTTGAAGCTGAAGCATGCCTTCCTAGCGTAAATTGCCATCAATCAACACTATTATCGTGTGTGATAGTGATTGGAACCCATGAGTGCTATAAGATCCGTTCCGAAGATAACACTTGATTCTAGGTTGAATTGATCAGAATTCCCCAACTTTGTTCTGCTTCCCGTTAAGGAGAAAGCATTGTTGCCTGTTAAGTAAGATGAGAACCTGGATATAAGTATGCTATCTATAAACTGGAGTCTCAGCCATACACTATGGATGTGGTGCATCTCGTCTTCTCGATAAGTTGAGACGTTTCCTCGATGACGCGACCTCTACGACAAGTCCTAAACCATTACTGGAAGAAGCAGTGTCACAGCTCTCATCATTTATTGTTGCCGAGAATTCTGAAACAAGAGAACCACAAGCTAATTAGCTGAAATTGAAAAAGAGATTCAGTTATTAACAACTCATAGAATTGAAAGGATACCAAGAGCTTTAATGAGGAGATCAAATTGGAAGCCTCGGATAAAACCTGAACTGATAACCTTGCCATCCCAAAGCACCCTTGCTCCAATCCCCCAGCAACATCACCGTCAGGCACATGAAAACGAAAGGATTCAGACGCATATCAGTTTGGAGAAAAACAACGTTAGAATAAAGATTTGTTTGGAGAGAGTATACCCTGCGAACACTTGCAACCTTCTCCATGGAAGCCCCTCATCTCCAACGGGCGTATCAAGAACGAACTTTCTGTCTGGGCTTCTAGTCCATCTTCTGGCCCAAGACATTGGCCACCTGTACCTGCCAGGTCACAACCCCAGAATAAAAAATAATCGTTATATCAGATCCAATCTCAAATTGAATCACAAGTCAAAGATTTGAATGGCAATTAAATAACAATTTTCGAAAAAGGAGAGTTTTCAAACTAGACTCATCACAATCCAGAATTAGCAAATCAATCAGGAATATTCCCAAAAGACTCATTCCTCTCAATTAAGTCACATATCAGAGATTGGGATTCCATCAACAAGCATTAAACGAAATTGGAACAGAAAAGGAAAGATTTCAAATATTGTATAAACCCAAAATAGAAAATCCAATCAAGCATTCAAAGCTCTTAATCGAGCCCACTCAGAAGAGGATTTTTTACTGAAGCCTATATAAAGATACTTTTAGGAAGAAATAAAAAGCTCAGTAAAAAACCACGGAAGACCAAAGGAACTCGAATCAAAGGAAAAGGAGGAATTCATCTTTTTGCTGAAATCCTCAGAGATCAACGCCTCCGAAGCCCATCGCGAGACTACCGGAGGAAACCGCTCGCGCTTCACATCCCGCCGCTACCAACCTTCGGTAAACCCCTTTATACATATCGATGTTGTTGAACGATTGACGTTTCGGTTATTGTTTAAGGTACAGAGATGCACGCGACGATGGATGAAGAGCGGAAATCGAGACTCGAATTGAATGGGAGAGATGAGTGAGGACGGCCGATTTGGGGAAAAGGGAATCTAGGGTTCCATTCTTTGTTTCTTGCTTTTTTTGTTCTTTTTTGTTTGTTTAATTACTGCTTAATCACACACACAAACACTTAATCACACACATCACTCCCCTAATTAAAATTCGCTTAACACTAATACTAATTAACCTTTTTTTTATCTAACTAATTTACTTTAACCTATATTAATTTATTTGTTTAACTTAATCAGCCTTTTATTAAAACAAACTAATAATTTATTAACCTTTTTATTTATAACTAACAATTCGTATTATGATTAGTTAATCCCCTTAAAAAATAACTATTCACCTTTAATAATTTAACCTTTATCTAATTTTTTCATATAGTTTTAGGTTTTATTTTTTTAATAAACAATGAGAGATTACCCTTTTTAAATCAATCTTAATATAATGAGGCTTCTTTTTAAAAAAAGAATATAATATAACAATTTCCTTTATTATTGCGCTAAATTAATTAATCTTTTAAAAATAACATGTTATAATCATAAAATAATGAGACTTTTTTTTAATTTATATTTTATTACTATTTGACGTGATTAATATTTAAAACTTTTAAAAATAAAAATAAACAACTTTTATTACATTTGATTTCTCACATTAGGCTCTTTTACAAATAAATTGAGTTACCTAATAAATTAACCGTTATGGCGTCTCGTTCGACTTTAGGCTTTAATATCAATCTCATATAAAATCAACTCGTCTAAAAAAAACCAATCTCGTTTAAAAGCAAACCTATCAGGCAACAACGTAAAATACAAATCAATCGTGCACCCCACGACACATTCACCAACACTTCAGCGCTTTCATGCGTACATGTATGTTTATTATCTGCCTTTACTTTATTCGCAACATTATATTTCTGCATTTACATTACCGCAATTTATTTTCCGCATCACATTCCGTCAAAAGGAAGAATCTGCGCATGATCCCAACAATCGTGCGTATGCATTCACATTTGCATTATTCTCCCCTTTGATCCTTGATCCCATTCAAGTCGATCTTCTTAAGTTTAGGACCTACCTATAGGAAGGACCTTGTCTTTTTATCTTTATAACATAGACAAAACAATCAACAATACAACTTTATTCAAACACATTAGAGAAAGATGTTAATCATCTTAAGTGAGATAGAACCTCCACCCCACAACAATACAATCAAATTGTAGGAACTTTGCCTTAAGAGAGGCGTACCTCGTTGATCCCTATCCGAGTACTTGAGCCTTTCTCTTAAGATGATGCAAAGACTATTTTCCTACAACTTGTGGCGGTTAAATCTCTCTTAAAATGAAGACTCATCTCTTCTCCTAAACCCATTCAATCAACTACCCTAAACCCGTAGGAACTTTGACCACAGTCAAAGAACTCCTCTAACCCTTTAGGGGAACTACAAATACTCTGATTCCACTCCCGTAAGGATATGTAGGCATAAGATGCGACATCTTATCGAGTATACTTAGATATAAACCCCTAGGTCTTTTAACCTTAAGCAGATAAACACTTAGCAATAAACAAATAATAAAACATGAGGTTCCTGTAGAGTACTACAGAAACTTAGGATGCTAATACCTTCCCTAAGTTTAACCAACCCCCGAACCTATAACTCTCTAGCTTGCATTTGCATTGCATTGTGGGAATTTAGATCTTTATCCCTTCCTTTGGACAAATCAAAGTTCGGTTGCAAATGAATCAGATTCAAACTAATCAATAGTTTGGTATCCGAATTTCACTACGACAGAAATGGCGACTTCACTGGGGATTCTCTCTAGTGGGTTTCCTTATCTTGCTTTATTTATTTGTTTACTGCTTTATATATCTGCTTACTTGATTAATTGTTTATTTGTATACTTTCTCTTGCGTTTTTTTGGGTTGTTATCCTTGAGTGGTGAGATAAAGTTCTACACCCGAACTTGAGAGAAATTAAGATAGGATGGTGATATATTCGACGAGGCTTATAGGGAGTTGAATCCTGACTAAGTTAAATCAAGAATCCCGCTCAATTGAGGCCCTTAGTACTGTTGAACGAGTAATCATGAAGACACTTGCTATTTTTGACCTCGGAGCCTATGATATTGAGGACCGTAGTTACCTTAACCCAACTTTGGCCTTTATTAGGATGTAGTGCGGGACTATGAGGGAGTACTCCCGAAATAGTGCTACGTGAAGCTACACTCAAAAGAAGTTCTCTTGAGAATATTATTAATCCTCAAGTAATTGGGAAATTGATAATATCCGAAAGATGGGCTGATGATTTCGAGTCCCTTTAGAACCTTGTCCTGCAGGTACAATCAAACCTTTAGTCCATATCCTTTGGGGATGGGTATACCCTTTGCTCCATGCTCGTTGCAAACCTAGGGTTCCCCTTTGTTTGTTTATCTTTGTGTCCTTATGTGAATACTTGTGTTTGCTGCATTCATATAACATCATTCTGCATTGGACTTCATGGGATTTACTTTCGTTTATGAACATTGTAGGTCACCATGACTTCAAATGAAAGACGTACTGTGAAATATACTTTTAAGAGTCCCAAATTGGACGACCTAAAGAAGTTGTGGGGCTTTATCAAGGATCAAGAGGAATTCAAGAACAAATATGGGAAGCTGATATCTTTCTTGGATCGCTCAGTGAATGAAGGGCTTATTGCCACTCTACTACAGTTTTATGATCCTCTTTATCATTGTTTCACCTTTCCGGATTTTCAGCTGTTACCTACGTTGGAAGAGTATTCCTTTTTGGTTGGTCTACCTATCCTAGAAGAAACTCCTTTTCCCTTCATGGAAAAGGACCCCGATGAGAAAGATATTGCTAAGGCCCTCCGTTTAAAGGTAGCTGACGTCAAAGCCAACCTAGTTACTAAGGATGGAATTCTTGGTTTAAAGACAAGTTTCCTAGTCGAGAAGGCTTTATTCTATGCTGATTATTCTAATAAGGCTCTGTTTGAGGCAATTTTCGCTTTGCTTGTTTATGGGTTGTTTCTATTTCCAAGTTTTGAAGGTTTCATCGATCTCAAAGCATTCAAGATCTTTATGAAGAACAACCCAGTGCCAACTCTGTTGGGTAATACGTATCACTCTATACATCTCCGAAACCTTCTGGTGGAGGAATGATTACTTGTTGTGTACCCTTACTTTACAAGTGGTTTATTTCGCACTTGCCAAAGTCTAGCTCTTTTACGAACATTGGCAAAGAGCTTTGGTCTCCGAGGGTTATGGCATTGACCCATTATGACATTGATTGGTACAACCAAGTGTATGATGGGGTATTAATCATTGATAGTTGTGGTAACTTTGCTAATGTACCATTGCTCAGTTTCGATGGAGGAATCAGCTACAATCCCGTTTTAGCTCGTCGACAGTTGGGATACCCGTTGAAGGGACCTCCTAAGAGTGCCCATGTAGAGAGTATTTTCTTCAATAATGATGTGGAGCTTCAAGGAAAGATTCTGGATGCATGGCGTAGTGTGTACAAGAAGGGGAAGAAAAGTCTAGGAAGGCTAATTGTGTATCTCTAGAACCGTATCTCCAGTGGGTAAGAGACAGAGCAATCAAGCTGAGGATGCCTTATTCTCGTCAAGACCCTATACCTCCAAGAAGGGAGCCCACTTATGTCTTTATGTCCGAAACTGAGAAGTTAGAGGTTGCTTTGAAGAAGTCGCAACAAGAGTTAGAGTCATGGAAGAACAAGTATCAAGTGTTTGTTGCAGAGATTGAAAAACTCCAGAGAGAGAAAGAGGAACTCCAGAAGCAGCTACAGTTAAAGGATGAAGAATTACTTCCCTGCAAGAAGAGGAAAGTCATGGAGGATTTATTTTTCTCCGACCCACAATGCACTATTTGGAAGCTGATCGTGGACAACCTTATCCGTGAGAAGACGCAATTAGAAGAGCAACTCAAGCAGCAGAATTCGAAACTTCTTTAGTGTCTTTACTAGCTTTTATTTAGCTACTTATTTGGGACTTTTAAAAGCAATTGTTTGTATTCCGTTTCAAAATTAAATAAAAACATTTTCTTTTGCCACAATGTTTATAAATAGTTGGGATCCCATGAAGTCCTACTCATCTTGCATTGCATTCTTTCTTTACTTAAGAAACTCAATTTTATTTCTCAGGTATTGTAACCATGGATTTCAAAAGAGAAGTATTGGAGTACACTTTCCAGAGTCCTAACATTGAAAGCTTGAGAGAACTAGCAGACCTCATCAAGAACCGTTACGCCTTCGTAGCAGAATATGGAGAAGTCTTTCGTTTTCTCGAACTCAAGATGAAAGAAGGGCTGTTGGAGACCTTGGTTCAGTTTTATGATCCATTGTACCATTGTTTCACTTTTCCGGATTAGCAGTTGATGCCGATGCTGGAAGAGTATTCTGATTTCCTGAGGATGCCCGTGACAACCCGTCCTGTATTCACCGGCCAGGAGGACGAACCCATTCACCAAGAGATTGCAAACGCTACTCATCTCAGTCTAGCAGATGTTCAAGCGCACTTGACCACCAAGGAAGGAGTCCTTGGATTCCCAGCTGATTTCTTGATCGAAAAAGTCTGTTACCATGCTGAAAGGAAGGAGGTCCTTATCATGGAAGCTACCTTTGCTTTGTTGGTTTATGGGATCTTCTAGTTCCCAAAGGTCGATGATTTTGTTGACATGGATGCAATTAAACTGTTCATACTCAAGAATCTCGTTCCCACCTTGCTCGCTGACACATACTATTCAATCCACTCGAAGAATGCTGAAGGAGGAGGACATATCGTTTTTTGTACCGCTCTGTTGTATTCATGGTTCATTGCTCGCCTAACTCGGCACTCGTCTATTTGGGAAGAGGAAGAGTCACCTCATTGGTCCGAGATAATTATGGCCCTTACTCACTCTGACATTGTGTGGTACGACCCTACCTATGGAGGTATATGTATGATTCATAGCATCGGAGGATTCACTAGCATACCACTCATTGGGAGAGAAGGATGCATAAGTTACAACCCTGCTCTGGCTCGTCTCCAATTTGGCCATCCCATGATTGAAGTATCTGACCAGACTCTGTTAGAAGGGATCTTTCTCCAGGAAGGAGAAGACCCAGACCTGAAAACCGTCATAATTTATGCATGGAGATACATCAATAAGGAAGGAAAAGCTGCTTTAAGATACCCCAATTGTGTTGTCTCTGAAGAATATCTACATTGGGTGCGAGAAAGAGCTCTTGACCTCAAGATGTCGTTCCCTTTCCATGAACCTATGGTATTGGCCTTTCACAATCTTGATTGGTTTGACGTAAGCGAAGTAGAACAATTGAAGGCTGCCTTGGATGAGGCTCGGAAACTGAAGGCCGCTTGGAGGAACAAGTTTTTCATACTCAAGGTAGAGAAAGAGAAATCCCAGAGGCTGCCAGAAGTAGAACTTGCAAGGAAAAGAAAGGCGCGAGAGGATTTATTTTCCTCTCACACCTCTTCAAGAACTGTCACCAATGATGATTTTCCCCTAGCAGCTATGGCTTGGAAGGAATGTGTCGATCGACTCATCAGTGAGAAGGCCAAGTTACAACAACGTGTCAGTCAGTTAGAAGAAGAGCTTCGCGCACAGAAGGAGCATAAGGAGTAGATCTCCGAGTTTCTCTTTTGCTTTTGGTTCAATGTAATAAACTCCTAAAAGAGTACTCCGCTTTGTAATGCTTCAATTATCAAAATAAAATAAGTTTTTCTCCAACGTTACAATACCGAGACAATTTGAGTTTCTTGAGGTTTCATACTCATTTGCATTTTGCATAAGCATAGCATCGTTTGCATTCCAGGGTCTCACTCTTGCTTCATCTCCGCAGACAAGCTGAATCACCGATATAACACTCGAGCTAGTCAACGCCAGAAGATGGATCAACTAGAACAAGAAAATAGAGTGCTCCGTGATGAAGTTGAAGTCTTGAAAGAAAGTATGGAGAGGTTGAATGGTCTAGTGGAAGCCTTGTCCAATCAAGCCTCGATCAACAACCAAGAAGTTCCAAGGACTGTGATCTCTGAAGTGACGCCAACACCGATCCCAGTGGTGTCTTCTGTTGCTGAAATATCATACAGTATGCCTCAAGGTTTCCCGTGGGGATTGTCTCCTAATTTCTTTTCGGCCGGTTACCGTCCGTCTGTGTCTGAGATCCCTGCTGTGACCACTATTCAAGCTGCTCCTGTAGTTTCTGCTGTGATGACTACCGCATCTCCACATGTGAACACCGTTTCGTATATTCTGGATGAACCAATTTTACATGGGTCACCGACCGAAACTGTGGGTTTAGAAGAGAGGATGGACGAATTTCAAGACCAATTTTCTGAAATACAAAAGGAGTTAAGAGCCCTTCGTGGAAAGGACTTGTTTGGTAAGAGTGCTTCTGAGCTGTGCTTGGTTCCAAATGTTAAGGTCCCACCGAAATTCAAGGTCCCTGATTTTGAAAAGTACAAGGGGAATACTTGTCCTATGAATCATCTTATTATGTACGCCAGGAAGATGTCTGCCCAAACTGATAATGATCAACTACTTATTCACTACTTCCAAGACAGTTTGACAGGCGCCGCACTCAAGTGGTATATGGGGTTGGATTATACGAAGATTCGAACTTTCAATGATCTAGGAGGAGCCTTTGTCAAGCAGTATAAGTATAATGTGGACATGGCGCCCGACCGAGATCAATTGAGAGCGATGGCACAGAATGATAAGGAGAATTTCAAAGAATATGCTCAGCGTTGGCGCGAGTTGGCCGCGCAAGTCACACCACCGTTAGAAGAGAAGGAAATGACCAAAAAATTTCTGAAGACCCTTGGTCCTTTCTTTTACAAGAAGATGGTAGCCAATGCACCCAGTGACTTTACTGAAATGGTCAATATGGGAATGCGCTTAGAATAAGGTGTTAGCGAAGGAAGATTGGCCAAAGAAGAGAGTGCTCCTAAAAAGTATGGGAGTAGTTTTGTGAAGAAAAAAGAGCAAGGTGTAAATTCCATTCAAAAGGGACAATTCAGAAAGAGGTACATGCCACCACACCAAGTTGCGGCGGTATCACCAGTGTTTAGTGCTCCGGCTTATCAACTATAGTCTCCGCCACCATATCAGCAACCTCAGTCCCCCGTTGCTCAATAATCACAACCTCAGCAAAGTCCACAGTACCCTCAGCAGAATCGGCCATCCAACAATCAAGGTCGTGTGTATAGAAAAATAAATTTTGATCCAATCCCAATGACATATGCCGACTTGTTCCCCGGTTTGATTAAAAAGCGCCACATTCAGACAAGAGCTCCACCTTTGGCTCCCGCGAATCCTCCTCCTTCTTATAGGGCTGACAAGTTTTGTCCTTACCATCAGGGTGCTCCACGACATGATATTGAGAGTTGTTTCAGTTTGAAGATGGATGTCCAGAGGCTCATTAAAAATGGAATCTTGTCTTTTAGGGATTCTGACCCTAATGTACAGAAGAATCCATTACCACCACATGGATCACCCTCTGTCAATATGATTGAAGATTGTTTGGAAAGTGATGATCAGGAAGTTTCAGATGAAGCGGCTGAAGACGTTTGTGTCATAGTACCCCACTTTAAGGAAGTGGAACGTATAGAGATTGTTTACAATAGCAGGAAGCCAACTGTTACTCCTTTGGTAATCAACATGCTCGGACCTGTCCTTTACACTTCTAGTAAGGCTATCCCATACAGGTACAATGCTACTATGCTGGACAATGGAAAAGAAGTGCCTTTGCCCACCATACCTTCAGTAGTTAATATTGCGGAAGTTAGTAGGGTGACAAGGAGTGGTCGAGTTTACCCAACTATGCCACCGAAAGAAAAAGAAGTTTTGTTCGAACCATCAGGCTCAAGAGACCCAGTTGGGGGGCAATCTGGTGGATCCAATTTTTCCAATTCAGATGAATGTTTGAAAGTAATCAAAAGACGTGAATATAAGGTTGCAGATCAGCTTCTGCAAACCCCGTCGAAGATTTCTGTGCTACAATTGCTGATGAGTTCTGAGGCTCATAGAGAAGCGCTTCAGAAGATTTTGGAACAAGCCTATGTCGATCAGGATGTGACTATGGAACAATTTGATAACATCATTGGTAGTATTACTTCGAGTGATAATATGGGTTTCAATGAAGACGACCTCCCAGAGGAGGGGAAGAAGCATAACATGGCTTTACATATTTCTGTGAATTGCGGGAATGACTCTCTGTCCAGTGTATTGGTCGATACTGGATCCTCTCTAAATGTAATGCCTAGGACTACTTTATCCAAGTTATCCTATCAAGGACCACCTATGAGGCCAAGCCATGTTATTGTCAAAGATTTCGATGGGTCAAGGAAAACGGTAATTGGTGAGGTGGATTTGCCAATGACTATTGGATTACAGACTTTTATGATCACTTTCCAGGTCATGGATATTCATGCCGCCTATAGCTGTTTGCTAGGGAGGCCATGGATACATGAAGCTGGGGCAGTTACTTCTACCCTGCATCAGAAGTTGAAATATGCTTTTGAGGGAAAAAAAGTTACAGTTTATGGGGAAAGAGCTTTGGTGGTAAGTCACTTGTCATCATTCTCATATGTCGAAGCTGAGGAAGAGGTTGGCACGCAATTCCAAGCTTTGTCTATTATGGGCGAGGGTGTCCGAAAATCTCAGGCATCCATGTCATCATTTAAAGACGCGCAGCGAGTAGTGAACAGTGGTCATCAGACAATGTGGGGAAAGGTGTTATCTTTAGCAGAGAACAAAAATAAGGAAGGTCTCGGTTTCACCAGCAGTTCTGCTCAACAAACCACCAAAAATCAAGGGTTTCCGCTGATCAATGAAGTGTTCCATAGTGGAGGAGTCGTCCATCATCCTTAGATTAATGTTGTGTTAGAGGATGAACTTGAGGGCTACATATCAGATGGTTCTGCAAGGTCCTCCATTCCTTACGAAGACTACGAGCCCTATATGGAAGATCCAGGCTATGTTTCAGATGAATTTGACTATACCTTTGGAGTTTATGCCATCACCGAGGAAGATTCAGATGGGGACATCCCAGACTTTGTGACCCCATGCGTTGTGGTCAAGAAATGGAGTGCGGTTGAAGCCCCTGCTGCCATTCATATATCTAAGTAAAGCATTTGTTTTTAAAAAAATTTCGCTCTGCGCAAGGCGAAATTGCATTTATTAGGGCTTACTTTTAATAATTCCCTTTGCTCTGCCCAAGGCAAAGGTGACTTTGTTGGGCGTGTCTCTTTGGTTTTGCTATCATCAATAAATCACTTTCATTTGCATTTGAGTTTTATATTTATTTACGATGTTGGAAAATAATAAAGTAGCATCTCACATACACATACTTCCCACTTTACAAAAACTTATTAAAAAATCACATCCCTTGCGCAGATTGCTACATAAAATACATCCTGGGAATAATGATCCACTGCCTTCTCCAAATTTCGAGTTTCCTGTGTACGAAGCCGAGGACGAAGAAGATGATATTCTAGAAGAAATTTCCAGACTGCTTGAGAAAGAAGAGAAAGCTATTTAACCTCATCAGGAGCCCGTGGAAGTGATCAATTTGGGATTAGAAGAAATCCTTAGAGAAGTGAAAATTGGAGCTCTTCTCAAACCTGATGTGAAGAAACAGCTGATTGATCTGCTTGGAGAGTTTGTTGATGTGTTTGCTTGGTCATATCAGGATATGCCTGGATTGGACACGGATATAGTTGAACACCGTCTGCCTTTGAAGCCAGAATGCCCGCCGGTAAAACACAAGCTCAGAAGGACTCGACCCGACATGGCCCTAAAGATTAAGGAAGAGGTACAAAAACAGATTGATGCAGGTTTCCTTGTCACTGCTGAGTATCCGCTATGGTTGGCTAACATTGTGCCCATTCCGAAGAAGGATGGTAAGGTTCGCATGTGTGTAGACTACAGGGATTTGAATAAAGCCAGCCCGAAAGATGATTTCCCATTACCCCACATCGACATCTTGGTTAATAGTACCGCGAGATATGAGGTTTTCTCCTTCATGGATGGGTTTTCAGGGTACAACCAGATTAGAATGGCTCCCGAGGACAGAGAGAAGACGTCATTCATCACGCCTTGGGGAACCTTTTGTTACAAAGTTATGTCGTTTGGATTAAAGAATGCAGGGGCAACGTATCAGAGAGCTATGACTACTTTGTTCCATGATATGATGCACAAAGAGATCGAGGTGTATGTGGATGATATGATAGCTAACTCGAAGACCGAAGATGATCATGTTAAACACCTGGCTAAGCTATTTGGCCGTTTGAGGGAATACAAGCTCCGTCTGAACCCCAACAAATGCACATTTGGAGTACGATCAGGGAAACTATTGGGTTTTATTGTTAGTCAAAGAGGGATTGAAGTGGACCCTAACAAAGTGAAAGCTATCCGGGAAATGCCAGCTCCCGCCATCGAGAAACAAGTCAGAGGATTCTTCGGACGTTTGAACTATATCTCCAAGTTTATATCCAACATGACTGCTACATGCAAACCTATATTCAAGCTCCTGAGGAAAGAACAAGGGTATGTTTGGACTGAAGATTCTCCAAAGGCCTTTGATAGTATCAAAGAGTATCTGCTTGAACCGCCTATCCTGATACCACCAGTTGAAGGACGATCTTTGATTATGTATTTGACTGTTTTAGAAGATTCGATGGGTTGTGTACTCGGTCAGCGACATGAAACAGGAAAGCAAGATCATGTCACTTATTACTTGAGTAAGAAGTTTACTGATTGTGAAATAAGGTACACTATGTTAGAGAAGACTTGTTGCGCTTTGGCGTGGGCCGCCAAGCGTTTGCGCCAGTATATGTTGAATCACACTACTTGGTTAGTTTCAAAGATGGATCCTATCAAGTATATTTTTAAAAAGCCCGCTTTGACTGGGAGAATTGCTAGATGGCAGATGTTGTTATCCGAATATGATATCGAGTACCATACTCAGAAAGCTGTTAGAGGAAGTGTTTTGGCTGCTCATCTGGCTCACCAGCCCATTTTGGATTATCAACCCTTAAACGATGACTTTCCCGATGAAGATGTTATGTTTTTAAAGATGAAGGATTGTGAAGAACCCGTACATGGTGAAGGGCCAGAGTCAGGTTCTCAATGGGGTTTAGTCTTTGATGGAGCTGTCAACGCTCATGGAAAAGGGATAGGTGCTATTATTTTGACTCCTCAAGGGACCCACTTCCCATTTACCTCCAGATTAACATTCCAGTGTACTAATAATGAGGCTGATTATGAAGCATGCATTATGGGCCTTGAGGAAGCAATCGACTTGAGAATTAAGAATTTGGATGTGTTTGGTGATTCTGCAGTGGTAATCAACCAAATCACTGGAGAGTGGATAACTCGACATGATAATTTGGTCCCATACAGAGATTATGCTAGAAGACTGTTACCGTTCTTTGATAGGGTTGAGTTTCATCATATCCCTCGTGATGAGAACAGAATGGCAGATGCGTTGGTAACTTTGGCCTCGATGATTGTGGTAAACTTTTGGAACGAGTGTCCTCGGATTGAAGTAAAACGCCTTGACAGACCTGCCTACATCTTTGCTGTCGAAGAAGTCGAAGATGGCAAACCCTGGTACCATGACATCGAAGTTTTTCTTAGAACTCAAGAATATCCTTTGGGGGCTTCCAAAAAAGATAAGAGAACTCTGAGAAGGTTGGCTGGAAATTTTCTTCTGAGTAACAATGTGTTGTAGATGCGGAATTTTGACATGGTCTTGCTGAGATGTGTTGACAAACAAGAAGCGGATATGTTAATGACGAAAATTCACGAAGGATCTTTTGGCACGCATGCCAACAGACATGCTATAGCTAAGAAGCTTTTAAGGGCTGGTTATTATTGGATCACAATGGAATCAGATTGTTACAAGTTTGCTAGAAAGTGTCACAAGTGTCAGATTTACGCAGATAAGATTCACGTGCCTCCGACTTTGCTGAATGTTATCTCATCACCGTGGTCGTTCTCTATGTGGGGAATTGATATGATTGGAATGATAGAGCCGAAAGCATCTAATGGACACCGATTCATCTTAGTAGCCATTGATTATTTTACCAAGTGGGTCGAGGCGGCTTCCTATGCTAATGTAACTCGACATGTGGTTGTCAAATTTATCAAGAATCAGCTTATTTGCCGATATGGTGTGCCAAGAAGAATTATTACAGATAACAGTTCCAATTTGAATAACAAGATGATGAAAGCGTTGTGTGAAGAATTCAAGATTGAGCATCATAATTCTTCCCCTTACAGACCAAAGATGAATGGGGATGTTGAAGCCGCCAACAAAAACATTAAGAAGATCATTCAAAAATGGTTGTCGCTTATAAGGACTGGCATGAGATGCTCCCGTTCGCCTTGCATGGGTATCGGACGATAGTGCGCACATCAACCGGGGCAACTCCGTTTTCACTCGTCTACGGTATGGAAGCAGTGCTTCCGATAGAAGTTGAGATTCCATCTATGAGGATTTTGATGGATGCGAAGTTACCAGAAGCTGAATGGTGCCAGAACAAGTTTGATCAGTTGAATCTAATCGAAGAAAAGAGGATGGCAACATTATGCCATTGGCAGTTGTATCAGCAGAAGATGAAGAAGTCTTTTGACAAGAAGGTTCGACCCCGCGTGTTCAAAGAAGGTGACCTCGTGCTTAAGAAGATTCAGTCTTTCCTCACCGACGTTAGAGGAAAATGGGCCCCGAACTATGATGGACCATATGTAGTGAGAAAGGTTTTGTTAGGAGGCGCTTTGTTGTTAGCAACAATGGATGGAGAAGAGATCACTCGTCCCGTGAATATGGACGCTGTCAAGAAGTATTTTGTTTAGAACTGGGAAGTTCACATTAATTTAGGAGAAGCAGGACATTATTCCCTTTATGTAATCATTATTATTTTCCAACACTGTAATATTGGGGTCATGCCTTTCTGCTGACCACCATTCAATAAAAGTTTTGTATTTATCATAAGTCTTTATTCTTGATAGCGAAACCCAGATTGATTTAAACTTTTTTCAAAACCTTATGTTTTACTTGATATATGAATAACAAAAGGATGACCATGGACGTTTATTTCATCCATGGAAGAACAACAATCTTATATGCTTCTCTAAGGCAAGAGGATATTTATTTTACCCCAACATGAAGAGATCTGTGGAGATTTTGCTTGAGTACCCCTCCGTTTAAGGCGTTTGTTTTACTCCCCCCAATCCGTCAGCATCCACATAGCATATAAGTAGACAGCATGGCATGGGCATTTTTTTGCATTCTTTATGTTTGTTTTATTCTATCGCTTTGGCTGTAGCCATTCCTAGGTGTTTGGGTGTGTCTTATCCCTCCAATTAGATTTGTCGACCCTAGGCAGAAAAGCACGATGTTTCTTTTCCCCATGGAGTTCAATCCTCATGGAAGATGGTTATTTTAGTACAATCCCATTTTGAGTTCATACCTCAATGGTCGAGTCTTGCTTGACAGTTTCTTTTCGGTTACACCGCGAATTGAACTTCGGTTTTTAGCAAACACATCAAGGACATCTCCGACCTTTGAACATGGATTAAGTGTGCACTTATTTTGCACTCTATTCCCCAGGAAGAATGGACAGACATTTCTTCAGCAATAGCATCACGGGATTTTCTCGACATCTATCTCTTTATTTGAGCAACTCGTTTTAATCAGGATCTATTCAAAACGACAAATGACATTTTCTACAAGACAGTTCATCATCAAATCATCGCTTCATAAATTCATCGAAGAAGTTTACCGAAGACATTACAAGACATCTCTCTTTATTTGAGAGCTTACAGATTATTTTGCGATTACAAAGATACTCAACAGGAACGCATTCCCCAGTGAGTTCATCACACAAGTTTATTTCCATCAAGTGACATCTCCCCGAAGAAGTCGAGAGAGTTTATCATATCGGTCTACCTTCATTCGAGAAGACATACATTACAATTCAACCGGCTCACATCTCTTCCGAAAATCCCCAGTGAAGTTTTACAAATTACACCTACATTTACAACTACATTTACAAATTTACAACTACATCTACAGATTACGTCGACAACAATTACATCTACAAGTTCTACAACGAACTACATCTACAATCTACAACGAACTACATCTACAATCTACAAAATTTACAATCCCCTGTGAAAATCTCACGAGTTTTCATCATTTCGGGAAGAGACTAAGACCAGCTCATAGCATCCAGACTATGACGCTCGGGGAAGTTCTACATCAGAGACTGAGACTAGCTCATGGCATCCAGACTATGACGCTCGGGGAAGTTCTACATCAGAGACTGAGACCAGCTCATGGCATCCAGACTATGACGCTCAGGGAAGTTCTACATCAGAGACTGAGACCAGCTCATGGCATCCAGACTATGACGCTCGGGGAAGTTCTACATCAGATACTGAGACCAACTCATAACATCCAAACTATGACACTCAGGGAAGTTTTACATCAGAGACTGAGACCAGCTCATAGCATCCAGACTATGATGCTCGGGGAAGTTCTACAACTACAACAACATTTACAATGACATCTACATCTACAAAATTTCGACATTTCAGGCAGAGACTGAGACCAGCTCGTGATACCCTTATCATGACGCTCGGGGAAGTTATACATTTTACTATTTCAAGTTGAGTTCCAAAAAGAAAAGATATACAAAAATAAGAAAAGAAAGAAAAGAATACAAATAAAATTGAACCATCGACTCAATTCATTTGGATTGTTACAAACCACTACATTATGATAATAAGCTTCTCACCTATTGTCTAGGTCGCCATACCCTCGGTGTATGTTCCATCGTTACACTTTGGAGATCCCCCTATTGGTGGTTGTTTCCCATCCTCGTGGAGTCTCCTTTTGTTGGGTCTGTTCTTCCCATGTGTCATGTCTAATGTCTCCCTGTGGCGCCATTTCTCCACAGGACCCTCCGTCTTGCATTCTCATCGCATATCATGTGCATTCAGTGGCTTCTTAAGGCCAAACGTTCGTGCAGTGTTTGTATTTAAGTCCCTCCTATCTCGTCGAGATGGAGATTCCGACCCCCATATTTCCAAATAGAAGTAACTTAAATAGGGGCATCTGTCACACCCTAATTTTTGACCACAAGATCCCACCCCCTTGTGCTTATTTCTTGCTAGTTTTATTTTACTTTTTATATATATGTTTATTACGACTAACAAATGGGTGCAGATGCAGTAATGTCAAATATAGACCCTCACAGTCAGGCACTTCAAAGTGACTGTCGGATCACGGAGTTCTAGGATTTTGTATTGGTCTATTCCCCCAGAGCCTCCCAAGATTTTCACTTTGCTTGCCCCTAAGGAGTTGTCTTTATTTCACACATCAAAGGACATCGTCGCTCAAAGAGATTGAATTGGCATTTATGAGAAAGGATTCGGCTTGCTGGAGAAGAATCATGATTTGGAGCTTGAGTATTTTGCTATCAAGACAAAGTTAATTTAAATCATGGACTTACAAAACCATTAGATCATGGAAGGATTCACAAGGTTTTCTCCCAAAGGGCAATTAACTTATTTGTTTTAACTACCATCCAAGTTGCAAGGTCCCGAGACACCATTCACTATTACAGTTATTCAAGTCAAGATGAGGTGTGTTGCACCCCAAAATTTGACCAACAATTATTTATTCATTGAGTATTTGAAAGTTGATACCTTCATCAGAAAGTACAAGAGATCCTCAGAGGAATTGGTTGAAACTAGGGTTGTGTGCTTCATAGCTTGAGAGTTGTGGGTGCTCCTCAGATGATTCTGAGACTTTGAGAATGAACTTGATGTTTTGAGAAAGATTATGAGATGTCTTGATAGCCATCATGAAGCCCAGAGAAGTCATTGTGCAAGAGTTCAAAAGATTCAACCATGAATGGTAGAATTAGGGTTTTGACTGGGTCAACCCTAGGATAACTGAAGTTTTGGAGAAGGTTGAGACCCAATCCAAGGGCCATGAGAGCATGGAATGATGCATAGAGATGTTATAAGGATGATTCCTAGGTCAACTCATCATGATTGAGGAGTTTGAGAAGTTTTGAGTTAGGATTGTCAGTGAAAAAACCCTAATTTGATCCCTATTTTCCAGGCAGTTTTAGCTCTAGATGTGATTGATATCTTATCTTCCCCACAACATTAAGGTTGTAGATCTTGCTATTAGCTTTAATTTTAGTGGTGGAAGTCCTTGATAGGAGTTACAGAGCTCAAGTTATGGTTTTGACAAATTACAGGTCAGCTGAAGTGTGTGAATCTGGGTCCTTGAAAGTCACCCAGCTTGTAGACAACTTTTGCCCTAGTAGGATGATTCCTATGATCTATTGGTCAACATGAATGTTGAAGGGCATCTTCTTAGCTTTAATTTGAGTGGTAGAAGTCCTTGATAGGATTTGTGGAACTCAACTTATGGTTTGAACAAGGCAGGGGTATTTTGGTCATTTGTCAGTTATAGGTCATTTTTAAGCAAAGGCCATATCTCCTATTTCCAAGCCTCAAATCGAAAAACTCAAAACATGAAAGTTGTTCAAAATGTGATTTTAAGTCTAGAAAGAAGGTCATGAATTGTTGGAAAAGCTCATAGCATGGATTTTCATGATTGGTTAAAAATGAACTAAAAATGGCTTATAAGTTTAAAAAGTTGAAATTGGAAATTGGTTTGGAGGATCTAGGAATCCAAAATAGGTCATCCAATATGTCATTTTGATTGGAAACATCATTTTGAGAACAATGGTTCAAATAGAATTTTGATTTGAAGCTTTAAAATGGGACATGCTTTGGAAAATTGAAACTTGCATATTAAGGCACCTTTGGAAATCATAACACAAGGCAAGGAATAGGCTTGTTTTTGTACATTCCTTCTCAATATCTCACATGAGGAGATTTTGACACCAATTTGCAAGGTTTAAGGCATGATGCATGAGATTTTCAACTTACCATCATATGAGATTTCAAGGACTTTCTAGCTCATTCTAGAAAGGTCTAGGAGTTTCCATTGGTCATTATAAGAAGAGTGAATCATGGAGGCTAAAAGGTTGGTGATCATTGTTGATGAGAGGTGAGATTAGAGTGTGAAAGATAAGATTCTTCCATTGGCAATTTGATATCAAACCTTCATTCTCTTCAATCTCCATTCATTTCTCCACCACAAACCTATTATTCTGATCATTGTGATTGAGTACATGCTGAGGTAGAAGAAGATCCATGGCAGTTTGAAGCTATTTTGAGGAAATTGCAAGAATTGCATTTTGATATCAAGCACGAGTTTCAAGCCTTGTTCATTCATCTTGCTGCATACAGAAGTAATATTGGGCATTGGAGAGTAATCAAGGAAGGTTTCAGGCACTGAATCGCAAGAAAACCATAGCCTCCATTAAAGTGTAACAGGTTGGTGAATTCACTCATTTCTCCTTAATTATGCATAGTTAGGTTAGATCTTAGGTGTAGAACTGTTAAGCTAGGTTAGTTGATTAAATCCTGAGCATTAGGGGGAATTTCGTGGAGTTTCATGGCAGGTACAAGAATCTGTTATGATTGATAGCAAGCTGGATAATAGGTTTTAGTGCGCGATTGATAGCTCATTGTGATAAGCATAGCATGTAGAAGAGAATTATACCATTAGAGTTGAGAATCCTCATGATCAATATCAGTGAAAATGGTGGAACCAAGAACTTCATCCCTTCTGTTTGCGCATGTTAAGAGGATTCAATGGAAACTACGAGCATGGTTGAATTCCTGGAATTTAGTAGCGTGATTTTGGTTTTGGAATGTTTGGAAATCATCAAGTATCGGGGGAGATATATGAGGTGGAAAGTCTGCGCATGGAGGAAGGGTTTCCTGAAAACCCTAGAATCATTTGGGACGATGGCCAGCTGCCGTTGGATTGGTCCCTCAATTTGACTAATTCACCTCAATCTACGGCCCAGATTAATCAAGAAAACGGAGGGAAAATTTAAAAACTGAAACGCCGTCGTTTGGTTTAGTGAGGCGCGTGTGGACCTATCCAAATCACTATCCCCACCCCCCATATTCTGGCCCATTGAATATTGAACCGGGGCGCCCTTGCTTATCACACCCCCCTCCCCCTTAATTGAATTTCTTTTAATTTTTTAATTTCTTTTATTGTTTGTCTTTTATAAAATTCATAAAAAATAGGAAATTTAATATTTTTTAATTCTTGTTTTTTTCATATGTTAGTGACTTTGTATAGAAAAATATAAATAAATAAAATGTCCCTTTTATTTTCTTTTCATATTTTTAATAGATTTTTCTTTTAATAGCTTTTAAAATAGGATTATTTTTGTACATGATTTTGTAGAATTTGTTTTAGGACCTTCCTTTAATCTTTTTAATTCATTCTTTTTTGTGTAATTAGATATTGAATCATAGTTCCCCATAGGATTTAATTCTTGATTTTTAGATTAAAATTTGATGTAGTTTGATGGTTAGACATTTAGGTGCTCTAATTAGGGTTTTAAGTTGTATAGGTAGACTTGAACAAATTTGTTTTGGGGTTTATAGGCCAAATTAGTGTATGGGGAATACATGGGTTAAGGGTTAGTATGTATAGAATCCCCTAGAATTTTGCTAGAATATTGTATGGTGTTTTAGTATTTTTCATTGATTTTTGAATGTATGGATGGTATGTGTGTTGCTTAAAGGCATGAGTTGTATTGTTGTGTTTTCTTTCCTTCTCTTTTTGAGTGTGTGAGCTTTGAAGATTGAGTTGAAGACCTTGTGGATCATAATGGAAGCTTTGAAGACCTTGCAGAGGAGTTTAGCATAGCTCTTGTTGTTTTGTTTATAGGATTATAAGTGCATAGGTAGAGCCTTAGATAGCATAATTCCATTCAATAAACAAGGAGTGTTTTGTTCACCTCCTTCCTTCTCTATGACATAAAGTCCCTTAAGGGTATTCACCTCTCTCCTTTGGAGGGATTAGTGACCTTGCCCTATAAGGTAGAACTTTGAGAGAGCCTCTCCTTTGATGTTAAGTCCTCAATGGCATCCTTTGGAAGTCAGTGAGCACTGCAACATCCTCACTTCATCTTATTGACTGAATCTTGTTTGCTGGAGCATTGGAGCCATTGAAGATAGGAGTTGAGGCCTTGATGAGGATGATTCCTTGAAGATTATTGAAGTCTGAAGACTCTGTGAAGATCAAGTTGATGCCTGAAGATCCCTGAAGATAGTGAAGCCTGAAGGTGGAGCTGATCAAAGGAGCTGAAGCTCAAGGGAGAAGATGAGTTGATACTCATGTTGCAGGGTTGATACCTGGAAAGCAAGTGATCTCTGAAGTCTGAAGACTGGGTTGCTGCTGGAGAAGCTGAGGCTTTCTTCTGTTTTCTCTGATGTATTGTGTGTTTTGTCTGATTTGTCTGTTGCATTAGACTAAGCCCATTTAGAATAAGTTCAGTCTAAGAGCATGAGTGCATCTGATTGTATTGTTATTGCATGGCTTTGCTTGTGGGTATTCGGTAGAGCCCAGCTCCCTTGCCCATGTGTTTATTTTGCTTGATAGCATTTCATTTCTCTTGTCTGTATGATTACAGTTTACTGTTATTGCTTGATAGCATGTTGTTTATGTTTCAGTATGATTACTGTTATTTCATGACTGGCTTGAGGTCGAGACGAGCTTGTGGAGGCTGAAGCCCCACACACATTTCCTCCCTCACTTGCATTGCATGCATTTTATTGTTAAAGCTGATGCTTTTGTCTATTTTGGTGCATCATTGATATGATCCCTTAGGACTCTCATTTCCTTTGATAAGGATTTGATGATAGACTTTTAGGTTGAAACCTATGCATGACAACATCTAGGAGTTCCCTGTTCAAACCTCAACCATAGGATGAATCCATGGCATGACAACAGTAGGACTTGATAGTCTCCCTCCTAGTTGGGCTTGTTCTCTTCTCATCTCAAAACAGTTTAAGATACAGTAATCATGAATGATTTCTTTCGTACGTTACGAGCCTTAAGCTATCTGAGAGAGGATTGTGGGAGAGTTTCTTTTCCACAGTCTGGATGTTTAGTATGGTACCCTTTGGGTGACATGCGACGCATTCGCTCTCAGGTCATAGTCTCTAGTGCGGTTGAGATCGCAAACACAATAAAAAACACTTCTTCTAGGAGATAACCCGTAGTTTCCCGAACTACGTTTGCTCTGATCTTTCATACCAGATGAAAGTACGTAGGCATAGGATGCGATATCCTAGCGAGCAACCTTCCCCACCTTCTCCCCGTAGTCCCGAACTACGTTGACTCTGATTTCTCATTCTCTGATGAGAATACGTAGGCATAAAGCGCGATGCTTTGCCGAGTCATTTTTATTTTCTTTTTTCAGCCAGCCTTGATAGGTAGATAGAATATAACTAACCCGTCCAAGTAAACAAACAAGCGAGGATCCCGTCGAGTACGACGAACGTGAGGGGTGCTAATACCTTCCCCTTGCGTAACCGACTCCCGAACCCAGACAATGGTTGCGATGACCTTGTCTTACCCTTATTCGTCAGGTTTTTCCGATCGTTTCCTTTCCCACTCTGAGGGATAAATAACGAAAGGTGGCGACTCTTCTGTTCAGCCGATGCCGATTTTCGCAGTAGCGACAAGGTGGACTCACATATTGTTGAAACGTGATCTAATGATGAGATTGGAAGATATAATGTAAAGCAAGATGGTGATGGGAGAATTATTCATACATTAAGAATAAAAAGAGATTGGGTGTATGAGCTGTTGTTCGTAAAGAAAATCTCCATGTTATTGCAAAGTCTATAAGTCATCAACAATTACAATATTAAAACAATCATTTGCAATCCAAAAATGTGGTATGGGAAGATCACCAACGACGCCTCTTTGATTCCTATTGGGTTTTCTGCTCCAAAACTTTAATATCTCCATTGCACTACCAGGAACCGTGAACTCAATCATCAGTGAGCTGCTAATCTTGCTACAAGAGTACACAACATCAGAAAGGCTTTTGTTTCCCTTCATTCAAAGAGAACTTTAAACAGGAGTTCACGCAAGTTGCTTCACTTTGGGACACAACTCTTCGGTTGATAAGTCGCGTTGTAATTACTTCCGGACCTTGTTTGTTGTACAGGCCATTTGAACTGAACATGCCGCAATTAAGCTGCAAATGTGCTCCCATAACGACCGCAGCAGCTTAACGGATTTACAAATCGGCATCGAAGCAAAATGCCTTGAACGATCACCGGAGACGCAAAAGGAAATCAGCTGGCGGCCATAAACCTTAAACCACCTGCATACAACGAGGAATCAGAATATGCTGGTTAGGACCAATAATCAAGTGCAGTCAAGGGCACCAGAACCAATTGAAAGAAACAAGTTTGAAATCCACTGGCTGGTTTGTATCCGTAACCATGTTCCTACTGCTTCGTCTTGATCGCGTCTCTTCGTTTATAGCGGTAATTTTACCACTTCTCAGTAACATAAAAATGTACCTTCTTCACGAAAAGGGACCAGTATAACTGCAGAATTTTTATAAGTTTAGTTTTATAAAATAGGTTCTCTAGCACTGTCCCACTGAGCGTGTCATTTTGTTTCCCTTGAAAATCAGAAAACAACCGCTGATCTTCCAAATATAACTTTGGTGACTCACAGGATCGATCAGATTGATCCTAGGACATGTGCTAAAAGATTTATTTTTTGGTTTTAAGAATTTATTCAAGTTCCACACTCGAACAGTATTGGGATAAAAGAATCTTAAAAGAACATCTATTCGACTACATGTTAATTTAAAGGTAAAGTAAGACTTTTCAATAAAAGAGAAGAAAGTTTGTTGGTAAGGATGAAGTCAGATTGAGGACGAAGAGAAAAGAATTGCATAGGAAGAAGAGAAATAAGGTAAGGAGGAAAAGGGGTAAAGACAATAAAGACAATAAAAGACTTTGTAAAACTTAAAGTAAAAACAAGTAAATTACATTAAGTTAAAAGATGGTGTATTTACATCACGTACATTCTCTTACAATACTCACTTTCTCTACACTCGGATACTTGGAGTAATTTCAAGAGTAATTTGTAGAATAGTAAATTACAACACACTTTGAACATGCATAAGACACCCTATTTATAGTATCAAAAAATAACCTCTCATAACCTCCACCATAATCTCCTTCCGCCACTTGTCTCAAATGCATGGATCTATTACTCATAAGGTGACACGTATCTCCCTCAATTTTCCACAAGCAAAACCGTTCCCTCCAATATTCAAATTTCAAATGCTTCGACAAACCATTCGTCTCAGCAGGCGGTCAAACTCTTGGCTTCTAGGTGAGTTCTTCGACTTAGCTATTTTGCTTCTTTCGACCATTCTTTTAGTCTTAACCTATCTTTTACCCTTTCTGTCTTAAATGGCATCTTTCTAACTGAGGCGTCGAATTTAGGAGCTAACAAACACATCATCAACTTTGGACGGATCAACAACAATTCCATCTACTAGAAATCACATGGCCAAGGAAACTCACTTCCTTCAACCAAAACTCACACTTGGACAACTTGGCATAAAGCTTCCTGTCCCTCAAAACCTGCAGTACAACTCTTAGATGTCGCGCATGTTCTTCCTTAGACTTCAAATATATCAAGATATCGTCAATGAATACTACCACAAATTGATCCAAATAAGGATGAAAAATCCTATTCATATACTTCATGAATACCGCAGGTGCATTAGATACACCAAAAGGCATCACCGTATATTCATAATGATCATACCTTGTCCTGAATGCTATCTTCAGAATATCGCCAGGCTTAACACAAATCTGATGATAACCAGACCTCAAATTAATCTTACTAAACACAAAAGCTCCCACCAATTGATCCATCAGATCATCAATCCTCGGAAGTGGATACTTATTCTTAATCGTCACTTTACTCAACTATCGATAATCCACACACAATCTCATGCTACTATCATTCTTCCTCACCAACATCACAGGAGCACCCCACAGAGAAACACTCGGTCGAATAAACTTCTTCTCAAGCAACTCTTCCAACCGTTTCTTCAATTCTCCTAACTCAGACGCAAACATCTGATAAGGAGCCATCAACACAGGACTAGTTCCCGGTATCACATCAACAGTAAACTCTACCTCACGCTTAGGAGGTAAGTCACTTACATCGTCTGGGAACACCTCTTGAAATTCCCGAACAACTGGTAACTCCATGCTCACTGCTTCATAATCAACTTAAAGTGATACAAACAATGCAAACATCTGAGCCTAATCTTCTAAGAGTTCTTCTACTTGCTTAGCAGATACAAACATCAGCTCTCCACAATCACCAAACTCTGGAAACCTCACAGTCTTACTGTAGCAATCGATATGAACATAGTTGAACTCCAACCAGCTCATTCCAAGAATAACATCAATTCGATACAAAGGTAGACAGACCAAGTCCATCACAAAATTCTTATCATAAGTAGTCAAAGGGAAGCTTAAACAGACTAACGCAGTAGTCACAGAACCATTAGTCGGGGTATCAATAACCATACTCCCAACCATAGAAGATAAATTCAAATTCAATCTCTCAACACATTCAAGCGAGATAAATGAATGGGTAGCACCACTATAAATCATATCAATCAATTCAACATCATTAATAAAGCAAGTGCCTCTGATCAAGTTATCCGTCTTGGATTCTTCTGCACTGCTCAAAGAAAACACTCTACCGTTCATCTGAGCAGCAGTAGCAGTCTTCTTCGGCTTCTGGCACTGGGTACTGATATGACCTTTCTCTCCACAGTTGAAGCAAGTTGGAGCTTCATCCTTGCAGTTAGTAATTGTATGACCTCTCTTGCCACAACAATGACATCTCAGCACCTTACAAACCTCAGCACGGTGACCTTGCTCGCCACACTTATAACACTTGCTTGTAGTAGTAGCTGCTCCCCCACTTGACTTTTCCCATATGAAGCCTTCTGCTTCCCTTTATCACCAGAAGTCACATATGGTTTCCCTCTATATTGTCCTTTCTCTTTCTTCTCACTCAGCTTCTTGTAGTGAGTAGATCGAGCTCGGCTATCCTCATCATAAATTCTACTCTTGTCCACCAGTTTTGCCAACCGACGAATCTGCTGGTACCCAATTCCCTGCTTAATCTCTGGTCTCAATATATTATCGAACTTGAGACACTTCGACATCTCTACATTAACATGATTGTAATGCAGAAAAAACTTCACTAAAGCCTCGAACTTTGCCGCATACTTAGCCATACTCATATTCCTTGCGTTAGCTCAAGGAATTCCACCTCTTTCTTGCCCCAAACATCTTCAGGAAAATACTTCGTCAAAAATTCTTCCTTAAACACATTCCAAGTTATTGCAATGCCAACACCTCCCAACTCTGACGAGTGTTTTCCTACCAGTCCTCAGCTTCCTCTGCTAGCAT
Source organism: Lathyrus sativus (assembly GCA_963859935.3). Lineage (NCBI taxonomy): Eukaryota > Viridiplantae > Streptophyta > Magnoliopsida > Fabales > Fabaceae > Lathyrus > Lathyrus sativus. The sequence goes on along the minus strand of OZ012739.1, from coordinate 220,142,750 downwards.
ATGCGTACCAAACTGCACTCGCTGAGTACCAGTGCATGCCATAACTCGGAAAACCTTCTCGATCACTTTTAGCCACTTCTGCGCACCATCAGGATCATGAGTGCCCACAAAATTCGTCGGATTGTTCATCTGGAATTTCCCCAAAGCACGAAACTCATCTGGAGGTCCACCATTATGGGCCATCACTTGGGCAAGCGATTCCAACGCATCAGCAATAGCACGATCATTTCTTCCAGCCATCTGCAACCACCAACAGGTTTAGAAGAAAACAACTCATCCAATAGTGTTCTCACACTATTGACTGACAGGGGATTAATAACATTAAAACTTGTCCGAACGGACCGACATGCTTTGATACCAGTTGTCGCAACTGCGAAAAACACCCGGCGGAAAACAGAAGAGTCGCCACCTTTCGTTATTTATCCCAAAGAGAGGGAAAGGAAACAATCAGAAAAACCTGACGAAAAAAGGAAAGACAAGGTCATCGCAACCAAGTCTTGGATTCGGGAGTCGGTTACACAAGGGGAAGGTATTAGCACCCCTCACGTCCATCGTACTCGACGGGATCCACACTTGTTGTCTATCTAAAGGTGTGTTTAACTATCTACGCTACAGGCTTGCAAGACAAAAAGAAGAAAAAGAGACTCAACAAAGCATCGCCGCTCTGTGCCTACGTATTCCCTCGTGCAATAGGAAAGTCAGAGTCAACGTAGTTCGGAAAACTACGGGAAAAAGGGGGGAAGGTTGCTCGCCAAGACATCGCGTCTTGTGCCTGTGTACTTTCATCTGGTATGAAAGATCAGAGCAAACATAGTTCGGACGGACACGAAACCACAAGTTGATTAAGTGTTTTAATCGAGTAGAGTTAAACATCCATTCCAGCAGTTAGGAACTAAGCCTGTTTGCAGTAGAACCGAAGCTTAACAACACTCTTTTCTGAAAAAGGTTTTCCGATTAATCCCGAAGGAAAAAGGTTTGAGTTTGTTTTGTGTTTTTTAGTGAAGTGAATTAATTCGGTTTGTGATTCACGTTGCACTAAAGACTATGACATGAAGGCGAATGCCTCGTATATCGCCCCCAAACGGGACGTTACTAAACACTCTAGATAAGCGGGAGGAGACCCCTCGCTCATCATTCCCCATGTAGCTTAAGGCTCGTAGCGTGCAATGTTTATCGCCTTTATTAGATGAGTTAGCATGGTTTTGAGATGAAAAGAGAGACGCACGGAGAGTCTAAGGGAAACTCGGCCCTAACGTTGTCATGCAAAGTGATCCTAAAGTTTGGATGAAAAGGGGAAACATCTACCCTAATGTTAGCATACTTGGATTGAGCACCTAATGTCTTTCCTACTCCCATCCTTAACGAAGGGACTAGGAATCCTATGAGGATCATGACAAGAAGAACAAAGGAAGGATCAGTCACAAGTAGAAAAATGCAAACATAAAAAATGCACACTTAGAATGGTGGGAGGGAGGAAAAATGTGTGGGGCAGCAGCCGCCACAAGCGCGTCTCGACCTCAACAGCGATGCAAGAATGATGCAAACATGTGGGAAAAACAAGAGATGAGAGCAAATGAACATGCAAACGAAAACTCAATTCGAACCACATACTCGAGTATGTAAACAAATGGAAGAATGATCATACATGTCAACAAAATCATGATTAATCAACCACAAACAGTGACAATTATCCAAAACAATTCAATCCTAATGCATCACAATGATCTATGATGATTCGAATCGAACCGGTATGCGAACATGCAAGCAAAACAGCAAATATGACTTTCTGGTACAATGTTAATCGGTTAACACATAATATTAATCGGTTAACACCTTAAAAGTTTGGAAAAAACTAAAGTTTTGAACAAGTTAATCGATTAACCCTATGCGTTAACCGATTAACATTGTTAAAGTTTGAAGAAATTTTGAAAATTTGAATTGGTTAACCGGTTAACCATATAGGTTACCTGATTAACACTGCACCATAAGCTAAAAACAGCAGAAGAAAATCACTTCCAGCACAAAAACAACTTATCCAAAGCTCCAACAGATCAACTTATCAATTAAGCACAAAATCAACAACAGAAAACATAGATCCAACAACATGGATACACAATTGCACAACCATATCACAAATCAAACGAATCGAAATCAACAAAATTCAATCGAATATGAAGATTAACATGATAAGCTCAAAAATTAAATCGGATCAAGAATTCCAACCTTCGAAGTTGAGATTTGCTTCGGTAAATGTTGATCAACTGAATTGGAGTAGATCTAATACTAGAAATCCGGAAAACTTCAAGATCCACAATAATTGTTGTTGTATGAATGAAGATCCACCAAATTTGAGTCAAAAAGCTTCAAATAATAACTTATAGATCCAACTCCAGATTCAGATCCAAGCTTGCACGAAAATTGAAGATGGGAATTGATTCAATGGTGATGGTAAATGGAAGTTTATGCTCAAGAATACATTGATCCCAAGGAAGAATCAAGAATTTCAATGAAAAAGAGCTTTGAGTGAGTTTTGGAAATGGAGAAGTTGAGAGAATTTGAGAGAGAATTCTGATCAATTCTGAAAAATGGAAGTGAGAAATGAAAATTGGATGGTTTGGTTTGGAGTGGATCACTTAAGTATGACTTAGGTTTGGGATCCAAAGGAAGGATTGGAATTTGGATTGGAAATCAAGGCTTGGAATGTGGAATGGGATTTTGGAGGGAAATCTGAAATTTAAAGGTGTTTTAGATCCTTCCCAAATGAAAATTTGAATTCCAAGGTGATCAAAATTGGACCCCAAGTGCAATTGGCTTGCAAAATCACGTACATGGCAAATTCTGCTATGGTTAACCGGTTAACCATATGCGTTAACCGGTTAACACTGTTAAAACTTCCAATTTGGGCTACTTTTCCTTTGGTTAATCGATTAACCATATAGGTTAACCGATTAACACCTTCAAATTTTGAATTCTGGCGCCTTTTGGTGGGAAATCTGTCCATTTGCCATGTTTCAACTAACTGTAGCTCTGTTTAGTTGCTGAACCTCATTCTTTATCGTTGTCACTCTGAAAAAATTGTTATGAGCCTGAGTGCTGCTTTCTGATCTAAAATTAACCTGCAAAATAAAATCGGTCGCCTGACCGCTGGACAAAATAAATGTCTGAGCCTCTGATGCTCGTTGTTCAGTCTTTATGCACTGAAATGAACCTGAGTCACAGGAACGCCTTGATCCCATGCCTCGATAACGAATGATATGCAATATGAAAAATGCAAAATGAAAAGAAACAAAATCCAATTACGATTAAAAATGAAAGGCAAATTTTAGGGTGCTACAGCTGCCCCTATTCAAACAACTTGGACCTGAAGGGAGGAAAAGCATCCGCTTTCAACCATTCATGGTATAAGGTGATTGAATACGAAAGAACCCGGAAATTTGCACCCCGCGGGAATGCAAAACAGCGACTACCAACCAAGAGTCGGAAAACGATGCGTTGGGGATAACCATCCAATATAATCTGAAATTCGTCCAAAAGATACCAACCAAAAGTCGGGAAAACGCCCGGAGGATGCCAACCAAGAGTTGGAACAACCAAAGGCCAACGGATACCAACCAAGAGTTGGGACAAAACCGACAACAACTACCAACCAAAAGTTGGAACAGAATCTCCCACACAAAATATCAACCAACAGTCGGGATAACGAACTCAGAATACCAACCAAGAGTTGGAACGAACCCTGCTGAGGAACAAAACAGCAGCTAAACAGCTTTAGGACGACTTTACCGGGGAAAGAGTAGACTAATCAGACGACCTGTGGAGAACAAACTAGCAGCACCATCCAAAAGATGGGATGAGGTGTGACTCTCTGGGGACAAAACCACCCCTACCAACCAAGAGTCGGAATCCATACTAACCGCAATTTATGTGGCGAGACGACTTCGCTGAGGAGGTATACTGACCACAAGTCAACAACCAGAGAACCAAGGTTACCAACAAAGAGTTGGAAAAACGTCAACAAATCGACCACACCGGACATGGCGACCTCACTGGGGAATCAAAGACTACCAACCAAGAGTTGTAAAACGAATCAACATCCACGATTGACCCTACCGGAGAAACCATAACCACCAACCAAAAGTTGGAAAAACGCCAAATCTCCTCATCGACCAAAAGTTGAGATAACGACTTCGCTGAGGAATAAAGGGAGGACTACCAACCAAAATTTGGGACAACAACAGACGTCTCAGACCCACCCTATCGGAGAAATAGGAGAATATCAACCAAAAGTTGGGACAACCACATGGGAAACCATCCAACCAAAAGTTGGGAAACAAAGGTATTAATCAACAGTTAGAATCACCATGAAATACCATCGATCAAAAAGGTCGGAACACAAGCTGCTAACCAAGAGTTAGGATTATTGGGGAAAGATCTCCATTGATCAAAAGCTACTAACCAAGAGTTAGGATAGCTGGGGGACGCTACACAAAGCTGACTCCACCACAGAAGACTGCCAACCAAAAGTTGGGATGACCATCCCAAATTATTAACCAAGAGTTGAAATAAAAGGCTACTAACCAAGAGTTAGAACAAAAACTGATAACCGAGAGTTAGAACAACAACTACTAAGCAAGAGTTAGAACAACAGCTACTTACCAAGAGTTAGAATAACAAAGATTGCCAACCAAAAGTTGGAATAGAGACTCCGCGGGGAGAATCCAAAGATTACCAACCATCTGAATTACGCTGGAGCGTGCCAACCAAGAGTTGGAATCCTCGACTCTGCTGAGAGAAATAAAGAACAACCACCAAAAGTTGGAATAACATCTAAACGCCACTGAGTCATCAACCAAAAGTTGAAATAAACAACGATGACCAACCAAAAGTCGGAACCACCCTATTGGGAAAAAACACAAGCTTGACCAGGGAAGACAACACTCACAAGCGACTCACTGAGAGAAGCGAAAACATTTACCCAAACTACTCAGCTGGGAAGAATCTGATAAGATAACTAACCCAAAAACTACATCCTGACGCGTATAACACGAAATCCCCTTGATTCAAACAAATCTCTGCTGAAAAAGATACCCGGTCCCAAAACACCAAACCTAGATTATGCTTTAGATGCTAATATTTGAAAATGGCGTAATACTCCATACGAAATGGAAATGCTACGCATTTGGGAGGATGATGCAAATGCAAATGCAAAAGAACCAGCCTAGCAAAATAAATGCTAGGGAGAAAAGATACCCACTCCGTCGGGGAGAGAGAACAAATCCATGTCGAGAAGAGAAATCCACACTGCTGGGGATCGAATCTTCTGAGAAACTAAACATCTCGGCTGGAACACAAGCGATTTTATGCTTAAATCAAACCCCTTCTGCTGAGGAAACCGTCTCTGCGGGGGAAAAACAATCAACCACCGAAGATTGACTTTATCCTGCTCAAGAGACCAGCCCTGAACGACATTCTTGAAAACTCTATCCTGCTTGGGGAGAAAATCCACTCTACTTGGGATTACATCAAATATCAACCTGTCTTGCCAAGGAATATCAGATACTCCTACTCTATGGGGGACTTGAATCTACTAGGGCAAACCCAGACTCATGTTCTACCGCTTACTCTGTCGAGGGAATCAGCACTGCACTCTGTTGGAGACAATCCTGCATACCGACTCTGTGGGGAAGGGGCGTCACCGACGTTGCCTCCGCTGGAGAAGAAAACTCATTCACAAACCACCCTGCTGCTGAGGGAGACACTTCTATCCTATCCTGCTGAGAACAAACTTCCACCCTGTCGGGGACTCACTTTCTCACGAAGACAAAGCTTTGTTCTGTTGGAGATACAACATTTCAAACTTGATAATCGAACTCTGTCGGAGAGGACACAATTCTGCCGGAGAGAAGATGACCACTTCACTGGGGAAGCAAGATCTCTGCTAAGGGAAGCATACTTCCTCGTTGTTCATTTCTGAATGCATTTACCTGTGGGGGACCAATCCATTCTGTCGGAAGTATCACACTTAACCTGCTGAGAATACCCGGCTCACAACAACCGTTACTTGCGACTTGAACTGCTGAGGAATAGGGAATCTCACCCTGCTGAGAGAACCCTGTTGACCTGCAACAAAGAAAAAACACTAGAAATATTCTATATGTGAAATGGTTACCTCGGTTACCATCCATGATACTTGTCGATCAAGCAAAGTCAGCGCTTTCGTTATGCTCTGTACAACCTCTTGCTTTCACCTGCAATGTTTACCAAAATAACAGACATTTCACAAACAAAACAGTAAAATGGACAAGAAAAAGAAAGCTCTTTGTCTGAAGTGACTACTTTATTGATGAAAGGCTTGTAAATAGGCGAATTACAATTCATATGGAATTCCTGAAAATAGGTAATTGCTCAAAAACAAGAGAACAAATACAATAGAAATGTCGGCAATGTGGAAGCAGACAACCACCATATGTCGATTCGGCTATGACCTGTATGTCTTCAATGTTCCCCACGTTTCATCCTCTAACAAGACTGACTGGACTGATTCCTTTCCTTCAGGATAACTGTTCACAAGCTCACAGATCGAACGCAGACCATGATCATTTGCTTTTTAAATCCCTAACTTTTGCCTGGATCACCCTTTCGGGTTTTCAATCCACCGGGATACCCATTTTTGCCAAAGTTTCCTTTTCAGGTCTTCAACTTTGCGGGTTCACATCTTTTTTCTTTTATCCCTAATTTTTGCTCGAACCTTTTCTTTTTATGGTTCGCCGGGATGCCCCATTTTTCTTGGACTTTCTTTTTGTGTCCAGTGGGTCTCTTTTAAGCAAAGTATTTTTTAACCACGTCCGCGTTCACAGGGGACGAAAAATCTTCACCATCCATAGTAGATAGCAATAAGGCTCCGTCAGAGAAAACCTTTCTTACCACATACGGACCTTCATAGTTAGGAGTCCATTTTCCCCTGTGATCTGTCTGAGGAGGAAGGATCCTTTTCAACACCAAATCACCCGTCTGGAAGCACCGAGGACGCACTTTCTGATCAAAGGCTTTCTTCATCCAACTTTGGTACAATCGGCCATGAGCAATGGCTGCCAACCTCTTTTCATCAATCAAGCTTAGCTGATTCAACCTGGTTCGCACCCATTCAGCTTCGTCAAGCTTCACATCCGACAATACCCTTAAAGAAGGAATCTCAACTTCCAATGGTAGGACTGCTTCCGTACCATACACCAGTGAGAAAGGAGTTGCCCCAGTTGATGTACGCACCGAAGTACAATAACGGTGGAGAGCAAAAGGCAATATCTCGTGCCAGTATTTATAGGTCACAACCATTTTCTGCACAATCTTCTTGATATTCTTATTAGCTGCCTCAACAGTACCATTCATCTTCGGACGATATGGAGAAGAATTGTGATGTTCGATCTTGAAACTCTGACATAGTTCCTTCATCATTTTGTTATTCAAATTTGAACCATTATCAATAATGATTCTCTCCAGAATACCATAACGACAAATGATGTCCTTCATTATGAATCGGGTGACCACCTGCTTCTTGACATTGGCGAAGGACGCTGCTCCTACCCACTTCGTAAAGTAATCAATCGCGACCAGAATGAAGCGATGCCCATTAGAAGCAGTCGGCTCAATCTTTCCAATCACATCGATTCCCCACATGGAAAAAGGCCAAGGAGATGTCAACACATTCAGAGGTGTCGGTGGCACATGCACCTTATCCGACTAAATCTGGCATTTATGGCATTTTCTGGCGTATTTGAAACAATCGGATTCCATAGTCATCAAATAATACCCAGATCTCAAAAAATTTCTAGCCATTGCATGTCCATTAGCATGAGTACCAAAAGAACCCTCGTGGACTTCATCCATCAACAGGTTTGCTTCAAGTTCATCAACACAACGCAGCAAGACCATGTCGAAATTTCTCCTGTAGAGCACATCGTCCTTGTTCAGATGAAAATCATCGGCTAGCCTCAGAGTCTTCTTGTCTTTACTGAATGCCCCACAGGGGTACTCCTGAGTCTTGAGAAAATGCTTGATATCGAAATACCAAGGCTTTCCATCGGATGCTTTCTCAACGGCAAACACAAAAGCATGTCTATCAAGACGCATGATGGTGTTAGCAGGAGTTTCATTCCAGAAATTCACTTTATACATCGAGGCTAGCATGGCCAAGGCATCCGCCATCTGATTCTCGGCCCTCGGCATATGATGGAAATCAACTCTATCAAAGAAAGGCAGCAGTCTCCTTGCATAATCTCTATAAGGCATCAGGTTGGCCTGACGACTTTCCCATTCTCCTTTGATTTGGTTAACGACTAACGCTGAGTCACCGTATACATCCAGATTCTTCATCCTCATATCAACGGCCTCTTCTAAACCCATAATGCAAGCTTCATACTCGACTTCATTATTGGTGCAAGCGAATGTCAATCGGGCGGTGAACGGTATATGAGAACCGTGAGGAGTAGTAATGATCGCACTGATTCTATTACCATATGAATTAACCGCTCCGTCGAAAACAAATTTCCACTGAGACTCTCCCTCAGGACCTTCGTCAGGTAAAGGCTCATCACAGTCTTTCATTCTTAAAAACATGACGTCTTCGTCTGAAAAGTCAAACTTCATCGGCTGATAATTCTCAATCGGCTGTTCCGCTAGATATTCCGACAGGACGCTTCCCTTAATGGCTTTTTGGGAAACATACTAAATATCATACTCTGTTAAAACCATTTGCCAACGGGAAATCCTTCCGGAGAGTGCTTGTTTTTCAAAGACATATTTGATCGGGTCCATCTTCAAAATCAATAGGGTTGTGTGGTTTAACATGTACTGTCTCAAACGCTTAGCGGCCCAAGCGAGTGCACAACATGTTTTTTCTAGCATTGAGTACCTCGACTCGCAATTGGTGAATTTCTTACTCAGGTAATAGATGGCGTGCTCTTTTCTACCTGACTCGTCCTGTTGACCGAGCACATATCCCATTGAATTCTCAAGAACCGTGAGATACATTATCAATGGTCTCCCTGCAACTGGAGGCATGAGTATTGGAGGTTCCTGCAGATATTCTTTTATTCTTTCGAAAGCCTTCTTGAAATTTTCATTCCACCTGTCTGTTTGATCTTTTCTCGGCAATTTGAATATTGGTTCACAAGTGGCTGTGAGATGAGATATAAACCTTGCAATGTAGTTTAATCTCCCCAGGAAACCACGAACCTCTTTTTCCGTTCTCGGCTCAGGCATTTCTTGTATAGCTCTTATTTTGGCAGGATCTACCTCAATACCCTTTTCACTGACAATGAAACCCAATAACTTTCCAGATCTCACCCCAAAGATGCATTTGTTAGGATTCAGCCTCAGCTTGAACTTCCTCAGCCTTTCGAACAATTTCAGAAGATCGACCAGATGTCCCTCCTCCGTATGTGACTTTGCAATCATGTCATCAACATAGACTTCCACCTCGTGATGAATCGTATCATGAAACAAAGTGACCATCGCCCGCTGATACATTTCCCTTGCATTTTTCAATCCAAAGGGCATCACCTTATAACAAAAAGTCCCCTACGGTGTGATGAAAGTAGTTTTCTCCATGTCCTCTGGGGCCATTTTGATTTGGTTATACCCAGAGAAGCCATCCATGAACGAAAACACAGAGTACTGAGCGGTGTTATCAACCAACACATCGATATGAGGGAGCGGGGAATCGTCTTTCGGGCTCGCTTTATTCAGATCTCGATAATCAACGCACATCCTGACCTTTCCATCTTTCTTAGTCACATGAACAATATTAGCGACCCACAGAGGGTAATTCGTGACAGCAAGAAACCCAGCATTCAACTGCTTTTGAACTTCTTCGTTAATCTTGACTGCCATGTCAGGCCTTGTCCGTCTCAACTTCTTTGACTGGCGAGCATTCTTCTCTGAGAGGCAACCGGTGTACCACAATATCTGTATCCAGCCCAGGCATGTCTTGGTAAGACCAAGCGAAGATATCCTTATACTCACGGAGCATTCCAACCAATCTTCTCTTGACACTGTCTTCCAATGCAGCCCCTACTTTGACCTCTTTCTTATCATCCTCGGTACCCAGATTGATAATCTCAATATCTTCCTGATGAGGCACAATGACCCTTTCCTCCTGCTTGAGAAGCCTAGCTAACTCTTCAGGTAGTTCACAGTCTTCGTTAGTCTCATCTTCAGCTTGATAAATGGGATTATCAAAGTCATACAAAGTCATAGCTGAACCTGAATCGATGGCATCTGATAGAGAAAACCTACATGAGGATGTTATGTTTATCATGCGATGCAACAAACAAAACACATTGCCATTTTTTTTGTTAAGTATAAATGCAAAACAAAAACAAGAAAAACAGGGATCACAAAATTTGAATGTGAAACGTCTTTTATTAATGATAAACTATAAATAACAAGAAGGCCCCACAAATGGGTCACTACGTCTTGGGCAGAACGTAGGACTGAACATAGTCAAAACAATGAACATTACTCTACAGCAGTAACATGAATGACTTCTTCGGTAGTCCAGTTGCACAGCTTCTGGCCGGGAGTACATGGACGGATCCAGGCATCCATATCACAATCACTGTCACCTTCATCGTCTTCAACGACATTGATTCAGTCAAATATCACACCACTGCTGGTGAACTGAACAGGTCCCCTGTATCTCAGAATCTGAGAAGAACTAGAGGGTTTGTATCCCAAGCCGAACTTGTCCTGCTTGATAGGAACATCGATAACTTGACCCCACTTCTAAGACGAGTCGGATTCTACGATAGCACGGGCTTCCTTGAGCATCGACATCGAAACCTATGGGCCTTTGGCTTCTACAGGAGACTTCCCCTGAATCTGAACTATTTCGAATGCCTGGCAGAGCGTTTTGTGGATCTCACCATCCACTTCTTCATATTTTAAGGATGACAAATGGCTAACCATAATGTCCTCTTCACTGCACACAGTGACTACCTTCCCTTGTACCATGTACTTCAGCTTTTGATGCAAGGTTGAGGTAACTTCCCCGGCAGCATGTATCCAAGGTCGGCCAAGCAAACAACTATATGCTGGCTGGATATCCATAATATAAAAAGTTGCATCAAAGATCTCTGGTCCTATCTGAATAGGCAGCGTGATTTCTCCAAATATTGATCTCTTTGATCCATCAAAAGCCCTAACCATCAGATCACTGGGCGTGCATAACAAACCCTGAATGTCCAACTTCATCAATGCCTTCTTCGGAAGCAAATTGAGGGATGCTCACGTATCAACCAAGACATGCGACATCAGAGATTCTCTACATTCCAAAGATATGTGCAGAGCATGGTTATGATTCCTCCCAGCAGGAGTCAGATCTAAATCAGTAAAATCGAGACAGTTACCGGCATTCACATGAGCTACTACCCTTCTAACTGATTGACAGAAATCTCCTGGGGTACGTATGCTGCATTCAAAACTTTCAATAGAGTGTTACGATGCGCCTCCGAACTCATCAACAATGACAAGATAGAAATCTTTGAAGGAGTCTGATTCAAGTGATCCACAATTTTGTAGTCACTCTTCCAAATTAACCTCATAAATTCCTCCGTATCCATTGAAAGATCATCAATAACAACCTGGGGTTAGGCATTCTCTTCAATCACAGCCTTACGCTTACCCATGTCATTCTTATCAGCAATAACCTTCGGTGGAGAAAATACCCTACCACTTCTGGTAACAGCTCCAACACCAACTATGTTCCCAATCTATGAACTTCCGGTTGTCGGTTCTATCCATTCTTGTTTCTGCCTGTTACAGAACACTTCTCTTTCATAGTTCCATGGGATAGCTCTAGTGCTCTCATACGGCATGGGTCCTGGTATAGTAATGGTCACCGGAGCTGGCCTAGCAGGAGCTGAAATATTGATAGTCCGGTATGGAATGGAAATAGTAGCAACTTCATTTCCGTCATCACTCACTTTGTGCTCGACATCTTCTTTCACAACTCTATCAAATTGCAAACAACCTTCATTAATCATTCTCTGAATACCCCTCTTCAAAAAATCACAACCCTCAGGCTGTGCCTCACATTCTGAGCAGTTAGCAGAACAACCAGGAAATACTCCCTTCTTCAACAAACAAGCTTTCACAAAACCCAGCGGAGTTTTTAAATCTTCAACAACAGTTATCAGATTCAACTTTTCACATTCAATAATGGCATTGGCTCCTGCCACCCCATTATCTGGCATCGGGTTCTAAGTAACATTGGGCCCCTCGTTGGTGAAATTGATAGCTTTAGAGTCAAGCAAATCCTGGACCTTATGCTTAAAAGCTTTATAATGGTCAATGTCATGGCCCGGGGTGCCAGAGTGAAAATCATAATGAGTGTTTGCATCATAGCTAGGAGGCGGTATACCTGTGAGAGGAGCCAAGGTCCTCTTCTGAACCAACTGTAATTGCAACAACCGTTGTAACAACTGAGAATATAGTATCGGAGGATTTATAAACTGTCTATCCGGCATCCAGCGCCTAGCAGGATAAGGTCGCAGAGCATTGCCTTGTTACGGAGCTGCGACCGGGATATTTACGGTAGAAACCTGGTTATGCTGACGCGACTGAGCTCTACCTTTACCTTTATGCGAGATAGCATTTGCATCCCCCTCCTTTCTCTTGGGGTTTGCAGAATACGGCTTCTTCGTTCCTCCCGAAGAGGATCCACCACCATTGGAAATCTTACCATACTTGATCCCTCTTTCAATATGCTCACCGACAATCACCAAATCAGAAAACCCTGCAGACATGCAGCCTATCATCTTCTCAAAGTACACACCCGATAACGAAGCCATGAACAGGTCAATGAACTCCCTTTCAACCATAAGGGATTGTACCCTTGCAGCCAGATCCCGCCACCTCTAGGAATATTCTTTGAAGCTCTTAGAATTTTTCTGCGACAGACTCTGCAATTGTACCCGATTGGGTGCCAGATCACTATTATATTGATAATGACGCACAAAAGCTTCAGCCAATTCTTTCCAGCTACGAATATGGGTCCTCTCAAGGTCCATATACCATACCAACGAAGCCCCTGCCAGACTATCCTGGAAGAAATGTATCAACAGCTTTTCGTCACTAGAATAGGCAAACATTTTCCTGAAGTATGCCTGAATGTGTACTCTGGGACAAGTCGTCCCTTTGTACTTATCGAAATTAGGCACCTTAAATTTGGGGGGAATCCTGACCTCAGGAACCAAACCAAGATCAGACATATCCAAGCCCAAAGAGTTCTGATTCTCCAATGATCTCATTTTCTCCTCAATCAGTTTGAACCTCTGGTCCGCTTCAGTTGGAAAACCGCCCTACAGATCTTTCACAGAAAATATATCATCCTGATTATCCTCCCAATGGGGACCAGCAACCCCGTGCATAGCGTACACGCTGCCGTTACCAGCAATATTACCGTTCTCACCAGCAGCCCCTCCGCCCGGAGGTACAACAACAGTAGGAATACCCTGAGGAATAGACCCACCAACCGGAGGATGAACAACACCCGCTCCTCCGTGAAAAATAGCGTCTTCATCAACCCATGCTATCAACGGCTGGACTAACATTCTCAACTGTTCCTGTCCACTGGCGACAGTCTGCATCAGTTCCATGAATTGGGCCATATGAGCCCTGACCTCCTGCAATTCTTCCTGAACCTGATCCATCACCTTTTGCTGATTCCCTCGAGTAGAGTACCTGTGGAAGCTGAATTCCTCAATCCTGAACTGAAGAAAACCAAGCAGAGATAAGAACACAAGGCCACCAAGAACAACCTACGATGCAAATGAGAATGCAAGATGCAAAATACAAACATGTCTATGTATGCACAGGGAGATCTCCCCCATTGATTCCAGTTTCAATAAACAAGAACAACAAAGATGGATAAGAACACCACAATAAATCTTCTCATATATCAAGTAAAGCTGAAACAATACAACCAAATGAGAAATATCCACATACAAAGGGGTATTGATCTCATCCAACATCTTTGGCAATGATCAAGATACAAAATCAAATGAAACTACAAAAGATAAAACTCCTAGTAGCCATGATCTCTACGCCACTCCTGAGATTCCTCAAGCATCTCCTTCGTGTCGGGATGGTCTGGCCTCTCCATCAACCCTCAGATGAGGACATCCCTCTTGCGTATCACATCCCAGAGATAATGACACTGATCCTCCCAAGCATCTTCGCCGAAAGCATCTTCAAGCCTGGGTTTCTTCACCTCTGCCCGAATCTTGAATTCTTCAAGTGCTGATAAATCTTCTTGGTATTTTTGCTCGATCGTGCTCCTGCGGAACGTTTCTAGCAATACCTCTCTCTCCTTAGCCTTGAATTGTGCTTTCATCTTATCAACCTATACACGAAGCTGATCCTACCTATTCTTGTTGGCAGTCAAGGTAGCATTCCATTGCTCATTGAATTTGGATATCTTCAGATAGGCTCTATCTAAATCCTCCTTCTTACTCCTCAGAACATCACAAGTGCTTTTTAGATCAAGACCGACTTGCTTCCATGCTTGTACCTGATCAGCGAGTTCTTCCTTCAACTTAGTCAACAGTTCTGCATTTGTCTTGGCCAAATACACAGCTTCACCCTTATCATGTTTCAACTGACTAATTTCCTGCTTCAACTCTTCATTGTCTTTGCGCAGCTCTTCCTTCTCTGCCCAAAGCTTGGTATATCTCGAGATATCAACAGTTGTAGGCGGCTTAATAACTAAGGGATACAATGGTGCTTCTATAGGAAACGACAACAATACCTCTTCAACCCTCCTCTGAATCCACTCCAAATATGGATCATAGGCTTTACAATCTCCTTTCCCCAAAGACAACTTTCCCTTCTTGTGAATCTTACCCCAAGCATCCACGAATCGGCCGAGATACAAGGATCAGCTATACCTGTGAAGTACAAAGATTCCTGCACTTCCTCTTCTTTCATAGGTATTTTCAAAGCATAACCAAATTGTCTCACAGCAAGAGAAGGATTATAATTGATATCGCCTTTCCTCCCTATCAAGGGCACGTTAGGAAAGCTACCACAACTGAAGATAAGCTCACGACCCAGCAAGTCTCGATTGAACCAGACAATATTCTTCTACATTAAACCCATAAGCCTCTTCGACCATTCAGATGAGTTCGCAGAATCTACAAAAGATCCTGAGCGAGGAAGGTGATCAATAAACCACTTATGCAACAACGGTGCGCATCAAGAAACCATCTTTCCTCTTCTTTTCTCGTTCTTGTAATGCACTGAATGATACAAGTCTCCTAGAAGAGTAGGTACGGGATTCATGGAAGCAAAGATATGAAAAGCATCAAAATCCACAAAGTTTGGTACATTGGGGAACAACACAATGCCATATACACACAGAGCCAAGATCGCACTGAAAACCACCCAACAACCTTTGTTAGCATACTCTCGGGCTTTGTCGATCAAGAAGGGTAAAGTAAATCCGGAGACTCCGTTTCTGCTAATAACATGACCTTCCAAGTCAGAGGCACTCAAATAAAGAGCGGCGGACAAATTCTCGAGATTAGGTTCCTCTTTAGAGCTGAAGAAAGGCACTTTGTTCAGAATCAGGACACCTAAGATGTAAACAAATTCCTCCAGAGTCGGAACCAACACATAGTCCAGGAATGTGAAGCATCTCAGTGGAGGATCATAAAACTGCAACAGGGTATGAATAGCTCCATGCTCATAAGTCGTAAGATTACGGACAAACTTCAGAATTCCACCATACTATTCTCTGAAAGCAGCAAGAACACCAAGATCAGCCAGGGAAATCAGACTAAATAAAGGTCCCAACTCAGGTGCCGGAAACTTGTACACAACAATCCTCTTTCTGCTAACTTCCATCTCTGAAGAAGACCAGTACCAGAATCCAGGGAATGACAAGAACCTGTGACACACATAAACATGCAATGTTAAATGCAGGATGATTATGCAAATGCACACATGGGATCAAGGTATCCAATGCTCAAATGCGCTGTTGTGCCGTTGATAGAATTCAAACAGAGATCCGCTCTAACCAGAACACTGAGATAACACACTGGATGGAACACTCAGGATCAAAATTCCACATTGATGAGAAAACCAGGGTTGGTTGAAGGCCAGGTTTCCTGCAAAAACCCATCCCTCTCACATGTGGGTTCTAATCTTGAAAGGCACGGCATCCTATGTGGCTTGTCAGCGTCACAGACTTTCGAGAAGCGATGATACGTTCACCATTTCTGGTTTGGCATCATAGTCTAACGAAGAGGCCTCACTTAGCTGACTCCCCTAATGAACGGTCTCTAGAGTCGATAATCTCTCTAAGTCAATATTCCCTCAACTGCACCAGACGCGCAAGATAGAATATTTCCAAAGAAAAACCGAATGTGAATTTCACGCGAGCTATTGCGCAGCCAAACGCCACATAAGCCCCCGCTAATCTCCACTCTAATCCTATGTGTATACTCAAGCCCAGGTCCGGCTGATCTCTCAATAGAACAACCCAACACACAACACAACAACAACAAGAATGCAATGCAATAATATACAACAGATAATGTACATAAAGCAAAAAACTGCACAAACGTAAACACCTAAAGACGCAACAAACAAGCGCTAGGAGTGACTCGCATAGGGAACCAGAGTCCCCAGCAGATTCGCCAGCTGTCGCAACTGCGAAAAACACCCGGCGGAAAACAGAAGAGTCGCCACCTTTCGTTATTTATCCCAAAGAGAGGGAAAGGAAACGATTGGAAAAACCTGACAAAAAAGGGAAAGACAAGGTCATCGCAACCAAGTCCTGGATTTGGGAGTCGGTTATGCAAGGGGAAGGTATTAGCACCCCTCACGTCTGTCGTACTCGACGGGATCCAAACTTGTTGTCTATCTAAAGGCGTGTTTAACTATCTACGCTACAGGCTTGCGGGACAAAAATAAGAAAAAGAGACTCGGCAGAGCATCGCCGCTCTGTGCCTACGTATTCCCTCGTGCAATGGGAAAGTTAGAGTCAACGTAGTTCGGCAAACTACGGGGAAAAGGGGGGAAGGTTGCTCGCCAATACATCGCGTCTTGTGCCTATGTACTTTCATCTGGTATGAAAGATCAGAGCAAAATTAGTTCGGGCGGACACGAAACCACAAGTTGATTAAGTGTTTTAATCGAGTAGAGTTAAACATTCGTTCCAGCAGTTAAGGACTAAGCCTATTTGCTGTAGAACCGAAGCTTAACAACACTCTTTTCTGAAAATGGTTTTCCGGTTAATCCCGAAGGAAAAAGGTTTGAGTTTGTTTTGTGTTTTTTAGTGAAATGAATTAATTTGGTTTGTAATTCATGTTGCACTAAAGACTATGACATGAAGGTGAATGCGTCGTATATCGCCCCCAAACGGGACGTATACTAAACACTCTAGATAAGCGGGAGGAGAACCCTCGCTCATCATTCCCCATGTAGCTTAAGGCTTGTAGCATGCAACGTTTATCGCATTTATTAGATTAGTTAGCATGGTTTTGAGATGAGAAGAGAGACGCACGGAAAGTCTAAGGGAAACTCAGCCCTAACGTTGTCATGCAAAGTGATGCTAAAGTTTGGATGAAAAGGGGAAACATCTACCCTAATGTTAGAATACTTGGATTGAGCACCTAATGTCTCTCCTACCCCCATCCTAAACGGAGGGACTAGGAATCCTATGGGGATCATGGCCAGAAGCACAAGAAGAACAAAGGAAGGATCAGTCACAAGTAGAAAAATGCAAACATAAACAATGCACACTTAGAATGGTGGGAGGGAGGAAAAATGTGTGGGGCAGCAGCCGCCACAAGCGCGTCTCGACCTAAACAACGATGACAGAATGATGCAAACATGTGAGAAAAACAAGAGATGATAGCAAATGAACATGCAAACGAAAACTCAATTCGAACCACATATTCAAGCATGTAAACAAATGGAAGAATGATCATACATGTCAACAAAATCATGATTAATCAACCATAAACAGTGACAATTTGCCAAAGCAATTCAATCCTAATGCATCACATTGATCTATGATGATTCGAATCGAACCGGTATACGAACATGCAAGCAAAACAGCAAATATGACATTCTAGCACAATGTTAATCGGTTAACACATACTGTTATCGGTTAACACCTTAAAAGTTTGGAAAAAACTGAAGTGTTGAACAGGTTAATCGGTTAACCCTATGCGTTAACCGATTAACACTGTTAACGTTTAAATTTTTTTTGAATATTTTAATTGGTTAACCGGTTAACCATATAGGTTAACCAATTAACACTGCACCAGAAGCTAAAAACAGCAGCAGAAAATCATTTCCAGCACAAAAACAGCTTATCCAAAGTTCCAACAGGTCAACTTATCAATTAAGCACGAAATCAACAACAGAAAGCATAGATCCAACAACATGGATACACAATTGCACAACCATATCACAAATTGAACGGATCGAAATCAACAAAATTCAATCGAATATGAAGATTAACATGATAAGCTCAAAAATTAAATCGGATCAAGAATTCTAATCTTCGAAGCTGAGATTTGCTTCGGTAAATATTGATCAACTGAATTTTAGTAGATCCAATACTAGAAACTCGGAAAACTTTAAGATCCACAATAATTGTTGTTGTATGAATGAAGATCCACCAAATTTAAGTTAAAAAGCTTCAAATAATCACTTATAGATCCAACTCCAGATTCAGATCCAAGCTTGCACGAAAATTGAAGATGGCAATTAATTCAATGGTGATGGTAAATGGAAGTTTATGCTCAAGAATACATTGATTCCAAGGAAGAATCAAGAATTCCAATGAAAAAGAGCTTTGAGTGAGTTTTGGAAATGGAGAAGTTGAGAGAATTTGAGAGAGAATTCTGATCAATTCTGAAAAATGGAAGTGAGAAATGAAAATTGGATGGTTTGGTTTGGAGTGGATCACTTAAGTATGACTTAGGTTTGGGATCCAAAGCAAGGATTGGAATTTGGATTGGAAATCAAGGCTTGGAATGTGGAATGGGATTTTGGGGGGAAATCTGAAATTTAAAGGTGTTCTAGATCCTTCCCAAATGAAAATTTGAATTCCAAGGTGATCAAAATTAGACCCCAAGTGCAATTGGCTTGCAAAATCACGTACATATTAAATTCTGCTATGGTTAACCGGTTAACCATATGCGTTAACCGGTTAACACTGTTAAGACTTCCAATCTTGTCTACTTTTCCTTTGGTTAATCGATTAACCATATAGGTTAACCGATTAACACCTTCAAATTTTGAATTCTGGCACCTTTTGGTAGGAAATCTGTCCATTTGCCCTGTTTCAACTGATTGTAGCTCTGTTTAGCTGCTGAACCTCATTCTTGACCATTGTCACTGTGAAAAAACTTGTTATGAGCCTGAGTGTTGCTTTCTGATCTGAAATTAACCTGCAAAATAAAATCGGTCGCCTGATCGCTGGACAAAATAAATGTCTGAGCCTCTGATGCTCAATGTTCAATGTTTCTGCACTGAAATGAACCTGAGTCATAGGAACACCTTGATCCCATGCCTCGAGAACGAATGCTATGCAATGCGAAAAATGCAAAATGCAAAGAAACAAAATCCAGTTACGATTAAAATCGAAAGGCATATTTTGGGGTGCTACACCAATAATGTAACACCCTTTTTTACCCGACAAATATAATGGCAATTCAATCATATTTATCAGAGTAAAATATTGAACATAATAAAATCATCTCAAAAGGGCGCACATTTCTAAAAAATTCAAGTATAGTCAGTGCTATGTAAACAACGGGGTTTCCCCAAATTTACTCAAAAGGCAGCGGAACTCAAAAAGGTAATAATCCAAAGTTTTCCTTACGCCGCAAGGTAATTAACATAACAAAACTCCATAAAATAAGGTTTGGCTCAAAGACCCCAACCCAATGTTAAACTATAAGAGCAAGACCCTCTAATTCAACCAAAATAGCTAACGACCCAAAACTTCAAAAGTCCTCGACAATATCCACGACTAAACATGGTCATCTGCACGTTACCCACGTGGAGGTAACATTCAAACAGACAGCGTGAGTAAAATGGTTCATAATAATCAATATAGGAATCAATATATAAAATGGTGTCATTTTCATATCCAACACCATCAAAATCATCAAGGAACATCAAAGGTTACAACATTAGAAATTACACTAAAACGTCACATAAATGCAAATGCAACAAGACTCATACATGAGGTACCAATCAACAAAATTCGATGGACACTGGGCCATCAACCCTCCATAGATCAAAAACAGTAGGATTGATTCTACTCGAGAACAGGAGCACAACAAAATACCTCACATCCGCACAATGGGACTGAAGCCACAAAAATCAAGGTCCTGAACTGAAGTCTGGATGCATATGAATGCAAGATGCACACGTCAATATGATACTCATAATAATCTGATTAGGTGCATCATCATTCATAAAAACTTATCATAATAATAATATCATCATAAATTCATCAAAACTCATGAAATCAACATCATAAATCCTCACAATTAATCATAGGAATCATCATATAATCATGTATTAATCACATAGAAATCATAGTCATACTCATGGTAATTCATCAAAGAAATCACAGCATCAAAACATCAGAATACCAACTCACAAGATCAGAATTTGCGAAACCATGCTACGTTCGCTAGCAAGTTCGTTGTGTGAATCTGGGGGGAATGTTCGCCGTGTGAAGCATTCTTCGCTGTGCGAACTCGCGATTACAGAAAATCACTGTTACGCACCAGCACCAAAGCCAGTCCAAAAACCTCTACGATTTCCTTTCCCAATGCCCGAAAAACATCCCTAAATAATTCCTAAGGTATTACGGTGATAAAGGCACAAATTCTATGACTTATTAGGTCAATCCCGTATCACATTCACGACTCCAATTCCCATAATTTCCAATATTCACACCAACCACCGAAAATCACCAAAAATGTGAATATTCATATTTAAATAAATATTCCAAGAATTTGGGGTGTTACACCATGCACGCCCAAGTGTTCTACTTTTAAGAAATTCCTAACTTCAGAGACCATGTCATAGAACAAATTGGAAAACAATTTTGGGTGTTGATGAACTTGAGTATCTAACTGCGTCCGAACCAACGATATGACTCTTCACTCCATCTAAGTAAAGATGCAATAGCCTGAAAACCATAATTTCCATCGTCACCCACATCAACAATGTCATCAAAGTATTGATGCAAGAAACCAGAAGACTGACACAAGTAAAGATCTCGAAGATACAATGGACGATTAACTTATATCCAACATACTTGAAGGTTGACTTTGACCCGACATACTAGAAGGTTGACTTCCCATTGGTTTCTTACATGATATATTTGTAGTGTGACTCCCTTGTGAGCCATCACCATACTCCCACTGTGAGGGATCATGATGCACATCACTCTCTTCACCCTTTATGCTATTCTTAACCCCTCATCTTTGGCTTGTGCTTCATTGGCGGTGGACACATAAAAGTTGTGGTTGGATGTGTTAGTTTTCGAACTTTTTTCTTCAACACCCTCTGGCCTATAATATATAAATAATTGAAATATGTCTTCAACTCTTCACGCCCAGCTTCTAACTCCAGCATTGTCCCACTATCGTCATGACTGCTAATATGCTCTTGAATGTGTAATTTTGTCCAAAAAATATGAATTGGTTCTAAAGGAACCAATAAGTTGACACAAACAAGGTAACTCATGTGTAGTTCTAATGAAGCAACCACAAATATCCTTGCTTGTACCAACAAGTTTTACCCTTTCTAGCTTCTTCCATATGTGTCGTGTACACTGCCTTGAAACAAAACCGTGCAAGTTGGAATAATTGGAGTGTTGTACCGATGCTCAATATTGACAATAATTTTTTGAAATGACACTCTGATTGAACCTAGATGCAACTTCAGCATGGTGTTTACAGCATCCCAACTTCGGCATAAATCTCCCCGGCTTGTAGTCAACATAATGTTGTTTCATAGATCCATGACATGTTCATGTTTTTCTGATTTAAAATACTCCTTACATTTCATGCTAATGTTTTTTTCTAATGTGGAACGAACATGACATATGTCTTGAGTTTGGAAATATAACTTCAATTACATTCATTAACGCAAATTCTCGGTCTGTCACAATAACATTCGGTAGCAATTTCTCAAAAGAGAACAACTCTTTGAGTTTCTTCAGTGACCATGTGAAGTTCTCCTCTCTTTTATGTTCCAAATAGGCAAACCTTACCAAAAAGTCAACTTTTTTGACATAACACCAACAATCTCAAGCAGTGGTAACTGGTACCTGTATGTTCATGATTCAAAAAATAAAAAATCTGATAAATCAAAGTATGTTGAAATGGTATCAAGGTATGATCAAGATGCACATTACCTATTGGTCTTGTATGTACCATAAAAAATCAACACCAAGTGAAACATATTCAACAACTTCACTGAATCAGGACGTGTTCAGAAGATATCAGCAACAATATTTGAGTCTTCCTTATTTCTTGTCCAACACATATATATTTCTCTATAACTAAGAGTCAATAACATTTGCATTTACGTAAATGTACCTCTCTTGCTCGTATTGTATGTAGCTCTAGCTTTGTACACTTAGGTAACACTAGTGAGGTTATTTGGATCTTTGTCTTTCAAGGTAGAAACTATGTATCGTGAAGTCATGATGTACTTCGTCATGCCATTCACAGACTATCTCATGATCTTTTAGATGACCCAATATGTCATGACCATCTAAATCCTCAAATAGGTTATGATTGTGAAACCCACACCTAACCATCACCTTTCAACCAATACCATTCTGCGAAGATCTCAGCCTAAAAGAAATTTCACTTTCATAAGATAAATGCCACCTAAAGATTTACTACTTTCAGATGTATTTTTCCTTTTATAGTTTCCTCCTCTCTCACAATCCATAATCAATTTATCCTTCCTATCTCGCTAGTAATTTGTAGTATCAGAACAAACAATCACAACTATAATACATATTGCTTGCTAATATGTTGTGCCCAGGCTAATACTTCAGCTCGGCTTCAAATATCTGTCATTTACATTACATAAAAGTATATTATCAATATTATATAATGCCACAAAAATATTAAATTTTAACTTGTTACATAGAAAGCATACTTTGTCTGTGGTGAAGAACTGCGTGTAGTCGCTACAAGAATTCGTAGATGACCCTGTCAGCTTCGGACAACACAAAGAAATTGTTTTCGACTTACTGCTCTGTTACCAAAAATTTTAGTCGCATGCAAAATTTCTAGAAGTTTTTGCTGGGTACCGGGAATTTTTAAATTTCCAGTATTGTAACCAAACGTTTATGTTAATCACCGGATATTTCCAAATTTCTAGTATAAAATACCAGATATTTACAAATTTACGGTAGTGTATACTGGATTTTCTGAAATTTCCGGTGTATACACGTAAATTTTCAAAATTTTCCCAACAATGCTTACAAAAAATTTCAAACGTACTACCACAAATTTTGAATTCTGATGTAGAAAATAGTAAAATTTTTAGGTAAATATTTACGAGGGTATTTTTGGAATATTAAAAATATGGGGGGTGCCAGGTATAAAATGGGGGGTGTCAGGTTAAAATCGTAGAATTGGTATGAGGGTAACCTCACCCTTTGAGCTATCTTTTGGGGTTCATATCCAATTGTATCAGAGCCTATCGATCGGACCTTGATCCATCCGCCGTTTAAATTCACGCACCAAGCCCAAACGAGTGATGGGCGTGAGGGGGTGTATCGGGAAAATATCAAGTCCGATGTTGGTTGGAGATAAAGCTTTGAAATAGTTTATATAGAGACGTTATCAAGCCCGTTATTTTCCCAAGTCCGACATTGGCTGGAAAAGAGCATTGAAAGAGTTTATATAGAGTGACACCCTTTACCTTATAAGTCGGTTTAGTAAGGATGAATTAGGCCACACTCGAATATGATATAAGAGCCTATCAATTGTAGCTTGGGCCGCCCATCATTTAGTTTCTCGCATGTTGGAGCGGTAAAGCAGCACGCAAAAATATTAAGTACCCAGTTTTTTCGTCTCCACAAGGATTGGTGCGAGGGAAAGAATGCGCCATTCGACAATCTCCATGTCTCTAAGCTTGGGTTTGAATGGTTTGGGATAAAAATGCAAAAGGAAAATCATAAAACAAGAAAATAAATACATTCTTAAGAAATGAGAAAACCCGTCAGGAGTTGTATTTCGTTCCACCCATCATGTACTAAAAATATATGGATCAAATGCACGCAACCTAAATCGCTCGTCAATATCATCACGTATCCCTCACAACAAAGGTTATGTCTAATGCAAAAATGAGAGATCGACCGTATCGTCTCATTGATGATGTGTCACGCAACTGGAAAACACGAAGCATTAAGAATTGATATCCACGTGAATATTAGTCCTAAATCAATGTCTAGAGTTTAGAATCTAACAGATGTTCATCTTAGATCGAGTTCAAACTGTATATCTCTATAGCAATCCAAACCCATTAAGTAAAATATCAAGATAACCCTCGATAAAGAGTTGTGAAAGATACTTTTTACAAAGATCCATAAATATACATACAATCAAGATAAACTTATATACAAAACCCCAACAAATAGAGAGTACAAAGAGAAGAGAGAAGAAGAACACAAATCTCACGGTCTGTCAACTGTGATTGAAGTGGATTCGACTTTGGATCGTCAAGATGAACACTCTAATGTTGTTTCTTAGATAAATATACTCAAGAATATTTTTGATGAAGTTGGGGTAAAAAGTTCCCAACAAGATCACCTAAAAAATGTTGAAAAGTGACTTAAATAGGCAAAAATGGGTTCCAGTGTTCGCACTGTGAACTCCCGTTCATCCAGCGAACATATGTCACCTTAGCTAGTGACAAAACAGTGTCTTCCGTGCTTCCGAGCAATTTTTATTCGCCTTGAGTTCGCAGTGCGAACTCTTGGCGAGTTGGCTCGCCTCAAGTTTGCACAACGAACATGACAGTAGACCATCACTTGTTTTGACCATAACTTTTAAACCGTAACTCCGTTTTACGTGTGGTCGGAAGCGCTAAAAAGCTTATTCAATGCTCTATCAGACAATGACAAAATATCATTGCTTATATACCTACAAAAACAAGAGAAAAACAACTAAAATCAATGATGTTTACATGATACACAATATATATACTATAATGTAAACTATATAAAAAGTACACAAAAACAGAGGATTATTAACGGAAAACCAATGAATCTAGCCAATAAGTTCCAATTGTTCACATTCAAAATCAATACAATTTAGCACTTATCACCGAATCAAGCCCAAAAGAGTGATGGGCACACACTAATCCAAAAAGAGTGTTGGACATGAAGAGGTGTATTGAGAAAACCCCAAGTCCAACATTGGTTGGAGATAGAGTATTAAAAGAGTTTATATTCAGTGGCACCTCACCTTACAAGCCTATTTTATAAGGATGATTTAGGTCAAACTATAATATGGTATCAAAGCCTATCCATCAGACCTTGGGCCTCCCACCCTTTAAATTCACGCACCAAGCCCAAAATAGTGCTGGACGTGAGAGGGTTTATTGGGAAAATCCTAAGTCCCGCATTGGTTGGAGATAATGCATTGAAAAAGTTTATATAAAATGACACCCCTCACCTTACAAGCCAATTTTGTAAGAATGAGTTAGGTCAAACTCTAATATGGTATCAGAGTTGGGTTAAGGATTGCAATATGGGTATTTGACCTAGACCCACGTTAGGCATGAGGGTGGGTGTTGAAGTTGATATTTGTGATATTGGAGTTTGTTTGAAGTCCCACATTTCTTAGGTTCCCGGGCAATTGGATGCAAATATGTGAGGGCAACCTCACCCTTCGTGCTAGCTTTTGGGGTTGATATCCAATCATATTTGACACCTCTAAAATCAACAAGCCAGAAAAAACACCAGAAATTCGATGAGTTTAAGCAAAAATGGAAGAAAAGGGAAACCTACGAAGGAGGGTGAAGAAATCAAAGCACCAAATAATAGAAGTAGAATGCATAATCATAGAAATGAAACATCATCTCACCAAGCCAAAAACACCCACAACAATGGTGACAACATTAGTATGCATGCCAAAGATAAATTCAAAAAAGGAAGAACTTGGAAAAAAATTCATAAACATTAACATTGATGTAAATCTTGCTATAGAGGGAAAGCGAAATTGAAGCTTCCAATTTTCGTTGCTGAATGGTTTCAATTAATTTCGAAGTCAATAATTTTCGGGAAGTGTCAACTAAAAGTTTAGCAATGCAATGCTGAACTTTTAGTTGACACTTTCTGAAAATTATTGAGTTCAAA
Source organism: Lathyrus sativus (assembly GCA_963859935.3). NCBI lineage: Eukaryota > Viridiplantae > Streptophyta > Magnoliopsida > Fabales > Fabaceae > Lathyrus > Lathyrus sativus. Next base: position 220,116,322 of record OZ012739.1, on the reverse strand, counting down.
ATTAATTGAAACCGTTCAGCAAAGAAAATTAGAAGCTTCAATGCCGCTTACTGAGTGTTGAATGGTGGAAACACTTCAATTCCAATGAACTTCTAGTTGGCAACACTTCCTGTCCCTAAAAATTTGTTTAGACAAAATATAGGTGTCTCATTTGTAACGCCTTTGTTGGTGTGATTTTAAGTGCGTCCAAATATGCATCTTCAGACACATGAAAGACATTTTCGAATTTTCAAAAGTGTAGGTCGCACCCCTAAAATTGGAAAGAGCAATTCACATGATGGGGTTTGTTGAAGAAAATGAACTTATATTAAAATGATACCTGGAATAGTTTAGAGTATTAGAATACTTATGTATAGAAAGAGAGAACTAAGATATTGTTTTTAAATATTTTTTCATGCTTCATTTTTCAAATGTAAAATGCAATTAGAATTCATTTTATTTTAATAATATATATTTTTCTAAAATGAGAGTGACAAAGCCCGAAAACACAAGACAAGCTAACTACGTTGTCTTACAAAAGAAACAACAATATCTCTGTGGAACATAGGTAATAACCACGTTAGACTCTCCTTATAAATCCTACTACATTCTTGCCGCCCACTTTTGGCCAACAGATCTGCATTTTGATTCGCTTCGCGATATATGTGTATTACATTGACCTCTTCAAAATTTCTACCCAATTGCTGGATATGCAGAAGTAAATTAAAACCCAGTTGTGGTTCTATAACCTCCTCTTATAAAAGACTCACCACCTTGTAATTATCAACTTAGATATGAATTTTCTTGTAACCTTCCCTCCATGCAAGCTGCATCCCATTCAGAACACCCCATAATTCAGTAATAAAGTTGTTACTAATACCAATGCACTTGCTAAAACCTTTGCGCCATGTTCCATTATTGTCTTTCAACAGACCTCCACATTCTGCCAATCCGTTGGCACCAACTGCCCCATCAACATTCAAACAAATCCACTCGTCATTAGGCGGACTCCACCTCACCTGTAATATATTACCTTTACTAGGCGTGATCCGCTAGTGTAAATCGTAGTATTTGATGTTGGAAATAATACCTTTTGTGTTTAGGAAAAATGTGTGGGAATATTAGAGGCTTAAAGAGAAACTTGGTAGGTGGAAGAATTATTTATGGAAGAGAGAACTTTGTATTTTGCTTGATGCTAAAGTGTAGAATTACATCTCTATTTATAGTACTCTAAGGAGAACTCTAGACACACTAATTCTAGAGAGTTCTCAACTCTAAGAATTCCAAGAGCATAATAGAGAATACTACAACCTTAAGAAATATCTAGACACTCCAAACATTACAAGAGTTTTCTAGAAACATTAATTAAAATTACCTAAGTCCAAAAAAACTAAGCCCAAAAATCCAAATAATATTTTAGGCCCAAATCAAGTTTAATCTTTCAACATCCCCCCTTAAACTTGATTTGTGACTCCAAGCATACTCCTTAGCTTTATGAACGTTTCCAACTTGAGTGGCTTGGTGAAAATGTCGGCAGCATGATCTCGAGACATCACATACTTCAACCTCACATCCTTCTTCTCGATGCATTCTCTTATAAAGTGGTAACGGATGTTGATGTGTTTACTTCTTTCATGAAATACAGAATTCTTTGCCAAAGCAAGTGCTGATTTATTGTCAACACATATTTCCATAGGATCTTCTTGTGGCATTTTTAACTCTTTCAACAAGTTCCTTAGCCAAACTGCATGGCAAACACATGATGTAGCGGCAACATATTCAGCTTCACAAGTTGACAGTGTGATGATAGGTTGTTTCTTTGACATCCAAGTGAAAGTAGTATCTCCCATAAAGAATACAAAACCAGTAGTGCTCTTTCTATCGTCCACGTCTCCACTCCAATCACTATCACTATAGCCAACAATTTCATGATTGTTAGAAGAGTAATAGTGTAAGCCAAAGTTTGTTGTACCTTTGATATATCGAAGGATTCTCTTTGCCACCTTGAGGTGAGTTGTTGTTGGAGCTTCCATGTAACGACTTACGATTCCTACAGCATAGAGAATATCTGGCCTTGTACTTGTCAAGTAACGTAGACTTCCAATCAAACTTTTGTAAAGAGTTGGATCCACAATCTCTCCACTTTCATGCTTACTCAACTTGTTGCCACATTCCATCGGGGTGCCAACTGGATTAGCATCATCCATCTTGAACTTCTTAAAGACTTCTTTTGCATAGCCTTCTTGGGTGATAAAAATTCCTTTGTCTTCTTGCTTTACTTCAATGCCAAGATAATATGCCATGAGGCCCATATCTGTCATCTCAAATTCATTTGACATGTCTTTCTTGAACTCTTTGAACATGCTTAGATTGTTCCCAGTGAAGATCAAGTCATCAACATATAAGCACACGATCAAAATATTTCCACTTTGCGCTTTAATATAGAGTGCATGCTCATATGGACACTTGATGAAGTTCTTATCTCGAAAGTACTTGTCGATTCGAACATTCCAAGCTCTCGGAGCTTGCTTGAGTCCGTACAACGCCTTTTTCAACTTGAGGACTTTTTCTTCTTGCCCTTTTACTTCATATCCTTGTGGTTGCTCGATATAAACTTCTTCTTCGAGAAAACCATTCAAGAAGGCCGACTTCACATCCATTTGATAGATCTTCCATTCATTTTGGGCTGCCAAAGAAATGATTAGTCTAATAGTTTCAAGACGAGAAACGGGGGCAAATACCTCATCATAGTCAATTCCTTGTCTTTGACTATAGCCTTTTGCCACCAGTCTTGCTTTGTATCTTTCAACATCTCCTTTTGCATTCTTCTTCGCCTTGTACACCCATTTTACTCCGATTGCTTTGTGTCCTCGTGGAAGTGTAGTAAGTTCCCACGTATCATTCTTCGTTATTGACTTTATTTCTTCATCCATGGCGTTTTTCCACTTTATGTTTTCAACAGCTTCTTGGTAGCTTAGAGGCTCACAATCACCAAAAAGACAAAAGAGGTTAATGTCATTTTGGTTTTCGGTTACCTCATAAAGCTCTTCAATGCTCCTTAATCGTGGTGTCCTCTCACTTGAGATTGTTTCATCCAACCTTGGTGTCGGTGAGGCAGGTGGTGTAATATGTTCATCTATCATTGGTTGTTCCATTTCATCTTCTTCTTCTTCAAAATAAGGAAGAAAATCATACCTGTCTTCTTGAACACTCCAATCCCAACAATTTTCTTCTTCGAACTCCACGTCACGACTTATGACAATATTTCCGCTATTTGGATTATAGAGCTTGTACCCTTTGGAGCTTGAGTCGTAACCTACAAATACATACTTCTCACTTTTATCATCGAGCTTTGTTCTCCTTTCATCTGGAACGCGGGTATATGCAATGCTTCCAAACACCTTGAGGTGAGAGATCCCTGGCTTTCTTCCACTCCATGCTTCTTGTGGTGTCTTCTCATGCACACTTCTTGTTGGGGAACGGTTTGTCAGGTAAACCGCACATGCCACTGCTTCGGCCCAAAACTCTTTCGGCATCTTCTTACTCTTAAGCATGCTTCGCACCATATTAAGTATGGTCCGGTTCTTTCTCTCCACTACTCCATTTTGTTGTGGCGATCTTGGCACTGTTAGTAAGCGGCGGATCCCATGCTCTTCACAATATTTGTTGAACTCATTTGAAGTAAACTCGCCTCCTTGGTCAGATCTCATAGCCTTAATAGAAAGACCACTTTCTTTCTCCACAAGGGCTTTGAACTTCTTAAAGTTTTCAAACACTTCTGACTTCTCCTTCAAGAAATAAACCCACGTTTTTCTAGAATAATCATCAATAAATAGGAGAAAGTATTTATTCTTACCAAAAGAGTTTGGATTGATTGGTCCACAGACATCAGTGTGTATGAGCTCTAGTGGTTTTGTCGCTCTTGATGTTGATTCCTTTGGAAAGCTTTTTCGGAATTGCTTCCCAATTAGACATCCTTCACATAATTGGTCTGGATGGTTTATACTAGGCAAGCCTCTCACCATCTCCTTCTTTGACAAACATTCTAGACTACCGAAGTTGAGGTGTCCAAATCGTAGATGCCATAGCCACGAAGAGTCGGTATAGCAGGCCTTGAGACACTTTGCCACATCATTTTGAATGTTCAAGAGGAACATTCTATTCTTTGACATATGCACCTTAGCGATCAATTTATGCTCACAATCTCTTAAGAAAAGACTATGTTCTTTCAAGTGGATGTCATATCCTTTCTCCAATAATTGTCCCAAGCTCAAAATATTATTTTTCATGTTAGGAACATAGTAGACATTGGATATGAATTGATGACTCCCATTCTTTAAGCGTATGAGAATTTTACTTTTGCCTTTGACCGGTATCTTTGAGTCATCTCCAAATGAGACATTTCCAGTTGTCGCTTCATTGATCTCTATGAACATGCTTCGATCGCCGCACATGTGGTTGCTTGCGCCGGTGTCGAGGTACCACTTGTTTCTTTTCTCTTCAAATTGGTTTTGGCACGCGAGCAGCAAAGTTTCTTCTTCTCCACCTTTTTCTTCTACAAAGTTAGCTTTCTCCACAACTTTCTTTGAGAATCTACACTCAGATGCATAGTGACCGATTTTGTTGCAATTGAAGCACTTGATTTGTAACTTGTTGCACCTTGACCATGAATTTCCATTTCCACGACCTCTTGTTGCTTGTGGATTCCAACTTCTTTCTCCATTGTTGAAGTTGTTGGAGTAGTTGTTGTAACTTCCTCTTCTTTCTCCTTCATGTCCTCGTCCACGTCCACGTCCACAGTGTTGGCCACGACCTCGTCCTCTTTGACTCTTGTAATTCACATAATTTTCTTCCTTTGCATTGAGTTGTAGTAGTTGCTCTATAGTCTCCTTTTGTCTAGCTTTTCTCTTTTGTTTTTCTTCGTATGCTTGTAAGGAACCCATAAGTTGCTCAATAGTCATGGTGTTTAAATCCTTATTTTCTTCAATGTTGGTAACAATGAAGTCAAAACTTGGATTTAAAGTGCGAAGTATTTTCTCCATGACTTTCACCTCATCAACATCTTCACCATTTCTTTTAAGTTGATTGACTACGAACAATACTCGAGAAAAATAATCAGAAATTGACACAGACTCTTCCATAAATAAACATTCAAACTCACCTCTAAGAGTTTGAAGACGAATCTTTTTCACCTGTTCCACTCCTTTGTTGCAAGTTTGAAGCTTGTCCCATGCTTCTTTCGCCGTCGTTGCATTGGAGATCTTCTCAAATGTATCTTCATCCACCGATTGATAAATGAGGAAGAGAGCTTTCTTGTCTCTCTTTCTTGACTCCTTTAATGTATCCTTTACACATTGGCTTAAGGAGGCTTCATCTTGCTCCTTGAAGCCTTTCTCAACAATATCCCACACATCTTGAGCTCCTAGTAGCGCCTTCATCTTGATACTCCAATTGTCATAGTTGTTCTTTGTGAGTATCGGAATTTGAAAAGGGAAACCTCCATTCGCCATCTTCTGAGGACCTTCAAGCTCTGATGCCACTTTGTTGGAAATAAGACCTTTTGTGTTTAGGAAAAATGTGTGGGAATATTAGAGGCTTAAAGAGAAACTTGGTAGGTGGAAGAATTATTTATGGAAGAGAGAACTTTGTATTTTGCTTGATGCTAAAGTGTAGAATTACATCTCTATTTATAGTACTCTAAGGAGAACTCTAGACACACTAATTCTAGAGAGTTCTCAACTCTAAGAATTCCAAGAGCATTATAGAGAATACTACAACCTTAAGAAATATCTAGACACTCCAAACATTACAAGAGTTTTCTAGAAACATTAATTAAAATTACCTAAGTCCAAAAAAACTAAGCCCAAAAATCCAAATAATATTTTAGGCCCAAATCAAGTTTAATCTTTCAACATTTGAAGTACTGCTACACCTGCTTTATAATTTCAGCAACAACATCTGGCGGCGGGTTCCAATTATCACTATGTCGTTTTTTATTCCGCCATATCCATATAGCATGGCAAGCCACTACCCAAACAGTCAACCAATCCTTGAACTTAGGATTCAAACTTTGAGTCAAATTTAGAAGGAGCCACTCACTAAAATCTGTTTGATAGAAAATCAGCTTGTTAATGTTACTAACAAGCTAAGGCCAAATCGATCTACCCAAGCCTCAATCATGCAACGCATGAAAAGAGGACTCCTCATGCTGTCTGTAGTAATCAAAATAGCGGTCCCATATTTGCAGGTGCCCCAGAACCTGATTAGTAGGAAGCCTATTATGGCACATCTTCCAAATAAAGAACCTGATACACTCTGGAATTTTAATCTTCCAAAGAAATTTCCACTCTAAACTGACATCAGTGACTTTATTAATATCAACAGATGAGAGATGAGTATACATCAAGGCTATCAAAAAAGTCCCACCAGCTGTATCACTCCACAACCGCACATTTTTAATCTCAGAGTTGTAACTCAGAGGGGGAATAACCTTGAGTTTCTGAAGTGAATTGTGATCTTCAATATCCTCTATCATCTGCCAATTCCACTAACCTTATCTAGTCACCATCTGGCTCACAGTAAAATTAGAAGTGATCCTACTATGTTGGTTACCCACCATCGAATTCAAATACAACCCTAGCGTGATCCGTGCATCATCCAAAAATCTGACATTCTTACCATTCCATAATTCCCAATAAGTCTTACTCTCCAATTGCGACCACAAATTAGAAAGTTGCTTCCAAAGGCTCGAATATGAATCCTTCGCACTCTCTGGCTCCAGCTGAAATCTGTGCGATATATATTTTCTTCTCAAAACCTCACACCACAATGCTTGATTCCCACACAACAAACACCAACTAAGTTTGGCCAGACAAGCTTGGTTCATAAGCTCAAGCTTCCTAATTCCTAATCCTCCATACCTATTTTCCATAGCAATTTTACTCCACCGAATTGTATGTAAATGATGCGATTCATCACTGTCATCCGAGATAAAATCCCTATGCATCTGTTGGATCTCCTTAAGACAAGCCTTTGGAATAGTAGGGGTCATCATACAATACGTAGGCAGAGCTTCTATCACAGTTATGGCAAGAGTTACACGCCCAACAAAGGAAAGTTGATTCATTTCCAATTCGACAATCTTTTCTGAACCTTCTCGATCAAATACTTGTAATCTTTAATTCTGGGACATTAACCCGTAAGATTTACTCCGAGATAAGTTTCCAAAACCTTTGTTTCCTTGAACCCAACCTTATTAAGAATACGTCGCCTTGTCACTTTACTCGTGTTCCTCGAAAAAGTGATATTGGATTTCTCCGTACTCACCCTTTTCCCCGATAGATGACAAAAGTTCATGAGAATGTTTAGCACTATATCAATATGTGTCTTCGTAGCAGCCCCAAAGAGGATTAAGTTGTTCACGAACATAAGATGCGAAACACTAGGCCCACCTTGACCAATCTTCATATAATCCAACTGCTTCTTATCAACCGAATCTAATATCATATGAGAAAGCTTGTTAGTGGAAAGAACAAAAAGATACGGAGACAAAGGATCTCCTTGTCTAATACCTTTCTTGGCCTGGAAGTACTCACCTTTCTCTCCTTTCCACTAAACCCTCATTTTATTTGTGGAAATATCATTCATAATATGACCTTTCGTAACCTCTGGAAACTTTTCTTCTACAAGCATTTTCTCCACAAGAACCAGCTCATATTGTCGTAGACTTTACCAAGGTCAAGCTTCAGGGTAAAGTATCCTTTTTGACCTTTAAGCCGATTCATGCTATGTAAAATCTCTTGCGCCACCATAATTTTCTATTGAATATTCCTCTTTGGATTAAAGCTGGTTTGATTCGAAGTAATCAGGGTATTCATGATAGGCTTCAGCCTATTGACAATTATTTTTCTAAACAACTTGTAGATCATATTACACAAGGCAATAGATTTGAATTGATGCACTGTTTGAGGGCTGTAAGTTTTAGGTATAAGACAAATATCCGTGTTATTAATCTCCGCTACACTAGTTTCTTGTCTCCAAAGACTTTTGATAAAAAGACATACCGCATCTCCAGTAATTTCCCAGGTATTCTGATAGAAACTAGTCGGAAAACCATCAGTCCCAGGAGAATTCCATGTTGCCCTATCAAACAACACCTTTTCAACCTCATAATTGTTGATGTCAGCCTCAAGTCATCTTTTATGTCGTCTAGCCATGTTTGGAAAAATATGCTTCATATGAACCCAAAAAGCACTGCTAATATCCTCAGTATACAACTTTCGAAAATTGGAATTGAACATATCTCTAATTTTCCTTGTATCCTCAACCCAATTCCCTTTTTCATCCTTGATAACATTAACCACCTTTTTACGCCGCTGTTGCACAACTTTAGTATGATATAAGTCGGTATTCCTATCTCCATCAATAATCCATTGAACCTTATCCCTTTGAAACCACATCAGCTCCTTCTGGTATAAGATTCGATAAAGGTCTTATTGAAGTTGCTTCTCAAATTTCTGCTGTCCAGCAAGATCCCTACCTCGCTGCATAATATGTTGAACTCCATTAATTCTCTGTACCAGCTTTTTTTTTTCTTTTTTTTTAACACTTTTGAGTGAATGAAGTTTCCACTGCTTAACATCCTTCCTGAACTTCATCAGATTGTCCACCAACTATTACAGAAATTCTGTATTTCTTATTGAGCGTGTACATAATAGAATAGGATATATATAACCTAAGGAGTACAAGTAACTAAAGAAACTAATTAACTCAAATTAATCCCTATATACAAGAATGGAAATATTCTATATGGATGCGTAAATAAGTAAAATGTATTCATATAATACATCTATAAAATCTGCATTAATGTCCCTTATTAATGGCTGCATATCTGTGCCTTAATGGTTTCAGATCAGCAGCCAACACTCCCCCTCAAGTTGGGTCATAGATGTCTATCATGCCCAACTTGAATCTTAAGTTTTCATAGTTGGTTCTAGGAAGTGCCTTGGTCAAGATATCAGCTATTTGATGACTTGAGGGTGTGTGCTGAAGAGAAGTTAATCTGTTGTCAATCTTCTCCTTGATAAAATGTTATCAATTTCTACATGCTTTGTCCTGTCGTGTTGCACAAGATTTTTAGCAATACTTATGGCAGCTTTGTTGTCACACAATAGACTTACTTCATGGTAAGTATTAACTTGTAGTTTCGCAAGCATCCTTTAGAGCCATATCCCTTTACAAATTCCATGAGCCATTAACCTAAATTCTGCTTCAGCACTGCTTCTTGCAACCATAGATTGCTTCCTGCTTGTGTCCTTTTTGAAATGCAGCCCCCTTCCTTGGTGCCTTTTTAAGATACTGTAGAATACAATTAACTGCTTTCATGTGAGTCTCTTTGGGATCGTTCATGTAGCGGCTAGCCATGCTGACAGAAAAACCAATGTCTAGCCGTGTATGGGTTAGGTAGATAAGTCTCCCAACCAGTCTTTGATGCATCTCTTTATCAACTGGTGGACTCTCTTTTTCCTCTCCTATTTTCACATTAGATTTCATAGGAGTGTCTGCTGGCCGGAATCCTAACATCCCTATTTCTTGAAGTAAATCAAGAGTATATTTGCTTTAAGACAAATAAATTCCAAATTTTGATTGTGCCACTTCCATTCCAAGAAAATACCTTAACTAACCAAGATCTTTAACTTCAAATTCCTTAGCTAGTAACAATTTTAACCCTTCAATTCCAGTACAGTTATCACCTGTAATAATAATGTCGTCTACATAAACAATTAAAATGGTTACCTTGCCTTCCTTCGAATGCTTTAAGAACATTGTGTGGTCTGTTTAGCATTGAGTGAAACCATACATCCTAACCACTCATGTAAGCCTATCAAACCAAGCCCGTGGGGATTGCTTGAGCCCGTATAGTGATCTTTTAAGCTTACATACCTTTCCCGAGTTTTCTGACGTATCAAGTCCAGGTGGTATTCTCATGTAAACATCTTCTTCAAGTTCACCAATTAGGAAAGAATTTTTTATATCTAGATGATGAAATGGCCAATCCAAATTTACTGCCAAGGAAAGAAAAACATGGACTGAGTTTAATTTTGCTACAGGTGCAAAGGTCTCTTCATAATCCATCCCATAAGACTGAGTGAATCCTTTTGCCACCAATCGAGCTTTATACCTGTTCACACTCCCGTCCACATTATATTTCACCGAGAATACCCATTTGCATCCAACTAGCTTCTTTCCATCTAGAAGGTGACAAAGCTACCATGTACCATTCTTTTCTAGTGCCTTGATTTCTTCCACAACCATAACTATCCACTCTGGAACTAGGATAGCTTCATGGAAATTTTGAGGAATGTGGGTGTTGTCCACTGAGTTGATAAAATTCTTGTACTCCTGCGACAATTTTTCACTAGAAACATGGTTCCCAATTGGATGTTTGGTACAAGACATCACTCCCTTTATTATGGAAATAGGTAAGTTTAAGTTCGGGTCATAAGTGTCATTATCCAATAAATTAGAAGATGAGTCAATGCATGGTAATTTACCTTTGTGAGTAGGTTCAGAATTTGAATTTTGGGCAGAGCCTTGGTTCTGCTTCGGAAGAGTGCATGTTTCTACTTCCTTAAGAGTTTTAAGCTTGTTTTTCTTCCTTGTGTATACTTGTACTTGTTTTCTTCCATTTGTTTTCTTAGTAACATCAAGAGTGGTTGCTTGCTGGTCCAATTCAAGTTCAACTATTATTTGGGCAGATTCTGAATTTTTAGTGGTTGAGCCAAGTTTCGTTGGGTTATATTTTGGGACAGATTCTGGTACAGTGTCTGGAACGGTTTCTGGGATAGATTCGAGTACATTTTCTGGAATGGTTTTTGGGACAGATTCGGGTACATTTTCTGGAATGGTTTATGGGACAGATTGCGGGACATATTTTGGCATAATAATTTCCCAAGGTTGGTGTTCATCAATTGTCACTTTCTCCCCCTGAATGACAACCTTGGAATAAAAGGCATTCCCTTCATAAAATGTGACATCTATAGTGTGATAGATTCGTCTTTTCTGAGGACAATAACATTTATATCCTTTCTTGGCAGGAGAGTATCCCAAAAATATACATTTGATGGCTTTTGGGTCCAACTTGTTGGGATTTGGTTTTTGATTATGTACAAATGCAGTACATCCAAAAATCTTTGGTGGGAGATTTGTGACGAGTTTAGTCGAAGGATAAAAGGACAAGAGGGTTTGGTGAGGTGTGTTTAGGTTGAGTATTTTAGAGGGCATTCTATTTATTAGGTATGATGAAGAAAGAACTGCATCTCCCCAAAAATGGCTAGGTACGTTCATGGACAACATAAGGGCTCGAGTGACTTCTAATAGGTGTTTATTTTTCCTCTCTGCTGTTCCATTTTGTTGGGAAAATATGGACAGGAAGTTTGGTGTACAATCCCATTTTTGGCAAGGTACGTACCAAGGGTGTCATGGAAGTACTCCTCTCCATTATCAGTTCTTAGGATTTGAATGTTAAGAAATGTGGTTGGGCCTAACTCAACCCAACAAAACTGGTTGGTAGAGTGAGGATTTCCCCCACTTATAAACACATGTTCATGCCATATATTATCTGCTGTGGAACTCTTAGCACACCCCCTCACGCTCAGGACTGGGCAACTGAAGTATGAAAATAAATGGTGGGTGGCCCGATACTAGAAACCATAGAAGGTGGCCCATCGGATCTTAAACGAGGCTTTGATACCATGTAGAAATTATGTATTTCTTATTGAGTTTGTACATAATAGAATAGGATATATATAACCTAGGGAGTATAAGTAACTAAAGAAACTAATTAACTCAAATTAATCTGTATATACAAGAATGGAAATATTCTATATGGCTACGTAAATAAGTATAAATGTATTCATATAATACAACTATAAAATCTGCATTGTTATCCCTTATTAATGGCTGCATATTTGTGTCTTAATGGTTTCAGATCAACAACCAACAACTATTACTCTCATGCCAATAACTTATAAGTAATTATTCAAAGGTTTTGTCTACCAACCAGGCACTTTCGAACCTAAAATCATAACTCCACCTACACAACTCCTGATCCTTAAGACAGATGAAAATGGGACGATGATCGAAATAGTTCAACCTATGTAAAAATTGCACCTGAGCCTCCAAATACATAGTTCTCCACAGATTGTTACATAGACCCCGATCTAATTTTTCAAACACTCATCTACTGCCTTGAACCAACGGTCCTTTCCAAGTATACTTAAAGCCGGTAGATCTAGGGTCCCTAAGCGAGCACTTATTGATCCTTTCTTAAAAACGGTTGCATCTACTACTTCTTGCTGCAACACCTCCTCTTTTCTCATTCATTTGCAGAATGTCATTGAAATCACCCGCCACCAACCACCTATTGCGCATAACTTGACCAAAAGGCTCAATTTCCTTCCACAAGAGTTTCTTATTATCCTCCTTAGGACTAGAATTACCTGCAGTTAAAAACCATCTATGTTCGCCCACCGTATGAACATGCACATGAATGAATTAGAAGTGAATCTTCAGAATTTGCAGCTGCACCTTATCCGCCTTCCAACTAAAAGTTATTCCACCAGCAAAACCTTGAACTTGAAAATAAGCAAAGCCAGTGAAACCCAATTTCTCAAAAGACTTTTGAAGATTCCCTGAACCTGGTCGGGTCTCCATGATACACAAAATGTCAGGTTGTCTCTCTTTTACATACTCATTTCACATGCGAAAAAAAGGCTTTTTTACCGCCCCCATACAATCCCAAAACAAACACGATAATTGATCACATGCAGGTATGTCCAGCACCACCTCAGATTCTTCATATCTCTCCTGAGAGGCAACAATATCCTCACTATCCATTATAGTAGTTGTACCGAGATTATCGGATAAGTTGATTTGTGCGTCAAGCGGGTCAGGTACCTTTACTTCACCTTGGGCCCTAAGAAATTTAGGTACCAACTTATAAAGCTCATTCTGCATTCCATGAAGTCCTTCATCTATGGTCTCCTTGCACATAGGCTACTTGCCTAACCCATCTCCACATTTGCCTTAATTTTCCCAAGCTTTGCCGTAATTTTTTCCTCGCACCCCCATTACTCTTCTCTTTACTTATGCCTTGAGACATAATCTCCAATATTTTAGCAAAATTTTCACCCTTCAATTTTCTCGCCTTCTCAGTTTTTGTTCTTTGTGCCTTATCCAAATGCGTTTGCTCCGCCTAGTGGGCAACGATATTATTACTTACATGTTGCAATTTTGTACCTTCCGTCAAATTATCTGTAGCCTTTTCCTACTGGTGATCTTGTTTGAATTTACTATTTTGTCGCTCCTCTATCACATCTTCCTCCTCAATTTCTTCCTCCACCAACACCGTAAATCTTGATCCTTTACCCTTATTAGCTATCTTCGCACCAGCAATCAACCTTGAATTTGCATTGCCCTTACTAGAGTCATTCTTTCATCGTCTCGATTTTTGCACTACCTGCTAAGGACCTTTGATAATTGTCTGCATATTAGTAGTTGATGAAACGCCTTCCACATTGAGGCTTCCTAGCTCCTGATTCTCTTCCTTCCCCAAATTAGAAACCGGTTTATCCGATCAGTTTTCAGCATAATGTCCATATTTTTTGCAACTCAAACATAATAAATGTAAACCTTCGTACTCAACTTTGTAGTATCATCCCTTTATCGCAAACATAGCAAGAAGAGATTTAGACAGATCAATTTGGGCACACATCCTCGCATATTTTCCTCTTTCCCGCGTTAGTATATTTTGGTCAACTTTGATAGCTTTTCCAATCCGGTTACCTATAAAAGTGAGAACCTTTTGGTCATAATACTCGATATGCAATCCTGCAATATGAACCTGCACTGCCAATTGTTCCACCACATCATTAGCGGGACAAAAATTTGGTGTCCATTCCCTCACCATGAGATAATGATCGTAAATGAGCCACGACCCTTCCAAGAGGGAAGTTTGATGATCTTCTTCACTTATGAATGTAACAAGATAGTAATCCTGACCCAAGTCCAATATACTCAAGACTCCCTTCCTAGCCCAAAGTTGCTGTAAATGGTTCTCGAGCGCCTTGAATCCACCTTCCCATCATTTTGATGATCACCCTATTCTCCCAAGGTTTCACAATCCATTTTTCTTCCATAATAGAAAGGATATAATTTAGGACACTCATAACCTCCTACCTGATGCTCCTCGATGCATATTTGATTTAGGTCGTATTCATTATCCTCCTCAGCCTTAAAATAAGTCCTCCCTCTTTACTTGTTTTCCATGTGACCATATATTTATACGAAATCTTTTGCTCACCTTGATCCTTCCTTTGAACACTAGCCTCTTATGTCTGCACTTTCTTGCCATTAGTAACTTGAGAATGAGAATTCTCTAGTTCCTTAATTAACTATTTGATCTTGGTCCCCATAACACTGTGCACAAGATTTTCCTCGGGGTCAAGATTCTTTCTTGGAGTTGCCCCTCCATCATCTTCCTTCAGTATTTCTATTCTTCTCCCGCACAACATTGTTCCCTCCCAACTTCGACAAAGAAACCATTTACTCCAGGTGATTCCAGACTCTCAGAGGATCGAAAATCCCCAAGTCGGTGTCTTTCAGGGTGGTTCCAAGTTCTAAGACTAAGAATTTAAACTACAGTGAAGGAAACTTCCGTCCCAGTGAATCCATCACCCTCAAATCAGAACCTTATTGGAGAGCTAACTGAACCCCAATTCCTAATAAGGAACCCTAGCTGAGCTCCAATTTCCAACTATGATTGGTAATTGTTTTTCAAAATTACAACATTAATTCCAAATCATTTATAAACACATAATATAAAACCATTCTATATTTTAAAAAATGTATCATCTATTATAAAATTTATGTTAATCCTGTAAGTTATATTATATTAAAAATAAATTTAATTAATACTCATTAAACCCTGGTCAAATTATTAAACCTTGAACCCTCCCCCGCTTTAGTATTTGGTCCAATTTTAATTACCTTAATTAGTACGTCGTCACATATTCTTAAAAAGAATTAATTATTTTTATGCTATATTTGATTAATATTTATCACATTCTTATAATTATGTGCAAACATAGATTACATAAATAATTATTTACACTTTATTTCAATTTTAAAAAAATTTATTTATACTCACCTATTTTATTAGGAATAAAAGTTTGAGAATGTAAAAGTTATTTTATTTCTATAAATATTTTATATCCAAAAAAATTAATATTTTAGTTTTAAAACAAATATGCGAAATAACTTTTCTTAGACAATAACAAATAACCGTGGTTTTAAATTGCGGTTGCAGCTGTGGTTATGGTTGCAGTTACTGTGGTTGCGGTTATTGTGGTTGTTGCGATGCAAATTATGCTTGTTGTAGTGTGAATTTATTTTTATCAACATAAAATAATATACTTTATTATATGTATTAGGTTTCACATGTGATCTATTATTACATGCTGATGCGGTTTAATGCAGACAAATGCGATTACTACGGTGTTATGATGCGGCCGTTGCAGCGCTATGATGCAATTTTTAATATGATTTACAATCACACCACAATTGCGGTTTAATGCGAATGCAGACACTACCGCAACTGCAATATTACGATATGTGATCTGCAATTTAAAACCATGCAAATAACCTCTATATTTTTAAGACAATGTTTTACAACATAAAAATGAATAAATTTTTAAATGCAAAGATAGATAGATCTTCTATATGTGTAAAAAAGATAGAGAACTAGACTAGTAAATTAAGTATTTAATCCAATATCAAATTTAAAGAAAAACATGCAAAATATGAATACTTCTTCCTCCATTTCCCCGTAAAATATTCCAAATATTTCTCATAAAAATGGTCTTCATGACTTGGCAATTTTTCCAGAATTATTTCCAATCATTCCTACATCGCATTCTTCATTGTTCCTACCTCTCCAATCTCTTCAAGATCTTCAATCAAAACCATTCAAATCTATTCAACCTACCTTTTCATTTCAATTTCTATTTCTAATCACTCTCTTATCCTAACTAATTCATTGCAATGGCGGAATCCCCCGGCAAGGGATCTAAAAAGAAAGTCGCAGCTTTGGAACGTGAGCGAGATGATCTAGCAAATGTGAACACACGGAAGAACGAGGAGATCAATAAAATGAAGGAAGAGATTGAGAAATTACGTAAGGATTCGGAGGATTCGACGGTAGAGCTGGAGGTGGAAACTGCGAGGCTTCATAAAGAAGTGGTGGAATCAAAGGTAGAGGCAGAGAAACTAAGGAAGATTCTAGAAGAGAAAGAAAATAAGATTGAGATGATTGAAAAAGAAGGAAAAGAGTTGAGACAAGAGAATGGTGAGATGGAAATGAAGGTTAGGGAATTGGAGAGGAAAATTGGAGTTAGTGAAATGAAAGAAGCTGAAAAGAATAGTAAGAGAGTTAGGGTTGAGGAAGAGATGAAGGAAAAAGTTGATGAAAAAAATAAGAAGGTTGAGGAATTGGAGAATGTTGTTAGAAAGAGAAATTTTTGAGTTAGAAAAATGGTTAAAAGAGAATAGGAATTTGGAAGAGAAAGTTAGGGTTTTGGAATTTAGTTTAATGAATATGAATGTGAAGGAGAATGGGATGGAGATAAGTTGGCCTGTTGTGGCAGCTGGGTCTATAGGAGGGACTGCTATGGTGGCTGTTTTGATACGTTTCTTATTTGGGAAAAAGATATGAGATAGTGTTTATGATAGTGAATGATTCAATTTCAATGGAATGATGAATAATTTTTCTTTTGGGATTTCTAATTATGATTCAAATTTCAATGGAATGATTCAATTTTGTAGCTTTAGAATGCTTATTTTGTTATATTGTATTTGGAGCTATGTATTTTGTTTTGTTTCTTTGTTACTTGTTTTGTTTTTAGTTTCTAGGTGATTTTGCATGGAGAAAATTAAACCATTTTTTTGTGTGATTAACACTCAATATTAATAGGATTTTATTATGTGTATGTATTATGGTTATTAGCATTAGCATATGTCAATATTGATATTGCTATTTTTATATTAACAAACAAAATTTGGTTAATTTACGCCGCAATGATCACAATCAATATCATATACTTGTATTGACCTAAATCTTAAAAGTCACGACTCTTTTAAACCATGCTAATGCTAAATGGTAAGAATTTTGTATTTAACAAATTTCCAAAAGAATGTATATTTGTCTTGATATTAGTGGTGAAACTAAAAGTTAAGTCATACTTATAAGTGATTGGATACTGTAGTTATTGTTGTTACATATATAACCTTTTTCTTTTGTTGTATATCGTCTACAACGTATTTATAATGGAGAATGGTCACAAACTCAAACAAGATAATGATGTCACTAAGAGAACTTTAAGCTGGAAGGGAGCAGAGAATCCTTGGAAGCGGATAGGAAGAGAAGGGGTAATCGTAGAATCAACAAGGGAGCTCATTGGGATAATAAGTAATCAGAATGGTCTAGGAGCTTTTACTTAGAGAAAACAAGAATTTTTCATTCATTTTTCCACGACAGTTGCAGAGCAAGAGCAAAGAAGGTGCATGAAGTCTTTGGGGGAGTGGATTCAGTGCCTTTACTATTGAGTCCCTTTGTAACTTTATGCTTATTTATAAAATAAAAGAACTATTAAAATATAATTTCTTGAGAGAGAATGGTTGGATTAGAGAGATATACGATAGATCTCTTCATAACCTTATTATTTCTATCCATATAGAAATCAAGAACATAATTCTAAAATAATCCTTAAGAGTCTATATACCATCAACTTGTATCCCTTAAACCCATATTAGAATTCAATCAGAAAATAAAAGCGGAAGCGTACCTGAATTTGTCATTAAAATCATTGAAGGTTGCAGGTATGTGATCTTCCAATTTGTAGAGTTTCTTAGAGTTTCTTAAATCTCTTTTGATGGAGATGAAGAGAGAAAACATGATAAACTGTATTTTGATTGTTCTCTAGAAATGTGGACCATAACCCATTTAAATAATCCTAGGGTTACTTCTTAGTTTTCAATATTTTAATTTGGCCACTCATGAAATTAGATATTGACTTTTCATGACATTTATACTTTTAGCCACAAAATTAATATTATATTAATTAAACCCCTTTAAGTCTTGACTAATTAAAATAATAGCACTAACACCTTAAATGTTACATTTGTGACATTCTAATAATCTCCCATTGGTCACATATGTAACTTTACATGCGTGTTAGACTTTATGAGCTCAAAATTTACCATTACATACTACAAGCATATCCAAATTATCTTGTCCATTGATCATGCCACTATTCAGAACCAAGGTGATTTTTGTTATATCAATCATAACTAAATCCATCAATGATCACCGATAGTGATACAACTAAATGACATAGATCCATCATGAAATGTATAGCATGAAAATCACATGAAGTTGGTGTGTATATATCGATTTTCAATTGATCATACTTTAATTTAGTGATATCGTTCAATAACTTTATTGTACAAAAAGTAAATTGCTAAGTATATAAATTTATTAATTTTAAAAACATCGAAAATTATAGTATGCATACATAATACCAAACACAAAAAATAAAATTCATAATTGACTAACTCTCACTTAACCAAAGACTCCTCTAACGATAAAACACCCATGTGAGCAGTGTGCTCATGAATGAGCTTAGTTGGAAGACCTTTTGTAAGAGGATCTGCTATCATGGAGTTTGTCCCCAAGTGTTCTATGGAAATCTGTCCACTTTGTACCCTTTCCTTAACAACTAGGAACTTGATGTCAATATGTTTTGACTTAGTCGAGCTCCTATTATTGTTGGATAAAGGATGTCGCGCTGATTTGTTGTCATAATATAACTTAATTGGCCTTTCAATTCCTTCCACAATTCTCAGCCCAATGACAAGATTCCTAAGCCAAATCTCATGGTTGGATGCCTCATAACATGCTATAAACTCTGCTGCCATGGTGGATGAAGCCGTAAGAGTTTTCTTAGCACTGCGCCAAGAAACTGCACCACCAACCAAAATGTAAATATAACCTAAAGTGGATATTTTACTGTCTTGGCATCCAGCAAAATCTGAGTCAGAATATCCAGTGATCTTTAACTGGTCTGACCTATATGTGACCATATAGTCTTTTGTTCTCTTTAAATACCTCATAACCTTTTTGGTTGCTTTCCAATGATTCATTCCTAGATTGCTCAAGTATCTTCCTAACATTCCAACTATGAATGCAATATGCGAATGCGTACACATTTGGGCATACATCAGACTCCCTACTGCTGACGCATAATGAATCTTTTACATTTTTTGAATTTGTAAGTTTCCTTTTCACTAATTGAGGCTAAATTTGTTTCCCTTAGCAATTGGAGTATCTCCTGATTTACATTCCTTCATGCCAAATCCTTTAAGTACCTTTTCGATATAGCTCCTTTATGATAATCATAGAATACCAGAAGATCAATCTTGATGTATATGAAATCCTAATAAAAATGAGGAGTCACCAAGATCTTTCATTTCAATTTTTTTTTGACAGAAATTTCTTAGTTCCGTGCATCATGCCTATATCATTAGCAGCAAGTAGTATGTCATCGACATACAAGACACGGAAAATGTACTTGCTTCTATTGAATTTGTGATACACACAATATTCAACAACATTCACCTCAAAACTAAACAAGAGAATTACTTCATGAAACTTGTGGTACCACTGACGAGACACATGCTTTAGTCCCTAAATGGATTTTGTCAATTTGAAAACCATATTCTTCGAGTCTCCCGACACAAAGTTTTCTGGTTGCACCATATAGATCGTTTCATCAATGTTGTCATTGAGGAATGTCGTCTTGACATCCATTTGATGGAGTTCCAGATCCTAATGTGCAATAAGAGCCATGATTGTCCTAAAAGAGTATTTCGATGAAACCGAAGAGAAAGTCTTTTTAAAGTCATTCCCTTCCTTTTGAGTATAACCCTTAGATATAAGACGAACTTTATACCTCTCCACATTACCATTAGAATCCCGCTTGGTCTTGAAAATCCATTTGCAACAAATGGGTTTCACACCTTCTGGTAATAGGACAAATTCCCAAACTTTATTGTCTTGCATGGACTTATACTCCTCCTTCATTTCTTCAATCCTTTTTTTCGAGTTGGAATCTTGTATGGCTTGATGGAAGTTGATTGGATCATCTTCCATCATACCATGATTTTCCTCATGCTCTTGAAGAAAGATTATGTAATAATCGGAATAGAATTTCTCCTTTCTCTAGTAGATCTCCGTAAAGGTATTGGTTCTTGTAAGACTTATTCTTGAGTATCTTGAGTTTCATCATCATGAATTACCAAATCATATTGAGTTGGAAGAATTTCAACAATTCTCGTTTTTGATGTATATGAAATCCTAATAAAAATGAGGTGTCACCAAGATCTTTCATTTCAAATTTTTTTTGACAAAAATTTCTTGGTTCCGTGCATCATGCCTATATCATTAGCAGCAAGTAGTATGTCATCGACATACAAGACACGGAAAATGTACTTGCTCCTATTGAATTTGTGATACACACAATATTCAACAACATTCACCTCAAAACTAAATAAGAGAATTACTTCATGAAACTTGTGGTACCACTGACGAGACGCATGCTTTAGTCCATAAATGGATTTTGTCAATTTGAAAACCATATTCTTCGAGTCTCCCGACACAAAGTTTTCTGGTTGCACCATATAGATTGTTTCATCAATGTTGTCATTGAGGAATGTCGTCTTGACATCCATTTGATGGAGTTCCAGATCCTAATGTGCAATAAGAGCCATGATTGTCCTAAAATAGTATTTTGATGAAACCGAAGAGAAAGTCTTTTTAAAGTCATTCCCTTCCTTTTGAGTATAACCCTTAGATATAAGACGAACTTTATACCTCTCCACATTACCATTAAAATCCCGCTTGGTCTTGAAAATCCATTTGCAACAAATGGGTTTCACACCTTCTGGTAATAGGACAAATTCCCAAACTTTATTGTCTTGCATGGACTTATACTCCTCCTTCATTTCTTCAATCCTTTTTTTCGAGTTGGAATCTTGTATGGCTTGATGGAAGTTGATTGGATCATCTTCCATCATACCATGATTTTCCTCATGCTCTTGAAGAAAGATTATGTAATAATCGGAATAGAATTTCTCCTTTCTCTAGTAGATCTCCGCAAAGGTATTGGTTCTTGTAAGACTTATTCTTGAGTATCTTGAGTTTCATCATCATGAATTACCAAATCATATTGAGTTGGAAGAATTTCAACAATTTTCGTTCTTGATGTATATGAAATCCTAATAAAAATGAGGTGTCACCAAGATCTTTCATTTCAAATTTTTTTTGACAAAAATTTCTTGGTTCCGTGCATCATGCCTATATCATTAGCAGCAAGTAGTATGTCATCGACATACAAGACACGGAAAATGTACTTGCTCCTATTGAATTTGTGATAAACACAATATTCAACAACATTCACCTCAAAACTAAATAAGAGAATTACTTCATGAAACTTGTGGTACCACTGACGAGACGCATGCTTTAGTCCATAAATGGATTTTGTCAATTTGAAAACCATATTCTTCGAGTCTCCCGACACAAAGTTTTCTGGTTGCACCATATAGATCGTTTCATCAATGTTGTCATTGAGGAATGTCGTCTTGACATCCATTTGATGGAGTTCCAGATCCTAATGTGCAATAAGAGCCATGATTGTCCTAAAAGAGTATTTTGATGAAACCGAAGAGAAAGTCTTTTTAAAGTCATTCCCTTCCTTTTGAGTATAACCCTTAGATATAAGACGAACTTTATACCTCTCCACATTACCATTAGAATCCCGCTTGGTCTTGAAAATCCATTTGCAACAAATGGGTTTCACACCTTCTGGTAATAGGACAAATTCCCAAACTTTATTGTCTTGCATGAACTTATACTCCTCCTTCATTTCTTCAATCCTTTTTTTCGAGTTGGAATCTTGTATGGCTTGATGGAAGTTGATTGGATCATCTTCCATCATACCATGATTTTCCTCATGCTCTTGAATAAAGATTATGTAATAATCGGAATAGAATTTCTCCTTTCTCTAGTAGATCTCCGCAAAGGTATTGGTTCTTGTAAGACTTATTCTTGAGTATCTTGAGTTTCATCATCATGAATTACCAAATAATATTGAGTTGGAAGAATTTCAACAATTTTCGTTCTTGATGTATATGAAATCCTAATAAAAATGAGGTGTCACCAAGATCTTTCATTTAAAATTTTTTTTGACAAAAATTTCTTGGTTCCGTGCATCATGCCTATATCATTAGCAGCAAGTAGTATGTCATCGACATACAAGACAAGGAAAATGTACTTTCTCCTATTGAATTTGTGATAAACACAATATTCAACAACATTCACCTCAAAACTAAATAAGAGAATTACTTCATGAAACTTGTGGTACCACTGACGAGACGCATGCTTTAGTCCCTAAATGGATTTTGTCAATTTGAAAACCATATTCTTCGAGTCTCCCGACACAAAGTTTTCTGGTTGCACCATATAGATCGTTTCATCAATGTTGTCATTGAGGAATGTCGTCTTGACATCCATTTGATGGAGTTCCAGATCATAATGTGCAATAAGAGCCATGATTGTCCTAAAAGAGTCTTTCGATGAAACCGAAGAGAAAGTATTTTTAAAGTCATTCCCTTCCTTTTGAGTATAACCCTTAGATATAAGACGAACTTTATACCTCTCCACATTACCATTAGAATCCCGCTTGGTCTTGAAAATCCATTTGCAACCAATGGGTTTCACACCTTCTGGTAATAGGAAAAATTCCCAAACTTTATTGTCTTGCATGGACTTATACTCCTCCTTCATTTCTTCAATCCTTTTTTTCGAGTTGGAATCTTGTATGGCTTGATGGAAGTTGATTGGATCATCTTCCATCATACCATGATTTTCCTCATGCTCTTGAAGAAAGATTATGTAATAATCGAAATAGAATTTCTCCTTTCTCTAGTAGATCTCCGCAAAGGTATCGGTTCTTGTAAGACTTATTCTTGAGTATCTTGAGTTTCATCATCATGAATTACCAAATCATATTGAGTTGGAAGAATTTCAACAATTTTCGTTCTTGATGTATATGAAATCCTAATAAAAATGAGGTGTCACCAAGATCTTTCATTTCAAAAATTTTTTGACAAAATTTCTTGGTTCCGTGCATCATGCCTATATCATTAGCAGCAAGTAGTATGTCATCGACATACAAGACAAGGAAAATGTACTTGCTCCTATTGAATTTGTGATAAACACAATATTCAACAACATTCACCTCAAAACTAAATAAGAGAATTACTTCATGAAACTTGTGGTACCACTGACGAGACGCATGCTTTAGTCCCTAAATGGATTTTGTCAATTTGAAAACCATATTCGACGAGTCTCCCGACACAAAGTTTTCTGGTTGCACCATATAGATCTTTTCATCAATGTTGTCATTGAGGAATGTCGTCTTGACATCCATTTGATGGAGTTCCAAATCATAATGTGCGACAAGAGCCATGATTGTCCTAAAAGAGTCTTCCGATGAAACCGAAGAGAAAGTCTTTTTAAAGTCATTCCCTTCCTTTTGAGTATAACCCTTAGATATAAGACTAACTTTATACCTCTCCACATTACCATTAGAATCCCGCTTGGTCTTGAAAATCCATTTGCAACCATGGGTTTCACACCTTCTGGTAATAGGAAAATTTCCAAACTTTATTGTCTTGCATGGACTTATACTCCTCCTTCATTTCTTCAATCCTTTTTTTCGAGTTGGAATCTTGTATGGCTTGATGGAAGTTGATTGGATCATCTTCCATCATACCATGATTTTCCTCATGCTCTTGAAGAAAGATTATGTAATAATTCAGAATATAATTTCTCCTTTCTCTAGTAGATCTCTGCAAAGGTATTGGTTCTTGTAAGACTTATTCTTTAGTATCATGAGTTTCATCATCATGAATTAGCAAATCATGTTGAGTTGGAAGAATTTCAACAATTTTCGTTCTTGATGTATATGAAATCCTAATAAAAATGAGGTGTCACCAATATCTTTCATTTCAATTTTTTTTTTGACAGAAATTTCTTAGTTCCGTGCATCATGCCTATATCATTAGCAGCAAGTAGTATGTCATCGACATACAAGACAAGGAAAATGTACTTGCTCCTATTGAATTTGTGATAAACACAATATTCAACAACATTCACCTCAAAACTAAATAAGAGAATTACTTCATGAAACTTGTGGTACCACTGACGAGACGCATGCTTTATTCCATAAATGGATTTTGTCAATTTGAAAACCATATTCTTCGAGTCTCCCGAAACAAAGTTTTCTGGTTGCACCATATAGATCGTTTCATCAATGTTGTCATTGAGGAATGTCGTCTTGACATCCATTTAATGGAGTTCCAGATTATAATGTGCAACAAGAGCCATGATTGTCCTAAAAGAGTCTTTCGATGAAACCAAAGAGAAAGTATTTTTAAAGTCATTCCCTTCCTTTTGAGTATAACCCTTAGATATAAGACGAACTTTATACCTCTCCACATTACCATTAGAATCCCGCTTGGTCTTGAAAATCCATTTGCAACCAATGGGTTTCACACCTTCTGGTAATAGGACAAATTCCAAAACTTTATTGTCTTGCATGGACTTATACTCCTCCTTCATTTCTTCAATCCTTTTTTTTGAGTTGGAATCTTGTATGGCTTGATGGAAGTTGATTGGATCATCTTCCATCATACCATGATTTTCCGCATGCTCTCGAACAAAGATTATGTAATAATTCGGAATAGAATTTCTCCTTTCTCTAGTAGATCTCCGCAAAGGTATTGGTTCTTGTAAGAATTATTCTTGAGGATCTTGAGTTTCATAATCATGAATTACCAAATCATATTGAGTTGGAAGAATTTCAACAATTTTCGTTCTTGCTTGACCAAAAGCAACTATATGAATCAGTTCTGTAATTGTTAACGATTTTTCCTCTAAGACAAAGTATCTAACCTTATTCTTCTCCCAAACTCAATATCCTCAAAGAATGTGGTTGTTCCCATTTCAAAAATTTAATTAAATTTGGGATCATAAAATTTGTAGCCCCTAAATTTTTCAGAATATCCAAGAAAGCAGTTGTTCACTATTCGGGAGTCCAATTTCTTTGCATTTGGCCTATAAGGCCCTACCTCAGTTGGACATCCCTTTACATGAAAATGTTTGAGACTAGGCTTTTTCCCAGTCCAAAGTTCATAAGGTGTTTTTCCAGCTGCTTTTGTTGGTACTCTATTTAGAATATAAGTTGTAATCTTTAGTGTCTCTCCCCGGAGTGACTCTGGCAAGGTAGAATGATAAATCATACTCCTTACCATATCCTTAAGAGTCTGGTTTCGTCTTTCAGCAACACTGTTCATGCTAGGAGATCCTGGTATGATGTACTGTGGGGAGATTCCATATTCCTCTAGGTATTTGACAAAAGACCCTGAACGTTGTTCACCTGAATCGTCATATCTACTGTAATATTCAACGCCACAGTTAGATTTGACTTTCTTAATTCTTTTGTTAAGTTGATTCTCAACTTCATCCTTAAATGATTTAAACACATCCAGTGATTAGGACTTTTATGTATAAGAAATATGCATGCATATCTAGAATAATCGTCTATGAATGATATAAAATATCGTTGACCATTCCAAGAAGGTGTCAGAAATAGTCCACAAATGTCTGTATGTATTAATTCTAAGACATTTGTAACTCTATATGCATTAAATTTCTTTTCTTTGGTTTGTTTGTCTTTAACGCATTCAACACAAACATCAAAGTTTGTGAAGTCAATGCAATCCAAAATTTCATCCGACACTTGTCACTCAACTCTATTTTTAGAGATTTGACCTAGGCATTTGTGCCACAATACTCCTATATTTTTATCATCAATTTTGCGCTTAGTACCACGTGATTCCACATTCAAGGATTCATCATAGGCAACTATTGTGTCAAGGAAATATAGATTATCACGACCCATAAGTGAACCGGTTTCAACAATATCTGAATTGAAAGACAACTTAAACATATTTTTTCCAAATGGACAAAAATAACCTGATTTGTCCAAATAAGAAACTGAAATTAAATTTCTCCTTAATGATGGAACCACAAAAGTTTCTTTCAAATCTAAATAAAATCCGATACACATCAATAATATAAAATGCCATATAGCTTCCACCTCTATCAACTTGCCATCTCCCACGTAGATGTATCTTTCAACATCATTTGACTTTTGGTAGTTCAGACAACCCTTCATTAAAACACTGATGTTCGTAGTTGCACTAGAGTCTAACCACCAAGTGTTTCCAGACACTACAGCTAAATTGACCTCAGAACAGACCAAACCATGAACCATGTGATTTGAGTGATCCCATGTCTCATAATTTTTCCTCTGTTTAGAGGTACTAGATTCCGTAGGAGAAACTGGTTGCTCCATCCCTAATGCAAAGTCAAGATCCATGCAACCAAGAAAAATTTCCATGTTCTCAGCCGAATCCTTAAAATTTATCCCATTACGGAACTAGACCTTATTCAATTAGCAGATATTGAAGCAATTGTAGCTGAAAAATAGAACACAATAATTATTATAAATATACTCATAAAAAATTGAAATATCAATTTGTTTAAATAAAGACATAACCCATCTCGAGATACCTAGTGTGAAGGTGAGAAAAAGACACAAGAAGAGGGGGGGGGGGATGAATTGTGTTCTTCGAATTCGTTGCTTCTGAACAAAGTTCAGGTTCTAAACAATAGTTCAAAATATGATTAATTAGTTGCAGTAGAATAATACTTAAAGCAAGTAAATAACAACAAAGACACAAAGATTTATCTTGGTTTCTCCCAAATTGAGAGTAGTTGTTGAATGTCAAACATACTTTAAATTGATCCATATTTATTGGCATTTTCATCTCATTTGTTATGTTTTGTTGGATTTACTCAATGCTTTCATGCTATTTTTCAACATTGTAGAAAATACCTTTGGTTGCTTTGATTTGTGTGTCATTATGCAAAAATTATGCATAAAAACATCAAAGAGTAGGACACAAGTAATTAGACAAGGAAGCCAAAGGAAAAGAAGAGATCCAACATGTTCGTTGGGTGAACATCCAATGAGGAGTAGAAACGAATGTTTGTTGGGCGAGCTCATGGAGAAGCCCCAATGAACCATCTCAGAATGATGGCAGTAGGAAAAGGGAACTAAGTTCGTTGGGCTAGCTAGTAGTGAATATTTGCTGGGTGAGGTTGCAGCGAAGGACTAACGAACCATCCCAGATTTGAGTCAATAGCTAAAAGGACCATAAGTTTTATGTGCGAACTTATAGCGAAGTAGTTTGTAGGGTGAAGAATTGCTCGCACGGCGAACTTGGTAATTCCTCATGGACGGTTTAACTGTTCGGAGGCACTTCAGGTGCCATAAAGTGGAGTTCGCTGGGCGAAAAAGGAGTTTGCTAGGTGAACTTGACAAATTCTAAAAGCACTATATAAGTACTTTTCACACTTTTTGGGGATCATAACCCATTTTTCACCTCTAAATTTCATTTCTCAGCATTTCTTCACCAAACGGTGATATTTTACAAATAGAAGCTGAATTCGCATCTGAGTTCGATTCTTCGATGTGGATGCTCATTCATCTTCTTCCATTACTTTTAAAGCAAGCTACCATGGTTATAGGTAGCTAATTTACTTTGTATCAAAGGTAGAGATAGTCTACCATTAGCTTTATGTATTTCTTTTGATTGGCCATGTATATGAATAAGTGATGATTAATATATGATGAATATTTTTTTTCTTAATGATTCACTCTTGTTTTGTAAAACTCTAGACATAGATTTTGTGAAACTTGACCTAAAATAATCATCTATTAATTTATAGATTTGAGAGATCGGTCTATGGTTGATAGTTTCTTGGTGTTGAACTTAAAGCTTACTATATTGGTTGTTATATGGAGAGATCGTGTAGAGATGATTACGGTATTTCTCACGACGCCGCTCTAGAGATAGATGGTGTTGAGAGAATACGCGACGATATTAATCGGATCCGAATTTACATGCAAGATTAAAAGAATACGTATAATTTAGGGTAAATGGAAACTACTTTTGATATACTTTGTTAATCAAACTCTTTAGAATTTTTAAGCTTTGCTACTAAAAACGTGACAATTTATGAACCAAAAGTTTGAAACCCTTTTTCTTAGAACTGTAAACTGTTGAAAGGCAAGCATCAAGATATCGGACAATCCCTATGGAGACGATAAAAAAAACACTTTAACTACGAATCAAACAAAATGGAAACGTTGCGAGAGATTGTTATGATATTGCAAGCATTGTAATAATAGTTTACTGATTTTAAGATATTTTTATTGTGATCTCTTACCCCTGCTTGTTTTTCTTGTGTTATTTAATTTGTTTGGTTAAGTGTGCAGATTCTGTTCACGCGAATGAGTGTACCTGCAGACCAACTTCTATTCGATCCTGAGATTGAAAGAACCGCTCGTAGGCTCAATAGCAGAACTAGGCGAAGGAGGCAACTTGCCAAAGAAAGACAAGAGCACGGAGAAACTTCTTCATCTACACCCATTGTTATGCCAAACATGATAGATCCACCATCACCACCTCCTTCCTCAACCTCATGTGTTAACAGTATAAGACACAAAGCTCAGTTTTTGTGTAACGCCCATAATGAGAGGCATTTTGAAATGAAAACGGGAATCCTTGATCTTTTATATGCAAATCCCTTTGCAGGGATGAACCATGAGGATCCGTTTACTCATCTCACGAAGTTCTATGAGATAGCAGGTGCAGCTAGAACGCCAGAAGTCAAAGAGGAGTCCTTGTTTAAGAGACTATTCCCGAATTCCTTGATTGGGAATGTGAAGGAATGGTATCTTGACCAATCTAGTCTTGTGATTACGGACTGTAATGTTTTGGAGGAGAATTTTCTTGAACGATTATTCCCTCAATCAAGATTTATGGAGGCAAAGACCTCAATTTTGATATATGCACAAGAAGGAAGCGAATCTCTCAATCAAGTCTGGGAGAGATTCCAATTTATGCTGAGAAAGTGTAAGGGCCATGGTTTTGATGATTTAACTCAAGTTCATATTTTTTGCAACGGACAAAATCCGTTCATAAATCGCTTTTGGATGCTACGGCGGGTGGTTCTCTAATATCAAAAAGTGCGGAAGATGCGATGTCCATCATTGATAGGATGGCACTAAATGATCATCAAGGTCAACATTACCATGGTACCCCACAAAGAAAACCAGGAATTATCAAGTTGGGAACAAATGATACTATTTATTGCAGTGAGAATCAGATATCAAGCTATTAAATTAACTTGAATTTCAAATATTTAAGTATTCACCAAGGAGTTTTGATTTATCCAAGGGAAAGGGTAAAGATCATAGAAAACCCTAAGTTTGCAATGTAACAATAATGCTAGCAGATTGTGGGGTTCGGGGGTTGGTTATACCTAGGGAAGGTGTTAGAATCCTAAGCATCTATAGTACTCTATAAGAATCTCTTGCTAGTATTTGTGATATTGTTTGCTTTTTTCTTGAAATGTCTTGTATTTGGGTTTTATTGGTGAGGATAGGAAACTAAGGGTTTATTCACCAAGTATGCTCGCCAAAACTTCGCAGTCTTGTGCTTACATATCCTTACAAGGATAGTATTAAAGCATTTGTAGTTCACCTCACCAGGGATGAATGGACACTTGATTATGATCAAGGTTCAAAGGGGGAGGTAACTGTTATGGCTTAACACTTGACTTAACAAAGTCAAAAGAGTTGTAAGTTCTACCCTAAGTCTAAGTTGAAAACCTAATGAATCTAACAAGTTCAAAGGGGAATGGGTATGGCTAAGCTACCTATGACATTGAGTCAACAAAGAGGCTTTCCCTTGGATTAAGGAACAAAAGGAAACTTAAGGATGGAAGCTAACAAGCTAGCATCACTTGGGGGAAATAACTTTACAAAGTCAAAAGAGGTATGGAAAATATGAATGGTATGAACAAGTATAATATTCAAACACGATATCAATTGAGAGTATTCAAAGTAACATTTAAACACGATGTTAATTGACAAAGATAAAACACATGGCTACAACCAAGGCATAAGGATAACTGTGACCACATTTAAGGTAAAGACTTGACAATGTCATAAATTAATAAGGTAATAACCAAGCACATTCAAAGTCTAGAGAAGTTACAAAGTAAGATGGTGGCAACCAAGATAATTAAGTTCATAAAAGAAAATATGTTACAACATTTAAACACACGTGGGGTATAGGTCTAACAAGACTAAATCATCATGGATAACAATTTAAAGTTCATAATCAATGCAAGCATGCATTAGGGTTTACTAACACCACTTAATCATGAATACAAGACAAGCATGAACAAGTTATAACAACACATAATCATGAATACAATCTAATCATTTCAACATGTATAAGTTATTACAACACTTAAGCATGGATGGAAACAAAGTTTAAGTTTAACATGTAAAAGTTATAACAACACTTAAACATGGATGAAGAAGAGGTTCAAAGTTGGCATGTATAAGTTAAACCCATACTTAAACATGGAGGGAGTTCAAAAAATGAGATAAGGCATGATAACAATCAAAGTTCAAAGCATACATGCATAAGTTGAGACATCACTTAATCATGGTTACAATTTAAGACAAGTAATAACCAAACATACTTAAGCAAAGAAACATGTTTATAACAATAACATGTGGATGAAGACGCAAACATACACTAGATGACATGTAAGCATACTTAAAGGTGACAAGTTAAAGTTCAAACATCATGTGAACAGATTAAGACATTACTTGAACATTTAAGCATGGATACAAGTTGAACATGTTAAGACAAGTAGGTAACAACCAAACATGGATGTTAGGGTTCAAACATGGTAATAAACAAGTAAGAACATCACAAAGTTTTAGGCATTTAAACATGTATTCAAAATCATTTTCAAGACAAAATTCAAGTGTTTAAGAACCTATAAACATGGTGAAATTAACAAAAAGGCAAACATGCATATTAAAGTCATGTAAACATGGAAGGAACATCACATGTTAAGGCAAAATTTTCAAGCAAAAGCTCATGGTATGGACAAAGTTCAGCATCCACTTTTAACATGCAAACATGCACTAAAAGGCATAAAGCTCAAGTAAAAACACAATATACAAGTTCACAAGGTCATACAAAGTTTATGCAAGGTGTAAATGGTTCATACAAGACAACATGTACAAAAGAAACCAAGGAAACAATCAAAAGAAACAAGATAAGTTAAAGGAAACCCTAAAAATATCACACACTTTAAGCATTCACAAGTGCATCAAAAATAAATATTTTTGGTGTTTTCTTTTCAGAAAAAGAAAATACACAATGTTTTAAACATATTGCAAAAAGAATGGGTTCAAAATGATTAAAAATGATAAAGTTAAGATCATGTGAAATTATAAAGAAAATGAATAAAATTAAGTATTAAAAATAAAGGGACTGGCCCCCATGGGTGTTGAACCCAGGCCAACATGCTTAGACACCAAAACACTAGCCAGCCTAACTACACGCACATGGTGATTAAAGGGTGAAGGAAATGTATTATACATGTTTAGTTGAAAAATCAAGAAATATAAAAGAAACTGGGGCAGGGGGATTCAAACCCCACTTTCAATGGTTCAGAGTACTTAAGACACACAGGTTTAACCATTGGGGTGGTTATACATCCATTATATCACCCCCAAAAATTAATAGATAAGCTTAAAGTTACCTAGGCTTGGCCATACAAAGGGCGCCCAAGGCTGGTTCTTGCCAAAGAAAATCAGATTTCCAACCTAATGCAAAACCTATCATAACTTTGTCATTTCTCCCTAAAAATGGATTAAACAAAGATGAAACTTCCTTGAAATTTCCTAAGGAATCCAATGGTGGTGGTGGTTTTCTCTAAAAAGGATCCTATTTTAAAACACGAAGGCAAAATCTAAAATGTCACATTTTTGCAAGTTCTACACAACAATTTTGTACACTCAATCATAGCACTAACAATTTTTCAAACACAACACATATGACATATTAAACATGTTCAAACTCAATGCACATCAAAGCAAAGCATATTTCTCAAGGCTCAAGTACTTTAGAAACTTACCTCTTGAAGCTCACTTGCCAACTTCCAAGATAACTGCTACATAAGTAATGTGATGCTTTGGAAACCTCTAATACGCCGTTATGAAGCTCTTTGGATTCTTGGAATCAAAGAGAAACCACTAGAACAAAAAATTGCTTCTTCTTGCAAAATGGTCAAAAGTGACCAAAATGAAAATTCAACCAAATGGAGTTACAGTTTGGAAATCATTCTTGGAACATCTCAGGGATGTTTATTAGAGTGTGTTTAAAGGGTTGGAAGGTTTGTAAATGGCTAGAATTAAGACATGGCTTATAAAATGGAAAAAGTCAAAGATATGAGGTTTTGAAGGTTGACTTTCTGATTATGATGGTTAGGGGTGAAGATTAAGGTTTGGACACCTTCAAGGGGTGATTTTTGATGTGTTTGGATGGTTGGATTAGTGGTTTATGGTTTGTGGAAAGAATATTTCAAGTTTGTACAGAGTGGTGTTTCTTGGCACAAAAGGGAGTTCTTGGAAAGTTTCTGGTTTTAGACCTTTTGAGGGAAAGAGTGAGGCTTGAGGCTCTGTAGAAAATGCAACTTGGTTAGTTCATGGTTTAGTTGAAGTTCAGGTGTTGGTTTCATGGATTTTGGAAGTTCCAATGCCAAGTACAAGCATGAGGGAGTTGCTGGAAATTTTAAACACTTTTCTTCTGCATAAAGAAAATATTTGGTACAGAAGAAACATGTTAGAAGCTCAAGAAGGGTTGACATTGTGATAAAAGTGGCTTTACAAGAATGGAAGTGGTAACTTTGTGCCAAAAATGGAATGAAATTTTGAACAAAGTCATAACCATTTGGATAATGCACCAAAGCAAGTGTAATCTTCTAATTATGGCCAGATTTACAAGTATCAAGACCTGCAATCAAGGATTATGCATAATCAATTTGAATTTGCAACTTGCATTTTGGTGAAAATGGCCAAAATTTCAAGTGCGGAAGGCTAACTTCCTCTCACAGAAAATCTTTGCTCACAAATGCTATGGAGGATTTATTGTAATTTTGGAAAAGCCCCAAACATGATATACAACCTTTATGTTTGATGAATTTCTTAAATCTTAAGGGATCATGACGAAAATTGGTTCCAAAGATTGATACTTTTGATGAACAAAAATTATCTTCAAAAATTTCTAAGTGTTTAAACTTTTTCACAAACTTGATGGCTCCATAACTCAAAATCTACGAACTTTTTGGAGATTAAGCCTCATCAAAAAAATTGTAGTATGTTATGAGGGATTTAATTTGATCTTTGGAACACAAAAATTGGATGTGTAGATTGAAAGTTATGACCCTCCAAAGTTGGCACCAAATTAGGGTTTTTCTTCCTATACTTAGAAAAATTCAAGTTTCTTAACTTTGTCCCTTTTGCAAGAAACCTTTTGAAACTTGATTTTTCATGCTCAAACTAACTTATTAAACATTTCTTGATGAAATTTGGCTTGAGAACTTCAATTTTGACCAAAAATCTCAAAAGTCAAAGGGTTGATTTTGTCAGACAAAGCTTGTGTATCAGATGAATTCAACTATGTGATCTTCAATGTTCGTGCACTATTGAACCTTTCCAACATCATGGATGGACTCCAAGTATGTATTTGAGTATGTTGAATCATGTCCCGAGGCTTAGGATCATGCATTGATCAAAAGTCAAAAGCGCTGTTGACTTTTTCCTATAAAACCCTAATTCGGGGCCAGATGAAATTGAGATTCAAAGAAGTTGTGGTGAGACCAATTTAAACTTGATTCTTGATGAAGATAGGCCTCTTGAGTTTATGTAAACTTGATATGTTGATGATCAATCCAAGACTTTGACTGATCAAGTGAAAATCCTCTTGATTCTCTTAGTGCAAAACCCTAATTCAGATGAAACAAGACAAGAGGCAACTTGAACAAGGTTAGGGTTAGCAATGCAATGTGTGATGCTCCTAGAATGATGATGGAATATAGGTTCAATATTTGGGGTATGGCACTATTCTTTCTCAAAACAAATTACTCTCGCAACAAGTGGAGTTGTTGACAAAGCAAATTTCAAAACTTCCACAACAAATCAAAGAGATGCAAGAAGTTCCCAACAAATCTCAACAAATTCCAAGCTGTGAAGACAACTATATGGGAAACCAAAATCAAGGCTATCAACCAAGACCACCACATTAAATAAATAACCAAGGCTACCAACCGAGAGGTAATATCCAAGGTTACCAACAAGGGTGGAGGCAAGAATGGTGATCTTCTAACCGTCAACCGTACCAAAATTACAACCAACCGCAACAAAACCAAGGAGGGGGCTCTAAAATTGAGGAAACTTTCAACCATTTCATGAAAACGCCTATCTCCACTAAAAAGAGTATGGATGCGACAATTTGGAACCTTGAAACTCAACACGGGTAATTGTCCAAGCAACTAGCCGACCAACATAAAGAAACATTTCTAGCTAATACTCAAGTGAATCTAAAGGACCATTGCAAAGCCATATTTACAAGGAGTGGGAGAACAATTGGTGTAGGAGTTGAAAAAATGTTGAAGTTGAAAAGGAGGATGAAATAGTAGAAGAAGTTGAAAAAAAGAATAATAAGGAGGTAGTTGAAATGAAGGATGTAGAAAAGAAGTTGAAAAATGAGAAGTAAAAAAAAGGTGAAAAAGGAAAGGAGTATGAGGAAGGAGTTCTACAGAAAAAGTAAATGTATCCTAATGCTCCTACGAAAAAAGAAAATGAAAAGCATTATGCTAGATTCTTGGTAATATTTAGTCGGTTGCAAATAACCATTCCATTCTCCGAGGCTCTACAACAAATGCCTAAGTATGCAAAATTCTTGAAGGACATATTTACGGGGAAAAAAGAGGTACACAGATAAGGAAACCATTGAGCTCAATGCGAATTGTTGTGCTATCATCCAAAGCATTCTTCCGCAGAAAGAAGGAGGTCCGAGAAGAGTAGTTATACCTATAACTATAGGTAGTGATTTCAAATTCAAGGCTTTGGTCGATATGGGAGCTAGCATTAATTTTATTCCTTTATATATGGTCAAAGGACTCGAGAACATGGAGATTAAGTCAACCAACATGACTTTACAACTTGCAGACAAGTCTAGGACTCGTCCTCATGAAGTTTTTGAAAAGGTGTTATTGAAAGTCGACAAATTTTTATTTTCGGTTGATTTCGTAGTCATGAACATGGAAGAAGATGACGATACACTAATAATCCTTGGAAGACCCTTCATGAAGACCACTAGGATGTTAATCGATGTTGATGATGGTATAATGAAGGTGAGGACGAATGATGAAGAAGTGTGTTTTACACTTTTCAAAGGTGCGGTGTATTCAAATCTATAGGAGGACAATTTTAAAGTGATAAAAGAATGAAATTCTGGCATAGCAGATTGCAGATGTCCTAACAACATGTCACGACATTGTTCTCTACATAACTTTTAAAACAAGGGCGGAATAAACAAGTTGATACAATAAATATCAGCAACATAAGCAAGACAGATGTTTCAACATCTGTTACAACATGTTAATCAATACTGAACTATAAATTGCAGAATGATAAATAACATAGAATATGATGACCCAATTCGATGCAAATCACCTGCATCTGGGGGCTACCAAGCCAGGAAGAAAAATCCACTATCAGTAGTATATTTTTATGTAAACAACCTCTGTTTACAATAAATAACCTCTGATTTACCTATCACTAGCCAATGAAAAATTTATCATTAGAAGTCATATCTAATTGATAAGAGAAACCCATCTCACTCACTAAATCACAACCTGTGATATCTAATAGTTATAGTCACAATAACTGTATCATTCTACTTGAAAGACACGTCTTTCAATACAAAGTTCAACCAAGCAACCTTGACTAACAATACTACTCGGATTCTATTGGATTTGCTTCAAAGCTTCATCTAAGAAAAATACATGATTCATTACCTATAGGTTTCTGAATCTGTAAACCTATGTCTACCACAATGTACTAAACCGATACAAAGGGAAACTTACAATACAAGAAAGCCTACGAATCTCAAAACCCTAAACCCTTATTTCCCTATAAAAAAGAGTTATAAAAGGTTCGTTGTCCAGTCTTAGGTCTAGGTTTTTCTTTTATAGTCTTTTGTTATCCATGGGCTTTGAATCTTCTATCAGTTGATTCTTTGATCCACTGTTGTGGTCGCTCTTTGAATTTTGCAATAGATTTAAAGCAACCTGCTAAATCAGTCTAGGATGTCGAGTCTTCATGCTAGGACATCTCTTTCGAAATCTTTGTTATCTGCAAAATTCTTCATGTTTGATCATCTTGTTCTTCATCAAGTTTTACCAAAGTCTTAGTCAAGCCTCAAGAGCTTTCAGTCTCCTTCTTTTGACAAATTTTGGCCAAACTCCTTCTACACAATAAACTCAATGTGAGTGAAGTTGAAAAAGGTCCTAAAAGGAAGTTGTTCCGAAAGGAAGTTGAGACTCCTAAAGAAGCTAGAAGGAAGTATGAAAGTGTTGATCAAAGAAAACTCCCTTCAAACACACTCCCCCTCTAGAATGCCCTCCCCCCTTTACTAAAGACCATATACTTCCTCACCCTAGTAATTCAGAACACAAGACACTAATGTGTTCACAACTCAAATCACAAGACATGAAGGTAGGACTTAGAACAGAAGGAAAACCTGAGACTCAGACAGAATGTCAAAACATCCTATCTAACAAACTCAACCCCTGTACTTTTACTTTTCTCCCCCTTTTTAATCAAAAACTGACAAAGATGTTCAATACAGACCCATACCCAGACTGAACATACCCAAAAACTAACAAAGATGTTCAATACAAACCCATACCCAGAGTGAACATACCCAAAGGCGGGCAAAACCCATGGGAACAAGGCACAATAGAAAAAAAAACAACTTCAGACAAAACTAAGTGAATAATCCCTTAAATACCTGAGTTGTTTCCTTAGGAAGTAACAAACCATTGAAAATACCGAAGGTCAATTCAATGAGAATATTAAGTGTGAAATGTAGCTTCACCAAAAAAAATTGTGGACTGGTCACTTTTAACTGTTTCAACTTTAGGGTAAACCGTCCAAAGAAAGCACATGTATCAAGATACATGTTTAACACGCCTTCTCTTAGGCACAC
Organism: Lathyrus sativus; assembly: GCA_963859935.3. NCBI lineage: Eukaryota > Viridiplantae > Streptophyta > Magnoliopsida > Fabales > Fabaceae > Lathyrus > Lathyrus sativus. The sequence goes on along the minus strand of OZ012739.1, from coordinate 220,078,888 downwards.
ACTTCACCGTCCAAGAAAAACATCCAAAGAAAGTAACTTGAAATAACCAAAAGTCCTAAACAATGTCCTGGAACTTTTACAGACTTTGTCCATTCGATCTGGTAAACTCTGAAGCATAGTCACAATGCCTTTCACTGAGCTTAAAGAATACTCCTTCCATCTATAAGTAAAAACTGTTGACCAAGATGCTAAGACATTTCTTCAAACATCTCCCAGTTAACAACAAAGACTCCAATGAACTTTATCTCATTTTGCATAGAAAAATAAATTCTCTTAGATAAGAACAAAGATTATTGGATCACACCCAAGAAGCTTATACAATTCCGATTCAAACCATTGACACCTCAACGATAGAACCAAGTTAGACTCTCAAGTCCACCAATAACACAATGTCACGACATCTTGTCTGACATTACACCCTCACTTGAGGAACAAAATCACAAACTACTTGAAACCTCAAACGATCTTGATAAATAACTGCACTACTGCAGTAGTATAACTCCCCCTATCAAGGATAACCAATGCTCCTTTTCCAGAAAAACACCTTAAAGTGAATGGAAAACATAAGACCCATCTTCATGTCTTTAAGATCTCACTCCTTATTCAACACACTTGCTGAATGCATTCACTTGCTGCTTAATCTACAAGCAATCTGTGTACTACAATAGTACACACATCAGACATAAGCTTCCCCCTATCTTTTATAAAAGATGCTCCATCCAGCAAGAAACACCCAAGATCACCACCTATTATCTCATGACCAACTTCATGCTCATACAGTGAGAAAGTACTAGGATTACCATCCTTGTACTATAACTAACGAACTCTTGGATTGAGACCAAAATCACCATTGACCCCTGTCGTCCTGAACCCATCCATACCAAGTACAGATCCACCTTTATTCTTACAGCCATAGATATCGATGTTCCTTGAGAAAAATATCCAATTGAACTTGGAATGCTTCACATTCCTCAAAGATACATATCAAGCCTCTTAGTTTGTTAGTTATCACAAATGTCATCCACAATTGAAGGACATCAGATCCATGCTCCAGAAATCCTTAGTTTACTTGCTTCACAAGCACCAAACTGATCTACATCTTTCTTGCAGTAGAAGAAACCACCTCTCCACAAGCATTCTGACCTCAGCATAAGGCAGAGAACTGGATAGACACCCCATAATCCAAGATAGTCTTCACCTCATCATTCTCCAGTATGATAAGTTAGAACACTTCTGACTCAACTGGTGAATATCAGCTTCCATAATCTGAACCCCAAGTTTAGCAGACAAAATGATGTTCTAACATCAGTTAGGACATCCTAATCATATCACAGACACCATACACTATAGTTCTTGATACAATAACCATTTGGACCTACTATCTGCATAGTAATCCAATCTGAAGATCTTCACAAAACACAACTCCACTAGCTTGATCAACAAGAAATCTAGATAACATAAAGAGAATTAAACTTTCGTACTTCAACGAAAAGAAGGCACTCATCCTTAATTAACTTAGGGCTTCTCCCACAAGCTCCAAGACATGAACAGAACCAGAACCTCCTTTGGTCTTCAAACAACTACACTTCTACACAAGAGTAATTTGCTCCAAGCACACTCCTTGAATAACCAAATGCCACTGTTTGGTTAACTCAACTTCCTTCAGAGCTCAAGAAAATCTTCTGATCCACCAAGGAAACCTGATTTTTAAGTTACATATCTTACTTGCTCCATATCAAGGCATCTTAGATACACCAAGATTTGGACCTGTAACATCTACTCCTTCTCACAGCTCCCGCAAACTGCATGAGATAGACCTTTTTGAAGTATTAATTTCATTCATACCCGAGAATATTAACTTATCTTTAGATGATGTACTATTACATAAACTAAGACCCTGAAGTTTAGCTTGATGTCAGAACACCTGATGAGACATCCCACTGGTGAATTCAGTCATTCATTATGCCACTTAGAAGAACCTTATCACTATAATAGAACAAGAGTTCCATGTTTTCATAGAGTTGATTAATGATATCAAGTTTGAGTAGACAACCTTTATTCTGCTTAATTATACCAAAACAAATACCTTGAAAGGAATTTTCTTCAGGAACTCCTCTTTAGAGAAATCAAACATGCCAAAGCTTGATTCTTTAGACGAGATTAGTTGCACAAGAACTTTACAAAAAGAAATCCAGCTTTCCTTAAGTAGAGACTTCTTTAGAAGTTCAAAGATAATCACCGCTTATCCTTGAAACCTGTTGCACTCCATTACACCTAGATCACAAATAAACTGATCCAAGGTCAATTTATCAAGATGATAAAGTATTCATCTTTACTTCCATTAGCATCATGTTCTAGACAAGTTTCTTGCCAGGAAACTTTCTAGACAAATTACGTGCTTTTGTAGGTCCAAGCTGAAGAAGAATCCAAACACACACACACGTGAATGGTACCAAGATCATCAGCTACATCTCCTTTACTCCAAATAATCACTCCTTGAATCAACAAGATTCTGCATAATCTTTGCTGATGGAATGTCTCAACATATGGTTGAACATCAGATCCTTGAAGTAGACCAAACAAATTAAAGGCCAGATGCTTGAGCAACAACTGATGAGACACCTTGATCATCAACTAAGGATAATCCATTAAATATTTGTGAATAACATAAATAGAAATGAATCTCAAATCCTTATAAGAAATCCTTCATCAGAAGACTAACTTGGATCATCCACCTGATGAACCATCTGAACATTAGTAATCTTGAACTTTATGGGTAACTAATTAAATACTTATGCATTCCACAAATAGCAATTGATCTTAAATCCATACGACTTTTCTAGAAGACCATCTGACAGATATTTACACTTCAGTAATACCAAAAGTATTCTTTAGTGCAAGTATCTTTAATGTTGAAACATCAAGGCTGACACCCTTGACTCAACCTGCCAATGACTTCCTCTTGCTAATAGAGCTCTTGAAAATCATGAATGGATAAAATAAATCACCTCCCATTATAACATCCATCAACACCAGAGATCTTCAGAAATCCATCTTCAACATGAGAACCAGATTATCTTCCTGAAAGAACTCTTAAACACGACCAGAGATGCCTTTATGAGTGGAGTTGAGAGAAATCTCAAGTATCTTTGGCAACTTAGTCGTAAAGTGTATTTACCAATTTCATAGATTATAAATTTGATAAATACGATCTCAACTCACCTTCTCTGACTTCAAGATACATGATGGAACCAAAATTCCTAGTACCAAGTCAACAATGACAGATATCAAGAAGTAACTCTCTCCATTCCATTGCTCCCAACTTTGTAATGACTAGAGCTTTGAAAAATGTTGATATCATCAAGAACAGAAGTCAATAAGCAAGATCTTTCACAATCTTTCTTCAATCACAACTCTAGAATGACAAGACTACCAGAGTTCTTCCATTAGAAAAATATGCAGCGGAACCACCAAAGAACATCTCCAACATGCCTTAAACAAGATGTCAAAACATCTTATAGGACACTATACAGAAGAAATAGCCACTCCTCCTGAAGTTGTTGTAGAAACTCCTCATAATCCTTGAACAACCATCAGTAGTTATTCCTCTTGATCCAGAACACTCATCTTAACCATCAATACCCTTTAGTATATCAGAATGAATGATCTGATCTCTCCAACCTCTCCTTGTTTAAATTACCAGAAAGTATCTCCCAAGATCTCATCCAGAAATAGACAGTATGCCTGCTTTGATACCAATTGAAATTCAAGCATAGCAGATTGCAGATGTTCTAACAACATGTCACAACATTGTTTTCTACATAACTTCTAAAACAAGGGCAGAATAAACAAGTTGATACTATGAATATCAGCAACAGAAGCAAGACAGATGTTTCAACATCTTTTACAACATGTTAATCAATACTAAAATATAAATTGCAAAATGGTAAATAACACGAATATGATGACCCAGTTTGGTGCAAATCACCTACATCTAGGGGCTACAAAGCCAGGAAGAAGAATCCATTATCAGTAGTATAGTTTTATGTAAACAACCTCTGGTTTGCAGCAAGCAACCTCTAGTTTACCTATCACTATCCAATGAAAACTTTATCATTAGAAGTCACATCTAGTTGATAAGAGAAACCCATCTCACTCCCTAAATTACAACCTGTGATATCTAACATCTATAGTCACAATAAACGTATCATTCTACTTGAAAGACACCTCTTTCAATACAAAGTTCAGCCAAGGAACCTTGACGAGTAATCCTACTCAAATTCTATTGGATTTGTTTCAAAGCTTCATCCAAGAACAATACACGATTCATTACCTATAGGTTTCTGAATCTGTAAACCTATGTGTACCACAATTATCAAACCGATACAAAGGGAGACTTACAACGTAAGAAAGCCTACGACTCTAAAAAACCTAAACCCTTATTTCCCTTTACAAAAGAGTTACAAGAGGTTTGTTGTCCAGTCCTAGGTCTAGGTCTTCCTTTTATAGTCTTCTACTGTCCATGGGCTTCAAATCTTCTGTCAGCTGATTCTTTGATCCACTGTTGTGATCGCTCCTTGAATCTTGCAACAGATTTAAAGCAACTTGCTAAATCAGTTCAGGATGTTGAGTCTTCATGCTATGACATCTCATTCGACATCTTTGTTATCTGCAGAATTCTTCATGTTTGATCATCTTGTTCTTCATCAAGTTTTACCAAGATTTTTTTCAAACCTCAAGAGCTTTCAAAGAAGATGCAATAGTTATGGTGAAAAGAAAGAAAGACGAAGACATAAGGATTGCATCAAAGAAAATAAAGGAAGAAAGAGCCAAGCTTGAAGTGATATTTAAAAAGAAGGATGAAGAGGCCAATAAGGCTATGATGAAGTGATGTTGGGATTTTTTATTCATAAGGAAAAGTGTACCAAGAACTGGTCATGACAATGGTTGAGTATTCTTGTGATAGAAGGAGTTCATCCGGAAGCTAATTCAATCTCTTTTAGTTTTGAGGTTTCAACCATTGGACCGTCAAGCTCAAACGATGTTAAAAAAAGTGCTAGTTGGAAGGCACCCCAACATTGTAAGTACCCCTTTCATCTTTAATGATTTTGTAGTGTAATATAGTATAGGAAGTGTTGTGGTAGAACAAGATTAAAATAAATTTTTTTTTCAAAAATCTGTCTCATTCACCTTGAGTTCGCTAGGAGAACCTGGGGCGAATGTTCGATAGGGGAACTGAGCAAGACAGAGAAAAATCATAGTTTTTCTGCCAAATCACTTCAGTTTTATTTTGATGTGGGCTTAAACTCCATGGGCCCAAGATCTTATTACATAATGTTTGGGGTAAACCTTTCTCCACTATCCTTTTTGTCTTTCCCTTTTCCCTCTTGTCTCTTTACTTTCCAAAACCCACACAACCCACATTTCTCTTCTCTCTTAATCGTACTTGTGCATGTGAAGATTGTTTCCAAGTTTCAATTAAAGTTCTATTCTCTCTATTCAACTCATATCAGGTTTGAATTATTTTATTCATTCCTTGTCTTATTAGAAACTTGTGGTTAGGGTTGATGTCAGCAATGTTTAGAAACTTTCTTCTGGGCTTTATGAATCTGTTTTGCATATTCATGTGTATTGGTTTATATTTGTATGCTTGTTTGGGTATTAAACTTTAATAATCTTTGAGAGTTGATGTATTCTTACTTAGAAAAACATTGAAATTGGTTTAAATAATTTTTGAGAAATTTGAACCCTTGCATGAACAATGTGGCTTGGTTGTTATTGTTTAATTGATACTCATTTTACAAACTGAATAACACTGATTGTATGGATTAAATTGCATTGTTGTTGTGTTTATTTTGAATAGGAAGAACCTAGAATTTTTCAAATTCGCAGGGTTCGCCTTGAGTTCTCTAGGCGAACCTGGAGCGAATGTTCGCTAGGTCTCACTAGGCGAACTCAATGCAAACATGACAACAAGTTTGATTTTTGAATTGTGCTGAGATTTATTATTTTGATTTTTTGTGCATTGTTTTGTTACTAATGTATTATGTGTTTGGTTTGCTGGTTATGTTTGGTGAATGTGCAGATGGCACCTCCAAATGCAACTCCTTCCAATAAAAGAAAGGTTGGAAGTTTATCCCATCTGCAACCAATTTTATTTGATACCGACCGGCTCAAAGGAGCTAAGCAGGATGCAATATATGTTTCTCTTGAGAAGAGGATACTTTTTCTTAAGAAGAGGTTTCACATCAATCCTCAAGGTTCCTACCGGGCGGTAGTGACAATTTTTACCTCTAAAAAGTGGGACAAGTTATTTACACCTTGTGATAGCTATAACATAGAGCTCGTAAGGGAGTTCTACACTAATGCCCTTCTGGACGACAACGAGGTCTTTTCTTCGACTACACTAGTTTGCGGAAGAGAGGTGAGGTTTGATCGGGATACTATTAATCATGTTTTGGGTCAACCTCTCACCTTGGGGGGAAGATGAAGTGGTTGATTACCATCGGACTTTAAGGATGCATACAGACATTGAGGAGATGTCTGATGCATTGTTGTTGGAAGGAAAATCGGTGGAATTGAACCCATATGGGGTTCCAAGAAGAAACCACAAGGAGGATATGCGGCAGTTAGCACAGCTAGTGCTTCTTTTGGTGTGACAAACATTAAGCTGAAGTCGTATACCTTCACTATGCCAATTCCTGTTACACACTTGATTCACAAAATTTTGATTAATACTAAAATTGATATGGCTCGGATCATCGCTGATGAGATGCACGCTGTTGTTGAGAGAAAACTTAAACCAGGGTCGGGAGCTAATTGCCCCTTGGTATTCTCATGTCTAATCATGGCTTTGTGCGTGCATGTGAGGGTGAAGCTACCCTCCCGTCGTCAGGTGATTATCCTGACTACCATTGATGACCATTATGTGGATAAGTTTTGTAGGCCTAAGAGCACGATAGGAGGACAAACTTCTGGTGCTGGTGCAGGTACAGGAGCTGGAGAGGTTTCCGGTTCTAGAGTTACAGGCTCCCAGGACTTTTACCCGTTTCAGAGGGAGATCTATAACTACAATTGAGAGTGGATGGCGGATATTCAACGTGCCATGATTGATATACATAACTATATACAGGTGTTACAGCTATAGTACCGAGAGCCTTCTGTGGAGCGATCGATAATAACTAGGGAGCAGTTCCTAGCTCATGTTGGTTGGTGTGAGACCAAGCCACACTTTGGAGAGGGGGCATGTATAGTTGATCCTGGTGAGGTAGATAAATTGACTCGGTGGTCAAACGGCTGGACCTAATTCCTTCGGAGAGAGGAAGTTAACGGTAAAACATGCAAAATGGCAAATTATTATATAATGGAAATTAAACTTCGGAAAGTAAAGAAACGGGAAAGAAACGCGAAAATTAAAAATCCCAAAACAAAAGTGGAAAACAAAACTGCGATCATGGCCTCGCATAAATTACATCCATGCCAAAAAATAATACGAATAAATGAACGACAATGAACTGAAACAAGCAACTTATGGGTGTTAGATGAAACGGAGACGCAAGAACTTTTTTTTTTTGCATTTTAATTGAAAAGAGGAGAAATAACTTTATGCTTAAATGGGAAACATATTCTAATTGTTTACTAAAAGTTTTGTGTTGATTTCAATAAAGAGATTAGTTTTAATTTTTTATCGTAAACATGTTTAAATCTTATTTGAGAAAATGTTTTAATTTTATTAAAAAATAATTCACTTTCATTTGAAAAAATGGTTTAACCAAAATACTTAATAATTAATTTTTTTTAAATGTTTTCATTTTAATCTTGAAAAAATGTTTTAATTTAGATCTTGAAAAAATGCTTTAATTTTAATCTTGAAAAAAAAGTTTTAGCTTTTAATCTTAAAAAAAAGTTTTAATTTTATTTAAAATGATGTTTTAGCTTTAATATTTAAAAGAAACAAGTTTAATGTTAACAGTAAGAAAAGAGTTTAATTTTTTTATTAACAAAAAAATTAGTTTTAATACTTAAGAAAAAATTTAATTTATATCAAAACAGAGTTAGAATTATGAGGAAATTAAATAATAAAAAACATCCCCAACAGTAAAAAGAAAAATAAAACGAACACGGGTCGGGCGGGTCACCACATCCCAACCCGACCCGCCTGCTACCAAATAAAAAACAAAAAAAATTGAGATTAAGGTTCAGAGCCCCTTTGCATTTCGCGGCGACACTCTCTTGTATCTCTCACTTCTCATCTTCTTTCACTGTTCTGCATGTCTCTCTCACCTTTCTCTGTTGGTCGTCTTCACTCTGTTTCGTGTTTCTCCTGCATGCAAAAATGAAAAGAAAAAAACATCATCAGCATGGTGGCTTACCGTGGTCCGCATTCGGTAGTGACGGTTCTATTTGATAGTTTAGACATGGCCAATGCTGACTATGTCTGAGGCTATGGGTTTTTGATGGCTTATCGGTGGCGATGACGACGGAAAGTCCCTCCTCTTGTCTGAGCTTGACGAATTTCGGAGTGGTGGCGTCGAGGACGAACCCAGTTCGTTGTCTATGATGGTCGTCTTTTGTCCATCTGTTATGGTTTCGTATAGGGTTTCCTTAGAAGAACTTCCTTTTTTCTGTGATTGGGATGATTATGAGATCCCCGATCTCTGAATCTGCTGCTGAAGCTTTGTATCCGCCGCTGCCGTTTTTGATTTCGTTAGGGTTTCTTCTCCTTCCTTTCTTTTTGAATCCCGTTATACTTTATATATTTTCTGACTTATTGGCTTTTTGGCTGTGTAGGTTATTCTGTTTCGATAACGTCGGCGGTTTTGTTGGAATCTTTGTAGCTGTTGAACTTTACTTGGTTTGCAGCTATTTGGTTTATTTATGCTTGTTGCGTTTGAATCTGTTTGTTCTTTGACCGGGGCCTTGGATCCGTTGCTTAGTGTTGCTGGATTTGGATTTTGATTTCTGTTTTGGATCCACTTCTGCTATTGATTCGGACATGGATTTTTCCAGATTTTGTTGAAAACTGGATTTCGGTTCGGATTCAGATATCCAGTTTATTTACTTGATAGGAAACTGGATGTGGATTTCGGATTGAATCTGTTTTTTTCTGAACTGGTTTCTGAATGGTTTAAACTTGTTTGATCTTGTTGATTTGGAATAGATTTTTTTCGGAGGATTGGAGTTAAGGTCCTAATGGGCAAACCATCCTCTTGAGAAAAAATCACTTCTCAAACCAGCTTTTCAAATAAGCTCTTTTGGCCAATAGCTTATCTCGAAACCACTTTTCCTCTTCCTCTTTCGGTGCCTTCGATAAGAACAGTAAACTGCCGGATACGCCAATCGGCCGAGAATCGAACCCGATGATGATACCACTCTGAGGGTATCGAAACTAACCGACTAAATTTTATTTGTTTGTTTTGTTTGCAGGTACGGAAGAAGAATCAGAGCACAATCAGATAATCGGGAGAACAGGAAAACATTAGGAATTATCCTTAGGAAAAATGTATTTTTATTTTTGTAATTTTATATAAAATGTAATTAAATATTTTTTTGTAATTTTGTCCACATATTCTTTTTATTTAAGTTTTTGATATAAAGAACAATTATTAATAATAACAATTCTTCATTTTTCTATTACTTATTTTATTTTATTTTTGATATGCAAATTAATGAAATGCAAATATTAAAAATGAAATAGAAATTATTTCTGATATGCAAATTAATGAAATGCAAATATTAAAAATGAAATAGAAACTATTTTATGTTTAGATTTTAAAGAAATTAAGTTAGAAAGGTAAAAAAAAATGAGATAAGCTCATGAGATGAATTGTCCTTAAAAGGGAATACAAATGGAAATATTTTATGATAAAAAATGAAAAACAATAATGCAATGCAATTGATTTAAAAGGAGATAAAAACGAAATGATCATTACATATTTTTATTAAATCCTAATTTTTCTAAGTTATCTGACTAATCCCTGTCTCCGACGTAACTCCCGATTAAACCTTTCAGCATTTCACCTCAGTCCAAATCAAAACGGCCCAGATTTCCTGACTACAGCTCAAAATTCGCAAGTTGACAATTTTACCCTTTCTGAACTAAAGAGTGCGCCATGTGATTACCTTCCTGCAAAATCAACCGACTACACAAACCTGTTAGCGGTTAGTTAAATGAAATGAAAAATGCAATGGAATGCGAGATGAAACGACACATCTTAGGGCAGAATTTGGGGTATTACAGAAAACAACAGAAAATCATCATGATTATTCAACTGAAATTTAAAATGTGAATGAATGCACATGTTATGCAACAGTACAAGCAAGGGAGGACACCTCAACCTTTAGATGCAAACATGGGCTTAAGAGAAAGAATGCCTGTCCTAATGCACCTAATCAAAATGATATGTAGAGGAGATGATAAACCAAATAATGGGAAAGCAAAAGGAGAACTAAACTCACTAAGTTCAATGTGTAAAGACACAGGAGTCCACAAAGGTTCAACTTCTTTATGGAATGCCCTTAGTTCGACCAAAGGAAGAACTGAGCTCTCACAAGAAGGATCCTATGATTATAGGACATAGAAGGAGAATATGTATAAACACAAGAGTCCATCAAAGGCTCAACTTCTTTATGGAATGAACTTAGTTCGACCAAAGGAAGAACTGGGCTCTCACAAGAAGGATCCTATGATCGTATGACGAAGGCATGAGGAGAAGCATAGTGAGAACCAAAAGAACCCACTATGTTCAAAGTGTATCAACAAGAGTCCATCAAAGGCTCAACTTCTTTATGGAATGCCCTTAGTTCGACCAAAGGAAGAACTGGGCTCTCACAAGAAGGATCCTAAGATTGTAGGACAAAGAAATGAGTGTACAAAGTACTTGAGTCCTTAAAGGCTCAACTTCTTTATGGAATGCCCTTAGTTCGACCAAAGGAAGAACTGGGCTCTCACAAGAAGGATCCTATGATTGTAGGACTTGGAAGAATTATAAGAGTGGAAAAGAATCATGCAAAGCAAGGCAAAAGAATCACATTAGGGAGAGAAACTACTCACTATATGCTTCTAAGGAACCCTAAATGCAATGTCCTAAAGGATGCCTAAACTAAGCAAGCTATGAACACGATAATGACTTTAAAATTAATATACAAATGCTTCAAAATGTATACAAGATTAATATGCAAGGATTGGATGCACAAGCATTGCAAAAACTTCAACTAAAATGCAAACTAGGCAAGATGTAGAGGTTGAAACCACACAAAAGATAGGCCAGAATGTAAAATCTATCAAAAATATTAAAACAATCCTAAAAATTCTAAGGGACCCCTATGGTCTTAGGAACTAGGGGTCCAAATTTGGGAAGAGAATTCTAGGTCTAGATATGCCAACAGAAGGCAAAGTTATGAGATATTCCATGGACAAGGCCAAAAGAGAGAGTTCTAAAGGAACTACCTAAACACTAACCAAAAGGCATCTTAAAATCATGAGAAAAATACTACAATGTTAATTGAAGCATCAAGAATAAGCACACAAAAAAACATGAATTTATTTGATGGTTTGATCACAAAATAAAATCAAGCAAGAAGATATGTCATTTTTCATATTCACAAAAAGCATATTAAAAAGAAAATACACAATTAAATGAAAAAGAAATGGAAAATTCAATTAAAAAATATGCAAAATTAAAACACATGTCAAACTATATGAATGCATTTTTTTCATGATTTTTGGGATTATTTAAAATTTTTAAATGAATTAAAAAGAAAACAAAAAAAATGAAATGTAAATGAAGAAAAGAAATACAAAGAATAAAAACTGGGTGCAAATAGCGACCCAACAACATGTATCCTATGGGCTCATGCGTATGGGAGGTGCCACTAGGAATCAAAGCCCAATCCAATCTAATTTCAGTCCACTAAATGAGAATAAATCTCAGCCACTCAATGCAATTACCAGCCAAAGGATCAAACAGTTACAATAAGAAAACGCGTACAGCAGCCTCAAAACATAAAATGAAAATAAATCTCAGCCTTACAATCTGAATACCAGTCACACATCCGAGGGTTGTGGTGCGTGCATATGAAACACACCGTTTCATTTAGTATGGTCAACAAGATCCTGGCCATCCATCATGACTTAAGTCCACTGATCCAAGGGTTATGAAACAGCCACGTAAGCTTCAGTAACTTTTAACACAATATGAGAATGAATCATGGCCATAGGATTGTGCTTGAATCAAAGTCTAACAAGAGATCTAAAGGCCAGGATGTGAACTGAGATTTAAAACTCAAATGGAGGGAGAATTACATAGATGGTGGCCGGATTAACACCGGTCATCTTCTCCGGCCACGATGAACAGTACCAGCTTCACGAGTTCAACAAAACTTGCAATTTTTGGTACCAATCTCTTCGTCTCATTGCCTAGGTTACTAATCCATCATCCATTTTCATTAACTCCTCATAACAAGCCCTAACCGAATCCTATGAGTTTCAAGGTTATTTCAAGAATGGTTGCAAACAACCCTAAAACTTATCCTAAATCCATCTAGGCATCTTAATGAACACGAATCCTCAAAAATGGTAGCCTATATGTACATGCATGAAGAGAATTTTGGAGAAGTTACTTACTCAACAGAGCACCTTCGTTGGGTCTTCAATTGAGGGTGAAGCTTCAGCAAAACCGACCAGAATCCTTCCCTGAACCTTCTTGGAGCTCTTGGCAATCTTGATTTGGACTGAAAATGGCTAATTCTCCAAAAACGAAATTCACTTTTGCTTCACTTTTTCTCAACTATTTTCTGTTATTCCTTGATCCAAATTCAGTTATGAAAGCTTGTGGATGATCATGAGCTTATATAGAATGGATCCTGATCACTTTGAAGCCCAATTACAGCTTGTATGGCCAAATTGAAAATCCAAAATTCACTCACTTGAAGCTTGATGAAACTCATGAAAACAGAGCTTGGACTCTTGTAACTTTGTTCATTCATGTTGCTTATGATGCAATTAATCCAATGGTGGAGATTTCTGCCTTGAAATGGAATCAATGGTTGATTTGGCATGTGTTACTTCAAGATGAAAAAACATGTACAATGCCATGGTTTTAAACCTCAATTTTCAAATCTAAAAATGCCATTGTACTTGGAATGTATTTTGTACACATAATATGCACAAACTTGGATAAAATTGGCCCATTATGAATTGATTTGATTTTTGGCTTTTAATGACTTTTCCATGGAAATTCCTTCATCCAATCTCCCATCCAAGCAAATTCAATGGTTCCTTGAGGTTTGGTTGAGCAATTGACCCCATTTGGAGCAAGTTTCAAGCTGGAAAGATTTCCATTTGAATTATGCTAAGTGGTGAAATTGACCTATAATCAAAAGTGGCCTATAATCTTAGTTTCCCAAAATACCCCTGCCTTGCAAGCTTCATATCTTGAGCTTCACAAATAGCTTGAGGACTTCTAGTACTTTTTAAAAAGCTAAGATCATATGGAAGAACTTTTATGTTTAGGTCAAGATGAGGAGAAACATCCTTCTAGGTCAAACATGTCTTGGAAGTTGGTTGACTTTCATGGACCAAAATCACATTCATCTGATGACCTGTAACTTGTCTGCTTCATAACTTGAGTTCTAGAAATCGAATGAAAGACTTCTAGTACTCAAAAGAAATCTAAGAACATGCCCTACAAATCTCATATTGGAGTCAAGATGAGATGAAACTTGTATCTTGAGTTATGTGGTCTTGAAGTTAGGCACTAACTAGGGGATTTTACACTGTCAAGCTTAGAAACCCTAGCTTAGCAACTTCTCAAACTATTGAGTATTGATGAATTGATCTTGGACTAATCTCTTAGGTGTCTCAATACAACATTCCATGATCACAAAGATTTGGAATTGAGTCTTAATCTCCTTCCAATTCACTGTTGACTTAGGGTTAACCAGATGAAAACCCTAGCTGCACCACCTTTGGTTGTGGCTTCTTGTACTTTGAATAATGACTTGCACAATCTCCTCCATGATCCTCAAGGAATAAAATGAGCTCTCACAATACTCTCCATCCATAACCATGGACTCATAATCCTCTGATGACTTTCACTGACCCCCAAGATAGGAGATGCACCAATCTTAACCATCTGCTCCTTTAATGAGCTTTAACATGCCTCTGATGATAATAAGCACTTGATAACTTGAATACAACTTGATTAGTCTTATACCTTTGATAACCTCACCTTAATAGGCACATCTCTTGATCCCCTGCATAAATGACAATGCAATGCATATGCTAATGCTACAATGAATGCAATGAAACATAAGCTAGGTAAAGCAAAAGGTTGGGCAAATTTTGGGGTGAAACAAGGATAGGTAAAAGTAGTCTTTTCTTGGTCATCAGGATGAATAGGGATTTGGAAGAATCCTGAGTATCCATCAAAATAGCATAAGTGAGAATGTTTGACCAGTCATCAAGCATGTGATCGATAAAAGGTAAAGGAAAATGATCCTTGCGAGTGGCCTTGTTAAGTTTTCTATAGTCTATGCAGATCCTCCATCCAGTTTGAGTTTGTTTAGAAATGGATTCCCCTATTTTGTTACTAACAATCGTAACACCTCCTTTCTTCGGTATGACACGCACAAGGCTTACCTAGTTACTGTCAGATATCAGGCATATGATTCCTGCTTTTAGTAGCTTTTGTACCTCCTTTTTGACTATATCACTTAAGATAGGATTTATTCTTCTCTGATGCTCTCTAGAGGTCTTACAATCTTCTTCTAACATAATACAATGCATGCATATGGAAGGACTTATTCCTTTTAGGTCTGAAATGTTATACCCCAATGCTCTAGGATACTTTCTTAAAACATGTAGCAGCTTTTTAGCCTCTATATGTCCCAAGTCAGTGTTAACTATCACTGGTCGTTCCAATTCGGTGTTTAGAAATTCGTACCTTAGATTTTTGGATAGTGTCTTCATTTCTATAGAAGGTTTATTCAGGCAAGGCATTGGATCGGGTGTCAGTGCTAGACATTCCGTCAGACTATCATCTATGTATGGCTCACGCCAATTATCGTCTTCGAATATGGGAGGGGCTGGAATCTTTAGTACTTCAGTATACTTAGATGGTTACATCTCCATTTCTTTTACACACTCGTCGATAACGTCTAGAAAGCAGCATGAGTCATCAATAGCTGGAGCTTTTAGGAATTGAGCCAAAATAAATTCGAATTTTTCTTCACCAACTTCAAAAGTTAGCTTTCCTTTCTTAACATCAAAATCAATTGGTATATAGAATTGTCCTATACGAATGGGCATGTTCTCTAGCATACCTATAGGAAATTTAACAGAATGGTCTGCTAGTTATGGAGACATTTTTGTTGGTCTTAATTCTCCAAGATCAAGCTTCTTACATGTGGATAAGGGCATTAAACTAACATTGACTCCTAAGTCGCATAGAGCATTGTCTATGACGAACTTTCCTATTACATAGAGTATAGAGAAACTACCCGGGTCTTTTAGTTTAGGAGGCATGTTGTTTTGAATTATGGCACTACACCCGGCAGTGAACATAACAGTTTCATTATCTTCGAGCTTTATTTTGTTGGATAAAATCTATTTAAGGAATTTGGCATATGAAGGCATTTGAGTTATGGCTTCTGTGAATGGTATGGTAATGTTTAGTTGTTTCAGAAGCTCTATGCATTTCTTAAATTATCCTTCATTTTTAGACATAGCAAGTCTTTGAGGATAGGGTATAGGAGGTTTGTATGATGGCAGAGGAACATAAGGTGTTTCTTTCTCTACGACCTCTTTGCTTTCGTCTTCCTTTTTGTCATTAATTGGCTCTATGCCTTTTTAGTTCCTTTACCGAGATTTTGATGCATGGAAGGATTTTAGAGTCTTGGATCCACTAGTCCATCAAGTTTCGTTCTACTTCACAACGTGATATCATTAGCATGTCCTTTCGGGTTTGGTTGTGGTTGACCAGGAAATGTTCCTGCAGAGGCTGCTATTGTTGCTTGTTGTTGGACTACTTGAGAGATCTGAGTTTCTAGAATTTTGTTATGGGTAGACATGGCATCAAGCTTAGTCGTTGTCTGCTTTAACAATTCACTCGTATGCACATTTTGGTTAGCAAACTCCTTGTTTTGCTGAGTTTGGGTTGCGATGAAATTTTCTAATAATAGCTCAACATTTGACTTTCTTGGTGCTTGAGAAGCAACAGATGCTACTTTCTGATATCCTGGAGGAACGACAGGGGCTTGAGTTAGAGAAAAAAGAGTGTTGTTGCTCTTGTAAGAAAAATTAGGATGATTCCTCCAGCCAGGATTGTAGGTGTTTGATTACGGGTTTCCTTGGGCATAATTCACTTGGTCGGTAGGAATACCAGCTAATAAATGACATTTAGCGTTACTGTGCCCTAGGGTTCCACACAGTTCACAACTTGGTGTCAAAGAGGCCACGGTGGCTGCCGCAGCTACAGTCAAACTTTCAATCTTTTGAGTAAGCGCATCCGCTTTAGCACTAACATGGTCCAAACTGTTAACTTCGTACATTTTGTTCTTGGTAGCAGGTTTTTCTGTCGGAGTTCTCTCACCTCCCCATTGGAAGTGATTTTGAGCCATATTCTCAATGAGTTGATAAACATCTTCATATAGTTTATCCATCAGTGTGCTGCCAGCTGTAGTGTTCAGATTCAGCTTTGTATTGTAAATAATACCATTATATAAAGTATGGATTATCAACCATTGTTCAAGTCAATAATCTGGGAAGAGCCTCAACATGTCCTTGTATCTTTCCCAAGTATCGAAAAGAGATTGATTTGGGATCTTAGCATAGCAATTTTGCTTGGGGGTAAATATCGGGCTAAAAAGACTTTCTTAAACTCGTCCCGCGTAGTGATGGATTTGGATGGTAGATACTGGAGCCAAGCTCTAGCTCTATCTCTTAAAGAAAATGGAAAAATACGTAGCCTTATGGCCTCGTTACTGACACCATTTACCTTTACGGTATCAGCATATTGCACAAACATAGATAAATGAAGGTTCGGGTCATCTGTGGAACTTCCAGAAAATTGGTTTTGTTGAACGGCTTACAATAGCGAAGGTTTCAGCTCAAATCGTTTCTATTGATGGCAGGGCCAGCAATGTTATTATGCGGTTCATCTTGCGATGGGACAGTGTAATCCTTAAGAGGACGATTTGGTGGGTTCTCAGCCATGGGAATTCTTAATTCTGGGTAAGGAATTTCAGATTCAGGAAGATTATACTTAATTTGAAAATCTTTGATTCGGCGTCTTAAGCTAATAAAACACTCGATATCGTTAATTGGTTGCTCAAGCTTTTTGCCTCGAGAGCGAGTGTTTGGCATACAATCGACAAAAATAGGAAAAGAAAAAAAAATTGGTGCCTTAGTCTATACTACGCAACAATGGAATCACAATATTGACTAAATCAGTTTCCCCGACAACGGCGGCAAAAACTTGATCGCGTGTTTTGAGCAAGACACTGAACGGTCCCTCGAATGAAGACTGCAAGTATACAGTTGTTCACGTAGTTTTAAAAAGGTTATCGAACCCACAGGGAAGCGATAATCAAACTAATGCAATCTAAATGTTGCAGTGCAAAGCTAAGGCTAAAGATTACGGTTTTAAGACGGGAAAAAAGAATTTCTAATTCTAGAGGGTTTTAGAAATAAAGATAAAAACGAGTCTAGAATATGGATTTTGCATACCTAAAGGACTTGTAGAAGTCAGGTGCTAATTACGACTTAACGCAGTCCTGTAGAAGGTACTAACTTAAAGGTTCCGTCTCACACTCTCACGCTATTGACAAAAACCACACCTTTCAACCACATGATTTTCTCTCGCTCGCCCGTTCTAATCGAAAAGCATATATTGAAAGTTAATGAAATTCTAAACAATGCCTAAAACGCTCTCACTGTTTTTAGGACCGATGTCTAGTTTTCACTATTAGTTCATTCCTCACACTCTCATGCTATCGGTCCGAACATAGCATATTTCTCACTCTCATGACGAAATAATAAAACAAGAAAATTGGAAACAAAGACCAAAACTAACATACAAATTACATTCTTTTTACGCGCCTAACTTTTCTACAGAGTCCCGTCGGTAACGACGGTCCTCATATGCTGAACTAAAAAAGATTTAGCAATGCATGGTATAATTCATGTCAAACATGTCTACAGACTTCATAATCAAAATCATCATTACATACAAAACAACGATAATTTAAATGCAAAAATAAATAACGAAAATAACTTGAAAAGTAAAATACCGAATTTGATTAATGTGATGCCTGCAGGGTTGTAGTATTCGAAATGGTATAGGAAAGGAAAAAGAAAATACAATTAAATATGCGACAATTCCTCGATGTGAGCAATTGCCACTATAAAAAGTACCTATATGCCTAAGTCTAAAGGGAAATTGATAGAACTTCCACGTGGGGTTTTCTCGGTGTCTAGAGTGTGATCAGAACAAAGTATATATAGAGGAGGAGGAGGTTGCAATCGTCAAAATCGTGCACTGAGTGGAGAGAAGTGGTGGGGTGATGCAACTATCATCAGACTCATGGCGAATTCCATCAGGCTCATGGCGAACTCCGTGGCCTTGCCTCATTAATTGACGTGGCAGGCTGATGTATGGTGAATGCCATATAGCCATGGCGAACGCCACATCAGCAAAAGGCAGATTTTGGAGGTTTATTGCTGCATTTTCCTCTTCTTTTACTCTTTTTCCGCTTTTCTCCCGATTCCATAACAGATGAAGCTATCAACTGCAAAACACACAAAATAGAGTAAAATGCAAATAAAACGCGATAAAAAACAGACGATAAGTATGCGCAATGAGCCTAAAAATACGATATGATTTATCGTCATCAACTTCATTGGGGACTTTGTTGAAATGAGCTAACATTGCCTCTTGGGGAGAAAAATATCTCAAACACCAATAAATTGGGCTTCCAATGCGCATTCCAGTAACAACTGGACCTTATTGGGGATTTCACAAAAGAGATGCAAGTTGGCTGCTTTATGAGCAAATTTTCTCAAATAAAGAGAAAAAACATCAGAGTCTTCATCAACTTTCTCAAATAGATGCCATTTGATAGAAGCAAACTGGACAGAGGGCTTGCTGAGGAATCATTACTTGCAATAAAACCCTTGTAAAGGAGGTAACTCAAATAAAGAGAAACCATTTGTATGGTCTTCAACAAAATTCTTTTGACAGACTTCCAAGGGAACACCAATTGTAATTGCAACAGGTTAAATAACACCAAGGACAAATAAGCTTCTCGGGAGAGACGTCCACTTATCGCCATAGAAAACAAGCTTCTCGAAGAGATTGCCACTTGTTATGAGAAAATTTGAAGGAAACACCAAAGACGAATAAGCTTCTCAAAAGAGACTGCCACTTATCGTTGTAGAGGTAACAATAGAAAAACAAGCTTCTCAAGAAGACTGCCACTTGTTATATACAAAAGGTCAAAGATGGATAAGCTTCTTAGGAGAGACTGCCACTTATCGTTGCAAAAATATCAATGACAAAACAAGCTTCTCAAGGAGACTGCCACTTGTTGTTGGGTATAAGTTCCAAGCAGATGTTATAACAACTTTGTTGGAGAATGAATTATGTCTTCAATAGGGATATGTAAAAGATTCTTCTTTTGAGACACAGTGCAAAATAAATGCACGCTCAAACTAGGTTCGGAGACCTAATCGGGTTCAAAAGCAACATTTTCCAGGGACCGAAGTTCAATCTAGGAACAAGCTAGAAAGAAAGGGCATGTCATACCCCAAATTTTACCTTTAGGTTCTTCGAACTTCCGCATGTCATTTTAGGTCAATCATATTGCATAACTAACCACTTTATCAGTCTTTGCTTTGTTTTGTTTCACTTGTGAATCAGGGTTTGCTTCAAGAGACTTCAAGGATCGGCAAATCAGGGTTTTGGATAAGTCATCCACCATTTAAGCTCTTAAGTCCTGGGATCAGAGATTTTTTGTTGAATTGGATTGCCATTGATTCAGAGGTTGTTTCTTTCAGTTATTATACTCAATTCTAAGGTAAGAGATGTTGGGTTTTCAATTGTCACGAGTAGTTCCTATCAGAGGCTTATCAAGGCACGGCATTAGTTTCTCTGAATTACCACAAGGGTGCTGTTTGTTTAGGATTTCATTAGTGGATTGACTGGAAAGATTATAGATTGGGATTCTAGAGGATTAGGGTTTCTCACCCTTGGTGTTTATGATCAACAAGTATCGTTTAGTTGTGTCTCTTGAGGCTATCAGGTTCGATGTGTGTGCAAGTATTGATTGGTTGGTTAAGACTTTCACCATTGGTCTGGGGATTTGGCAAGTTTGTTCACCAATTGAAGACCATGTTAAGATGAATTCAAGTTTGTCATGTTGTTTAGCATCTATGGCGATCAAGTGAATTTGTGGATTTTTTTATGTGTTGTGGAGGCGCGTTAGAAAACCCATATCCATCCTGTAACCGTTTTATCCATTTTGCTACTCATCCATTTTCAATAACCGTTATCCATTTTTTTCAATCCAATTCTCAATTTCCATTTCCAAATCCATTCAATATCCAATTTCCAATTCATCACCCATTTCATTTTGTTCCATATCCATTAATCCTTCTTATTTATTTATTTATCAATCAGTATCCATATTCCATCTTCATTTCATGTCCAAATTTCATTTAATTCATAATTTTTCCCTTTTAGAAAAACATAATCATTTTTATTCATGTTTTAGCTCATTTCACTAATTCATGATCCATTAGGAATCCAAAAGCCCAAAAATTCACAAAAAACAGTTAAAGGTCATTAAGTCCATAACAAAAGCCCATTGTTTTTTTTCACTTTACAAATAAATTACACCTAAAATTACAAAAAAAATAAATCAAAAGGAGTTACTTTCACCAAGCTTTGACCACCCAGCCCATCCGTCCAAAACCGTACAACCTGCAAACTCACTTTATGCCAAAATTCTGCTACTAGCTCTGATACTCCACAAACCACACAGAAGTTGCCACAATCCAAGACCTATACCTCCCTGGTACATGTGTACCAACCTTCTACTCCAAACAAACCACTCTTAAAACGCTGCTACAATCTGCACCATAGAAAACAACAATTCAAAACAAATTCTGCCACAATAAGCCAAAAACTTGAGGGAACCACGGTTCTAAGGAAAATAAGGTTTTAAAGGGACATGAGAAAAACAAAAATGATTCAGAAAATCACATACCTCCCACAAATTTCCATTAAAAAAAACAAAGACCAGGACAACAACAACAATTTGTACTTGGACTATAAACCTGCTATTGATTGTATATTTTAATCCTGCAATAAGCCACAGACTTGTCAACAACACAACAAGCCAAAATACTACAAACCTGCAAAAATCTCAGTGAAAACAACAACTCAACAACGATCAAATTTTTTTAAAAAAATTGAAGAAACAATTTTGATTTTTTTTGGAGTTAAAAAGAAGAGGAACAAAATAGCATAAGGGGGTCAACAATACAAACAAAAAGTCTTGGATAACAATAAAAAACCATCCATCAATCTCTTGCAATAGCTCTTCATCTTCTAAACATACCACTTCACCTTCGCCCCCCTTCCATTCACCAAACACTTTCAACTCTTCTTCAACAACAAATCTCCCCTTTTACCTTCAACACTCCTTCACTCCCATCTTCTACAAAATCCAACCTTGTCATCTTTAAATTAAAACTGTCCTTTCAACTCCAAGAGAACAACCAAAAAAAAAGAAATTCGCTTTAATCATCTTCTCCAAACAATAACATTCAGAGATACAATAACGTTGAAGAAGAAGAAGAAGGAAAGGAAAAAAAATAAAAGCATTATCTATGAAGCTGTAGTCAACGCCGATTTTGGAGAGCCACCATGTCGGTGTTCTTCCTTGGATTAGGGTTGAAGACTCTCAAGGTTTCAATTTTGGACCACCGTACAACCACCCACTTTCCGTTTATGATCGCCAAAAAATCTAGATCGCAAGTGGGATGATTGACGGCAGAAAAAGTCTGAAACCGAGAGAGGGAATCGCGAGATTTAGAAGTGAAGCAAGAGAGTCACGCGTTGGGTATCTGAGTTATTTGTTCTCTTATTTTTATTTTACTATTTAATTATTTATCCATTTATTTAGCTTTAGGATAAATTGATTTGGGCTAAGCCCATTCTCTTTCATTTGCCATGTACCCTTTAATCCATTTTTACTAACCTTCTTTTTTTAGTTAATTTTGATAATTTGTTAATTTCATTTTAATAATTCTTAATTTTTTATTTTGGTTCATTCTTAATTTCAGATTTGATTAATGTTTGATTTCAATTTTGAATTTAATTCTCAATTTTACTTGTGATGTAGTTATTTTGATTAAATGTTGATAAAACCTTTTGATTAATTTTTGAGATTTTAGTTAGAAATTTCTGATAGTTTTGATTAAAATTATATTGATTGATAACCTTTGATGATTAATTGTTATTAAATTCCTGATGCCTTGGCTGTGATTATTTTGATCCTTTGCATTGATCCTCGATATTTCTCTTGTTAAATCTTGATTTCTTATCTTGTGCTTGAGTCTTGCTTGGCATTGGTTCTCGATTAGTATGCTTAATTATTATGTTATTTTTTACTTTGCTTTCACATGTTCCCTTAAGATTCCCTAATTCGACTTAATTTTCTATTAAGATTGAAGTAGGATAGATTCAAGTTTTTAACCTTTGCATGACAACATTAGGTTAGCATTTTCCCTTTAATATTTTTAACGATTCCAAAGGAAAGGATCCCTCCTTTTGACTATCATGTCATACTTAAGAAAACTTTAGGTCCTCCCCTTTTATCCTAGTATTAGGATTAGAGTCACCGCACTCTATGTAGGTGTCATGGTTATGAACACTTACATTCCCTTTCATCCTAGCCTTAGTATTAGAGTCGCCGTACTCTATGTAGGTGTTCTACTATGGACACTTATTTCCCTTTCATCCTAGCCTTAGTATTGGAGTCGTCGCACTCCATGTAAGTGTCATGGTTATAAACACTTACTTCCCTTTGGAACCTTGACCAAAATCAAGAGTTCCACACCTCTAGTTAGGTGAACCACGAATGCTATGATTTCATCCTAGTTAGGATACGTAGGCATGAGATGCAACATCTTGGTGAGCATACCTTGTATATACCTTAGGTCTTTACCTTAGGACATTTTTTGTTAACAAGCAGACAATAACATAACACAAATACTAACAATAGGTTTATGTAGAGTACTACAGATACTTAGGATGCTAACACCTTCCATAGATATAACCAACCCCCAAACCTTAGATCTCTTAACTTTGTTGTTATATGGCATACTTCGGGTTTTCTTTGATCTTTACCCTTTCCTTTGGATAAATCAAAGCTCAGTGGCGAATTTCATAGATTTATGATTCAAGTTAATTAATAGCTTGATATCCGACTCTCACCGTAACACAGTCAAACAAGACTCCAAGCGTTGAGGAATGAAATCAAATAAGGATTTATCTTATCCAACATGGAAAAGATAGTTGAAGTAACCATCATCCACAAGGATCAAACTCAGTGGGGAATTTAGAAAAGTGGGCACTTTATGCTTAAGGCTGACGACCTTATTAAAGAGAAAAGACAAACCCAGTCACTTGGGGAATAAACACCAAAGTGAAAGAAACAGGTAAACACCAAAATGGTAGAAAAAAATGCTCATATGCCATGTGATAGGCCTAAAATATACTGTTTATTTGACTCGATTTCGCGCACGTTATTTAGTATTTTCTTTTTCTTTTCTTGTATTATGCCTTTGTTTTGTTTCTTTTTCAAGTTTTTGTATTTTCAAAGCTACTCGAGAAGAAATGAAGAAAAATGAGCTAAAAACCCCTACTTTCTGAGGAATTCTACACATGGCTTCCACCATGGCAGGCGCCATAGGGGATGCCACACATTGGATAGAAGCCAACTGCTAACAACTGCCACGTCTCCCACTCCTTTCCACCCTAGTTCATGTGGCGAGCGCCACCTTCACACGACCATTTCCCTCCCAAAATGAGTTGGGGGGCATTCCTGTCTTTACCTGTACTTTCCTACCACTATAAATAGAAGAGTTATGTTTCATTTCAAATCATCCAAGCTTAGAGAACAGAACTCAAGCCATAAATTTCACCTATTGTAAAGTGATAAACTTCTCACATCGAGGGGTTATCACACTGTGTAATCGAGTCTGTAATCGAGTTTGGAGCACTTGGGTAGAAGTTAATCCTGCCGCCATTTTATTTCAGTCTTTTTACTTCCAGTTGTACAAGATTTTAAAGACTCTCGTTTAGAGCAGGTTTCTGTCTATTTATTGCCTTTTATTTATTTACCCGCCTTTATTTCACGCACCCTTTATTTCCTGCACCCTTTATTTCTCGCACCGCACTTTATTTATTTACTTACCTGCACTTTATTTACTCACATTTATTTACCATGTCCAGCTAAATCTTAAGGGCTAGGATGTGAGTATTATAGTTATAATTAGTATTTCACACGGTTGTCGGTAGAATTACTTAGGGGTTGTTTTAACTTTTAACACTTATTTTTTTTATTTAAAATCTGTTGGGTAAGATCGAAAGCCGTCCAACCTTTAGATAAATTTGGTTAGTTTTGACTGTTCTAAGGAAGCGAAAGTGCTTGGCTCAGTCAATTAGGGATCTTTAATATTTAAGAAAGCCGATTTTAAAACTGTTTTCGGACGCGTTATGGATTTAAAGTCCGGTTCGTAAGAACCTCTTTTTGTTAGAAATTCCAGGTTAAAATACTTTTCGACTAAGTCAAGAAACTATATTTCTTAAAAATAGGTTTATTATTCCTAACGCAATGTGCACCTTTTTATAAGTGACAATAAGAGGGGTCGATTAGGGATAAACTCGGTTCTGAATACGCAAAAGCGATAGTTCCCGTTAAATTAGTTCTTTTCATGAGTAGAAAATATTACCCCATAAGGAATCCTATATGTACACATCTGGAATACTAGGTAGCTATATGAATTGCATCTATGCCTGTTGTTTTATTATTGAATTTATTTTCGCACTTTACATTCATTTTGCACAACCCATTCCTTTATTTGATTTGCCTTAGATAAACATCATAACAATAGTAATCGATAGACTGACGTTTGGTCTCTGTGGGATCTATAATCTTTTATATTACTTTGACCCTATTCGTGCACTTGCGAATCGCCCATCAAGTTTTTGGCGCTGTTGCCGGTGACCAATTGAAGGTGAGAAAATACTTAGAAGGGGGGGGGGGGGGAGGCGTTGCATAAGTATATAAAAAAACTTATATTAATAAAAACACAAGGATTTTTATCCTGGTTCGTTGAACTCAACTACTCCAGTCCACCCTATCAAGAGTGATTTGCCTTTCTCAACAAGGACTTAATCCACTATTAAATCAACTGATTACGATAGCAAGCACTAAGAGCAACTGTTCTGAATCTTCTTAAGGTTCTTTTACAATCATATGTAAGAATAATACAAGTGTTTAAGTGCTTCTAACTAAGCTATATCACAACTGTGATTTTACACTTAAGATTTAAGAACTTAGAAATAAATTCAGCAAGATAAAGATTTGTATGAGAGCTTTGTAATGAATTTCTTTCAAGTATTTCGTCAACTGAAGAAGAGTGATGGAGTCTTCGTTTTATAGGCAAAGATGTCCAAGTAGCTATCACGTTGAAGGTTGTGTACTAAAAGGTCTGAGCCTTTTTGTCTTCACATCACATGACATTTCCTATAAATAGAATGCACAGAGAAAACCTTTTTGTATGTGTTCTTGTGTCTAGCATTAATGAGGAAAGAGTCGTTTGACCATACAAACGGATATAAGTTTGAATTCTTCTTCAACAAGTTTCAGCAAATATCATCAAAGTCTAGATTGGTCAGAGTCTTTTGATGTACATTAGAGTTTGCTGAATTAGAGTCTTGCAGCAAGGTGCTTTCAGCGTGTAATTGTTCAGAGCAGAGTTTTGGGGTCAGATCCTCAGTATTGGCAGCGTAGTACTATCAGAGTCTTCTAAAATAAACTAAGCTTGAAACTCTTCATACAGAATTCTTCAATGCTTCAGATGCTTCTGGTTTCTGCTTCAGATTCTTCTGTAGCTTCTGCTTCAGATTCTTCTGTAGACAGCGCTCAGAATCTTCTGTAGGCAGCATTCAGAATCTTCTAACAGATGCTTCTGACGCTTCAGAGCCTTGCATATTTTCATGTTCAGATCTAATTTGCTTCCAGAATAATATTCACTTTAATATCTGCAGCAAACATTCTTAAATAAATTTTAGAGTATATAATTCTTTAATACAAAATTTCATAAGAGTTATCATCAAAACATAGAGATATTATTAAGAACCAATCTGTGTTCTAACAATCTCCCCTTTTTTGATGATGACAAAAACATAAGAAATTTTGTTTAAAAAACAATATAATTATAACTCCCCCTGAGATAATGAATCTCCCCCTGAATTGAATACTTAGAAGGAATAGAAACTTCCCTTTTTGCATGAGTATTCTTTTCAGAATCAGAGCCTGATTGTTCCAAAAATTAGATTTTGACTTTGGATGCACGTTTCAGAATCAGAGCCTAATATGTTAAAACTATGATCTGGGGATCTCAGAGTTACTTTTAAAGATTTTTTCAGATTTTTCAAATGAGCTGAAATACTAAGAGTTCACGTTAGTTATAATTGATATGTCTGAGTTTCATTTAGGTAGAGTTTATTTGAATAGTCAGATCCATTTTCTCCCCCTTTTTTGTCATAATCAAAAAGTAAAAATTTTAAAGACAAATAAAAGGAAATGCAGAAAAGATAAATTCATGTGGAGAAAAACAGCAGAGTCATTCATTCAAATTCAAAACAGACAAATCATCAGATAAATTCAAGTACATGTGCACAAACATCAGATACAAAAAAACATAAACTAGGTTTGCTTGGACAGAATCATCTTCAACAGGTGAGTGATCTCAGATGAAGATTCTTCTTGCTTTGTATTCCATTTAGCCATGTTCTCATTCTTCTGATCTTGTTTAGACATCCATTGTGCCATGTCTTCAGACTTTTGGTTTTGCTTGGCCATCCATGACTTGATCTCAGATTGTCCAGCTTCCTAAAATGCAATCTTATCTTCCAAATCTGGATTCTCTTTCTTGATCTCAGTAGAGGTAGAAGGAGCGGATTCTGGGGCAGGAATAGAAGCAGAGTCAATTTCCATTGGTGATGCAGAGTTAGGAGCAACAGATCCAGAGGGATTTTCCACAATTGTCATAGCCAGTGGATTTTCTTCAAAAGCAGATTTTATAGAAGCTTCTATAGCAGATACTTCAGAAGATGAAGGCACATCTTCAAGAAGCAAAGGTGCATATCTTTTTACATTCCACATCATGCTTTTGGCAGTTTCAGCAAATCTGAGCTTCGCATCATCAGAACATACATTCTTCAGATTTGAGGCTACAGTATTGAATCTGTTAATGAAGCTATTCTAGATAGCATCAAATTCATTTGCATCCATGGTTGACAAACATCTCTTCTGAACAGAGCCTAAATGCATCTTTATTTCTTTCATAAAGTTTGCAAATAAATTATCAACATTTAGCCTTGTTTTTGGTTTCAGAAGGGTTTCCAAGGTGAATGGCTTGGGTTGAGGTGGAGGTGGAATGGTAAATTCTGGAATGATGATCAGAGGACGTGGGTAGAAAGGAAGAGATGGATGGTCAGATAAAGTGGTAATTTTGTATCTAGTTAAGGCATTAACCAAACATGGTTTTACATGTGATGCATAAGAAACGACATCAAATGTGGTTGAAGTGTAAGGTATGAAAACAAATTTATCAGACAATAGAGGTTCTGATGAAATCATATCTGGCAGTTCTTTTATGTAGGTTTGAAGAACAGATGGTAGAATGGTGGAAATTTTAGGTTTAAAAGGAGTGGTAGAGTCAGATGGTTCTATTCTGTCATGGAAATTTTTAAACTTGAAACCAGAAGGAAGTGGATACGAGGGGAATGGTTTAAAGGAAGCAAATGAGACAAACTCAGATCTCCTGGGTTTAGGTTTTGGAATGGTTTTGGGAATGAGAGTTTCAGATGAGACAGGTGGTTCTGGTTGTTTAGATTCAAATTCTCTGAGAGAGGGAGGTGAAATAACATCAGGATGGACATCAGATTCAGATGAATCAGATGAGGTGGTTGGGGTACAAGATGTAGAAGAAACTTCAAATACAGTCTTGAGAGGTTTAATGTTTAGAACCTCAGTCTCAGGTATATTTGTTTCAACAGGATTGGATGGTTCTGGTAGAATCTCAGAAGTTTTGGATGGAGGTGGTTCAGATACTATTGGTTCAGATGCAACTTGTTCAGGTGCAACAAGTTCAGGTGTAACTGTTTCAGATGCAACAGTTTCAGATGCAACTGAATCAGATTGTATGGGTTCAGATGCAGCTGGTTGTTGAACTTCAGTTTGTTGTTGTGTTGTAGGTTGTTCTGTTGTTTTTGTTTGTGGTTGTGATTGTGAAATATCAGATGATTTATATGGTGTAGTGGAAACAGAATCAAATGATTTTAGTGGTTCAGAGGTTTGAGATTGAGCAGAAATTGTTTGATTTTGAGTGGGAGGGGGTTCAGACACAAAACTAATTGTTGATACATTTACAGCAATTTTAGGAATAGAAGGTAAATATGTTTTAGTACCTTTAGTCTTTATGCGCTTGGTAGGAACATAGGGGACTTCTCCAGAAGCTTTTCTCTTATTCTGGTTCTGTGGTTTATCAGCAACTCTTTGTTTCTTCTGAGCAGCAGCTTCTTCTGCTTCTAATTGTTTTCTTTTCCTCATGTTCTCATCATACACATCTGGCATAGGTTCTCTTGCTCTTATCAGAATATCAGCAGGAATAGGTGTTCCATCTCCTTTGCACGCATCAATATAGCTAGGTTTTTCAGCACCAAAGAGTGGAAAATCTTGAACTGGAATCCTCTTCTGACTAACTTCAGAAACATTTAGCTTTTTGGAAACAGCTGTTGGTTCATCCAAAATCTTTAGCCTCTGAAGACTCTTTGCATTCAATGGTTTTCCAACAATTGATTCAAGCTCATCTTTAACTCCAGCTTCATAAAGAGCAGTTACCAGACCATTCTCTGTTAGAATGTCTGAGATCAACCTTCCAAAAGGAATCCACGTCCTGATCTTCTGTCCCTTATCCTTTACAGATTCTCTTGATGCATTGATATGATTCCACAGATGCATAAAGAGAATGTATGGAAGATCTACCTTTGTACTCTGACTCAAACAGTACATAAAGTAGAGTTGTTCATTATTCACATAATCTGGAGAATTGGTGGATTTTCTGTGATGGATGCATCCCAGAAAAATCTTTGCCCAGATTTTATAGTCAGGTTTCAGATCCTTAAATTTGTTGGAAGCCTGTCCAGATGTAATGACTTCCTCATAAACTTCTTCCATATCCACACGCCAAGCTGGCAGATGACACCCTCCATCAGTCTCCTCATACCCTATGAGTTTTCTGATGAGATCTTCAGTGATGATGATCTCCTTTCCCAGAACAGAAGAGAGGATGCATTTTGGATAAACAGAAGCATGAATCCAGAATTCCTTCAAAAGATGTGGGTACACTGGTCCAAATAACCTGTCAAAATACTTGACCCAGCCTTGTGCATCAATAATAAAACATAACTCAAACCCATTTTCAGCCAGAGAATCAAATTCCACCATGGATTCGCAAAGAACTTCAAGTTTGTCCACAGGGGTTAACAATGTCCTTTTTGGTTCCTTAAATGGAGTAACACCCGTGTTTGCTGACGTAACTGCAACCATAGATGATTGAAATTGAGCTGATGTAGAGGAAGATGTTGCCATTGTTGAAGATGAAGATGATTTGGATGAAGGTTTAGGGTTTTTGTGAAGAGCAAAGAGAAGACAAAAATGCATAAATTGTCTGTGAAGTGAAAAGTGTGAAATGGTGTGAAATGTGGTATTTATAGAGAAAGAAATTAGGGCATACGAACAGTCACAAATAGCACGTTCCACTTAGCAATTAATGGCATTTAATGAAAAGAATAAAAATCATTTCAAAGCATTAATTGATTCTGAGAATTTGGGGGGAAAATCAAGATTTTCACTATTCAAACAATACCTCAAATCTCTCTTCAGTAGCGTACACGCCATCTTTTCAGATTCAGAGAGACACGTGTTTGCTTACATGTGCTTCTGAATTCTCTTGAGAAATGAAACGTTAGCCAACGTTCAGATCCTCTAAGATTGGTTAGTTCACATACACACAAATAATAATAATAACTTAAGAAATCAAATAAAGACAGATGAAATACTTCAGAGTTTCAAACATTTTGCATCTGAGAAATTTGCTTCTGATAAATATCATTCTGGACAAAAATCCATACCAATATTTTTCAGAATAAATTTGAACCTATCTTCAGCAAGGGGTTTTGTGAAAATATCAGTCCACTGATGATCTGTATCAACAAAGGCTAAGTTTATAATACCCTTCTGAACATAGTCTCTGATGAAATGATGTTTAATTTCTATATGTTTTGCCTTAGAGTGTAAAATAGGATTTTTAAACAAACATATAGTAGAAGTATTATCACAGAAAATAGAAATATTACTTTCAAATATCTGATAGTCTTCTAGCTGACTTTTCATCCAGAGCATCTGCGTGCTACATCCAGCAACATCAATATATTCTGCCTCTGTAGTTGAAAGTGCAATTGTAGGTTGCTTCTTGCTGTACCAAGAGATTAAATTTCTTCCTAGAAATTGACAACTTCCAGAAGTACTTTCTCTTTCCACTCTGTCTCCAGCGTAGTCAGCATCACAGAATCCAACTAATTTGAAATCATCAGATTTTCTGTAACACAAACCCACATTAGAATTACCTTTCAGATACGTTAGAATCCTCTTAACAGCTGTTAAGTGTGATTCTCTAGGATCTGATTGGAATCTTGCACACAAGCATACACTAAACAAAATATCAGGTCTAGAAGCAGTCAAGTAGAGAAGAGATCCTATCATACCTCTGTAGAGTTTCTGATCTACTTTCTTACTTACCTTTTCCTTACTGTTGCACCCCAAAATTTGACCAACATTTATTTACCTATCAAGAGTTGTAAGAGACTTTGAAGCTAGCCAAGAGAGTTATTCAAAGGTTCAAAGGTTGATATCTTTGTCAGAGAACTCAAGAGATCCTCAGAGGAATTGGTTGAAACCAAGGTTGTGTGCCTCATGACTTGAGAGTTGTGGGAGCTCCTCAGATGATTCTGAGACTATGAGGGTGGACTTAAAGCTTTGAGAAAGCTTATGAAATGTCTTGAAAGCAGTCATGAAGCCTAGAGAGGTCTTTATACAAGAATCCAAAAGATTCAACCATGAGTGGTAGAATTAGGGTTTGACTGGGTCAACCCTAGGTCAACTGATGATTTGGAGAGGTTTGAGACCTAATCCAAGAGCCATGTGATCATGGAATGATGCATTGACGTGTTATAAGGATGATTCCTAGACCAACTCATCATGATTGAAGAGTTTGAGAAGTTTTAAGCTAGGGTTTCTGAAGATTGACAGTGTAAAATCCCCTAGTTTGATCCCTATCTTCAAGGCAGTTTAGCTCAAGATGTGGTTGTCATCTCATCTTCCCCACAACATGAATGTTGTAGAGCTTGTTCTTAGATTTAATTTGAGTAGTGGAAGTCCTTGATAGGATTTGTAGAGCTCAAGTTATGACTTTGACAAATTACAGGTCATCTGAGGTATGTGAATCTGGGTCCTTGAAAGTCACCCAACTTGCAGACAACTTTTGCCCTAATAAGATGATTCCTATGGATTCTTGGTCAACATGAATGTTGAAGGGCATCTTCTTAGATTTCTAGAGAGTACTAGAAGTCCTTGATAGGATTTATAGAACTCAACTTATGGCTTTGACAAGTCAAGGGCATTTTGGTCATTTGGAAGTTATAGGTCATTTCAAGCATAAGGCCATATCTCCTACTTCCAAGTTTCAAATGGAAAAATCTTCAACATCAAACTTGCTTAGAATGATGTTTTAAGGCTAGTAGGGAGGTCATGTGATGTTGAAAAGGCTCATATCAAAAAGTGATAAAAATGGCCTAAAAATGAGGCATAAGTTAATTGAAGTGAATTTGAAAAATGGAAATCCCAAGTTATAAGCCCAAACCATGTCATGTAATAGATCATTTTGACTCCAAATGACATTCTAAGAACAATGGTTCAGCCACAATCTTGATTTGAGGCTTGGACCATAGGGCTGCTTTGTAATGGGATTACTTGCATCTTAAGGTACCAAACCAAAACAAGGCAAAACTCAAAATGCAAGGTACTTATGCATTGTAACTTGTCCTAAATCTCATGTGGGGATAAATTCAAGTCAGTTACCAATGAGAAGTTTGGCATGAGATACCATGTAAGGAGAATGAGAATTCAAAATACCATGACATGAAAAGATCAATTTCTCATTGGATGATCCTAGAGGGTTCTAGATGATTCTAAACCTCTCTATATAACAAATGCAACTTGCTCAGATGCAAGGTTGGTGTTAATTGGTGTAGAGAAGAGAGAGTGAGATCCAAATTCCTCCATTGCAAGTCACATTCAATTTCTTCATTCTTCTTCATTGCAATCCCTTTTTTCTTCACAAACCTTCTCCATAGATCCTTCTGAGTGTGTGCATGCTGAATTGAAGCTCCATTGATGGAAGATTGAAGGTGTTCAAATTGAATTTGCAAGAAGGCAATTACCATCGAATCTTGAAGTACAAGCTCTCTCCCTCCAATCTTTTGCAAACAGAAGAAGTTTCATCATCCAAGGATTATTCTTGAAGAGTTTCAAGCCTTGAATTGAAGATCTACATCATCTGCCATATCAAGAAGCCAGGTTTGCAAAATCTCTTCCACCTCATAATCTAGGCATGGTTAGGTTAAGTTATTAGTGTAGAATTGTTAGAGACAACTAGGTGATCAATTCTGATGACTTAGGGAGTGATTGGTGAAGTTTCAGCCATGGACAGCATTTCTTGGATGAGCAAGAACGTGTGATATAGTGAGTGATAATGCTAGTTTGATAGCTAGTTTTGACTAGGGCAACGTGGTGATCATTTTGATATAAAGAAATCTGAGTTCGGTTGAAGTTGATGATGGATCATATTTTGAGATTAGTTTGGATTCACCTTCGGGTTTGGTGATAGAGATCATTTCAATGAAAACCAAGGCCATGATCGTGTTCAGTGTAAAAAACTGAGCAAGTTTGTATTTTACATTTTGGAATTTGATGATGATATGAAGGAGCACGAAGGGATGGAAGATGAGTGCATGGAGCTGTGTTTTAATGGAAGTTTCAGAAAACCCTAACCCAAGGTTGATGATGATGTTTTAACCGTTGAATGCACGCTGACCAATTGACTCAAGACCTAATCCAACGCACCACGTTTAATTGAGTTTTGGGAGGGAATCATAAATTAAATGAAACGCCGTGTTTCATTTAAAGAGAGATTCTGGGCTTGAGTGAATCATTGATAACCCCACCCCCCTTTGAAGCCCAATCCAAGTTTTAACTGAATTTCCCTGCTTTTCGCACCGAATCTTTTTCATTTTTCTTTAGGTTTTTTTAATTGTTTTCTGATTTTAAATTGGGCCCAGGCGCATTGCTTTCCAAACCCCCCATTCTGGGCCCAAGCATATATGAACTGCATATTGTTGCTGATTGCACCCCAGCCATTCATAAACCATTTTATTTTTCTCCATTTTATTTCCCACTTTAGAAAATTCATATTAAATGGAAAATTAAACATTTTTTCATGGGAGTTTTTTCCCTATCTCACATTTTTGTCTAGAAAAATATAAAATAAAAACATTTTTCATTTAATGCATTTTAGTATTTTTTGCATATTTTCTTCTTTTATTGCTTTTTAATGCTTTTATATTGATATATGATTTTGTAGATTTTAGTTTAGGTAGTTCCCTTAGTATTTTTAGGTCATTCTTTTTAGGATAGTTATATATATGTTTTAGGTTCCCCCTGGATTTATTCCATATTTTTGTGATGATTTTTAGGATAGTTTTGATTCGATACCATTAGGTTGTATAGAATTAGGTCAAACTTCAACATAGGTCCACAATAACTTTAGATTTTGGGTTTTTAGGACAAGTTAGACTATGGGACATATATGGGTATTAAGGGTAGGTATATAGGATCCCTTAGAAATTATATTAGGATTTAATATAGTAGTATGCTATTTTTAGTTGATTTTTATGTTGGTGGATTGTTTGTGTTGCCTTTAGGGCATGTTTGCTTTAGTTGCTTTGCTTTGTGGGCTTGGAGAATTGGATCTTGTCCTAAGGAGCATTGAGGAGCTTGATCTTGTTCTAAGGAGCATTGAGGAGCATAGTAGAAGATTTGAAGATGCATTGAAGAGCTTGAGAGCTTGATTTTATTTCCTTTTTGTTGTTCTAGGGTTAGGAATTAGGAAGAGTTTAGATTTAGATAACTTCTTTCTCAAACATGGATGGTATCATTCACCTCCATTCCTCCCTATGATTCAAAGTCCTTCCATGGTATACACCTCTCTACTTTGGAGGGATAAGTGATATACCTAGGAAGTAGAACTTTTGAGGGAACCATTCCTTTGATGTTGAACCCTTATAGGTCACCTTTGGAGGTCAATAAGCAGTTCAATATCCCCATCTTATCCAGTAAGTGATTTCCTCTGGTTTTGATTGTCTTGAGAGATGTTGAGCTTGAGTTTGAAGATGAAGACTTCATTGAAGAGGATGAATCCTTAAGTATTGTCATTCCAGCTGAAGCTTGAAGAGCAACAAGAGCAAGTTAACACTTGACGATCCCTGAAGATTAGGTGAAGCCTGAAGGTGGAGCTGATCAAGAAGCTGAAGCTTAAGGGAGAAGATAAGTTGAAACTTATGTTGAAGGGTTGAAACCTGGAAAAGCAAATTGATATTTGTCAAGAGTGATTGAAGTCTGAAGACTGAGTTGCTGTTGGAAAAGCTGAAGCTTGGAGTTGAGAGAAGTTGGTCTGCTTTCTTTTCTTTTCTGTATTGCTGTGTTTTGTTTGACTTGTCTGATGCATTAGAATAAGTTCATATCTATAATAGGTAGAATCTAGGAGCATGATTGCACTAGAGGTTGAGTTGCTCCCTCTGATTATACTGTTACTGTGTGGCTTTGCTTGCGGGTATTCGGTAGAGCCCAGCTCCCTTGCCCATGTGGTTTGCTTGCCTGATGGCATTTATTTCATTTTTATCTGTATGATTGCAGTTTACCTGTTTATTGCTTGATAGCATGTTGTTTATATTTCAGTATGATTACTGTTATCCATTCTGCCTTGAGGTTGATATGAGCTTGTGGAGGCTGAAGCCCCACACACATTTCCTCCCTCACTTGCATTGCATGCATTTTACTGTTAAGCTGATGCTTTGTCTGTTTTGGTGTATCATTGACATGATCCCTTAGGACTCTCATTTCCTTTGATAAGGATTTGATGATAGAATTTTAGGTTGAAACCTATGCATGACAACTTCTATGAGTTCCCTGTTCAAACCTCAACCATAGAATGAATCCATGGTATGACAACAGTAGGACTTGATAGTCTCCCTCCTAGTTGGGCCTGTTCTCTTCTCATCTCAAAACAGTTTAAGATACAGTAATCATGAATGATTTCTTTCGTACGTTACGAGCCTTAAGCTATCTGAGAAAGGAGTGTGGGAGAGTTTCTTTTCCACAGTCTAGATGTTTAGCATGGTACCCTTTGGGTGACATGCGACGCATTCACTCTCAGGTCATAGTCTCTAGTGCGATTGAAATTGCAAACACAATAAAAAACACTTCTTTTGTAAAAGACAGGAAATAAACTGTAGTTTCCCGAACTACGTATGCTCTGATCTCTCATGCCTGTTGAGAGTACGTATGCACAAGATGGCGATGTCTTGGCGAGCTACCTTCCCCCATAACCCTTCGTAGGCCGAACTACGTTGACTCTGATTTCTCATTCTCTGATGAGAATACGTAGGCATAAAGCGCGACGCTTTGCCGAGTCATTTTCTTTTCTTTTTTTCAGCCAGCCTTGATAGGTAGATAGAATAAAACCAACCCGTCCAAGTAAACACAACAAGCGAGGATCCCGTCGAGTACGACGGACGTGAGGGGTGCTAATACCTTCCCCTTGCGTAACCGACTCCCGAATCCAGACAACGGTTGCGATGACCTTGTCTTACCCTTTTTTTCGTCAGGTTTTTCCGATCGTTTCCTTTCCCGCTCTGAGGGATAAATAACGAAAGGTGGCGACTCTTCTGTTTTGCCGACACCTTATTTTCGCGCAAGCGACAGCTGGCGACTCTGCTGGGGACTCCAACGGTTCCCTGCGAGAGTCAATCCTAACGCTTGTATGTTTACTTGTTGGGTTGCGTTTATTTATCGCATTTTACTTCTCGCACTTTATTTCCCGCATTTTATTTTCAGTATAATATGATTATTTGTGCTATTGTGGGATGGGAGTTCTGATTAGTGAGAAGCCAGACCCAGGCTTGAGTGCACTATAGACTTAGAGTGGAAATTAGTGGGCGCGTGCTTGCTTTGCAGGCACTAGTGTCTCATGAAATCCACGCTCAGACGAGGTTCATCCGGTTGGCTTCACTTTTAACCCTTTGGGTTGAGACGGTTGCTGGTTTGGTGGATTGTCGACTCTGGGGACCGATCATTTGTGATTCAGCTAAGTGAGGCCGCTTCATGAGCTGGTGATGCCACACCTTCTGGGTATCGTATCACCCCTCTTGAAAGTCTGTGACGTTGATGAACGCATAGGATGCCGTACCTTGAGTCAGTTTAGGTCCATACCTGTGAGCTGGGTTGGGTTTATTGCAGGAAACTTTGACCTTCAGATTACCTGGTTTTCTTGACAGTGAATCAGTTTTGTTGGTACCAGGGTTTCTCAGTTGCAGATTTGACTGTTCTTGATAGAGCAGGTTTTGATCAGAGGATCTTATCATCAGGTGTATGGCTGTTCTTGATAAAGCAGGTTTTGATCAGAGGATCTTATCATCAGGTGTATATCTGTTCTTGATAGAGCAGGTTTTGATCAGAGGATCTTATCATCAGGTGTATGGTTGTTCTTGATAGAGCAGAGTATTGTCATCAGTTGTTTGTTCTTGATAGAGCAGATTTTTGGGGTCTGAAGATCTCATCAGCAGCTGTATGTTTGTTCTTGATAGGGCAGATTTTTGACTGGGGTCTGAAGACCTTATCAGCAGATATTTCTTGATCATACATCAGAGGTCCTTATTATCAGACATTTGTTCTTGACAGAGCAGAATTATGATCCTATGTATATGGCCCTGTCAGATGGTTGTTCTTGGCAGATCAGATCTGTGGTCCTACATCGGGGTTTTCTTCTCATCAGTGATTGTTGATACAGAATCTCCGCAGCACCAGTGGCCTGGATATATTATTGCATGATTGCATTCTGCATTAGCTTGCATGTTCATTTGCATTTCATTAACGTGTGTCTGTGTTGCAGGTACCGTTTTCCCCGATCCAAGATTTCTTGCCTCCTATTGTATTGTTATGGGCTCTCTGAGGAAGACCGTGGCTTACAAGTTCCCTACCCCTGATGTGGTTAAGCTGACTGGTTTGA
Source organism: Lathyrus sativus (assembly GCA_963859935.3). Classification (NCBI taxonomy): domain Eukaryota; kingdom Viridiplantae; phylum Streptophyta; class Magnoliopsida; order Fabales; family Fabaceae; genus Lathyrus; species Lathyrus sativus. The sequence continues at coordinate 220,041,126 of OZ012739.1, read as the reverse complement.
TAGCTCTAGCAGGTGATTCTGTGAAGGATGAGTTCAGAAAATCTTATGGCAGGTTGCTCAGTTTGGTTTGCAAGCCTTCTGCATTCGAGTTGAATGGGTTGCACGCTCTGTTGCAGTTCTACGACCCTCCGCTGAAATGTTTCACTTTTCAGGACTTTGTTCTCGCGCCGACGCTGGAAGAATATGCTGATTTGCTAGGTGTGCCTATCAAGAGGCAGATGCCTTTTGTCCACATGGATGCTGAGCCTGATCTGGCTGGTTTAGCTCCTTCACTTCATTTGGACGCCTCCGAGTTAGTGTTGACTAGTTGGAACAAGGTTCCTGGGTTCTCCTTGCAGTTTCTGGTGGTTAAGGCTCAGTAGTGTGCTAAGGACGGATGTTGGGACGCGTTCAATGCCATCCTCGCTCTATGCATATATGGCATTATTCTGTTCCCTAACATGCCCGATTTTGTAGACTTTGATGCATTTCACATCTTTGCTTCAGGGAATCCAGTCCCTACCCTAATAGGAGATGTCTATCACTCAGTTCACTACAAGAATGAGAACAGGAGGGGAAAGAACATTTCATGCTGCGTACCTTTGCTGTACAAATGGCTTGAAAGTCATCTGCCCAAGAGGGGTCCTTTTGTCTTGTCTGCAGCCATAGCTGAGTGGCCTGAGCGTCTGATGAGCTTATCTACAAAGGATATTGACTGGTTCGACAGAGACAGGTTGGGTACTGAGGTGATCTTCAGTTGTAGTGGGTTTCCTAATGTACCTCTGATAGGTAGGAAGGGCTGCATAAACTACAATCCGTCGTTGCTGGTTCGACAGGAATCTCTGTGCCTCACTGGTATTCTATAAGGGGATCTGTTGTCCAAGCTTCAGCGTGCATGGAATAGTATCAGTAAGCGAGGAAAGCCTTTGCAGGGAAAAAGCAACAGTCAAGCCTACCCTCCGTATTTGACTTGGATCAGAGCCAGAGCCAATGCTATAGGGATGTCGTTTCCTCAGGCCAAGCCAGAAAGTCCTCCAATGATCGAAGAGCCTACTACTGTGCCCATTCATCAGCATAACCAGGTATTAGCTGAGCGGGATGAATTGAAGCGGGCGAACAAAGAATTGGAGAAGGAATTAGCTCAGCTTCGAAGTGAAAGGAACGAGGCCGTTCATTCTTTCAAAAGGCAGACAGAGTTGGTGAACCAGCTAGGTACAGATCTGACGAAGCAGATGGCCGAGCGTGAACGCATGGGTCGAGACTTCAAGGCTGTTAACGACGTACTGGCTACGAAGAAGCAGCACTTGGACGAGGCATATCCGAGGATATCCAAGTTCAACCAGCACTGGAAGGCTTCCCTGGCCACCAGGAAAGAGCGGGCGGACAAGCTGATGCTACAGATCTCCAAGCTAGAAGCCTAGGTGAAGGACAGTGAGCAGAGGTTTGATGAAGAAACCGCCCGCAGATACGCCGCCGAAGGCCAGCTCAACAAAGCTCTCGCTAACCTGAAGGAGCGGAAGCTGACGTTTGAGTCTAAAAAGCAGAAATTAGAAGATTGCTTCGGCGAAGGAGCATGGGAAAGTTCAGTCCAGGGGCTTCAGTATACCATTGTGCAGAGGGAACTACTCGTCGAGGGGTTACTCACTCTACCAGATCATCCAGAGACGAAGGAGTTATTAGCAGAGTATCGCGCCCGTGGCCGTACTTGACTAGTTGTATTCCTTTTGTTTTGATCTTTGTTGTATGCTGACCATCATCAGGCTTGTTGGCTGAGGTCACGCTGTTGATTTGTCTTGTACTTGCTGATGTTATGTACTGCCTTGATAGGCTTTTCTATATATATGAGATTGATGTTTCCATGATTGGGCTCAGACTTCTTCTTATTATTATTATCAGCACTGGCACTCAGACACTAGGATTGGGGGAGATCTCCCAAACACACAGACACACGCATGCATTTGCATGAAGCATTTGCATAGCGTACATTTTGTTGTTTTTCCTAACCTTTAGTGTTTACAGGTTTTTCAGGTTTACAGGTCCCAGGCTGTTTCCGGTGACTCCAGGATTGATCAAAGGCTAATTCACCGTTATCCAACTCGAGCTAATCAGACCAGGATCATGGATCAAGTGCAGACAGATGTTCAGGAGCTCCGCGAGAGGATGGATCGCTTTATGGAACTTATGCAAGTGGTCGCCAATGGTCAAGACCAGCTCAGGAGTTTGGTTCAACCTTTGATCTCTAGGGTTGATAGCAACGACATACTCCATGGCGGGGCTGTGCCTACTCCTCCACCAGTTGATACTCCGCAGAATGGTGTCCCTGTGGCCGGAGGCAACGGCAGTGCTAATGGCAACGTGATGGCCAATATCGGACTCAATGCGACGGGCGTCGGTCATGGGAGTCTGGGAGCTAATGTCAACATCGGGCCGGTCAACGGCAACGCAGGCGTCGGGAATCTGTTGGTGCCTCAACCGTGGCTTGAGGATCATCAGGATGATGTCTTCTCTTAAAGAGGTGTAGAGGGGGAGCTGAATGCTGAAGCGCGGCTCCGATTCAAGGCACTGGAAGATAAAATGAGAGATATTGAGAATCAGAATACTTTGGGCGTTGATATGTCCAAGCTGGGGTTAATTGCTGATTTCAAGGTACCTCCTAAGTTCAGGGTGCCTGACTTTGAGAAATATAAGGGCGCCACTTGCCCTCGTGTCCACCTTAGATCGTACTACAGGAAGATGTCTGCCTATTCAGAGGACGAGAAGTTGCTGATGCACTTCTTCCAAGACAGTCTTTCTGGACCATCCCTCGAGTGGTACATGGGTTTGGAGCCCACTAGCGTGCGCACATGGAAGGATCTCGCTGAAGCGTTTGTCCACCATTACTAGTACAATATCGACTTGGCCCTGAACCGAGTTCAGCTCCAGAACCTTTCGCAGAGGATTAATGAAGGATTTAAGGAGTACGCCTAGCGGTGGCGTGAGTTGGCAGCCCGGGTTCAACCGCCGATGGTTGAACACGAGCTCGTGCAGATGTTTGTGGCTACCATCCCAGGGGTTTACTATGAAAAGCTAGTCAGCGGTATGTCTGGGACGTTCTCAGCTCTCATTACCATGGGCGAACATTGATCGCGACTTTCTATGTCTAATACAACTAACTGCAAGTGCACAGTCTATCGCGTAGTAATAAAAGATATCGATCCCACAGGGACTCGTAATCAAACTAGTGTTCTCGGGAGTTACTATGTTTAGCTAGGTAGAATATGTTTTAAGGGAATAAGGTTGTCACTAAAAGGGGAACTAAGATTACTGTTTGGATTTTTAATTAATTAAATCGATACCTAGTAATTATGTTCTTCAGGGACTTGATAAGTGACTGGTGTATGAAATAGTTTTCACAGTTTGTTTAAGCAGAAAATGGAGATTTGAAGACTCTCGTCTCACAATGGTTATTGATGCTAATCATAATCCTAAGGGCCTAACGTACACTTTCGTGTTCCGTTCGGGGTTAAAATTACTTTTTGGAAATCTCTAAGTTCTAATTCGTTTTAAAGTGCTTTCGCTGTTATTAAAACAAATGCCTAGTGTTTACTATCTGACCTTACCGCAGCTTTCGCTTGTTGGTTCGTATCTTAATTAATTTCCCACTTTCGTGGCAAAACTACTTTAAAATAAGTTCTCGCTTTCGCGACGAAGTTTATTTCGTAAATCAATTTTAAACACTTAGACCATAAGTTATTTTTGTGAAAAGAAAGTTTTCAAACAAGAGCTATCAAGTCCCATTCGAATTATTACTACATATCGATTACCTAAGTTTAGCTAGACATGGAATTTAGAAAAGCAAGACATAAATAATGATAATAAATAATAAAGTGCATTATGATAAAATAACAGTCGATCAAAATGAAAACCTGTAAATAATGCCAATTGGCCTTTGGGCAGATCCTCCACAGATGTTGGCAGGATTCTGTCTTTAGTTCCAATTCGATCGTACAATGCAGTAACAGTTACAGAAGAGCGGAAATGGGAATGAGTAAAAATGGAAAGGGAAATAAAGGAAAGGGATACAAATGAAACTGGATAAATGGATACAAATAATAACTGAAAATAAATTTGCTGGAAAGTAAATTTGGCAGCACTTCGTGGTATGAATGCAACTCCCTTTTTGAAGTCCCCTGCTTCCCTTTTTATAGAGGTGGAATTCCAACGGTTACCTCTGAGGATGATGGACCTTGAGGCAGATAATTTAGGGAGTAGTGGACCATTTGGTGGGAATTGGAACTGCTCTTTTGACGTGTAATCTGAGTGGGGCGTTTTTGCCTGCATGACGGTCGTCACAAGGTGTGACGGTCGTCACCCGTGTGACGGTCGTCATGCATCTGTGACGGTCGTCACATCAGCAAAAACTGTCTGTTGCGCTTTTCATTGTGTTTTCACTCCTTTTTCGTCCATATTTCATCTGGGATTGCTTCTTTTCTTCATGTTGCCTTGTTTAGACGTGATCGTTGAATACCTGCAAAAACATCAGACAAATACATGGAAATAACCCGAAATCGGATCGAAAACGGTTAGCTTTTAGTTGAATTATGCATGAAAATATCTATACGATTTCATGTTATCAAACTCCCCTAAGCTTGAATCTTTGCTTGTCCTCAAGTAAAACGTGAAAAAGTCGACAAGCACGAGGCTGCTTCTTCGTCCGCAGAGTTTGGAAAAACCGGGATTCTTGGTAGGACTACAAGTCTCCGGAGGTCTCCCTTTTATGCAAATCGGTCTCAGTCATGCTACTGTATCTTGGTGTCAAGGTTCTCGTGGCAAGTTCACCCTGTTTGTTCTAGCGCAATCACATTAAGCCCGTTGTCCGCACACTCTCATGGCAAGTCGACCTGTTAGTGAATATGATCTCGTTTTTTTTTTTTTTTTTTTGATCTTCTTCATTAATCATAATTTGGTGTCATTGATTTTTCAATGAGTTTTTCATGCCTTTGGGCTAAATGCTCGGGTGAGGAGCACCTAACTTAGAAGGAAACGTATCTTATATTCTTGGGCTTTTTTAGCTCTCTTTTCATGATTTTTCATCTTTTTGGAGATCATACACTTATTTGCATCGGTCGCTCGCTTAGAGGTGTTTTTAGGATGGTGCTGACTGCTAGTATAAACTACTTGGGGTTGAGTTTGCGTAGACACTTGAGACTTTGGTACATGTAGGTGGTGAAACCGACTCGCATAAACTAGAGATCTAAGGTGTCTGAACGATACTGGTTTTGTTAGAACTGTCGTTTCCTCGGAGTTTCGAAGCTCGGTTTGAACTCAGGTGCATTCTCGTGATGCTTTTTCTTTTGAGGAATAAACGAAAGTTTTTGTTTACGTTGAATAATGTGGGGATGGTTTGCGTAACGTGAAAATTATATAGATGAACTTTATTCGCTAGAAATAGAAAGTGTAAAAATGGAACTTACTAAAATTCAAAAGTGCAGTGAAATGGAAATACAGTAAATAAGGGAAGTTCTGAATACAGTGGAAATAAGGCTCCGCTCCCACACTATCTCGATCAGTGTCCTCACTGATTCTTGAAGCATGCGAGAGGGAGATACAACTGAAAATGAAAATACAAAATACTGGAATATAGTAAACAATAAAGGAAAAAATAAAAATCTAGTCCCGGGGCCTGTCACGTCCACGCTGGCGTCCTCTGGCTCTAGCAAGGGCTACTCTGTCCTCATAGCTCCTGGCTCCAGTGTGGTAGACTGTGTCTCGGAGTCCTTCGACCTGCAGGGTCAGATTCGCTAGACTCTCAGTGATCGTAGCTTGGCCGGTGTGAAGTTGTTGCATTTGAGTCCGGTGCCAAGCTTCGAATTGGTCGGCTCGCTGGTTCTGCTGCTGCAGCATTGTGAGTATCTGTGCCTGCTGGTCTAGGGAGCGACGGAGGTCCTCTTCGGTGTAATCGGGCACGGGATGGTGACGGCGGCAGCGGGATGATGTACCTACTGGTGGAGGAGGCTGCGATGCCTCTGGTTGCTCGGACCTGTCCAACTCAGCTTGGATTTCATCTTCGGAATCATGAGTGGGTTCCTGAGTAGGGACAGCGGCAGCAGGAGGGGCAGTGAGGTCGAACAACCAGTTGGTACGGTCCTCAGGATGGATGCGGGTGCGGGACGGAAGGATGATGCTTCTGACGGTCTTGCCACGCACAACCAGATGATATTTCCCGTCAGCTCGGGAGCGGATGAGATGGGAGGCCCTGCAGTGGTCGGTGTCAAGGAACACCGAGGGGATGGATTGGAGGTGCTGGAGGCGGTCGCCAAGGTTCAGCCCAAGTGCAATCGCCGTGACAATCCCGCCAAAGTAGAATGGCTTCGAGCCACGGTTGCAGTTGGCCTGAATGTGGGCCAGCAGGAACGGGGCAGCGTTGACCGGTTCGTTGTTGAAGACGCAGTGAAGGAAGAAGAGCTCCTTGGAGTTCACCTTGTGGTTGCTATCTCTGGAGAAGATGATGTTGCTCAACACCCTGTGAAAGTACCTGATGGCGGGGTTATGGATGTGAGTGGCGTGTAGGGAGTCCCAGCCATCGGCATTTAGGCCGGTCAACTGATACCACAGCGCGAAGGCTTCGTGCTGGAACTGGTCAGTGATGCGGCGATGAGCGTTGTCGCCGTGGGGTAACTGTAGGATGCCGGCAATCTGGTTTTGGTGCAGCTGATAGTTAACGCCAAACATCCGGAAGCAAGCGGCACCTGAGTGCTGGTTGAGTTCGCCGCTGCTGGTGATGTACGAGAACGAACTCAGGAACTCAAAGGTGAGTTGTTCGTAGGTCGGCTGGGGGTTGGAGCAGAGGTTCCAGATGCCTGCTCGTTGAAGCATCCAGGTTACACCTTCTAGGAGTCCGAGCTCCGTAAGTGATGGAAGGTGCGAGTAGTGAGTTGGCTGGAGAGACCTCTGATGAAATGCAGTGTACTGTGCTCGTTGTCTCTCGCCTAACTCGCCCTCAGGGAAGGAAATGTTGCTGATATCTGCGTTTCCGGCCATTGTTGAAGATGGAGAGTTTTTGGAGGTTTTGGGGTTTTTCGGCGGAGAGGGAAATGTGACAGAACGGTGGTTTGGAGATTGAATTTGGAGTTGAGGTTTATATTTTAAGTGGAGAGGACGACAATCGTAGTGGGGTATGAATGTTGGAAGTTTGAAAGTGATAATGGGGGGAGTGGAAGGGTACACGACCCCTGCTATATCAGATTGCAGTTCTGGGCTGTGTGACGGTCGTCACAAAGGTGTGACGGTCGTCACCCGTGTGACGCTCGTCATGGGGCTGTGACGGTCGTCACAGCAGCAAAATCTGCAGAACGCAGAGTTTTGCTCTGAGGGCGTATTCAGGGTGATTTTAAAGCCTAGTATTGCTACGGTGATGTAATATAATATCCAACAATCAATAAATAATGCGAAAACAGAATAATTGAATAAAACTAGAATTGAAATAACATAAAATGGAAACAATTGTATGTAGTACATAATGAAACGAACAATGCGAAAATTCCAAATGAGTAAATTAAACTAAACTAGACTAGACTAAACTGAAACTACTGCTATGAGCTAATAACTAATCTTTCCGTGCCTTCAACTCATCAAATTTCCGTGAATAGTAGTCGAGTTGGTCGCAGACTAGATCCATGAAGCCTACCAGGTCACTATGCACGCTTGCGATATCAGCTTTTACATTCGTCAGAGCTCTATCAATGTCGTCCAATCTGAGTAACACAGTATCCATTTTGTCGGTTGGTTCCTCAGGGATAGGCTCAGGATAAGTATTGTAGTGTGGAGGAGTCATAGGGTCTACTTCATTTTCAGAGGCGGCGTCCTCAAAGTACATGTAATCGTGTGCCTCAGAAATGTGGTCACTGTCATACATATAGTTCTGGGGTGTTGACTGTGGTGAAGGAGGTCCCATAGGCTCATCCAATTCATAGAGCCAGTTATCCTTGTTGTGGATGCTTGTCATCAGATGATCAGGTAGTGTGAATAGCTGTACTGGTTTTTCGTTAATGAGGTACTCATACGGTCCAGGTCCCATAGTTCCTAAGATGCGCCTGTTAAAGCAGAATTGTATGTTCATGGGTCTGATGGTACCAAAACGAGTGCTGGCGTTTAGATGGAATCTAAGGCCAAGCTCGTGGTCTATCATTGTTACTAGTCCTCCTATAAGAATAGGTGTCTGAGGTTCCAGCGTGAGGCGTTTGAAGGCTCTCATCATGAAAGGCACTGCATTTACTATCCGTCCCTGAGAAGCACAGAGCATGATGAATAACTCTTCCTTAGACACTATGGTAATATTTTCTTCTTTTCCAAACAAGGTGTGAGCTAGTATCTTATGGAAGTATCTAAAGGTTGGGTTATGAATGTCATCATTGTACATTCTGTCTGGTTCAGAGTGATAGTCGCCTGTGATTCTACCCCAAAAGTGCTCGAGTTGCAAATCAATATCGTCATCTTCTGCACTGATGAACACATGCGGTCCGCTAGGGAATCCTAGGAGGTTAGCTAGTGACATCCGGCTATGAGTTTGGTCCATTCCAAACAATCTGAAGGTAATCAATTCTGAGCGGGTTCCAAAGCCATAGTTGGGTGTGTATCTGAAAGAGCTAAGGAATTCATAGGTAAGATCCTTGTAGGTAGCGAAACGTGTTTTCAGAGCAGTGTTCTCCCAACCCAGTTGATTGAACAGGTATTGAATGCTATCCGTGATCCCTAGTTTATCCATAGTAGCCTTGTCATAATACAACGTTAAGGCGAATTCTCTTTCGGTCAGTGCTGCAAATCTTGCCTTTTGAGCGAGTCCTTTGAAGTGAACCTTTGTGAAATCATACTCGGCCATATTCGCAGGTAATTCGGAGAAAAACAAAAGAAATGTTTTGAAGGCTTTAAAAATCCTGAAAAGTTCGAAACAAGAAATTGAAGTCAGGATTTTTAGAAACGAAAAGTGGTAGAAACAAAAGGTAAAAGAGGAAAAACAAAATAAGAATAAAAGTACGAAAATGAACGAAAGTAGAAAGTAGTAGTAATTTTAGGATTTTTGTTGGATTTTTCAAAGTAGAATTTTAAAGAAAAATGAAATGCAATAACGAGGGAAATTTGGGTTGCCTCCCAATAAGCGCTGTTTTTAACGTCTAAAGCCTGACGATAGCTTGGTGAGAAGCTATTCTGGTGTTTGAGCCGGAAGCTCAAGCAATGTTATATTGCTAACTTGAGGACTGTTGTCGTTCTTATTGTAATGTTTTAGACGTTGCCCGTTTACGATAAACGGTGCATTTGTCTTGTCGGTAATTTCAACAGCTCCACTCTGAAGTACTTTAGTCACTTCATAGGGTCCAGACCACCTAGATTTTAGTTTTCCTGGGAAGAGTTTTAATCGTGAATTAAAAAGCAATACAATGTCTCCCACACTGAATTGTTTCCTGATTGAACGTTTATCATGCCACCTTTTAGTACGTTCTTTGTAGATACGGGCATTTTCGTAGGCGTCTAATCGAAGTTCTTCCAACTCGTGTAAGTTCAGGATTCGCTTTTCTCCTGCCTCGGTGTAGTTGAAGTTGAGTGTCTTAATGGCCCAGAAGGCCTTATGCTCTAACTCTACAGGGAGATGGCAGGATTTACCGTAAACTAATTTATAGGGGGTAATTCCTATGGGTGTCTTAAATGCGGTCCTATAAGCCGTAAAGCTTCTTGTAGCTTCGATGACCAGTCTCTCCTTGAGGTAGCGACAGTCTTTTCCAAGATTTATTTTATTTCTCTGTTCGAGACCTCTACTTGTCCGCTAGTTTGCGGATGATAAGGTGTAGCTACTCGGTGCTTGACTCCATATCTAGAGAGAAGTTTATCGAATATTCGTGATATGAAGTGAGATCCTCCGTCACTAATGACGAGTCTGGGTACACCGAATCTAGGAAAGATGGTGTTCTTGAAGAGTTTGATTACTACTCGTGCGTCATTTGTTGGAACAACTATGGCTTCTATCCATTTAGACACGTAATCGACAGCGACGAGTATGTAGTTATTTCCAAAAGAAGGAGGGAAAGGTCCCATGAAATCTATTCCCCAGACGTCGAAGACTTCTACCTCTAAGATTCCCTTCTGAGGCATTTCATCGCGTCGTGAGATGTTGCCAGTTCGTTGGCATCTATCGCACTTTTGCACAGCGATGTAAACGTCTTTCCAGAGACTAGGCCAGAATAGGCCAGCTTGGAGAATCTTAGCGCACGTCTTGGATGTACTAGCATGACCACCATATGGTGCTGAGTGGCATTGGGAAATAATATTTTCTATTTCTTCCTCTGGGACGCAGCGACGGTATATGTTGTCGGCCCCTCTCTTGAAGAGTAGAGGTTCGTCCCAATAATAGTGTTTCAGATCGTGGAAGAATTTCTTCTTTTGCTGATAAGTAAGAACTGGTGGAAGCACGCCTGCAGCGAGGTAATTAACGATGTCAGCATACCAAGGTAATGTGACTTGGGCATAGACGGCTTCTACGGCTTTTTCGAATTCTGGATCTTCTGAGATTGATTTGGGTACGTCACTTTCTAATTTGGCTATCAGACGTTCGTACGGGAAATCGTCATTTATCGGTACTGGCTCGTGTCTGATGCCTTCTATTCGGGATAAGTGATCCGCAACAACGTTCTCTGTTCCTTTCTTATCTTTTATTTCTAAGTCAAACTCTTGTAATAACAGGATCCATCTCAATAGTCTTGGTTTGGCATCCTTTTTGCTTATTAGGTACCTTATGGCAGCGTGGTCTGTGTATATTATAATTTTTGCTCCTACTAAGTAAGAACGGAATTTGTCAAGCGCAAATATAACTGCTAGAAGTTCCTTTTCTGTGGTAGCGTAGTTCATTTGGGCAGGATCTAAGGTTCTACTGGCATAGTAGATGGCATGGAGTTTCTTGTTCTTCCTTTGTCCTAGAACTGCGCCTACAGCGTAATCACTCGCGTCGCACATGATTTCAAACGGTAGTCTCCAATCTGGTGGTTGCATGATTGGTGCGGTGATAAAGGCTGATTTCAATGTTTCGAATGCTTTTAGACAGTCGTCGTCGAAGACGAACTCAACATCTTTCATTAACAGGCCGGTCAAAGGTTTTGTGATTTTCGAGAAATCTTTTATAAATCTTCTGTAGAAACCGGCATGTCCTAGAAAACTCCGTATCTCTCGTACGGATTTTGGAGGTTGGAGATCTTTTATAATCTCTATTTTAGCTTTGTCTACCTCAATCCCTCTATCTGATATGACGTGTCCTAGAACTATTCCTTGTCGGACCATAAAATGGCATTTCTCCCAATTTAGGACGAGGTTTACTTTTACGCAACGTTCTAGTACCATTTCTAAGTTTTGTAAGCATCCTTCGAAACTTTGTCCACATACCGAGAAATCGTCCATAAATACTTCCATAATGTCGTCTATGAAATCTGCGAAGATTGCCATCATGCATCTTTGGAAGGTTGCTGGAGCGTTACAGAGTCCGAACGGCATTCGGCGGTAAGCAAAAGTACCGTAAGGACAGGTGAATGTAGTCTTTTCTTGGTCATCAGGATGGATGGGAATTTGGAAGAATCCTGAGTAACCATCTAGATAGCATAAATATGAACGTTTGGCTAGTCTTTCCAACATTTGGTCTATGAAGGGTAGCGGGAAGTGATCTTTGCGCGTAGCCTTGTTAAGCTTCCTATAATCAATACACATCTTACTTCCAGTCACGACTCTTTTTGTTATCGATTCGCCTTTTTCGTTTTTAACTACTGTGACTCCTCCTTTCTTTGGTACGACATGAACTGGGCTAACCCATTCACTATCGGAGATCGGATAGATGATTCCTGCATCAAGTAATTTCTTTACTTCATCTCTGACTACAGTGCTCAGGATGGGGTTTAGTCGTCTCTGATGCTCTCGAGAGGTTTTAGAGTCTTCCTCTATTGTAATTCGATGCATACAGATCGAAGGGCTTATACCTTTTAAATCGCTTATGTTATAGCCTAACGCGGTGGGGTACTTCTTTAGGACTTCTAATAACTTTTCGGTTTCTGGTTGTCCTAAGTCGGCGTTGACTATCACTGGTCTTTTTAGTTCATCGTCTAGAAATTCATATCTGAGGTTTTTGGGTAGAGTTTTAAGCTCTAAAGATGGGTTCTTCGGACCTGGCATATGATTTGGTGTCAGTGCTAAGCTTTCTCTTAGGTTGTCGTCTTTATACGGTTTACGCCAGTTGTCGTCTTCAGAAATGTCGGGTATTTGAATCTTTATTATTTCTGAATACGTGGTCTCCTCATTTTCAAGTTCTCTTATGCATTCATCAATTTCGTCTACTAAATAGCAGGTATCGTCTATTGCTGGTGCTTGTAGGAACTTGGTGAGAATGAACTCTATCTTTTCTTCTCCTACTTCGAATGTTAGCCTTCCTTTCTTCACGTCTATAATCGCTCCAGCTGTAGCTAGGAATGGTTTTCCTAGGATAATTAGGGTTACAGTGTCCTCCTTGATGTCCATGATTATGAAGTCGGTTGGGATGTAGAATTGTCCTATGCGTACTGGAACGTTTTCCAGTATTCCGACTGGGTATTTTACTGATCTGTCAGCTAATTGTACGAACATTTTGGTTGGCCTGAGGTCTCCCATATTCAGCTTTTTGCATATAGATAAGGGCATAACACTGATACTGGCTCCTAAATCGCATAGAGCTTTGTCTATTACGAACTTTCCTATGACGCAGGGTATGGAGAAACTACCTGGGTCTTTTAATTTAGGAGGCATGCAGTTTTTAATAATAGCGCTACACTCTGCAATGAGTGTAACTGTTTCGTTATCCTCGATTTTTCTCTTATTCGACAGGATCTCTTTGAGAAATTTGGCGTATGACGGCATTTGAGTTATCGCTTCTGTAAAAGGAATAGTAATATTCAACTGTTTAAGGAGCTCTACAAATTTCTTAAACTGTCCTGAAGTTTTAGAGTTTATTAGTCTTTGCGGATAAGGGATAGGTGGTTTATATGGCGCTGGAGGTGCTTGAGTTTTTTCACTTGCGGTATCCTCCTTCTCGTTGTCTTCCTTCTTCTCTAACTCAGATTCCTTTTCTGCTTGTTCAGTTGGTTTCTGTTGCATGGCTGAGTTTTCGGTCCTCGGATCGATCGGTTTGTCCAATTCTTTTCCACTTCTTAGTATCACAGCATTTGCTTGGCCTTTGGGATTCTGTTTGGGTTGTCCAGGAAATGTGCCAGCAGGTGCGGCAGCAGATGCTTGTTGTTGAGCCACTTGTGATATCTGAGTTTCTAACATTTTATTGTGGGTGGCTAGAGCGTCTACTTTTCCTGTCAACTGTTTAATTTGCTCGCTAGTGTGTATGTTTTGATTCAGGAATTCTTTGTTCGTTTGAGCTTGAGTAGCTATGAACTTTTCCATCATCATTTCGAGATTTGATTTCCTAGGTGCATTCTGAGCAGCTGGTTTTTGATATCCTTGCGGAGCAGTAGGCATTTGCAATGCATTTTCGCTTTTGTAAGAAAAGTTTGGATGATTTCGCCAACCTGGGTTGTATGTATTTGCGTAGGGATTTCCTTGAGCATAATTTACCTGGTCTGGCGGGATTCCGGCTAGCAATGGGCATTCGGGTGCATTATGAGTGGTACTTCCGCATAACTCGCAATTTGGAGTTACTGCAGCGACAGTTGCAGTGGGGTTAACGGTCAGACTACGATCTTTTGTGCTAGAGCATCTACTTTAGCATTGAACTTTTCAAGGCTGCTGATTTCGTACATCCCACCTTTCGCTGAGGTTTTCTCATTTGGAGTGCGTTCACCTCCCCATTGGCAAGGGTTTTGTGACATGTTTTCTATCAATTGATAGGCTTCATCGTATGGCTTATCCATAAGTGCACCGCCCGCGGCAGCGTCTATTGTTAATCTAGTATTGTATAGAAGCCCATTATAGAAAGTATGGATTGTCACCCAGTCTTCTAGACCGTGGTGAGGACATGTTCTCATCATATCTTTGAATCGTTCCCATGCTTCGTAAAGAGATTCAGTATCTTTCTGTCGAAATCCGTTGATTTGAGCTCTAAGCATAGCAGTTTTGCTTGGTGGAAAATATCTTGCTAAGAAGACGTTCTTCAATTTCTCCCACGTCGTAACGGAGTTGGATGGTAACGATTGTAACCATGTCCATGCTCTGTCTCTAAGAGAGAATGGGAAAAGACGAAGTCTTATCGCGTCTGGAGTTACTCCATTTGCTTTCACTGTGTCTGCGTATTGTACAAACTTCGTTAGATGTTCGTTCAGATCCTCAGTTGCATTTCCTGAGAATTGGTTTTGTTGTACAGCCGACAGCAATGATGGTTTCAGCTCAAAATCATTTCGGGTAATAGCTGGGGCAGCAATGCTACTTCTAGGCTCCATCTGAGATGGTGTAGCGTATGCCTTCAGCGGTTTGTTCGGAGGTCCTTCAGCCATCGTTAGTTCTTCTTCGGATTTGGGAATGGGAGTGAGAGGATCAAGAATGTTATGTTTGAGTTGGTACTCAATGATTCGGCTTCTTAGATGTAAGAAGCGCTCTAGTTCTGCGACTGAAGGTTTCAAGATATCGCTTTGTGGGCGATCACTTGGCATACAATCGACAGCACTAGTAAAGGAAAAATGAAAATTGTTTACCTAGTCTATACGGCGTAACAGAAGGTTACACTATTGACTAAACGGGTCCCCGGCAACGGCGCCAAAAACTTGATCGCGACTTTCTATGTCTAATACAACTAACTGCAAGTGCACAGTCTATCGCGTAGTAATAAAAGATATCGATCCCACAGGGACTCGTAATCAAACTAGTGTTCTCGGGAGTTACTATGTTTAGCTAGGTAGAATATGTTTTAAGGGAATAAGGTTGTCACTAAAAGGGGAACTAAGATTACTGTTTGGATTTTTAATTAATTAAATCGATACGTAGTAATTATGTTCTTCAGGGACTTGATAAGTGACTGGTGTATGAAATAGTTTTCACAGTTTGTTTAAGCAGAAAATGGAGATTTGAAGACTCTCGTCTCACAATGGTTATTGACGCTAATCATAATCCTAAGGGCCTAACGTACACTTTCGTGTTCCGTTCGGGGTTAAAATTACTTTTAGGAAATCTCTAAGTTCTAATTCATTTTAAAGTGCTTTCGCTGTTATTAAAACAAATGCCTAGTGTTTACTATCTGACCTTACCGCAGCTTTCGCTTGTTGGTTCGTATCTTAATTAATTTCCCACTTTCGTGGCAAAACTACTTTAAAATAAGTTCTCGCTTTCGCAACGAAGTTTATTTCGTAAATCAATTTTAAACACTTAGACCATAAGTTATTTTTGTGAAAAGAAAGTTTTCAAACAAGAGCTATCAAGTCCCATTCGAATTATTACTACATATCGATTACCTAAGTTTAGCTAGACATGGAATTTAGAAAAGCAAAACATAAATAATGATAATAAATAATAAAGTGCATTATGATAAAATAACAGTCGATCAAAATGAAAACCTGTAAATAATGCCAATTGGCCTTTGGGCAGATCCTCCACAGATGTTGGCAGGATTCTGTCTTTAGTTCCAATTCGATCGTACAATGCAGTAACAGTTACAGAAGAGCGAAAATGGGAATGAGTAAAAATGGAAAGGGAAATAAAGGAAAGGGATACAAATGAAACTGGAGAAATGGATACAAATAATAACTGAAAATAAATTTGCTGGAAAGTAAATTTGGCAGCACTTCGTGGTATGAATGCAGCTCCCTTTTTGAAGTCCCCTGCTTCCCTTTTTATAGAGGTGGAATTCCAACGGTTACCTCTGAGGATGATGGACCTTGAGGCAGATAATTTAGGGAGTAGTGGACCATTTGGTGGGAATTGGAACTGCTCTTTTGACGTGTAATCTGAGTGGGGCGTTTTTGCCTGCATGACGGTCGTCACAAGGTGTGACGGTCGTCACCCGTGTGACGGTCGTCATGCATCTGTGACGGTCGTCACATCAGCAAAAACTGTCTGCTACGCTTTTCATTGTGTTTTCACTCCTTTTTCGTCCATATTTCATCTGGGATTGCTTCTTTTCTTCATGTTGCCTTGTTTAGACGTGATCGTTGAATACCTGCAAAAACATCAGACAAATACATGGAAATAACCCGAAATCGGATCGAAAACGGTTAGCTTTTAGTTGAATTATGCATGAAAATATCTATACGATTTCGTGTTATCAAACATGTCGAGAACGGTATCAAAATCGGGAAAATTCAAGGTGAGTCATCCTCAGCTGGAGGAGGTGGAAAGAAACCTTATGCTGGTAAACGACGAGAAGGAGAAGCAAGCGCTGTGACCCACGCTCAGAGGAAGGGCAAAGGCCCTCAGCAGCAGATAGCCAGTATAAATATCCCAGCAGCTCCACAGCAGCAGCAGCAGCAACCGAATCAGCAGGGATATAGAAAGTACCAGAATCGGGCACCTTTGACAAACCGTCACTTCGAAGCACCGCCCATGTCGTATGCGCAACTCTTGCAGACTTTGCTTCAGCTTCAGTTGGTTCAGAAGAGGACGATGGCTCCCTTGACAGGGGCACCTCCACCAGGGTACGATGCAAATGCCACTTGCGACTTCCATACAGGGGAACCAGGCCATACAATCGAGAACTGCAAAGCCTTTAAGCACAAGGTGCATGACCTGGTAGATGCCAAGATCATTAACTTCTCCGATAATGTGCCCAATGTTATGAAGAATCCTATGCCGAATCATAGGGGGGGCGGAGTGAACGCCATTATCGAAGAAGAGAGTGCAGATCTGTTGACTGATGTCAAAGACCTAAAGACGCCGCTTAGCTTCGTCAAAGCTAAGTTGTTGAAGAAAGGGTTCTTTCCGGGATGCGGAGAGCTATGCATGGACTGTGCTACACATTCTGATGGATGTGAGCAGCTGGTAGAAGGAATCCAAAGTCTGATGACTGAGGGGATTTTGCAGTTCAGCCGGAGGGCTGAAAGTGTATCAGGAGAGGTTGTGTTGAAGCAGGCCGATGAAGTCGCCACCATCACCATCCCTCGCCAACCAATTACTATTTCTGCGCCCAGACCGCCTACGATCACTATTACCAAAGCTGGGCCGATACCATTCGAGAGCACTAATGCCGTTCCGTGGCATTATGGTGCTGAAGTCTATTGCAACGGTCAAAAGTTGGAGCTGGAGCCGTATGGGTTGACTGTGGAGAATCTCGCAGGAATCAGTGGTATTACCCGTAGCGGAAAGGTGTTTGCACCGCCAGAGGTTGTGGCAGAGAGAGTGGTCAGAGCTGATGCGGCTGATAAGGGTAAAAGCAAAGTCGTCGAAGAGGCCCCGTGCAGGGTAGAGAAGGATTTGCTGGTCAAAGATGCCAAGGAGTTTATGCGGTTGATCAAAAAGAGCGACTACAAGATTGTAGACCATCTCTATCAGACGCCTTCGAAGATTTCTATTCTCAACTTGTTGCTGTGTTCTGAAGCACACCGCAACGTGCTACTGAAGGTATTGAACGCTGCCTACGTACCGCAAGAGATATCGGTGAATCAGCTAGAAGAGGTGGTAGCCCACGTTAATGCTGGCAATGGGCTAGGTTTCACAGATTTAGAGCTGACGCCTAAAGGGAGAGATCACAACAGCGCCTTGCACATCTCGATAGAGTGCAGGGGAACAATCATGTCGCATGTCCTGGTGGACACGAGTCCGTCGCTTAATGTGCTTCCGAAGAAGGCATTAATGAAGTTGGACACTCGCGGATTGCTTTGCACGCCCAGTGATCTGGTGGTGAAAGCATTCGACGGAACTAAGCGCCACGTTTTCGGGGAAGTGACCTTGCCGATCCAAGTTGGCCCGGAAACGTTCGACACGGTCTTTTATATCATGGACATCATGCCTGCCTACAGTTGCCTCTTGGGCCGGCCATGGATCCATGCTGCTGGTGCCGTGACCTCCATGTTGCACCAAAAGCTCAAATATGCTGTCGGAGGAAGCATAGTAACCGTGTGCGGTGAGGAGGACATAATGATGAGCCATTTGTCATCCTTTAAGTATGTTGAAATGGATGGCGAAATCCATGAAACTCTTTGCCAAGCATTTGAAGCCGTCAAGGTGAAAGAGGTAGCTCTTGTAGTCGCAGCGAAGCAAGAGATGAATCTCTCCTCGTTCAAAGAAGCTCGGGCCGTCGTCCAAGCTGGTTCTACCCCAGGCTGGGGGCATATTTTAGGGATACCGAACAAGCAGGATAAGTTTGGATTGGGGTATTCTCCTAAAGCTGAAGCTTCTTCTTCTTTGTCTAGCAGTGCGTCACGGGGTAAGGGGCCGATCCTGTTTACCAGTGGCGGAGTGATCTTCGAAAGCATCAACGCGGCGTCTGAAGACAACGGGGATAGCGATTGTGATCTCGACTCTTGGATTCAGCCAAGCAAGCCGGGCGAGAGACTCAACAATTGGACCATCAAGGATATCATCCAGCTGACAAGTGAAGAGTAATGATTTACTTTTTCAATCATTGTACAACCCTATGTCCTACCCGGGGCATAGCGGTTTTATTGTCAGGTCCTTGTTGGATTATGTACATGCATTTTGTTAATAAATCAAAGGTGTTTTCTTCGTATTCAAATATTGTGTTCTCTGTTATTCCTGTTTATATTTGTTTTGAAAAACAGCAAAATGGCAATGGGGTTTGTGCTAACCTGCATATTCTTGTTTTAAACTTAACCCTTGTTATTGCAGGATCCACATAACAGATGACATCGACTCTGGACCTTCTACGGCTCACTTCGACTTCGAATGCCCGATCTATCAAGCCGAAGAAGAGATTGATGAAGACGAAGACCTTCCTGAAGAGTTGGCCCGCTTGTTGAAACAAGAGGAGAAGGTTATTCTGCCTCATGAGGAGGAGATTGAGATCGTAAATCTGGGTTCTGAAGAGCTCGTCAGAAACGTCAGAGTAGGGGCTGCGCTGCAGAGTGATGTCAAGCAGAGACTGGTCGAGATGCTTCTAGAGTATAGTGACGTCTTTGCTTGGTCATACGAAGATATGCCTGGACTTGACACGGACATCGTGGTCCACCACTTGCCGCTACGAGAAGATTGCCTCCAGTCAAGCAGAAGCTTAGGAGGACGAGACCAGACATGGCTGTAAAAATCAAAGAAGAAGTCCAGAAGCAGGTTGACGCAGGATTTTTAGCCGTCACCACTTACCCTCCGTGGGTCGCCAACATAGTACCTGTACCGAAGAAGGACGATAAGGTACGCATGTGCGTCGATTATCGGGATTTGAATAGGGCGAGCCCTAAAGATGATTTCCCGTTGCCTCATATCGATGTGTTGGTCGACAACACAGCCCAGTTTTCCGTGTTTTCGTTCATGGATGGCTTCTCCGGTTACAATCAGATCAAGATGGCGCCGGAGGACATGGAGAAAACGACGTTTATCACCCCCTGGGGAACATTTTGCTATAAGGTAATGCCCTTCGGTCTGAAGAACGCAGGGGCCACTTACCAGCGAGCAATGGTAACTTTGTTTCATGATATGATTCATCATGAGATCGAGGTCTATGTTGATGACATGATTGCAAAGTCCCAAACAGAGGAAGAGCATCTGGTCAACTTATTGAAGCTTTTTCAGAGGCTTAGGAAGTTCAGGCTGAGGCTGAATCCTAACAAATGCACTTTCGTAGTGCGGTCCGGAAAGTTGCTGGGGTTTATTGTGAGCGAACGAGGTATCGAGGTTGATCCTGCGAAGATCAAAGCCATTCAAGAAATGCCAGCGCCGAAAACAGAAAAAGAAGTTTGTGGTTTCTTGGGCCGAATAAACTACATTGCTAGGTTTATCTCTCAGCTCACGGCCACATGTGAACCGATGTTCAAGCTTTTAAAGAAAGATTAGGCGATTACTTGGAATGAGGATTGCCAGAAGGCATTCGACAAGATAAAGCAGTATCTTCAAGAACCTCCAATCTTGATACCCCCAGTGGCTGGACGGTCATTAATCATGTACTTGACAGTTCTTGAGAACAGTATGGGGTGTGTTCTCGGTCAGCACGACGAGACGGGCAGAAAGGAGCATGCCATTTACTACTTGAGTAAAAAGTTCACTGACTGTGAATCTCGATACTCGATGCTGGAGAAGATGTGTTGTGCACTAGCTTGGGCTGCCAAACGTTTACGACAGTACATGCTCAATCACACCACTATGCTAATTTCGAAGATGGATCCGATCAAGTACGTCTTCGAGAAGCAGGCTCTTTCAGGCAGGATTGCCAGATGGAAAATGGTTTTAACGGAATATGATATTCAGTACGTGTCCCAGAAAGCCATCAAGGGGAGCGTATTGTCTGATTACCTTGCCGAGCAGCCGATCGAGGATTACCAGCCGATGAAATTTGAATTCCCTGACGAGGATATTATGTTTCTCAAAGCGAAGGACTGCGATAAGCCGTTGCCCGACGAGGGGCCAGATAGGAAATCCCAGTGGAAGTTGATATTCGATGGGGCGGTTAATTCCTATGGAAGTGGCATCGGGGCTATCATCACGACTCCCCACGGATCCCACATCCCGTTTACTGCGAGGCTGACGTTTCCAGTCACCAACAATGAGGCGGAATACGAAGCATGCATCATGGGTCTAGAAGAGGCAATTGATTTGAGAATCAAGAACCTAGACGTATATGGTGACTCAGCGCTTGTGATCAACCAAATTAAAGGGGAGTGGGAGACTTGTCAATCGAATTTGGTGTCGTACATGAATTATGCCAGGAGGCTACTTCCATTCTTTGATTGAGTGGAACTCCATCATGTGCCCAGAGCGGAGAATCAGATGGCTGATGCCTTAGCCACGTTGGCTTCAATGTATAAAGTCAATTTTTGGAATGAGGCTCCAAGAATTGTCCTTTCGCGTCTTGATAGACCGGCATTCGTCTTTGCAATTGA
The DNA here is from genome assembly GCA_963859935.3 of Lathyrus sativus. Lineage (NCBI taxonomy): Eukaryota > Viridiplantae > Streptophyta > Magnoliopsida > Fabales > Fabaceae > Lathyrus > Lathyrus sativus. The sequence goes on along the minus strand of OZ012739.1, from coordinate 220,020,190 downwards.
GGATGCCGCCGACGGCAAACCATGGTTTCATGACATCCAGACTTTCCTTATGACTAAGGAGTATCCCGCGGGTGCGTCAACCCTGGATAAGAAGACTCTGAGGAGGCTGTCTGGAAACTTTTATCTCAATCCTGATGGAGTGTTGTATAAGAGAAACCACGATCTCGTGCTGCTCAGATGTGTAGATGAGAAAGAGGCGAGTATGCTCATGGAAGAAGTCCATGAAGGCACATTTGGTACGCACGCCGGCGGGCATGCTATGACGAGGAAGATCCTGAGAGCAGGATACTACTGGCTGACGATGGAGTCGGATTGCTTCAGATTCGCGAAGAGATGTCATAAATGACAGATCTATGCTGATAAAGTTCATGTGCCGTCGTGCCTGTTGAATGTCATGTCCTCCCCGTGGCCGTTCTCCATGTGGGGCATCGACATGATAGGCAAGATCGAGCCCACTGCATCCAACGGTTATCGTTTTATTCTGGTAGCTATCGACTACTTCACCAAGTGGGTGGAGGCAGCCTCGTATGCTAATGTGACCAAGCAGGTAGTGGCTAAATTCATAAAGAGGGACATCATCTGTCGTTACGGAATTCCCGAGCGGATCATTACTGATAATGGTTCGAATCTGAATAACAAGATGATGAAGGAGCTGTGTCAGAGCTTCAAGATTGAACACCACAACTCATCTCCTTACCGGCCGAAGATGAATGGCGTCGTCGAAGCCGCCAACAAGAACATAAAGAAGATTGTTCAGAAGATGGTTGTGACATACAAAGATTGGCACGAGATGCTGCCATTTGCATTGCAAGGTTATCGTACGACGGTACGTACGTCAACCGGGGCAACTCCTTTCTCCTTGGTGTACGGTATGGAAGTTGTCCTACCGTTAGAAGTGGAGATCCCTTCTTTGCAAGTTTTGGTTGATGTGAAACTCGACGAGGCAGAATGGATTACGAATCGTCTGAACAAACTCAGCCTGATGGACGAGAAGAGGTTAGCATCGATTGCGTTTGGTCGTCTGTACCAAAGCCGAATGAAGAAAGCTTATGATAAGAAGGTGCGTCCTAGAAGCTTTTAGACGGGTGATCTCGTCCTGAAGAAGATTCTTCCGCCACACTCCGATCACCGGGGCAAGTGGACTCCGAATTACGAAGGTCTGTACGTCGTCAGCAAGGTCTTCTCGGGAGGAGCTTTGTTGTTATCCACGATGGATGGTGAAGATTTTGCATCCCCGGTGAACGCAGACGCAGTTAAAAAATACTTTGCTTGAAAGCGACCCGCTGGACAAAAAAAGAGAGTCCAGGCAAAAAAGGGGCATCCTGGCGAACCAAAAACAGAATAAAAGGTTCGGGCAAAAATTAGGGATATATTGAAAAAATGTACACCCGCGAAGTCGAAAACCTACACTGGGCGGCTTCGGCAAAAAAGGGTATCCCGGTAACTGAAAACCTGCAAAGGGCGGTTCACGCAAAAGTTAGGGATTTGAATAAGTAAATGACTGCGTTCCGCGTGTGGACTTTCATTGTTTAGTGGTTTGGAGGACCTGAGGGCCGTTTATCTGAATCAATCTCTTCCGAAGCTGAAGCGTCGGATAAGTATCGAAGTCGAGTGGGTCTTAGAGGGATCAACTCATGGTGTTCGTCTACGCCTCGTTGCCGACATTTGTATATACTGATGTATATTTATGTTTTATTTTTGCGCAGCTTCCTCATTCCAGGAGCTTGCATCTGTTGTAAAACATTTTTCCCCATTCAGGGGTTCATTATCAATAAAATGCATACTATTCAGCAATTCTGTTTGTCTGTTTAGCATTTATCTGTTTTGTTTGCGAAAAAGAACGCCGATGTTTTTGATAAAATGCGCATACATAAACTTACTGGCCTAGGCCACTGATTGTTGAAACAATTAGTTACTTGAATATTGTCACGAGATAATAACCTTGATAGGTCCCTTTGAGAAGGGTATCTTGTCTGTTTGTTTGTGTTGTTACAGGTGTAGCATATTCCAGACAAATCGTCGTGCGCATCCCTGAAGTAGGATGATTCCTCGTTCTCCAGTAGAGTTCAGTAGCCTCTCCTCGCAGAGTCGGAACGCAAGATAATGAGCATTGATATGTCTCCCCATGCAGAGATGATTCTCTTTCCCCAACCAGATGTGTCCTGAAGGAATGTCATCCCCTCAGCTGAGTCATGCGCCGAAGCGTGTGTTCATCCCCCAGCACCGGGTCACAAGTGCAGGTTTCATAGAAATGTTCAGGCGCCGAAGCTCGTGTTCATCCCCCCAGCACCGGGTCACAAGTGCAGGTTTCGTAGGAAACTATTTGTACGCCGAAGTATGCAGCAACTGATGGTGCCAGACTGAAGTCTCCAGCAGAATTGAAATTCCCCACCAGAGTTGTACTCTACCCCCGAAGTCGGATGATTCCCTCTTCCCCAGCAGCGTGTTAGAACAGCGGAACTGAGATTCCCCCCCAGAGTTGTACTCTCCCCCGAAGTCGGATGATTCCTGCTTCCCCAGCGGAATTGAGATTCCTCATCAGAGTCGTAGTCTCTCCAGTGAAGCAGTTGGGACCATGAGTGGTTTTCCCCAGTAGAGCGTTGAACAGCTGATGCTGTATTTCCCCCAGGGTCGTACCCTCCAGCGAAGCAAAATGATTTCTCCTTCCTCAGCCGAGTTTGCAGATACCCAAGAGAGCCGAATCCTTGGAAGTTGATCAGACCATGATTGGTTTTCCCTAGTGGAGTGTTGAGCAGCTGAAGTTGTTTCTCCATAGAGTTATCATCCCCAGAAGAGTAGCCATGAGGGCCATGCAGTTTATTCTCGCGATTGACATCATTTTCCCTCAGCAGGTCCAGGTTCTCGTAGAGCTTCGTTCCCCTGCAGCAATCCACTGAAGTTGTTTCCCCCGCAGCAGTCAACTGAAGTTGTGCCCCCTACGGAGTCCAGTTGATATTGGCGCAGCCATGTTCTCCTCAGCAGGATGATTCCTCTATCTGAGTAGTTCTTTCTCCTTGACAGGAGGATCCCCCCTTCGACATTTATTTTGCTGACGGGATCGCATCATTGTGCATGATTGCATAGCATTTATCATAAACGCATAGCATTTCCACCGTGTGGAGCATTGTGCCATTGTCGAAGCATATGCATAATAAACATGATCTAGGTTGCTACCGTTCTTGTTTTGCAGGTGTTCCGCCACAGAATTTATTGCTCAGGATGATTCCTGACATTCTCCCCGACGAAGTCGCTTGCTCAAGATGATTCTCGAGGTCCCCAGCGAAGTCTTCAGTTCAAGATGATTCTTGAATTCCTCAGAAGGGCCGTTTGCTTAAGATGATTCTTAAAACCCCAGTAGAGCCCCCAGTGAAGGTTGCCCAGGATGATTCCTGAAGCCCCAAGAGAGCCGAATCCTTGGAAGCTGTTCAAGCCATGATTGGTTTGTCCCCGGCAAGAGTTGCCCAGGATGATTCCTGGAATCCCCAACAGAGTGTTCGCTCAGGATGATTCCTGAAATCTCCATAATGGTTATCAATTCAAGATGATTCTTGAAGGTCCCCGGCGGAGTTATTTGTTCAAGATGATTCTTGAAGTCCTCAGCAGAGTTGATTCATCCAGAATGATTTCTGGAAACCCCGGAGCAGAGTTACTTGATAGTTCTCCAGATTCCCCAGCGGCGAAGCATCCTCCCCAGCAGGTTTTCTAACGGCGAAGTTGAAATCTCCCTTCAAGACTCCATGATTGAAGTCTGACCGTGTTAATGAAGCAGTTTTCTCAGTGATGCGGAATGCCTGATGGCGTAATCAACCTGATGGTTGAAGTCCGGCTGATGCCCGACCAGTTTCTTTGAATGTCGGATGGCATGATCAACCTGATGGTTGAAGTCCGGCTGATGCCCGATAGTGTTCTTTGAGTGCCTGATGGCATGATTGACTATGTACTACCGGTTATCGTGTGACCAATTCCCCAATGAAGAGACTTCACCCTGACGGCGAGGTCAGATTATGTTAGTTCCCCAGCGGCGATGTTGGATGTTTGGGTTTGACGGCGAGGTCAGACGAGGTCGAGAGTTGACGGCGAAGTCAGATTATGTTGAGTACTTGACGGTGATGTCGGGTGTTTCCCCGAATTATAGTTTGTTTCTGGCGGCGATGTCAGGTGATTGTTGTTCTCCAGCGGCGATGTTGGACGTTTGTTTTTGACGGCGATGTCAGATTTTCCAGCGGCGATGTTGGATGTTTGTATCTGACGGCGATGTCAGATGATTCAGTTTTCCAGCGGCGATGTTGGGTATTCTGGTTTATGACGACGATGTCAGATTCTCTATTTCTCCAACGGCGATGTTGGGTATTTTGGACGTTTGTTTCCGACGGCGATGTCAGAGTCTTCAGTTTTCCAGCGGCGATGTTGGGTGTTCTTGTTAGATGATTTAGTTTTCCAGCGGCGATGTTGGACGTTTGTTTCTGACAGCGATGTCAGGTGGTTTATTTCTCCAGCGGCGATGTTGGATATTTGTTTGTTCTCCGGCGGCGATGTTGGATATTTATTTCTGGCGGCGATGTCAGGTGATTTGGTTTTCTGACGGCGATGTCGGGTGTTTCCCAGAGTTACGTTTGGTCGACGGCAATGTCAAGTGATTCTTCTATTCTCCAGCGGAGATGTTGGGTCTTATGTTTGTTTCCAACGGCGATGTTGGCTGTTTGTTTCTGGCGGCGACGTCAGGTGGTTCAGTTCTCCAGCGGCGATGTTGGATATTTGTTTGTTTCTGGCGGCGATGTCAGGTGATATAGTTCTCCAACGGCGAGGTTGGATGTTTTCTTATGACGGTGATGTCATATTCTGTAGTTTTCCAGCGGCGATGTTGGATGTTTTGGTTGTCCGACGGCGATGTTGTCTGTTTGTTTCCAGCGGCGATGTTGGGTATGTCAGATTCTTTAGTTCTCCAGCGGCGATGTTGGGTGTCTTGGTTGTCCGACGGCGATGTCAGATCAGTATGTCTCCAGCTAGTTGCCGTGCAGCTATTATTTCAGTTTCCGAAGATTCGTTCCTGCCAGAGGACCATGTATGTGTGCAGTTGGAAAATTTCCGGGTTTATCGGTATTCAACCGTCTCGCACCTTGATTGGCTGAGAGCCGTTCGCTCCTCACCCAGTCAGGTTCAAGCCGTTTGAATAGGGGCAGCTGTTGCACCCCAAAATTTGACCAACAATTATTTACCTATCAAGAGTTGTAAGAGACTTTGAAGCTAGCCAAGAGAGTTATTCAAAGGTTCAAAGGTTGATACCTTTGTCATAGAACTCAAGAGATCCTCAGAGGAATTGGTTGAAACCAAGGTTGTGTGCCTCATGACTTGAGAGTTGTGGGAGCTCCTCAGATGATTCTGAGACTATGAGGGTGGACTTGAAGCTTTGAGAAAGCTTATGAGATGTCTTGAAAGCCGTCATGAAGCCTAGAGAGGTATTTATACAAGAATCCAAAAGATTCAACCATGAGTGGTAGAATTAGGGTTTGACTGGGTCAACCCTAGGTCAACTGATGATTTGGAGAGGGTTGAGACCTAATCCAAGAGCCATGTGATCATGGAATGATGCATTGAAGTGTTATAAGGATGATTCCTAGACCAACTGATCATGATTGAAGAGTTTGAGAAGTTTTAAGCTAGGGTTTCTGAGGATTGACAGTGTAAAATCCCCTAGTTTGATCCCTATCTTCAAGGCTGTTTAGCTCAAGATGTGGTTGTCATCTCATCTTCCCCACAACATGAATGTTGTAGAGCTTGTTCTTAGATTTAATTTGAGTAGTGGAAGTCCTTGATAGGATTTGTAGAGCTCAAGTTATGACTTTGACAAATTACAGGTCATCTGAGGTATGTGAATCTGGGTCCTTGAAAGTCACCCAACTTGCAGACAACGTTTGCCCTAATAGGATGATTCCTATGGATTCTTGGTCAACATGAATGTTGAAGGGAATCTTATTAGCTTTCTAGAGAGTACTAGAAGTCCTTGATAGGATTTGTAGAACTCAACTTATGGCTTTGACAAGTCAAGGGCATTTTGGTCATTTGGAAGTTATAGGTCATTTCAAGCATAAGGCCATATCTCCTACTTCCAAGCTTCAAATGGAAAAATCTTCAACATAAAACTTTCTTAGAATGATGTTTTAAGGCTATTAGGGAGGTAATGGGATGTTGAAAAGGCTCATATCAAAAAGTGATAAAAATGGCCTAAAAATGAGGCATAAGTTAATTCAAGTGAATTTGAAAAATGGAAATCCCAAGTTATAAGCCCAAAACATGTCATGTAATAGGTCATTTTGACTCCAAATGACATTCTAAGAACAATGGTTCAGCCACAATTTTGATTTGAGGCTTGGATCATAGGGCTGCTTTGTAATGGGATTACTTGCATCTTAAGGTACCAAACCAAAACAAGGCAAAACTCAATAAGCAAGGTACTTATGCATTGTAACTTGTCCTAAATCTCATGTGGGGATAAATTCAAGTCAGTTACCAAGGTTATGAGAAGTTTGGCATGAGATACCATGTAAGGAGAATGAGAATTCAAAATACCATGACATGAAAAGATCAATTTCTCATTGGATGATCCTAGAGGGTTCTAGATGATTCTAAACCTCTCTATATAACAAATGCAACTTGCTCAGTTGCAAGGTTGGTGTTAATTGGTGTAGAGAAGAGAGAGTGAGATCAAAATTCCTCCATTGCAAGTCACATTCAATTTCTTCATTCTTCTTCATTGCAATTCCTTTTTTCTTCACAAACCTTCTCCATAGATCCTTCTGAGTGTGTGCATGCTGAATTGAAGCTCCGTTGATGGAAGATTGAAGGTGTTCCAATTGAATTTGCAAGAAGGCAATTACCATCGAATCTTGAAGTACAAGCTCTCTCCCTCCAATCTTTTGCAAGTAGAAGAAGTTTCATCATCCAAGGATTATTCTTGAAGAGTTTCAAGCCTTGAATTGAAGATCTACATCATCTGCCATATCAAGAAGCCAGGTTTGCAAAATCTCTTCCACCTCATAATCTAGGCATGGTTAGGTTAAGTTATTAGTGTAGAATTGTTAGAGACAACTAGGTGATCAATTCTGATGACTTAGGGAGTGATTGGTGAAGTTTCAGCCATGGACATCATTTCTTGGATGAGCAAGAACGTGTGATATAGTGAGTGATAATGCTAGTTTGATAGCTAGTTTTGACTAGGGCAACGTGGTGATCATTTTGATATAAAGAAATCTGAGTTCGGTTGAAGTTGATGATGGATCATATTTTGAGATTAGTTTGGATTCACCTTCGGGTTTGGTGATAGAGATCATTTCAATGAAAACCAAGGCCATGATCGTGTTCAGTGTAAAAAACTGAGCAAGTTTGTATTTTACATTTTGGAATTTGATGATGATATGAAGGAGCACGAAGGGATGGAAGATGAGTGCATGGAGCTGTGTTTTAATGGAAGTTTCAGAAAACCCTAACCCAAGGTTGATGATGATGTTTTAACCGTTGGATGCACGCTGACCAATTGACTCAAGACCTAATCCAACGCGCCATGTTTAATTGAGTTTTGGGAGGGAATCATAAATTAAATGAAACGCCGTGTTTCATTTAAAGAGAGATTCTGGGCTTGAGTGAATCATTGATAACCCCACCCCCCTTTGAAGCCCAATCCAAGTTTTAACTGAATTTCCCTGCTTTTCGCACCGAATCTTTTTCATTTTTCTTTAGGTTTTTTTAATTGTTTTCTGATTTTAAATTGGGCCCAGGTGCATTGCTTTCCAAACCCCCCATTCTGGGCCCAAGCATATATGAACTGCATATTGTTGCTGATTGCACCCCAGCCATTCATAAACCATTTTATTTTTCTCCATTTTATTTCACACTTTAGAAAATTCATATTAAATGGAAAATTAAACATTTTTTCATGGGAGTTTTTTCCCTATCTCACATTTTTGTCTAGAAAAATATAAAATAAAAACATTTTTCATTTAATGCATTTTAGTATTTTTTTGCATATTTTCTTCTTTTATTGCTTTTTAATGCTTTTATATTGATATATGATTTTGTAGATTTTAGTTTAGGTAGTTCCCTTAGTATTTTTAGGTCATTCTTTTTAGGATAGTTAGATATATGTATTAGGTTCCACCTGGATTTATTACATATTTTTGTGATTATTTTTAGGATAGTTTTGATTAGATACCATTAGGTTGTATAGAATTAGGTCAAACTTCAACATAGGTCCATAATAACTTTAGATTTTTGGTTTTTAGGACAAGTTAGACTATGGGACATATATGGGTATTAAGGGTAGGTATGTAGGATCCCTTAGAAATTATATTAGGATTTAATATAGTAGTATTCTATTTTTAGTTGATTTTTGTGTTGGTGGATTGTTTGTGTTGCCTTTATGGCATGTTTGCTTTAGTTGCTTTGCTTTGTGGGCTTGGAGAGTTGGATCTTGTCCTAAGGAGCATTGAGGAGCTTGATCTTGTTCTAAGGAGCATTGAGGAGCATAGTAGAAGATTTGAAGATGCATTGAGGAGCTTGAGAGCTTGATTTTATTTCCTTTTTGTTGTTCTAGGGTTAGGAATTAGGAAGAGTTTAGATTTAGATAACTTCTTTCTCAAACATGGATGGTATCATTCACCTCCATTCCTCCCTATGATTCAAAGTCCTTCCACGGTATACACCTCTCTCCTTTGGAGGGATAAGTGATATACCTAGGAAGTAGAACTTTTGAGGGAACCATTCCTTTGATGTTGAACCCTTATAGGTCACCTTTGGTGGTCAATAAGCAGTTCAATATCCCCAGCTTATCCAGTAAGTGATTTCCTCTGGTTTTGATTGTCTTGAGAGATGTTGAGCTTGAGTTTGAAGATGAAGACTTCATTGAAGAGTATTGAAGAGGATGAATCCTTGAGTATTGTTGCACCCTAATTTTTGACCTTAAGATTCCACATTATTTTGTATGTTTCTTTTATTTTATTACATGTTATCTTTTACTTGTGTGCACGACTAACAATTATGTGCAGGGTTATTTTCCTTTTAGGATGCCTCAGGCGGTTTTTTTTTTAGATCCTCTTAGGGTCAAGAGTTTGGTCCCTTTCAAAACTTTTCTCTTTATCAAGGAAAGCTTGCCGAAACAAGATTCACAAGATTCAGAAGATTTCCCAAAGTCAGCTCACCATTCAAGACTAGGAGGTTTAAATTCAAAATGGTCAGATTCTAAGAGGTTACAGCAAGCGTCAAGGCGTGCAATTCAGTTTAATTCAAGATGCACTTTAGACTCAACTAATCTTGAAGCAACATGTGATCTATCTCAAATTCAACGCCATGATTAAAGTCACAAAGAGTTAGATGGTGGTGCCCATTTATTTCAGAATTATGTCTAGTATCTACAAGCATCCGTAGATACAAGCCTATTATTTTAAGATCGTCATGATTTTAGAGTTCGAATCCACCAAGTTTATCGATCAAAGGATACAAGTTTTAATCTAGAAAATCTACATGTGCCAAAGAAATAGACGCTACAACTGGATTACAATATTTACAAATGTACTTTTGACTGGATTACATGGCTTTTCAGGAGATCATTCAAACTTAAAGCAATTAGTTTTAATTATAGTTGCTCAGAGTTGTGGACATCTTCCTTCTATGTAGATCGTTAAAAAACTTTGTTTCTTGTCGAGCATTCCTCTAAATAGTTGCAGGTTTAGAGTTTGTGGGTTGGTTTGTCTATGCCTGGAAATGGAGCAGTAGACCGGGGTCCATCTTTTGGCCAAGAAAACTTGTCCCAGGGACAACACCGTTCACAAGCTGTTGATGGGAACTGGCCAGGACTAAACAACAATATATGGGTTGGCAGCCAGAGATGGACTAGTGTATCCTTCATTTCCAATCTGAGGATTTTAATCAACCGCAATTTGATTCGGAGCAGGGATACATAAACTCTCCATATATGCGACAGAGTCTGAACCTATCACGATCAAATTTGAGGTCTGAGTCTGGGAGAAGTCAACTGCCAAACCAGCAAGCAACGATACCAGCATTCTCAGCGCAGTCACGACGGAGGCATTACCAGCCACTGCAGGAATCTCCTCGCCATCTGCGAACATCATCAACAGCACATCGGCAACAAGCATTCGTCAGCAGCAGCAGGATGTCGGTTGCGATCATTCCCACAGCATCCGCAAGCTCTTCAATATCCGCCAGCTCTTCAACATCAGTCATCAACCAATCACGGCGACACGGCGAAACCTGTCAATATAGCAGCAATGTTTCAGAAGAATTAATTCAAGAAGTTCTTCACGCCATAGGAAACCAGTTGCAGAAAATGAGTAACTATAGTTAAGCAACAAGAAGCGACTCTTTAATCCAGACTAGTTATGACAGTAAGAATCGCAAACAACCTGAAGTGTTGCCCGTCTTTGAAGAACCAATAGCCACCAGGACAGTTAACCAGCTCTACTTCCTCAGTCTCCAATTAAGGCCACTTACGGTAAAGTTTCTAAGAGCTGGAAACACGAGCTAACACGGGGCATTGCTTGCGTGTCAATGCTACCTAAAATAAGAGACAGTATGATCAGCTAACACAAGAACGGAGCCTTCACCAATCCGTACCATGTTCATGCTACACTAAATCTGCTACAAACTATAAATTCACCACAAATAATCAGAGCACCTTAATATGGATCCAATCGTTTGTGAATCTTCGGCATCAACGTCATCTCTCTGTGTCCACGTCAGCATTCATCAGAACCATCCTAATTCGTTGCAAAGGCCTTAAGCAGTTATATGTTAAACCCAAACTCAGAAGAAGTCATGCAGCCACAACCTCATGTTAACTCCAGCCAAGCTCCCTTTCTAGCAAACCCGTTCAAATGTCGTGACCTGCAAAGAGAACCAGAATGGACAAGATCAATATCTTCGGACATCTCCAACGACTGAGCACGAGTAACAAGCAACACAATCAATGCATGGTCTACGACAATATTCGTCAGGGAGAGATACCCAATCTATGACCTGGTGAGCAAAATTGGAAAGAGCCATCAGGATTCAAACCACTGTGGTATCGTTCCCTGCAACCGAAATAGAGTTAATCAGCCAACAAGTCATAGCCAATAAACATATTGTTTAGGAATTTTCAGAAGTGAATTAAACCACATAGTTACAAAGATGAATCAGGATTCATCACACCAGTTATGGAGCGTGGATGAGTTCAAGCATCTCTTGCAATATTCCAATTGCATCTCTTGCAATATTCCAATTGCATCTCTACCGCCCCAAGCTCAGAAGGCGAGCATAGGCAAGTCGAGGGATAGATTACGAACCAAATAGCCCTTGAACCCCAATAACTTTAGATTTTTACGAGAACGAAGGACTAAAACCTGTTACTCACCCTGTTAGTTTCGAAGCTCGAGTGAGGTGTGAGCTCCATCGATAGTTTCCAAGTGCTACGCAGCGAGTGAATCCTTTGGATTTATGATATATGGTGCTGTGACTGTTGTTCCTAGACTTGCTTCAATTCCAGTGCTGCAAGAGGATGATTCTGCAAAGATTATGCCAAACAATCATTCAATTCCCATCAGCAAACAAACAGCCCACAAAGACCGAAATTTCTGCACAAAAAGGAATATGTAAGGATACTGAACCGATACCGAAATCACTTAACGGAGAGTTGTGTTAAGTTGAGTAGCAAGCAAGTTATTCCAAAGCACCAACCTTCAATCACGCATAACCGTCATCAAATATTCAGAGGGAGTTCTTACCATGCATCTTGTGATCATCAGCCGTCTTTACAACACCTATAAAACATAGAACAAAAACATCAATAACCAACACAGAACAATTGCAGTTGTTACACTTCGTCGCTAGTTTTTTTTTCCACAGAGTTTCCAACAGACACGTCAAACCCGGGCTCCTCCACTTTGGGCTTCTCAACCACCTCCTGGCCCAGAACAACCGCTAGTTGCACCTGCCAAAGATCATAACCTCAAGTTAGTAATCCCCGAGGGAATATGCCTAAAAGATCCTATTCATATTCCTCAGCATCAACTAAGGATCCCCCAAATCAAATCGCAAAATTGATCCCCCATCAATAACATTTAACTCAATCGACACAAATGGAAGGTTTTTTAAAGTCAATCAATCAAAAATTCAATCAGTGCTCTCAAGATCCAGCCCAACTCGCCTATAAAGGGAGGGGTTTCAAATCGAGCAAAAAGAGAAGAAAAAACCTCACGACAAGACTCACATATACACAGAGAAATCTACACAAATAATCACAGATAGAAATCCACAAGAAATTCCCATTTCAAAACCCTAAGAAAAATCGTGAAGATTACTCATCCCTTTTTAAAGTGAGCATCGCCGTCATCGCGCCCCTTCTTCCGTTCGTCGACCGCGTCTAGTCTCTCAACCCTCAACCATCATGAGCCATCCTCCATCATCCGCCGCGTCATCACCGGAAGGATAACCCTTCGAAGCCATCGCCTCCGTCAACCATCGGGGAGCCCCTGCAAAAATAAGAATTCATTTCAAAACATACGCATTTGTTAACATCTAATATTTCTATGTTTGTCTTATGTAGGTGAAGGACGAAATCGCGGAATGAGGAGAAAGACAAAGAGAAGAAAACTGTCGAAAAGAGAAGAATGAGGAGTCGAAGGGATTGAAGGAGAAGAGTAGAGATATTGAAGGAGAAGAGACGGGGCGCCGCCGGAGCTTTTCGATTTAGGGTTTTAGAATCCCCCTTTCCCCCTTTTCCATATGATTCGGGCCGGGTTGGGTCTGGGGATTTCATCGCCCCAACCCACCTGTTTTGCTTTATCTGTTTTAGGTCTTTTTATTTTTTTTATGTTATTTATTGTAACTTTTGATTTTTATTAATTAATGAAAAAAACTAACTACTAACCCACTAACTAACTAATTAACTAACTAATAAAAATCCCTAATAAACAGTCAATAAAAAAAAATAAACTTTAAAATAAAAAATATTTAATATTTAGATTCTTTATAATAAAAATGAAATAACAAAAAATATTTAGCTTTTAATTTAGATGTTGATTTGGTTGCGTTTTAATATATAATAAAAATACAACAAAAATGTTCAATTTAAATTTCTCTTTTCATAATAAGTAAATCCAACAAATATAATCTTAGTTTTTTTTAGAGCTTAAGCAAGTTGTTTTTCTTAATAATACCCTCCAAAGGAAAGGTTACACTATTTGACCCCCGCATCAATGCTTTTACCCTCGCCCTAACCTTAAGATTCGAGTCCCCGTACTCACCTTTTAGGCGTCCCGTCGTGGACATACCTTCACATTTTCCAATTCAACTTTTAACGTAGAATAGGAGTCTCCGCACTCCAAAGTAAGCGCTTCCCTATGAACACTTACTTCCCCGGGAACCTTGACCATAGTCAAGAAACTCCTTATCTCCCTCTGTGAGGTGAACTACAGATACTCTGATTCCATCCCCGTCAGGATATGTAGGCACAAGATGCGATGTCTTGGCGAGTATACTTAGGACTAACCCCCTTAGGTCTTCCTTTTTACCCATAACCCTTAGCATTACTTTTAAGCAGATAACTTAGCAAATAAACAATATTAAAACAAGAGGTTCCTGTAGAGTACTACAGAAACTTAGGATGCTAGTACCTTCCCTAAGTTTAACCAACCCCCGAACCTAAAACTCTCTAAACCTTGCATTTGCATTGCATTGTGGGAATTTCGATCTTTATCCCTTCCTTTGAACAAATCAAAGACCGGTTGCAAATGAATAAAGATTCAAACTAATTAATAGTTTGGTATCCAAATTTCACCGCGATAGAAATGGCGACATCACTGGGGACTCTCTAGTGGGTTTCCCTATCTTTTCTTATTTGTTTACCGCTTTATATATCTGCCTACTTGATTATCTGTTTACATGCTTTCTCTTGTTTTTCTTTTGGGGTTGTTGTTCTTGAGTGGTGAGATAAAGTTCTACACCCGAACTTGAGGGAAATTAAGATAGGATGGTGATATATTCGAGGAAGCTTATAGGGAGTGGAATCCCTACTAAGTTGAATCGAGAATCCCGCTCAGTTGAGGCCCTTTCGAAATAGTACTGTTGAACGATCCATCGTGAAGACACTCACTACTTTCGACCTTGGAGCCTATGATATTGAGGACCGTAGTTACCTAAACCCAACTTTGGCCTTTATTAGGACGTAGTGCGGGACTATGAGGAAGTACTTCCAAAATAGTGCTACGCGAAGCTACACTCAAAAGAAGTTATCTTGAGAATATTATCAATCCCCGAGTACTTGGGAAGTTGATAATATCCGAAAGATGGGCTAATGACTTTGGGAACCTTATTAGAACATTGTTCTGCAGGTACAATCAACCTTTAGTCTGTGTCCTTTGGGAATGAGTACACCCTTTGACTCCATGCTCGTTACGTACCTAGGGCCTCCCTTGTCTGTTTTATCTTTGTGTTTACTTGTGTTTGTTGCATCCATAGAGCATCATATTGCATTGTTTTCATGGGGTTCTTAGTTTATTTATAAACATTACAGAAACCAATCGAGATTACAAAAGAAAATATTTTGAAATATTCTTTTAAGAGTCTTAACTTGGATGACCTAAGGAAGTAGGAGCTCATATTGAAGAAAACTCAAAAGAAAAAATACAAGAGGCTTTCCGTATCATGGAGGATCATTAGAAGTTCAAAAGGCTCTCATTATCATTGAAGATCCAAGTGAACAAGGGGTTCCCCCTTACTTCCAACAAGAACAAAAGAAGAGATGGAGGATTTATTTTCCTCCATCAAACTAATCTTTAGACGTTGACCATGGACAACTTATATTCAAGAAGATCCAAGTGGAAGAACAAATCAACAAGCATGAGGAAGGACTTCCTTAGGACTTTATTAGCTTTTATGTTAGGACTCTTGTAAGAATGTTTCTACAAAATCCGATATCAAAAAAATAATAAATGAATTTTCTTCGTTACTCTGTGATGTTTGTAAATACACGAATTCCATGAAACCTTTCATCTACATCCTGCATTCTGCATTTTGCATCCTTCATTTAGCATTTGCATGTGCATGTGTCTCTTCTCTGTTGTGGCTCATCTGATCTTCTGTCTTTGTCTTGTCAGTGACATCTTGATCGTCTGACCAAACTCGAAGCAATCATTGAAGGATAGTAAAAAGAACAAAGGATATGGATCCCATGACCAAATTCAAGATGATGATCTTACCGATCTCAACCTGTGTAAGATAACCTGTTTGTTCAAGTTGATGAAAGGGATTCCCCATTTCCACAGTGCATACCAAAAATGTTCATACTGAGATGAACAACTCGAACATCAGCTGTAAATTCCATGATGGAATAGTGGGGAATTCGGTTGAAGAACGAAAAGTTCTCCAAGAAACGTTCAAGAGATGATCCACGACAATTTCTTGACCTTCAAAAGAGAAAGCTCGGTCTTGAATAAAACACTGTTGTGTTAAGGAATACAAAAAAATTAACGAAATCCTTTAGAAGGGCTTGTCATGCAGTTCATCTTGGTTGCTTATATGTATTTTATTTCTCTGATTATAAAAGCATAATTAGCATGTAGGAACTTGTTTTCCTTGAACGATAATGCATTAAACGTGTTTGTCTTGAATAAATTCATTCGTTTCACTCATAAAATTATGCCAACTTTATCCAATCTCTTGCTTTGACAGAGAATTGGGAGGAGGATGACGAATAAAAACGTAAAAACTTCTTGTGGTATGCTTTTGAATGAAACCCTATTGATGATGTAAGGCATTGTTTCAAATTCCAAACACCGGAGATATAAGGAAGATAATCCCTCTTTAACCCCTTCGAGCCTTGAAGTAGGAGTTTTCTTTTTCCAAAATAAAAACCCTCAATTTTAACCTGGGGCAGGGTAGTTTTCAGTTAAGCTGATCGAGCACCTAAACTCTAAAAAGAGGAGTGAACCTTCGAGAACCCATTTTATCTATTCCTAACATATCAGGAGGCTAGAAGTCAAAAGACACAAACGAATATCCCTCAGCTATCCAAAGAGTGGGGCAGTCACGATCCTTTCAAAAAGGTCAAAATGACTTAGGGTCACACGACCTATTCAAAATGATGAAAAATGAATGAAAAGAAAACTTTACTAAGTCAAAACCTGTGAAGGAGACTTAGGCCAAATTGAGACATCCCGCTAGACTTCAAAGTCAAAACTCAAAAGACTTCGTCCAGGCAAAAGTTAGGGAATGAAAAATGCGAAAAGAAAAAAAAGGATCACGAAGAAATATTCTTAGTAAAGAACAAAGTCGTGTGATCAAACACCAAAAGAAATAGGCGAGTGACTGCCATGTCCAAAGCCTTGAAGAATTCTCGACCATATCCAAATCCTCTTGAGAGATGAGTGCTCATATCAAGTTTAGCCGAATGTAGGATTGAAGAACATCACGAAGAATGGGTGGGTACAAATAAACTTTGAGCCTTTATCTTTTGTTTCTTAAACCGTGAACCAGGCCGCGATACAACCTCTAAAAGACCTAATTGAAGCATACTCGATGAGATAACGTTTCCCGACTCCTATGGGCTATGCTCAATTTGATGTTGGCTTTATAAATTAAATTTATATCCTAACTAATGATTCGGTCATGAGTTATTGTGATATCCTTATTCAAAATAACTAAATAAATAAAGAAAAAACTTCAAGACAAACATACATGTTGCATTAACAGTTTCGGGATTAACATTTCATGCGTGTTGATTTTTGCCTGATATCTTAGAAAGATTACATATAGGCATCAACGATGAAACTTAAAGACCATGTTGAACAGGGGCAAGTAGTTTCCAAGTTGTCTACTAATGCGAGTCTAGTTGTTCTCAGAAGCAAGCTTTGAAGACTCAGTCATGACACCATCAATCAGAGCCAGTTACGTCGAGATTCGACAATCTCTCCAAGAGTTTGAAAACAGTGGGGCAATTGAACTCCATGTTCTCTGTAAAATCCTCTTGGAACAACTTTTTCTCATGGAGCATGCACTATGGGGCATCTGAAAGACGAGGATTACGTCGTCCACTCCTAACACTTATTGTTCAAAATGGTGACTATTACAAAACCACTTTGTTTTCACAACATTCTTCATGTCCCTGGTGAGTTTTATTGGCCATGATTTCTCCGATGGATCTCTATTTTAAGCAGTGATGATAAATGCAAGAAACCTCCAGTGGGCGACCTGTTTGTTTCTCCGGAGATTTGCTTGACTTCGCCTTCCCGAATGAAGTGAACGTTATTTCCCTCCTCAGTGGATCTGTTACAACGCCAGTTTCCCCCAGCTAAGCGGATGTTTATTTCATCCCTATAAAATTTCAACTCTGATATATTCAAGCAGCTTTGTTACCCAGGTTTCCCCATTGAAGTGGATATTTATCCCCTATGAGACTTCAAGTCGGGTATCTTCATCTACAACTCCAACAAGAATCCCTCCAGTGAAGTAGGATAGTTGTCCGCGAAGGTTCCTCTAAATTGAGATTCATCTTGACAAATTCTTCAAAGATCAAGATGTTATATCCCCAAGTGGATTGTTTTCTATTCCCCAGAGGAATTTTGAAACTCTGAAGCAGGATTGTGATCCCATATATGGTTCTCCACCTATCCCCATTGGTGCTTCTACCTTCAGAGATTGGTCGGATGTCTACTGCGAGATGTTTGTCTCATCTCTGTTTGCCTTTTTCTGTCTTGTCAGCATAAGCATACACGTAGCATAAATAGATAGCATAACATTGACATTTGTGCATTCGTTGTATCGTTTTACTTTATCTCTTCGATCACGTTTACCCTTGGGTATTTGGGCGTGTCTTTTCCTTCCAAATAGAGTTGTCAGCTCTAAGAAGAAAGAGCTCAATATTTCTATTTCCCCACGAAGTTCGATCCTCGTGGAAGACGGTTGTTTCAGTACATTCCCATTGGAGTTCATGCCTCTATGGTTGAGTCTTACTTGACAGTTTCTCTTCGGTTATTCCCCGAGTTGAACTTCGGTCTTTGGCAATCACATTATGGACATCTTCAACTTTTGAACACAAGTCAAGAGTGCATTTATTTTGCACTTTGGCATTATGAGGATCACCATTGAAGACGTGACACTTCTTCGGCAATACTACAAGATCTCTTCAACAACTTACAGCTGAATGACAGAAGATCTCTTTATTTGAGCAACTCGTTTTGGGCAGATCTATTCTCAAAACGACAAACAACAACTTCCTCAAGACAATCTGTCTATCCCCAGTGGATTATTTCAAGATTATTGAGTCAGAGGGCATTACAGATACTTCCCCATTTGAGGACTTCTGTTACTACAATTTCACATATCTTACAATTACAGCAGAAGTACTTCAAAAATGATCTGCCTCAGAGAGTTCATTACGGGTACTATCAATGACATATCTCCTTACAAGAGGACACTCCACGTATCAACCGGTTTACAACTCTTTTGAAGATCCCCGGTGCACATTCTACAAATTGCCAATACAATACAAATTGCACCTACAATTACAAATACAAGATCATCTACAAAATTCTACAATTACAAATGACATCGACAACATTTACATCAACAATTCTACAGTTCTACAATTCACAACATACAATCTACATCAACATTACAATTTACAACTACAGTTACATCTACAATCTACAAATTTACAACCCCTCTTTGAGGACGCTCTAACGAGTTTCCATCATTTTGGGTAGGAACCGAGACCAGCTCATGGTTCCCATACCATGGAGCAAGGGGAAGTTCGACATCAGAAACCGAGACCAGCTCATGGTTCCCATACCATGGAGCAAGGGGAAGTTTGACATTAGGAACCGAGACCAGCTCATGGTTCCCATACCATGGAGCAAGGGGAAGTTTGACATCAGAAACCGAGACCAGCTCATGGTTCCCATACCATGGAGCAAGGGGAAGTTTGACATCAGAAACCGAGACCAGCTCATGGTTCCCATACCATGGAGCAAGGGGAAGTTTGACATCAGAGACCGAGACCGGCACATGACTCCCATATCATGATGCTCGGGGAAGCTCAACAACTACAACAACATCTACAACTACAATGACATCAGAGACCGAGACCGGCGCATGACTCCCATATCATGATGCTCGGGGAAGCTCAACAACTACAACAACATCTACAACTACAATGACATCAAAGACCGAGACCAGCTCATGGTCCCCGTACCATGATGCCAGGAGAGGTTATACATTTTACCATTTCAGCTGAGTTACAAAATATAAAATAAAAAAAAGGGATCCATTTTGAGTTACTATTGACCACCACCTTGGTAGTCAAAGTATCTTTCGACCTCAAATCGTCAAAACCACTGCATCCCTGAGGCATGAGTTACCGTTACACGTTTGGAGATTTCCCATGAGTGATTGTTCATGTCCTCGTAGGGTCCCGCCTTGTTGGATCTGTTGCTTTTCTGTCTAGCATGTCGCGTCCAGTCCATCCCCTATGACCTCTTCCTTACAGATTTTTGTTTTCCCCTGCATTTTCATATCATTGCATATCATATGCATTCGGTGGTTTCTTATGGCCAAAAATTCGCGCAATGTTTGTATTTAAGTCCCTCCTATCTCGTCGAGACGAAGATTTCAATCTCCATATCTCCGAATAGGAGTAACTTAAATAGGGGCATCTGTTGCACCCTAATTTTTGACCTTAAGATTCCACATTATTTTGTATGTTTCTTTTATTTTATTACATGTTATCTTTTACTTGTGTGCACGACTAACAAGTATGTGCAGGGTTATTTTCCTTTTAGGATGCCTCGGGCGGTTTTTTTTTTTAGATCCTCTTAGGGTCAAGAGTTTGGTCCCTTTCAAAACTTTTCTCTTTATCAAGGAAAGCTTGCCGAAACAAGATTCACAAGATTCAGAAGATTTCCCAAAGTCAGCTCACCATTCAAGACTAGGAGGTTTAAATTCAAAATGGTCAGATTCTAAGAGGTTACAGCAAGCGTCAAGGCGTGCAATTAAGTTTAATTCAAGATGCACTTTAGACTCAACTAATCTTGAAGCAACATGTGATCTATCTCAAATTCAACGCCATGATTAAAGTCACAAAGAGTTAGATGGTGGTGCCCATTTATTTCAGAATTATGTCTAGTATCTACAAGCATCCGTAGATACAAGCCTATTATTTTAAGATCGTCATGATTTTAGAGTTCGAATCCACCAAGTTTATCGATCAAAGGATACAAGTTTTAATCTAGAAAATCTACATGTGCCAAAGAAATAGACGCTACAACTGGATTACAATATTTACAAATGTACTTTTGACTGGATTACATGGCTTTTCAGGAGATCATTCAAACTTAAAGCAATTAGTTTTAATTATAGTTGCTCAGAGTTGTGGACATCTTCCTTCTATGTAGATCGTTAAAAAACTTTGTTTCTTGTCGAGCATTCCTCTAAATAGTTGCAGGTTTAGAGTTTGTGGGCTGGTTTGTCTATGCCTGGAAATGGAGCAGTAGACCGGGGTCCATCTTTTGGCCAAGAAAACTTGTCCCAGGGACAACACCGTTCACAAGCTGTTGATGGGAACTGGCCAGGACTAAACAACAATATATGGGTTGGCAGCCAGAGATGGACTAGTGTATCCTTCATTTCCAATCTGAGGATTTTAATCAACCGCAATTTGATTCGGAGCAGGGATACATAAACTTTCCACATATGCGACAGAGTTTGAACCTATCACGATCAAATTTGAGGTCTGAGTCTGGGAGAAGTCAACTGCCAAACCAGCAAGCAACGATACCAGCATTCTCAGCGCAGTCACGACGGAGGCATTACCAGCCACTGCAGGAATCTCCTCGCCATCTGCGAACATCAACAACAGCACATCGGCAACAAGCATTCGTCAGCAGCAGCAGGATGTCGGTTGCGATCATTCCCACAGCATCCGCAAGCTCTTCAATATCCGCCAGCTCTTCAACATCAGTCGTCAACTAATCACGGCGACACGGAGAAACCTGTCAATATAGCAGCAATGTTTCAGAAGAATTAATTCAAGAAGTTCTTCACGCCATAGGAAACCAGTTGCAGAAAATGAGTAACTATAGTTAAGCAACAAGAAGCGACTCTTTAATCCAGACTAGTTATGACAGTAAGAATCGCAAACAACCTGAAGTGTTGCCCGTCTTCGAAGAACCAATAGCCACCAGGACAGTTAACCAGCTCTACTTCCTCAGTCTCCAATTAAGGCCACTTACGGTAAAGTTTCTAAGAGCTGGAAACACGAGCTAACACGGGGCATTGCTTGCGTGTCAATGCTACCTGAAATAAGAGACAGTATGATCAGCTAACACAAGAACGGAGCCTTCACTAATCCGTACCATGTTCATGCTACACTAAATCTGCTACAAACTATAAATTCACCACAAATAATCAGAGCACCTTAATATGGATCCAATCGTTTGTGAATCTTCGGCATCAACGTCATCTCTCTGTGTCCACGTCAGCATTCATCAGAACCATCCTAATTCGTTGCAAAGGCCTTAAGCAGTTATATGTTAAACCAAAACTCAGAAGAAGTCATGCAGCCACAACCTCATGTTAACTCCAGCCAAGCTCCCTTTCTAGCAAACCCGTTCAAATGTCGTGACCTGCAAAGAGAACCAGAATGGACAAGATCAATATCTTCGGACATCTCCAACGACTGAGCACGAGTAACAAGCAACACAATCAATGCATGGTCTACGACAATATTCGTCAGGGAGAGATACCCAATCTATGACCTGGTGAGCAAAATTGGAAAGAGCCATCAGGATTCAAACCACTGTGGTATCGTTCCCTGCAACCGAAATAGAGTTAATCAGCCAACAAGTCATAGCCAATAAACATATTGGTTAGGAATTTTCAGAAGTGAATTAAACCACATAGTTACAAAGATGAATCAGGATTCATCTCACCAGTTGTGGAGCGTGGATGAGTTCAAGCATCTCTTGCAATATTCCAATTGCATCTCTTGCAATATTCCAATTGCATCTCTTGCAATATTCCAATTGCATCTCTACCGCCCCAAGCTCAGAAGGCGAGCATAGGCAAGTCGAGGGATAGATTACGAACCAAATAGCCCTTGAACCCCAAAAACTTTAGATTTTTACGAGAACGAAGGACTCAAACCTGTTACTCACCCTGTTAGTTTCGAAGCTCGAGTGAGGTGTGAGCTCCATCGATAGTTTCCAAGTGCTACGCAGCGAGTGAATCCTTTGGATTTATGATATATGGTGTTGTGACTGTTGTTCCTAGACTTGCTTCAATTCCAGTGCTGCAAGAGGATGATTCTGCAAAGATTATGCCAAACAATCATTCAATTCCCATCAGCAAACAAACAGCCCACAAAGACCGAAATTTCTGCACAAAAAGGAATATGTAAGGATACTGAACCGATACCGAAATCACTTAACGGAGAGTTGTGTTGAGTTGAGTAGCAAGCAATTTATTCCAAAGCACCAACCTTCAATCACGCATAACCGTCATCAAATATTCAGAGGGAGTTCTTACCATGCATCTTGTGATCATCAGCCGTCTTTACAACACCTATAAAACATAGAACAAAAACATCAATAACCAACACAGAACAATTGCAGTTGTTATACTTCGTCGCTAGTTTTTTTTTCCACAGAGTTTCCAACAGACACGTCAAACCCGGGCTCCTCCACTTTGGGCTTCTCAACCACCTCCTGGCCCAGAACAACCGCTAATTGCACCTGCCAAAGATCATAACCTCAAGTTAGTAATCCCCGAGGGAATATGCCTAAAAGATCCTATTCATATTCCTCAGCATCAACTAAGGATCCCCCAAATCAAATCGCAAAATTGATCCCCCATCAATAACATTTAACTCAATCGACACAAATGGAAGGTTTTTTAAAGTCAATCAATCAGAAATTCAATCAGTGCTCTCAAGATCCAGCCCAACTCGCCTATAAAGGGAGGGGTTTCAAATCGAGCAAAAAGAGAAGAAAAAACCTCACGACAAGACTCACATATACACAGAGAAATCTACACAAATAATCACAGATAGAAATCCACAAGAAATTCCCATTTCAAAACCCTAAGAAAAATCGTGAAGATTACTCATCCCTTTTTAAAGTGAGCATCGCCGTCATCGCGCCCCTTCTTCCGTTCGTCGACCGCGTCTAGTCTCTCAACCCTCAACCATCATGAGCCATCCTCCATCATCCGCCGCGTCATCACCGGAAGGATAACCCTTCGAAGCCATCGCCGCCGTCAACCATCGGGGAGCCCCTGCAAAAATAAGAATTCATTTCAAAACATACGCATTTGTTAACATCTAATATTTCTATGTTTGTCTTATGTAGGTGAAGGACGAAATCGCGGAATGAGGAGAAAGACAAAGAGAAGAAAACTGTCGAAAAGAGAAGAATGAGGAGTCGAAGGGATTGAAGGAGAAGAGTAGAGAGATTGAAGGAGAAGAGACGGGGCGCCGCCGGAGCTTTTCGATTTAGGGTTTTAGAATCCCCCTTTCCCCCTTTTCCATATGATTCGGGTCGGGTTGGGTCTGGGGATTTCATCGCCCCAACCCACCTGTTTTGCTTTATCTGTTTTAGGTCTTTTTATTTTTTTTATGTTATTTATTGTAACTTTTGATTTTTATTAATTAATGAAAAAAACTAACTACTAACCCACTAACTAACTAATTAACTAACTAATAAAAATCCCTAATAAACAGTCAATAAAAAAAAATAAACTTTAAAATAAAAAATATTTAATATTTAGATTCTTTATAATAAAAATGAAATAACAAAAAATATTTAGCTTTTAATTTAGATGTTGATTTGGTTGCGTTTTAATATATAATAAAAATACAACAAAAATGTTCAATTTAAATTTCTCTTTTCATAATAAATAAATCCAACAAATATAATCTTAGTTTTTTTTAGAGCTTAAGCAAGTTGTTTTTCTTAATAATACCCTCCAAAGGAAAGGTTACACTATTTGACCCCCGCATCAATGCTTTTACCCTCGCCCTAACCTTAAGATTCGAGTCCCCGTACTCACCTTTTAGGCGTCCCGTCGTGGACATACCTTCACATTTTCCAATTCAACTTTTAACGTAGAATAGGAGTCTCCGCACTCCAAAGTAAGCGCTTCCCTATGAACACTTACTTCCCCGGGAACCTTGACCATAGTCAAGAAACTCCTTATCTCCCTCTGTGAGGTGAACTACAGATACTCTGATTCCATCCCCGTCAGGATATGTAGGCACAAGATGCGATGTCTTGGCGAGTATACTTAGGACTAACCCCCTTAGGTCTTCCTTTTTACCCTTAACCCTTAGCATTACTTTTAAGCAGATAACTTAGCAAATAAACAATATTAAAACAAGAGGTTCCTGTAGAGTACTACAGAAACTTAGGATGCTAGTACCTTCCCTAAGTTTAACCAACCCCCGAACCTAAAACTCTCTAAACCTTGCATTTGCATTGCATTGTGGGAATTTCGATCTTTATCCCTTCCTTTGAACAAATCAAAGACCGGTTGCAAATGAATAAAGATTCAAACTAATTAATAGTTTGGTATCCAAATTTCACCGTGATAAGTATTATCATTCCAGCTGAAGCTTGAAGAGCAACAAGAGCAAGTTGACACTTGAAGATCCCTGAAGATTAGGTGAAGCCTGAAGGTGGAGCTGATCAAGAAGCTGAAGCTTAAGGGAGAAGATAAGTTGAAACTTATGTTGAAGGGTTGAAACCTAGAAAAGCAAATTGATATTTGTCAAGAGTGATTGAAGTCTGAAGACTGAGTTGCTGTTGGAAAAGCTGAAGCTTGGAGTTGAGAGAAGTTGGTCTGCTTTCTTTTCTTTTCTGTATTGCTGTGTTTTGTTTGACTTGTCTGATGCATTAGAATAAGTTCATATCTAGAATAGGTAGAATCTAGGAGCATGATTGCACTAGAGGTTGAGTTGCTCCCTCTGCTTGTACTGTTACTGTGTGGCTTTGCTTGCGGGTATTCGGTAGAGCCCAACTCCCTTGCCCATGTGGTTTGTTTGCCTGATGGCATTTTATTTCATTTTTATCTGTATGATTGCAGTTTACCTGTTTATTGCTTGATAGCATGTTGTTTATATTTCAGTATGATTACTGTTATCCATTCTGGCTTGAGGTTGAGATGAGCTTGTGGAGGCTGAAGCCCCACACACATTTCCTCCCTCACTTGCATTGCATGCATTTTACAGTTAAGCTGATGCTTTGTCTGTTTTGGTGTATCATTGACATGATCCCTTAGGACTCTGATTTCCTTTGATAAGGATTTGATGATAGAATTTTAGGTTGAAATATGCATGACAACTTCTAGGAGTTCCCTGTTCAAACCTCAACCATAGGATGAATCCATGGCATGACAACAGTAGGACTTGATAGTCTCCCTCCTAGTTGGGCCTGTTCTCTTCTCATCTCAAAACAGTTTAAGATACAGTAATGATGAATGATTTCTTTCGTACGTTACGAGCCTTAAGCTATCTGAGAAAGGAGTGTGGGAGAGTTTCTTTTCCACAGTCTAGATGTTTAGCATGGTACCCTTTGGGTGACATGCGACGCATTCACTCTCAGGTCATAGTCTCTAGTGCGATTGAAATCGCAAACACAATAAAAAACACTTCTTTCGTAAAAGACAAGAAATAAACCGTAGTTTCCCGAACTACGTATGCTCTGATCTCTCATGCCTGTTGAGAGTACGTAGGCACAAGATGGCGATGTCTTGGCGAGCTACCTTCCCCCATAACCCTTCGTAGGCCGAACTACGTTGACTCTGATTTCTCATTCTCTGATGAGAATACGTAGGCATAAAGCGCGACGCTTTGCCGAGTCATTTTCTTTTCTTTTTTTCAGCCAGCCTTGATAGGTAGATAGAATAAAACCAACCCGTCCAAGTAAGCACAACAAGCGAGGATCCCGTCGAGTACGACGGACGTGAGGGGTGATAATACCTTCCCCTTGCGTAACCGACTCCCGAATCCAGACAACGGTTGCGATGACCTTGTCTTACCCTTTTTTCGTCAGGTTTTTCCGATCGTTTCCTTTCCCGCTCTGAGGGATAAATAACGAAAGGTGGCGACTCTTCTGTTTTGCCGGCACCATATTTTCGCGCAAGCGACACTTACCAAGTGTACTTGTTGGATCCATGGGAGTCTTTGCCATCTTACTATCAGTCATGTTAAACTTCTTCAGAAGCTCTTTAACATATTTGGTCTGATGAATGTAAGTGCACTATGGAGTCTGGTTGACTTGAATTCCCAGAAAGAATCTCAATTCTCCCATCATGCTCATCTCAAATTCAGCCTGCATACATTGAGCAAACTCCTTTCCCAGCATAACATTGGTAGATCCAAATATAA
Source organism: Lathyrus sativus (assembly GCA_963859935.3). Lineage (NCBI taxonomy): Eukaryota > Viridiplantae > Streptophyta > Magnoliopsida > Fabales > Fabaceae > Lathyrus > Lathyrus sativus. The sequence continues at coordinate 219,993,765 of OZ012739.1, read as the reverse complement.
TATCATCCACATATATTTGATAAATTAAAAGATCTTTCTTAAATGTTTTACAAAAGAGTGTTGTGTCCACTTTGCCTCTGATGAAATTTTTCTCCAAAAGAAAATTGCTTAATCTCTCATACGAAGCTCTGGGAGCTTGTTTTAAACCATAAAGAGATTTCTTTAGCTTGAAAATATGTTCTGGAAATTTTTCACTTTCAAAACTAGGAGGTTGGTGAACATAAACTTCTTCTTCTATAATACCATTTAGAAAGGCACTTTTAACATCCATCTGATATAGAGTGATGTTATTCTGTGCAACAAAAGAAATGAGTAAATGAATAGACTCTAACCTGGCTACAGGAGCATTAGTCTCTGTATAATTAATTCCTTCTTGCTGGCTATAACCTTGAGCAACAAGCCTTGCCTTATTTCTTTCAACTTCTCCTTTCTCATTTAATTTATTTCTGAAGACCCATTTAGTTCCAATTATGTTGAATCCTTTTGGTCTTGGAACCAAATCCCACACATAATTTCTTGTGAACTGATTGAGCTCTTCTTGCATGGCAATTATCCAGTCATTTTTTTGCAGAGCTTCATCCACAGAAGTTGGTTCAATAACTGACACTAACCCAAATAATGATGCTTCAGAAGATTTGAGGAAAGATCTTGTTCTTATGGGGTCATCCTTCTTTCTAATGATCACATCCTCTGGGTGAGAGGCCTTGATTCTGGAAGATGATCCTCTAACAGTTGATTCTTTAGAAATGTTCAATTTGTTCATTTGAGAAGCTAAAGGAATTGCATCTGGCGTTGCTTCAGGTTCCTTCACTTGAGCTTTGTTTGCCTCTGAGCCTTCAGAGTCTGTGAGAATTACTTCTCTATCCGCAGAACTTTCAAACTGCTTTGGCTTTTCAATGCCAAGCTTATCATCAAATTTAACATGTATAGATTCCTCCACAATCTGTGTTTTAGTATTGTATACTCTGTAGCCTTTAGAGCGTTCAGAATACCCAAGCATGAAACACTTATGTGCTTTAGAATCAAACTTGTTAAGATTCTCTTTAGTGTTCAACATATAAAAAAGACATCCAAAAGGATGAAAATATGAAATGTTGGGCTTTCTGTTCCTCCATAATTCATAGGGAGTCTTTTCAAGAAGAGGTCTTACAGACACTCTGTTCTGAATGTAACAAGCTGTGTTTATTGCTTCTGTCCAAAAGTGCTTTGCCAGATTAGTCTCGTTGATCATGGTTCTGGCCATTTCTTGCAGAGTTCTATTTTTCCTCTCTACAACTCCATTCTGTTGTGGAGTTCTAGGATAGGAAAAATCATGAGCAATGCCATTTTCATTAAAATATTTTTCAAAATATTTGTTTTCAAATTCACCACCATGATCACTTCTGACTTTAATAATTTTGAAATCTTTTTCATTCTGGACTTGTTTGCAGAAGTCAGAGAACACAAAATGTGACTCATCCTTGTGTTTTAAGAACTTTACCCATGTCCATCTGTTGTAGTCATCAACAATGACTAATCCATACTTCTTGCCTCTGATGGATGCAGTTTTCACTGGTCCAAACAGATCAATGTGACGTAATTCTAATGATCTTGAGGTTGAAACAACATTTTTAGATTTAAAAGAAGATTTTGAAAATTTTCCTTTTTGACATGCTTCACAAAGAGCATCTGAGTTGAACTTCAGCTTAGGAAGTCCTCTGACCAGATTGAGTTTATTAATCTGAGATATACGTCTCATATTAATATGTCCCAATCTTCTGTGCCAGGCCCATTGCTCATCATTAACAAACAAAAGGCATTTAACATTTTGAACCTTAAGTTCTGAAAGATTTATTTTGTAAATGTTGTTCTTCCTCTTTCCATTAAACAGGATTGAGCCATCCTTCTGACTAACAGCTTTGCAACATTGTTGATTAAAGATTATATCATAACCATTGTCACTTAGTTGACTTATGGACAATAGATTATGCTTTAATCCTTCTACAAGAAGAACATTAGATATAGAGGGCAGGTTACCATTACCAATAGTACCAGAGCCAATGATTTTGCCCTTCTGATTCCCTCCAAACTTCACTTCTCCTCCAGATTTAAGCTCCAGGCTTTGGAACATAAACCTTTCTCCCGTCATGTGACGTGAGCAGCCAGAGTCCAGGTACCATGACTGGCGTCTTGACTTTTCTGCTAAATACATATGCAACAGGGATAATCTTATCCTTAGGTACCCAGATCTTTTTGGGTCCTTTTTGGTTAGTTGCCTTGAAAGTTGGTATGAACTTCTGTCTTTTTTCAACAGTTTTGTTCTGACTTACTTTTGGCTTAAACACAGGAACGTTCTGATCAGAATGTGTGTGTTTAATGTCATTCAGATGATCAAACTTGAAATGAGAGTATAAGGGAGTTTTCTTAATAACAAGTTTATCAACAGGCATTAGATTTAAATCCTTTCCAGAGGAAGATTCATATCCAATTCCTTGCCTGTTGTTTCTGCTAACCCCATAGATCATTGAAGCCATCTTGCTTTTATCTATGCTTTTAGCAAGAAACTTCTGAAAGCTAAAGTCATATTCTTCTAAAATGTTCTTGCATTTAGACTTGCTTTCAGATTCAGAATTTTGTTGAGCTTTTTCAAAATTGGCTTTCATTTTCAAATTATTTTCTTTTAGCTCAGCAACTTCTGATCTTAACAAATTATTCTCAGAACCAAGATTGCATTTAAACTTCTTTCATTTGAGCTTAATCTAATTATAATTTTTCAGGACTTCTGATAAGACTTTAATAAGCTCTTCCCTAGTGAGATCAGAAAGTACCTCTTCTGAGTCAGATTCAGAATCAGACTCAGATCCAGATGATTCTTCATTCTGATCTTCAATGCCTGCCATCAGAGCCATGTTGGCGCATTCATCTTTAGATTCTGATAAGGATCCAGATTCATCAGAGTCATCCCAAGTTGCCATTAGAACCTACTTCTTGTGCTCAGGCTTTCTTCTGGGCTTTTCTTTTTGAAGCTTTGGACATTAATTTTTGTAATGACCAGGTTGTTTGCATTCAAAACAAACAACTTCCTTCTTTCCAGATCTTTTTGGTCCAGAGGACTCCTTGCGCTGATATGGATTTTTGAAGTTCTTGAACTTCCTCTGCTTGTGCTTCCAGAGTCTGTTGATTCTTCTGGATAAAAAGGACAGTTCATCTTCTTCTTCAGAAGAAGATTCTTCAGAGCTTTCTTCTAACACCTGCAAAGCTTTAACAGATTTGTTAGATTTTAAGGCAATTGACTTACCTTTCTTCTGAGGCTCATCTTCCTTAAGTTCAATTTCATGGCTCCTTAGTGAGCTGATTAGCTCCTCTAGAGTGATCTTGTTCAGATCCTTGGCAAGCTTCAGAGCAGTGACCATAGGTCTCCATCTGATAGGCAAGCTTCTGATGATCTTCTTCACATGATCAGCAATTAAGTAGCCTTTATCCATAACTTTTAGACCAGCTGTGAGGATCTGGAATCTAGAGAACATAGTTTCTATAGACTCAGATTCTTCCATCTTGAACGCTTCATACTTCTGTATTAACGCCAGAGCCTTGGTCTCTTTAACTTGAAGGTTTCCTTTGTGAGTCATCTTCAAAGACTCAAACATGTCAAATGTAGTTTCTCTATTTGTGATCTTCTCATACTCAGTGTGAGAAATTGCATTTAACAAGATTGTTCTAGCCTTGTGGTGATTTCTAAACTCCTTCTTTTGGACTTCAGTCATAGATTTTCTGTCTACTTTTTTGCCATTCCCATCAGTGGGATGAACATACCCATCTATGACCAAGTCCCACAAATCAGCATCATAACCAAGGAAGAAACTTTCTATCCTGTCCTTCCAATAATCAAATTTCTCCCCATCAAACATAGGGGGTTTTGTGTTGATTCTATCCCTTTCTTCATATCTATTGTTACTGTTAGATGTTGAAGTTTCAGCCATAATAACAACCAAGTATATATCAAAGTTTTCTCACTGGATCTTTTCAGTCACTGTGAAGTGGTAGCACACACAGAACCGGAGCTCTGATGCCAACTGAGGGTGAGAAAATACTTAGAAGGGGGGGGGGGGGGGGGGTTGAATAAGTATATAGAAAAACTTATAGTAGTAAAAACACAAGGATTTTTATCCTGGTTCGTTGAACTCAACTACTCCAGTCCACCCTATCAAGAGTGATTTGCCTTTCTCAACAAGGACTTAATCCACTATTAAATCAACTGATTACAATAGCAAGCACTAAGAGTAATTGTTCTTAATCTTCTTAAGAACTACTGATCCCAACTGAATCTTCTTAAGGTTCTTTTACAATCAAATGTAAGAATAATACAAGTGTTTAAGTGCTTCTAACTAAGCTATATCACAACTGTGATTTTACACTTAAGATTTAAGAACTTAGAAATAAATTCAGCAAGATAAAGATTTGTATGAGAGCTTTGTAATGAATTTCTTTCAAGTATTTCGTCAACTGAAGAAGAGTGATGGAGTCTTCCTTTTATAGGAAAAGATGTCCAAGTAGCTATCACGTTGAAGGATGTGTACTAAAAGGTCTGAGCCTTTTTGTCTTCACATCACATGTCCTTTCCTAGAAATAGAATGTACAGAGAAATCCTTTTTGTCTGTGTTCTTGTGTCTAGCATTAATGAGGAAATAGTCGTTTGGCCATACCAACAGCCATAAGTTTGAATTCTTCTTCAACAAGTTTCAGCAAATATCATCAGAGTCTAGATTGGTCAGAGTCTTCTGATGTACATTAGAGTTTGCTGAATCAGAGTCTTGCAGCAAGGTGCTTTTAGCGTGTAATTGTTCAGAGAAAAGTTTTGGGGTCAGATCCTCAGTACTGGAAGCGTAGTACTATCAGAGTCTTCTAAAATAAACTAAGCTTGAAACTATTCATACAGAATTCTTCAATGCTTCAGATGCTTCTGGCTTCTGCTTCAGATTCTTCTGTAGCTTCTGCTTCAGATTCTTCTGTAGACAACGCTCAGAATCTTCTGTAGGCAGCGTTCAGAATCTTCTAACAGATGCTTCTGACGCTTCAGAGCCTTGCATATTTTCATGTTCAGATCTAATTTGCTTCCAGAATAATATTCACTTTAATATCTGCAGCAAACATTCTTAAACAAATTTTAGAGTATATAATTCTTTAATACAAAATTTCATAAGAGTTATCATCAAAACATAGAGATATTATTAAGAACAAATCTGTGTTCTAACACCAATTACGTCAAAATTTCATACCCCATTGTCACACCGTCTAGACTAAGGCTATACCCATCGGCCAATGCGAAGAACTCGCAGCACCAGTACCCTTATAGATCCTTTAGAGGAACCTGAACGTTACACTCATGCTCGTATCTTATTTCGTAGAATTAAGAGAGCTATGGACGCAGACCGTAACAAAAGACCCCTTAAGGATTTCGCCCAACCATCTAATGACGAACCTAGCTCTAGTATTGTGAACCCCAATATTCTTGCTCACAATTTTGAGCTAAAACCATCCCTATTACAATTAGTACAACAAAACCAGTTCGCGGGACTCGCTACCGAAAATCCGAAACAACATTTAAAAACTTTTATCCAACTAGCTAACACTTTTAAAACCAATGGTGCTACCCCTGAGGCGATTAGGTTGAGATTATTCCCTTTTTCCCTTAGAGACAAAGCCCTTACGTGGTTAGATTCCCTTCCAGCCAATTCTATAACAACTTGGGAAGACCTTAGGAGATTTTTTCTCGTTAGATATTTTTCCCTGAGCAAAACAACTGTTCTTAGGAACCAGATAACCAGATTTACCCAAAACCAAGGTGAATCTCTCTTCGAGGCTTGGGAAAGATATAAAGACCTGTTGAGAATATGTCCACACCATGGCCTAGAATCATGGCTAATCATTCACACCTTCTATAATGGACTTCACTATAACACAAAGATGACCATCGACGCCGTCGCAGGGGGTGCCCAGATGAATAAACCTTACCCTAAAGCTTGCGCTCTCATCAAGGATATGGCCCAAAACCATTTTCAATGGGGGATAGAGCGAGCGACAGTGGAAAAGAAAGAAGCCCAAGGAGGAATACATGAGATAAGTTCTATAGACATGATGCAAGCCAAAATGGACGCCTTAGCCTTTAAAGTAGAACATATGTATGCAACCCGGTAGCTGCAGCAGCAGTTTCAACTAAGTGCGAACTATGTGGTACTCAAGGACGCCAATCGGCAGAATGCAATTTGCTGAACGAAACTCATTCAGGAGAGGTCAACTATACCCAAGGAAACCTATTTTCAAACACCTATAACCCTAGATGGAAGAATCACCCAAACTTTTCCTACAAAAATAACAACCCCATCCAAAACCCAGCACCCCCGAGACCATCTGGTTTTCAAGCTCAAAGACAAAACTCGCCTATGCAAGTTGTGCAACCTAAGCCGAACCTCAAGAAAATCATGGAAAACTTTATTACGGCTCAGACCAAGCAAAACAAAGAGTTCCTAAACCAGAACATTCATGTGAATGAATTTATTACCCAGTTAGGAACCAAAGTAGACCAAATAGTCACCCACAATAAGATGCTTGAAACCCAGATATCTCAAATAGCTTTAAAACAAGCTCCTGAGACTACACCCGGAGGACAGTTCCCTAGTCAACCTCAACAGAACCCCCGAGGGAAAGCCAATCCAATCACCTTACAGAGTGGGACCGCTTACGATGAACTGGTTAACCCGATATTGAAAAAACCCAAGACTCCTAAAGAAAGTGTGGTACCCATGAGCGAAGTAGAAGAACCAGTAGGATCTGAAAAGCAGAAGGATAAGGACAAAACTAACGAACCACCACCATATAAACTTCCCATACCCTATCCGCAAAGACTAAAATAAACCAATATTAATAACCAATATCAAAAATTTATCAAAGTCATAGAGAAACTTCATGTGGAAATCCCTTTCACAGAAGCCATCACCCAAATACCGTCATATGCAAAATTCCCCAAAGACATCCTTACCAATAAACGTAGACTTGATGATCCAAAACCCTTAGAATTCAATTCCATTTCCAAAAATTAACTTGCCAAGAAGGAGAAAGATCCTGGCAATTTCTCCATACCTTGTATTTTGGGAAGTCATGTCATCAATAAAGCTTTTCTAGATTTAGGAGCTAGCATAAGCCTTATGCCTCTGACAGTTTTTGAAAGATTAAAACTAGGAGAATCACAACCTACGAAGATGTCACTTCAATTAGCCGACAGATCCGTCAAGTATCCAGTTGGCATATTGGAAGACGTCTGCGTTAGGATCAGTTAGTTATTTATCTCGACCAATTTTGTTGTCATGGACGTTAAAGAAGATGATGACTTTCCAATCCTTCTAGGCAGACCATTCTTATCAACCGCTGGAGCCATAATAGATGTCAAGAGAGGGAAGTTGACTTTTGAGGTAGGTGACGAAAAGATAGAATTCATTATGTCGAAGTTTCTTATGGCACCAGTATTAGGAGATGCATGTTATGCCATAGACATCATCGATGAATGCGTTAGGGAGCTAGAATTAGAAGAAACCATCAGACTACCTTCAACCTTCATAAAGGAGGACGATGGATTTATAAAACCCTACATTGATGATAACCTGTAGGAATGTTTATCCCTTACCCCAGATCCTATACCTTGCCTTAAAAAACCAGCTTTAGAACTTAAGGAACTGCCTAAGAATCTAAGATACGACTTCTTGGACGAAGAAATGAACCGCCCAGTTATAGTCAGTGCAAATATCCCTCTTCCTTAGGATATAACATCTCTGATCTAAAAGGTATAAGTCCATCTGTGTGCATGCACCGGGTCTCACTCGAGGAAGACTCAAAACCCTCTAGAGAACATCAGAGAAGGATAAACCCTATAATGAGCGGTGTTGTAAAGAAGGAAGTTCTCAAGTTACTAGAAGCAGGTATAATTTATCAGATCTCAGATAGTAAGTGGGTAAGCCTTGTGCATGTATTACCTAAGAAGGGAGGCATCACGGTCGTGCAGAACGAGAAATAAGAACATGTAGCTAAACTAATAGAAGGAGGATGGCGTATGTGTATAGATTATAGGAAATTAAACAAAGCTATTAGGAAAGACCATTTCCCTTACCATTTATAGACCAAATGCTGGAACGTTTGGCCAGACACTCCTATTTTTGCTACCTGGATGGATATTCAGGATTTTTCCAAATCCCCATACATCCAGAAGACCAAGAGAAAACTACCTTTACATGCCCTTATGGAACTTTCTCCTACAGGCGAATGCCTTTCGGTCTCTGTAACGCACCTGCTACTTTCCAACGTTGCATGATGGCGATCTTCACAGATTACCTAGATGGAATCATGGAAGTATATATTCATGGATGATTTCTCGATATACGGTCTTGATTTCAACGATTTTCTCGCAAACCTTGAGAAGATCCTGAAAATATGTGTTGACGTCAACCTAGTGTTGAACTGGGAGAAATGTCACTTTATGGTCACCGAAGGTATAATTTTGGGACATATAGTTTCCGAGAGAGGTATCGAAGTAGATAAAGCCAAAATAGAAGTGATTAAAAACCTTAAACCCCCTAACATTGTCAGAGAAGTCCGAAGTTTTCTTGTTTCTATCGGTGTTTTATTAAAGACTTCTCTAAAATAACCAAACCTTCTCTAAAATAACCAAATCTTTAACCGGCCTCCTAATGAAAGATGTCGAGTTTAACTTTGACGAAAAATTCCTTGAAGCATTTAACTTTCTAAAATAAGCCATGATCTCGACACCCATCATTCAACCTCCAAATTGGGACCAACCGTTCGAAATCATGTGTGACGCTAGCGACTATGCTGTAGGAGTTGTTCTAGGGCAAAGAAAGTATAAGAAATTACATGTTATATACTATGCCAGTAGAAACCTAGATGCTGCTCAGCTTAACTACGCTACCACCGAGAAAAAACTTCTTGTCGTAGTTTTCGCTATGGATAAGTTTCGATCCTATCTGGTAAGAGCCAAAATCATAGTTTATACAAATCATGCTGCCATCCGTTACTTATTGAGCAAGAAGGATGCCAAACCTAGGTTACTTCGATGGATCCTCCTGTTACAGGAGTTCGATCTGGATATTAGGGACAAGAAAGGCACGGAAAATGTAGTTACCGACCACCTTTCTAGGCTCGAGTATCTAAAACCAGACCCACTCCCCATTAATGATGATTTCACCTATGACATGTTAATCGCTAGGATAGAAACCATAGAAGAAAGTAACCTAGAACCTTTTAAGAACCCTGAGAGATCTCTGGCAATAAGCAACGAACCTTGGTACGCAGATTTTGTAAATTACCTAGCTACCGACATTATACCCTCTAATCTTAATTACCAGCAGAGAAAGAAGTTCTTTAGCAATGTAAGACACTTCTATTGGGACGAGCCGCTCCTTTTTAAGAGAGGCAAGGACGGTATTTTCCGCCACTGCGTCCCAGAAGAAGAAGTAAGAAAGATAATAGAGCACTGCCACTCTGCACCTTATGGAGGACACTCTAGCACATCCAAAACTCACGCCAAGATTCTTAGAGCAGGCCTGTTTTGGCCAACAATGCGGTGTGATATACACACATATATAGCCAAATGTGGTCAGTGTCAGCACACTGGAAACATCTCAAGACGTGACGAAATGCCTTTAAGGAACATTCAAGAGGTAGAACTCTTTGATGTTTGGGGTATAGACTTTATGGGTCCATTCCCGTCTTCCTTAGGAAACAAGTACATCTTAGATGCAGTTGATTACATGTCTAAATGGATCGAGGCCATAGCCTCCCCCACCAACGACACACGTGTAGTCATTAAGCTATTTAAGAATTACATATTCCCTAGATTCGGAACTCTCTGTCTTGTTAATAGTGATGGTGGATCACATTTCATATCAAGAATCTTTGAAAAACTTTTAAGAAAACATGGAGTCAAGCATAGGATAGCAACACCTTATCACCAACAAACTAGTGGCCTAGTAGAAGTATCCAATAGAGAAATAAAACAAATCTTAGAAAAGACGGTCTCTATATCAAGAAAAGATTGATCTCAAAAGTTGCAATATGCACTATGGGCCTATAGAACTTCCTTCAAAACCCCTATTGGAATAACCCCTTACCAACTAGTCTATGGAAAATCTTGTCATCTCCCCTTTGAATTAGAACACAGGGCCTATTGGGCCATAAAAACCCTAAATTTTGACTATTTGACTGTTGGACAAAACCACATCCTTGATTTGCATAAACTAGAAGAACTCTGCCAATCCGCCTATGAAAACACAATTATATATAAAGAAAGAACCAAGATAAGAAGATCGTAAAGAAATATTTTCATGTAGGAGACCCTGTTCTCCTGTTCAAATCTAGATTACGACTCTTTCCTGGCAAGCTCCGTTCAAGGTGGACAGGTCCCTTTACAGTTACTAAAGTTTTACAATCAGGAGCAGTCGAGATCCAGAACCAGTCATGTAGCTCATTCGTTGTAAATAGGCAGAGATTAAAACTATACGAAGGAGGAGACATTCCCGATGATTACTCCAGCTATACCTTGATTGATCCACCATTACCTACTCCAGACATATAGGTTTTATTCGTCAAGCTAACAACATTAAACAAGCACTGCCTGGGAGACAACCCATGGTTTTCTTTATCTTTCATCCTTTTTATTATTTTATTTTATGTTGTTTTCTTTTAAGTGTCAACTGATGGTCTATGATGATTGTGCTTTCAGGTTATCTGAGTTTTATTTTTTAGGATGCAGCAGCACGGTGGCATGCACGTCGCCTTCAGAGACGACAAGCAGAGAGAGAGAGGTACTCGATTCTTCGACATCGTCCTATGGCACCGACCTGGTATCCGGATCAGGCCTGCATGGAGGCTCTAGGGATCGAGCCCAGCGTACGATTCCTCTATCATCATCTCCAATGGGGAGAATATGCTGACGAGCTGCACCAGACTTACAGGCACCTCACATTAAAGTTTCTCAGCTCGTTCCACCATGAGCCATACGTCAACAAGGAAGAGCTGGCTACATTCATACTTTTTGGGACGGAGTACGCCTTCACTAACAAGGGATTCGGAGACCAACTTGGATTTTCGACCACCTCTGATTCCATTCCTGACCTCCCGATGGGCTACTTTATGAGCAGAGACATTGATCAGTTCTGGTAGAATATTACAGGCGGAGGAAGCCTAGATCCATCGACTCAGCTGTCTCCGGTAATCCATAACTCGACTATGAGGTATTTTCAGATGACCCTGGCTCACACCTTTCTTGGAAAGGAGGACTCCGACATGCATGTTAGCGAGGAAGAGATATTCTTCCTATTCTGCGCAAACAGGTTACACCGAGTGGCATGTGGGAACTTCATGCTGAATAATTTTGAAGGCATAGCTAGATCTTCTGAAGGAGTTATTCATGTGGGAGGCACCGTCACTCATATAGCCACTGCATTGGGACTGACTAGCCAGTTGCTGCGTCTGACCCCATATTGTGGACCTACATTACTTGACATTGATTTCTACTTGGATAGAGTACTGATGCAGAGAGCTTCTTTTCAGCCTGATACTTTTAAACTTCTGATTGATTACCAGACTGTCCATTATTTCACATTACCTGACCCAGTTGTGACCAGTGTACACGATCCTTCAAATTGGAGTTACGCGTTAGAAAGCTATGGAGAGACGATCGATGAGCCACGCATACCGCCCTCAGCGGAATGCCATCCTTCACCATCATCTCCAAGGACGAAAGTGTATTCTAATAATCATGCATTGCAAAGGACCGACTTGCACACCCAGATAGCAGCATTACGCATAGAGATAGTTCGACTCTAGCAGACAGTAGCCGATCTCACCTTACAGTTTCAGATTTCAGACATGACCCACGCCACTGAAGCAGACACCCTGTATCAGGAGATCTCGGATTTACACAGAGAGCTGCACTCACTCCGTCATCCCGATCAGTCTGACGTGCAGCCAACTCCTTGATGACACTATTTCATTGCTTTTTATTATTTGTTTCGCTCTTATTTTTATTCACAGACTTATTGCATTTTCTTACGTTTTTATTTTATGACATTTTCCTTACCGTTTATATCTATATATATTTGTGACCATTAATATTTCATGCAATTTATTTTTATTTTAATTTTTATGTTTTTCTGATTTTTTATGTCGAAATATGGAAAAAGAAAAAATATATATACAAAGAAAATTAGTGTGCCAGGACAGATGATTTCTACTGCCAGCACACACCCAAAAATCAAGAAGGAGTACCAAGGCCCAAACAAAAGCACAAAATCCGGCCCAACCACCTTTACAAAGGATGGCGCCCGCTATGGGATCTGGACTATATGCAGGGAAGAAGTTGAGAAACCACCATTTTTGAACTCAAAACCTCTAAAAACCCATTTTTGGCTACACGGAAATCCTCCCCAAAGCACCAAAAGTTCATACTTTCATCTTCCACTCACCAACCCATCAACCATTCCAACTTCCATTTTCGTTTTCCCTCACCAAAATCCACCCAAAAACCCATCTTTACAAAACTCCAAAAAATACCCATTTTTCATCATCTTCTATCTCAAGGGTTCATCCATGGAGTACGAAGGTTACGTCTTGCACCAAAGGAAACCCAGAGAAAGACAACGGAAAATCCTCGACAAACTGCAAAGTCAGGACATCACTTCGACACGGTACATAGATTATAACTGTCTCTATTTTTTGGTTATTTACCATAGCGTTTATCATTTATTAGACGTTCTAGGACTGCATGAAATATTTTCCAGGCGTGATCCTACTTTTGAGAGGCTGACCAGGGAATTCTTGAGTTCCCTGATTTATGTTGTCAGACCTGACACTGCTAGTACCCTCGACATTGTACAGTTCCGAATGTTTAATATGGAATATGCTTTTAGTACTGATGAACTTGCAGAGAGGCTTGGACTGCCATTTGGTGCAGGTGCTATTTGTGAAGCACCTCTGGATTCTGAATGGTCTGTGGAGGCATTTTCCTTCTGGCACAGGTTGTCAAATTTCACTATTTCATCTTTCGAAGGGATACTTACCTCCAGGATCCATAACCCGGCCATCCGCGTGTTTCGCTACATGCTAGCCTGTACTGTTTTTGGCCGGGAGAATCCTAACAAGGTAAATGCAAAAGAGTTACTATTCTTGCAGGGGTGCCTTACAAATAGGAGATTCAATGTAGTCCCATTCATGATTGCCCATATGAATGCCTTTATTAAGAGCACTAGGACCATCGCCTTCGGAGGACTTATTACGTCCATTGCAAAGGCTCTGAACCTAGATGCTGAGATAGCCACTTTAGAACCCCTTCCTCCTTGCACAATTAATTTGAAATTTTTGAAAGATATGAAACTGTGCAAGGTCCGGAAGGAAGGGGGCTTCGAGCTTATGATACACGGGAGGGCTATCCCATCTGTTGTTCTGCCTTGCACTAGACGCACGGATGTGACTCTCGAGGGAAACTGGACCTATGATTTAGATGCTCCACCCATTATAGGCCCAGTACCCCCAAATATTCCAGTTGGTGACGGCAATGATACTGATGCTGAGTATGACCGGCGAGAGCGATCTCCTGATCGTCCTATATCGCCTCACCATGTACCACAGACACACACTGCACCGTCTTCCTCTTACCATTCTGCAGGTACCACTCCTGGATTTTATATATTTGAGCAAATGTGGCGAAAACAATTAGCCAGAGAGGAGAGATGTGACAACTTGCTCACCACCATTCAGCAACAATTATTTGAAAATATGAGATTCATGCAAGAGTCTCAGCAGCAGATGAGCCAGTCCATGCAAAGTATTATGCAATCTCAAGCTGCTCTGACCAACTGATTCGACACGTTTGAAGCTTCTCAGACCGATCATCGTCGCAGCAGATCCCGCCGCCCTAGGTACTCGCCGCACGCTGGCGACAACACTGGCAGCATGCCTTAGGCACCTCAAGTACCTCGTCCCTTCTTATTTTAAAACATTGGGGATAATATTCAATTTAAGTGTGGGAGGAGACTTTATTTATTTTCCCGCTTTATCTCGCATTTTTATTTCTTTTATCGCTTTCTAGTTTATTTCCCGTCTTAGTTTTCTTTTTCGTTTTTTTAGAACATACTTGTGCTTAATGAGTCATTCTACAGTATACCTTTACTCCCTCATTACTTTTCCCCACCAAAAACTTTTTTTGACAAATAGTGTACTATCCTGAAAACATTTTGGGCTTTGAGGCAAGTTCATGTTAGGATGCGGATGATTTGGAAAAATTCTCTTTGAAACATTGATATCACTATAACACTTTTGGCTTCGCGAATGCAGAAATCAACCCCGATACCCTGCCTACCCTGGCCTTAATAGAATATCCATAGTAAGTCCTTAGTAGTTTATCCTAGCAGTCAGCTCAGGCCAAAGCATCATCTAAGTGAAGGCTCGACGAAAATAAGTGAATGATAGGTATGCTAAAAATAAAATAATTGCAACTCGGGTATAGGTAACCCTCACAAGGTCATTTAACCCAAAAAGTTGTAAATTCGAAAAAAGAAAAAAAATGGTAAAGACAAAGTAAAACAAAACTACCTTCCCATTGTCAGTTGGTTCAGAGGTATCTGGTACTGAACTCGGTAGGGCGGATTACGATCCGATCCCCCGCAGCTGCAAGTGGGCCAATAAAAGGGGTTACACCACTTTGTGCACCAGAACCCCATGCTTAGATCAAATCACTAACCGGTCACTTCACCATGATTCCGTATGGATAACGGGCTTAATGTGATTGCACCAAAATGAAAAAGACTCAAAAGGAGATTCAAAAGTAGGACTAGGTACAATAGGGTAATATGGATTGACTTATGTAAGAACGAAGCTTATGTCCGTTTTTACAGAGAAATGTCATTCTGATACCCATGGTTCATTGAGTCATCACCTATTGCTTCATCCCATCTTGAACTTATAAGACCTTTTTGCCCAGATCATTTATGGATATCGCCCTATTCTGTCATGATGTTTTCTTGAGGACAAGCAAAGGTTTTAGTGTGGGAAAATTTGAGAGGCCTAAAATATATTATTTATTTGGCTCGATTTCGCGCACGTTATTTAGTATTATATTTCTGTTTTCTTGTATTATGTGTTTTTTTTTTTTTTCTTTTTCAGGTTTTTGTATTTTTAAAGCTACTCGAGAAGAAATGAAGAAAAACGAGCTAAAAACCCTACTTTCTGAGGAATTGTACACATGGCTTCCACCATGGCGGGCGCCATAGGGGGTGCCACACATTGGATAGAAGCCAACTGCTGACAACTGCCACGCCTCCCACTCCTTTCAACCCTAGTTCATGTGGCGGGCGCCACCTTCACACGGCCATTTCCCTCCCAAAAGGAATTGGGGGCATTCCTGTCTTTACCTGTACTTTCCTACCACTATAAATAGAAAAGTTCTGTTTCATTTCAAATCATCCAAGCTTAGAGAATAGAACTCAAGCCATAAATTTCACCTATTGTAAAGTGATAAACTTCTCACATCGAGGGGTTATCACACTGTGTAATCGAGTCTGTAATCGAGTTTGGAGCACTTGGGTAGAAGTTAATCCTGCCGCCATTTTATTTCAGTCTTTTTACTTCCAGTTGTACAAGATTTTAAAGCCTCTCATTTAGAGCAGGTTTCTGTCTATTTATTGCCTTTTATTTATTTACCCGCCTTTATTTCCCGCACCCTTTATTTCTCGCACCGCACTTTATTTATTTACTTACCCGCACTTTATTTACTCACATTTATTTACCATGTCCGGCTAAATCTTAAGGGCTAGAATGTGAGTATTATAGTTATAATTAGTATTCCACACGGTTGTCGGTAGAATTACTTAGGGGTTGTTTTAACTTTTAACACTTATTTTTTGTACTTAAAATATGTTGGGTAAGATCAAAAGCCGTCCATCCTTTAGATAAATTTGGTTAGTTTTGACTGTTCTAAGGAAGCGAAAGTGCTTGGCTCAGTCAATTAGGGATCTTTAATGTTTAAGAAAACCGATTTTAAAACTGTTTTCGGACGCGTTTATGGATTTAAAGTCCGGTTCGCAAGAACCTCTTTTTGTTAGAAATTCCAGGTTAAAATACTTTTCGACTAAGTCAAGAAACTATATTTCTTAAAAATAGGTTCATTAATCCTAACGCAATGCACACCTTTTTATAAGTGACAATAAGAGGGGTCGATTAGGGGTAAACTCGGTTCTGAATACGCGAAAGCGACCGTTCCCGTTAAATTAGTTCTTTTCATGAGTAGAAAATATTACCCCATAAGGAATCCTATATGTACACATCTGGTATACTACGTAGCTATATGAATTGCATTTATGCCTGTTGTTTTATTATTGAATTTATTTTCGCCCTTTACTTTCATTTCGCACAACCCAATCCTTTATTTGATTTGCCTTAGATAAACACCGTAACAATAGTAATTGATAGATTGACGTTTGGTCTCTGTGGGATCAATAATCTTTTATATTACTTTGACGATATTCGTGCGCTTGCGAACCGCCCATCACCATGCATATGTATGAATGCATGTATGACATGTTTATGCTTATGCTGATAAATCAAATGAAGAAGAAAACGAGAGATGAAATAAATATCCCGATAAGGATACCCAGCCAACTTCAACAGGTAGGAACAACACTAGGGATGAACATGTAGAATCAGCAGTTCTACTTCAAGGTTTCAACCTTCTCTGGGAAAAGAGTACTCCACTTGGAGGCATAATGTCATGAGTTCACTAGGATTTCCATCATGAGCCTGACTTCCTTATTGGAAAAGGGAGATCCATGGGAGGTTTCCAAAATCAACTAAAGTAACAACTTAATGGGGAGCTAGCAAAGGATATCACAAGAACAATGTAGTTATGTATTTCAATTGCATAACGATCATCTTCAAGTCTCATCTGCCCCATATTACACGGTCTATGGGAATAAATTATCAATAGGATTTTACAGAAGAATTGGTATGCAAGATGTCTCAATGTCTTCAAACTCTTGGAGATATTTAACAAATCTCGACATAATTGCCCCAGATTAACTGCATTTTCACAACATAGTCCTCAAACTTATCCTTCAGACTATGGGAGTAAACAGCTGGGAAATAGAATTGCCCCTGTTTGTGGGTCTTTGGAGTCCTTGCGTTGAAAGGAGTTGGGAAACAACTTGCCATAAGATGACCTCAAGACCACTTTCCCCAATACTCTAAACTTTGAAGAGTTATACCCCTGATTCACCAACTCCTGAAACGGTTAATTAACAAATCCTCCAAATTGGTTGCCCCAAGTTTGTTAGAATACAGTTTGGTTCTTAATATATCTCAATATTTTGATGATAACATTAATGAAATTTTATATAGAGAAAATATATACTCTAATTTTGTTCAAGTGTTTTTGTTTCGGATATCAAATAAATATTCATCTGAAGACAAAAAAGAACTCCTCTGAATATTATATAACGCAAAGCTCTGAGCATAGGAAGTGCAAGTGCAGAAGACTTTGAAGCGCTACCTGCAGAAGACTCTGAAGCGCTACCTACAAAAGACTCTGAGCGCAGAGTATAAAGATTCAGTATAATCAGAAGACTCTATGAGAACTCAACGCTGCAACCTACATAGGCTCTGAGAATCAAGTCAACTCTGATCATTCATTCACACTAAGCACTTTGCTGCAAAACTCTGGATAGAGTGAATTTGATAAAGAAGAACATGGAACATCATCAGAGGATCTGATGCAAGATTATTTTTCATATATGTTCATTTGAAAAGATATTGTTCAAGAAAGATACGTTGCTAAACCCAATGTCTACCAACGACACTATTTCTCATTCGTGTATGGCACAGGAATTCAGGCAAAAAGGGAATGTCAAATCAAGACGAAAAGTATTTGTCCTTTCTGTCTACATCCTATAGTACTTTCATCTGCACACTATTTGAGAAATTGGAGTGTATAAATAAGTCTCTATCAGCACTTCAACAAGAAGAATTCCAACAAAAAAAACAATCCAAGGAACATTTGAAACTCATACAAAGAAAAACACAAGTACATCAAACAACTTTCTACATCAAATACATAAGTTTTATTTGTTCTTCATTTTGTGTAAAAATCACAGTTGTGATAATAGATTTTTAGAAGCACTTAAACACATTGTATTTTATCTTTGTAAAAGTTCCTTGAGAGACCAAGTTGTGGTCAGGATTCTTGAGAAGACTAAGACAGTTTGTCTTGGTGATATCACTGTAATAAGGTTTTGATTTAGTAGATTAAGTCCTCATTTGAGAGAGGCGAAATCACCTCGGCCGGGTGGACTGGAGTAGTTTGAGTTCAAACGAACCAGGATAAAAATAACTTGTTATTTTCTATTGTCATAATTGTTTTTGAAAACCCCTTATTCAACCCCCCTTCTAAGTGTTTTCCTATATTCAGTTGGTAACAGAGCTCCGGCTCTGTAGTGCTATCACTTAACCGTGACAAAGAAAAGATCCAGTTGGAAAACTCTTTGATCTATTATCCTTGATTTATTATGGCTGAAACTTCAACTTCATATAACAAATATGATGATAAAGATAGAATCAACACAAAGCCTCCCATGTTTGATGGAGAAAAAATTAATTATTGGAAGGATAGAATAGAAAGTTTCTTTCTAGGCTATGATGCTGATCTATGGGATTTGGTGATTGATGGATACATTCACCCCACTGATGTTAAGGGCAAAAAGATTGACAGAAAGTCAATGACTGACCAATAGAAGAGAGATTTCAGAAATCATCACAAAGCTAGAACTATTATGTTAAACGCTATATCTCATACTGAGTATGAGAAAATCAAAAGTAGAGAAACAACGTTTGACATGTTTGAGTCATTAAAGATGACACATGAAGGAAACTCTCAGGTGAAGGAGACAAAGGCTCTTGCGCTTATTCAGAAGTATGAAGCCTTTAAGATGGAGGAAGAAGAATCTGTGGAAACCATATTTTCAAGATTCTAGATTCTGACAGCTGGTTTGAAGGTCCATGACAAAGGATACTCCACTTCTGATCATGTGAATAAGATCATAAGAAGTCTACCAAAGAAGTGGAGACCCATGGTCACAACACTGAAGCTATCAAAGGATCTTAACAAGATCACTCTAGAGGAACTCATCACTTCCTTAAGAAGTCATGAGATAGAGCTGGAAGAAGATGAGCCTCAGAAGAAAGGTAAGTCTATTGCTTTGAAATCAAATAAAAAAATCTAACAAATAAAGCTTTTCAGGTACTTGAGGAAAGCTCTGGAGAATCTTCCTCAGATGAAGATGAATTGTCTTTACTTTCTAGAAGGATAAATCAACTCTGGAAGCATAAACAAAAGAAGTTCAGAAACTTCAAAAGACCATAACAACGTGGAGAATCTTCTGGACACAAAAGATCTCGCAAGAAACGAGTCGTGTACTTTGAGTGCAAGGAGCCAGAACACTACAAAAATGAAAGTCCCAAACTTCAGAAGGAGAAACCCATAAAGAAGTTTGAGAAAAAGAAGAAAGTCCTGATGGCCACGTGGGATGACTCAGATGATTCTAAAGCCTCATCAGAATCATAGAGTGAATGTGAAAATATGGAACTAATGGCTGACGTGGAGGAGCACGAGGAAACATCTAAATCTTAATCAGAATCAGATTCAAAAGAGGTATTTTCTGATCTTACCAGAGCTGAGCTAATTGAAAGCTTACCTAAGATGCTTGAAAACTATAGTAAGATTAGACTCAAATACAAGAAGCTTCAGAGCTATCTTGCATCTGAGACTGATCAGATGAAATTAGAAATTGCTGAGCTAAGAACAAATAATTTTCAAATAAAAACTGATTTAGAAAAAGCTCAACAAAAGTATGATTCAGATACTATGTCTTGCTCCAAAAATATTTTAGAAGAGTACGACTATAGTTTTCAGAGGTTCCTGTCCAGAGGCCTAGGTAGAAGCAAAATGGCTTCCATGATCTATGGTGTTAGCAGGAATAACGGAAAAGGAGTTGAATATGAATCACCTTCTGGGAAGGATTTAAATCCAAAACCTGTTGATAAGCTGATCATCAATTATACTCCTCTGTACACTCATTTTAAATATGGTCACCAAAATGACATAAAGCACACACGTACAGATCAGATCACAAAAAGTTTTGTTAAACCAAAACCTCGTTAGAACACAAAAGTTTTTAAGGGACAAAAGTTCAGGAAGAACTTCAGACCAACTAACCCCAAAGGACCCAAAAAGATATGGGTACCTAAGGATAAAATAATCTTTGTTGCAGATGTCCTTAGCAACAAAGTTAAGACACCAGTCATGGTACCTGGACTCTGGCTACTCACAACATATGACGGGAAGAAGGTCTATGTTATAAACCCTGGAACTTAGATCTAGAGGAGACGTGAAGTTTAGAGGAAACCAAAAGGGAAAAATCATTGGCTCTGGAACAATTGGTAATGGTAACCTCCCTTCTATCTCTAATTTTCTGCTTGTTGAAGGATTAACACATAATCTATTGTCCATAAGTCAATTAAGTGACAATGGTTATGATATAATCTTTAATAAAAAATGTTGTAAAGCTGTCAGTCAAAAAGATGGCTCAATCCTCTTTAATGGGAAAAGGAAGAACAACATTTATAAAATAAATCTTTCAGAACTGAAAAATCAAAATGTTAAATGCCTTATGTCTGTTAATGATGAGCAATGGGTCTGGCATAGAAGATTGGCTCATGTTAGCATCAGACATATATCTCAGACTAACAAGCTCAATCTGGTCAGAGGACTTCCTAAGTTGAAGTTCAACTCAGATGCTCTTTGTGAAGCATGTCAGAAAGGAAAATTTTTAAAATCTTCTTTCAAACCTAAAAATGTTGTTTCTACCTCTAGACCATTAGAGCTACTTCATATTGATCTGTTTGGATCAGGGAAAACTGCATCCATCAGAGGCAAGAAGTATGGATTAGTCATTGTTGATGACTACAACAAATGGACATGGGTAAAATTCCTAAAACACAAGGATGAGTCGCACTCTGTATTCTTTGACTTTTGCAATCAAATTCAAATTGAAAAGAATTTTAATATTGTCAAAGTCAGAAGTGATCATGGTGGTGAATTTGAAAATAAATATTTTGAAAAATATTTTAGAGAAAATGGCATTGCACATGATTTCTCTTGTCCTAGAACTCCTCAACAGAATGGAGTTGTAGAATGAAAGAATAGAACATTGCAAGAAATGGCCAGAACCATGATTAATGAGACTAATATGGCTAAATACTTTTGGGCAGAAGCAATTAATACAACATTTTATATTCAGAACAGAGTGTCTGTAAAACCTCTTATGGAGAATACTCCTTATGAATTGTGGAGAAATAGAAAACCTAACATTTCTTATTTCCATCCTTTTGGATGTATTTGTTTTATTTTGAATACTAAAGATAATCTGAACAAGTTTGAATCTAAAGCACATAAGTGTTTTATGATTGGATATTTTGGACGCTCAAAAGGCTACAGAGTATACAATACTGAGACACAGATTATGGAAGAATCAATTCATGTCAGATTTGATGATAAGCTTGGCAATCAAAATCCAAAGCAGTCTAAAATTTCTATAAATAGAGAAGTTCTTCTCACAGACTCTGAAGAATCAGACGCAGACAAAGTTCAAGCTAAAGAACAAGAAGCAACGCCAGATGCTACTCCATTGGCTGCTCATATGCAAAGCTTAACGCATTTTGAAGAACCCACTCTGAAAGGATCCTCCAGAATCAAAGCTTCTCACCCAGAGGAAATGATTATTGAAAAGAAGGATGATCCCATCAAAACAAGATCCTTTCTCAAATCATCTGGAACATCATTGTTTGGTTTAGTATCACTTATTGAACCTACCTCTGTCGATGAAGCTCTGCAAGACAATGATTGGATACTTGCTATGCAAGAGGAGCTAAATCAATTCACAAGGAATGATGTCTGGAATTTGGTTCCAAGACCAAAAGGATTTAATATTATTGGAACGAAATGGGTTTATAGAAACAAGCTAAATGAGCAAGGAGAAGTCATCAGAAACAAAGCTATACTGGTTGCTCAAGGCTACATTCAGCAAGAAGGTATTGATTACACAGAGACATATGTTCCTGTGGCAAGGTTAGAATCTATATGTTTACTTATTTCTTTTGCTGCACAGAATAACATCAATCTATATCAGATGGATGTTAAAAGTGCTTTCTTAAATGGCTTAATTGAAGAAGAAGTCTATGTTCATCAACCCCCTGGATTTGAAAATGAAAAATTTCTAGAACATGTTTTTAAATTAAAGAAATCACTCTATGGCTTAAAACAAGCTCCCAGAGCTTGGTATGAGAGGCTGAGTAATTTTCTTCTGGAAAATAATTTTATCAGAGGAAAGGTTGATACTACTCTTTTCTGTAAATCAGTTAAGAAAGATATTTTAATCTATCAAATTTATGTAGATGATATTGATTTTGGAACAACAAATATTACACTTGGAAAGGAGTTTGTTGAGTCTATGCAGGCAGAATTTGAAATGAGCATGATGGGAGAACTCAGATTCTTTCTGGGAATTCAAGTCAATTAAACTCCAGAAGGCACCTACATACATCAGACAAAGCATGTGAAGGAGCTTTTGAAGAAGTTCAACATGACAGAGAGTAAGTCAGCTAAGACTCCAATGCATCCAACTGATGTTGGTTGTAGTACACAGATGCTTTGGATGAAGAGTCAGCTGGAAGACTATCAGATATATGAGAGTAACATTTCTATCTTTTGTGATAATACTTCTGCTATTTGCCTATCTAAAAATCCTATTTTACATTCTAAGGCAAAGCATATAGAAATTAAACATCTTTTCATCAGAGACTATATTCAGAAGGGAATTTTAAGCTTAAATTTTGTTGATACAGACCATCAATGGGCTGATATCTTTACAAAACCCCTTGCTGAAGATAGATTTAAATGTATTCTGAAGAATATTAGTATGGACTTTTGTCCAGAATAAAATTATTATTCATAAGCAAATTTATTCAGATGAAAAATGATTAATGTCTATATTCTGAAGTGTGGCATCTGTAATTTATTTTGTTACCTTATTTATGTGTGAAACTCTGAACTAACAAGCTTCAGAGGATCTGAATGCTAGCTAATGTTTCATTTCCTAAAGATTTTTAGAGACGCTTATATATCAAACACGTGTCACATGAAACCTGCAAAAGTGGAGTGTACAAAGTGAGGTGTCGTTTGAGGTACTGTTTGAATTATTACAATTCTCGTTTTCCCCCACTTTTGTCAAATCTCATTAAATGCTTGAAATCATTCTCTTTGTTTTAATTAATGTGATTAATTGCTAAGTGTTGTTTGTGTTTTTGTGCCCTAATGTTATCTCTATATATTCAACGATCTCACACTTTCACTCTCTTTCAAACACTATATGCACTTTGGCCTTCTCCATTATTTTCTCTTATCCGCTAAACCTAAAAGAAGATCAGTTTATCTCATAAGTTTGTCTATGGCAACTTCATCATCTTCGTCTTAAAAGTTAGCATCAACAATGGCTGGGGTATCATCATCAGAAATGGGTACTATTTCATACAAAGAACCAGAGAGAACTCTTCTTACATCGGTTGAGAAATAAGAAGTTCTTTGCGAGTTTATGGTGGATTTTGAATGTATTGCGAAGAACGGCTTTGTTCTTCGTCCAACTGTATCTTCTCAAGGATGGGTGAAGTATTTTGATAGGCTGTTTAGTCCAGTTTTTCCTCATTTGGTTAAGGAATTATGGATTCACTCAAAGGTTTACCCTAAGTTCATCTCGTCGTCTGTTTTAGGAAAAGACATCATAATCACTGAGGAGATGATTCGTAAACTGATAGGGTATGAAGAATTAGATGGTGTTACTCATCTTCCTGTAAGACGCGTAAACATGGATGAAGTCTATAGAGAAGTTTTCACTTATGGGCTGTCTTCAAGCAAGATCAAGGATTTGAAGACACACTACAAGATATGGGCAA
This sequence comes from Lathyrus sativus, assembly GCA_963859935.3. NCBI lineage: Eukaryota > Viridiplantae > Streptophyta > Magnoliopsida > Fabales > Fabaceae > Lathyrus > Lathyrus sativus. The sequence goes on along the minus strand of OZ012739.1, from coordinate 219,969,672 downwards.
AGATCTTTCTGGGCTGTATTCACCATAGAAAAGTATCTAATTCTCCAGACTACATCAATGTAGAGCAGTTGTATTTTATGTATTGTTTGGGAAAGAACATCAAGGTGGATCTACCACATTTGTTGTTTACTCATCTATGGAACCATGTGAACTTGTCCAAAGAAGTTATTAAAACCAAACATCAGAAGATCAGGGATTGGATCCCCATGGGAAGATTGATCTCTGATGTACTCACTGAGAATGGCTTGGTAGCTCATCTGACTGAGGCTGGTCTAACAGAAAAATTAGTTCCAATACCTGGGAAGCCTCTGGATGGCAAAAGCCTTCGAAGGATGAAGTTGGTGGAACAACTTTCTTCTGATCCAGTTAAGGTAAACTCAGCTGAAGTACGCAGAAGAAGAGTCCCAGTGGATGACTTTCCACTATTTACTACAGAGGAGCCCAAGGAAGCTCTGCTTCATTACATTGCTTCTTGTCTGGAAGATGGCACGCCTATGCCACCAGATCTAATAAAAAGAGCATCTGAACCTGCTCTAGAAGGGATTGAGAAGAAGAGAAGGAAGAAGAGCAAGGTTTCAAAAGAAGGTTCTACACGCACTAAGAGGAAAGCTTTGAAGATGGTTCTTCTGAGAAGTCCTTCAAGGGTCTTAAGAAGTCAGGTAACGCATCTGCTACGTTATCTCCAATTCTGGAAACTATGACAGAGAATCCATCATCCGAACCTCCTCCTACTTATGACATTATTCCTACTCCCTCTCCTCAACACCCCACTTCTGAACACATTTCATTTGAAAATATTCATGACTCTGTTCCCTCTCCTCAACCACAACCACGAACATCTCAACACCAACCACAACCCTCTAAATCACAACCATCTGAACCTCAACCCTCTGAACCTCAACCCTATGAACCTCAACCATCTAAACCTCAACCATCTGAACCTCACCCATCTTACCCTGAACTTGAAATTCTTGATGTTATTCCTCTTATGATTCTTCACCCTGTTTCATATGAATCATCTAAATCATCTTATTCATCTGATTCTTCTTCAAGTCTTTCAGGTATCACATCACCCACTCATAACTCTCCTAACCATCCTCAGAAAATTCCCTCTCCTACTCCCATTCCCATTCCTACTTCCATTACCATTCTTACTCCCCTTCCTTCTCTTTCCTCAGAACAACCCTCATCTTCTGATAAACCCTCACCTTCTGTTGACCCTAAGGAATCCGTATTAGAGGCTCTCCTTAAACCCACACCTAGATCAGATGTTGGGACTCTGTTATATGGTTTCGAGACAGAAATGTAGATGTGGTTGTCTGTTGTTAGGGAAAGGTGCCTAAATAGAGTGAATCCTCATGATTCTGAAGTATTTTGGACTACTTTCAAAAGAAGATTCAACTCTGTGACTGAGAACCTTCAAGCTGCTTGCTCTGCATATGCTCAAGAGAATTTTTCTGAAGCTGTCAAATTTGCTCTTCTGGGTGTACACATAACTCCTACTCAGTTTCTGGAAAACACAGCTGCAAAGGTTGTGTGTTCAGCATCTGAAGAAACTGATGCACCTCAGCCTGAAGAAATCATCACAGAGGCTGCTATCTATGAAGAGACTCCTGCATCTGATAAGCCTTCTGATATGGATTTAGAGACAACATTTGTTTCAGTGATCATTCCAAAATCAACAGTTTTGAAGAAAGACTCTGAAGAAGTGAAAGTATCTGAAGATGTGAAAGAAAAGCTTTCTCAGCAAGAGGCTGCAACAAGTGAAATTAAGACCTGGATGGTTAAGCAAGAGAAGACAACAGAAGAAATCAAGGACTGGATGGCTAAGCAAGATGAATCTACTTCTGAGATCAAGACTTGGATGGCAAAGCAGGAAGCACAAACTTCTGAGATAACTGAGCTTCTGAAGATTATAGCCTCTCGTTCAACTTAGTTGTTTTTTTGTCTA